>CM019063.1:541666537-541819242 GCA_009667805.1 Leptobrachium leishanense
AGCATTCTGCTAGCATTTCCTGCTGCTCTATTACCCTTAGATCCTCTGAAATAACCCCTAAATCCTTTTCCTCAGATGTTGAGGTTAGGACTATCAAATATTCTATATTCAGCCCTTGGGTTTTTACGTCCCAGGTGCATTATCTTGCACTTATCCACATTAAAACTCAATGTCACATGGTGAGGGAGATTAAATATATACCGAACTGATTCAACTCTGGTGTAAAGATTAACAGAACTCTGGTATAACTCAGTGAGACACCCTGATAGCTGGCAGGCAGTGACAAGACACAGATTACAATTACCAGAAACCTCCTATAAATCAGTGAGACCCCCAGATGGGTGCCAGTGAGAAGACAAACTACAATTCGCAGAAACCACCTAAAATGCAGTGTGACCCCTGATGGGTGGCAGTGAAACCTCCTATAAATCAGTGAGACCCCCTGATGGGTGGCAGCCAGTGAGAACACATAACAATTCCCAAATGGTTTTGTAGAAATTAGTGAGCCCCAAAATACTTGCTGGCAGTGATAAGATACAGAAGAGCACCAATTCCCAAATGTTTTGTAGAAATTACTGACCCAAAATACTGCGTGGCACTGGCAGTGACAAGACACAGATCACCTCAATTCCCAAATGTTTTAAAGAAATGTGACCCCCAAAATACTTGCTGGCATTGACAAGACACATCACCTAAATTTCCAGATATTTGGTAGAAATGAGACCCCCCAGTAGAGTGGCAGACCGGCAGTAAGAACACACAACAACAGTCTATGAAATCTCTCAAATACGTGGTGAAGCGGCGCGTGGAAACCTTATATAGTGTGCTGCGGGACTTAGCTCTGTGAGCCCATGATTGGCATAGTGTTGAACCTGTCTTGCACCAGACCTGTGGTCAGGTGCAAGGCTGTAGCCAATTACGAGCTTCAGGCCAGAGGGAAAGTGCATTGTGGTCCATTGTGGGCGAACACGCAGAAATGTTCGTAGTTCGCAAACAAACGAACAGGCTATGTTCGATGCGAACTCCGTACCGATCGAACCGAACAGCTCATCCCTATCAAAGATATGGTTATATGAGAGACTGTTGTTTAAAGCTAGAGGTTAACATTAGTTTCGTATCAAATTGAAATTGTAACGAATTTTGTTAATTTGGATCTCAGAAGTACTTCCGAAATAACGAATCGATTCAGAGCTCAAAACTAAACAGTATAGAACAAATTTATTTTGTTGTGATTAATTGGGGTTTTATTTGCAGGGTTATTCAGGAGGTGAAAACCAGAGCAGGAGAAGAGAACAAATCTAGACCAAATAGCCAGTTTGGGAAGTGAGATAAATGGCAGAATTTCTGGTTTGGCGATTTTGACCTAGATTTTTCAAGTCTCCTAACTTCCGTCACATGTGTTGCCACGGGGGTAAGGTTACGAGCCCAGAATGCAGTGATACACTCGATAAGGTGAAATCAAATGGGAATTTTTTCAAATAAACAATAAATACAGCAGGTGGGGGGGAGGCAGGAAAGGAGATAATGGTTCTGATGGAAAGTCTCTGTAGGTAAATCCTTGGTGAAAATAAAAGTCTATTGGCAGTGTGGAGTCTTGGAAGGGGAGTCTTGCAAATAGGGACTGAATCAGGGGGGTATTGAGCAGGAACAAATAACATAGGGTTCTTGAGGCACAGTACCAGAAAGGATAATCCAAGTTCAGAGTCCAGGGGTCCGGTACACAAATGTCAGGCTGAGCAGTAGAGCTTCTAGGCAGGCTGGAAGTCAAACTGAAAGTTGCAACTTTGGCAGCAAAATGTAGAAGCATTCTGGGACAGGCGCTCCTCTGCTAAATACTGGATGCAGGGCCTAATTAGTTGCACCTGGTGATTCTGCCAGAGTGTGTTTTAAATGGTACATTCCAGCAAGACAGGGAATGTAGGGTGCTGCAAGGGGTGATCAAGGTGGCACAGCACCACATCTGCCTTTCTTTCACCGGCGGTGGTGAGGAGCATAAAAACTTCACACTTTAGTGAATAGACCTGTATATTTGTATTGTGATCTCACTCCTGTCTGGTTTGGCAATTTTGACCTAGAATTTTCACTTCTCCAGACATTCTCCTGAGGTTCACCTTTCTTTGAATAGACCTGTTAGTTGATATCGGTTTGAATTTCGAATCACTATCGAACTATATATATCAACTATTGAATTGATTTTAAATTACAATACATACAAGTATTACCGTCAGCAAATGACTTTATGAAGCAAATCCGTTTCGTTTTACGGTTTCACAAGCACCTGTGCCTGATAATTTGCTTCTGGTACTAAATCTTTCAAACAGCTCAATATTTAACGCTAGCTCGTCGTTTAACAGCAAAATTTGATTAATTTGGTTCTTAATTTTCATTTTATGCTGCATTATTAAGCTCCATTACTTATTTATTCTTAAGATTTTTTTAATCATTTTTTAGGTTTCTTAACTTCTTTTAAAGAAACAAGGCTTTTTAACCCATAGGTTTCAATGCAGCATATGAATCCTAACACTGTCGGGCAGCAACTCTACAGTATAATTAATGCAGCTTATGATTCCGCACACTGCCGGGCAGCACCTCTACAGTAAAATTAATTATTACACTATAGAGGTGCTGCCCGGCAGTGTGTGCATTCATATGCTGCATTATTATACTGAAAAGGTGCTGCCTGGCAGTGTGCGGATTCATATGCTGCATTATACTGTAGAGGTGCTGCCCGGCAGTGTGAGGATTCATATGCTGCATTATTATACTGTAGAGGTGCTTCCCAGCAGTGTGTGGATTCATATGCTGCATTAATTATACTGTAAAGGTGCTGCCGGCAGTGTGTGGATTCATATGCTGCATTATTATACTGTAGAGGCGCTGCCCGGCAGTGTGTTGGATTCATATGCTGCATTAATTATACTGTAAAGGTGCTGCCCGGCAGTGTGTGGATTCATATGCTGCATTATTATACTGTAGAGGTGCTGCCCAGCAGTGTGAGGATTCAGATGCTGCATTACTATACTGTAGAGGTGCTGCCCGGCAGTGTGTGGATTCATATGCTGCATTAATTATACTGTAAAGGTGCTGCCCGGCAGTGTGTGGATTCATATGCTGCATTATTATACTGTAGAGGTGCTGCCCGGCAGTGTGTGGATTCATATGCTGCATTAATTATACTGTAAAGGTGCTGCCCGGCAGTGTGCGGATTCATATGCTGCATTATTATACTGAAAAGGTGCTGCCTGGCAGTGTGCGGATTCATATGCTGCATTATACTGTAGAGGTGCTGCCCGGCAGTGTGCGGATTCATATGCTGCATTAATTATACTGTAGAGGTGCTGCCCTACAGTGTGCGGATTCATATGCTGCATTAATTATACTGTAAAGGTGCTGCCCGGCAGTGTGATGATTCATATGCTGCATTATTATACTGTAGAGGTGCTGCCCGGCAGTGTGCGGATTCATATGCTGCATTATTATACTGTAGAGGTGCTGCCCGGCAGTGTGTGGATTCATATGCTGCATTATTATACTGTAGAGGTGCTGCCCGGCAGTGTGAGGATTCATATGCTACATTAATTATACTGTAAAGGTGCTGCCCGGCAGTGTGTGGATTCATATGCTTCATTATTATATTGTAGAGGTGCTGCCCAGCAGTGTGTGGAATTATAAGATGCATTAATTATACTGTAGGTGATGCCCGGCAGTGTGCGGAATTATAAGATACATTTATTCTACTGTAGGTGATGCCCGGCAGTGTGCGGAATTATATGCTGCATTATTATACTTTAGAGGTGCTGCCCGGCAGTGTGCGGACTCATATGCTGCATTATTCTGTGGAGGTAAATCGTTTTGTTCATTTTTTTTTTTCCTTTCATACCATTTTAATATGAATAAAAAAAGTTGTGCAATGCATATTCATAAGATAAAAGGATCTTTCTTAAACGATAGAATCGGCTGAATTACCGTATCGACCGAAATATCAGAGCATCCAAAATACCATTCGTCTAAGTAAAAACGAAATAGACCCTTTGAAACGACGACAACAGACGAAACAAAATAATGAAAATTTCAGATATCACAAAATGAAAGTCTATACGAAAAAACGAGCTGAACCAAAATGAGCCAAAACGAAAATCGGGTGAAACGAAAATTTTTAAAAACCAAACAAACCGAAACAAAAAAAAAAGTGTTCACATCTCTAAAAACATTTTTTTTTCGTTTCGTTACCCTTTTCAATTTCTTTCAATGCCTTCATTATGTTACCGTGATTTGTATTTTGGATCGATTTGTTATTTCGGGAGATCGGTAATTCGTATTTCGGAATAATTAGTTATTTTGTTTTTATTGTTTTTATTCATTATTTCTTTATTAGTTATTTCGGATCGATTCGCTATTTTGTTTTATTTGGTATTTCATTTTTATAAATTATTTCGGAATGTGAAACAGATTAATTAAATACTTAGACTAGGGCAAAAAATGTAATCTGCCTGTCCTTGGTGCTGAAACCTATACAGTACCAATGGCATTAGCTCCGTGGGGCTGCTTTCCTTGGTGCTGAATCTTTTTCTGCACCAAGGAGAGCACTCATTGATCGCAGCCAGACTGAAAGAAAAAAAAAACTGCTGCATTCGGCAAAGAGAAAAGCCTCATTGTTTTAAAATAATTAGGAATCCAAAAATTTCACTAAAAAAATCCTGAAAAATGGCTCAAAAATGAATAAATAAAATGTCTTTTTTCTGCAAGTGAAAGAATAAACGGTTGAATAAATATTTAATAAAAACATGGAATATTCTTTACATTGAAACGTATGGGATTCTCCTCTTTAAATCTGTCGAACATTGAACCACCAAAAATCAGGACGTTTCACTGACATGTCGGTGCTGTTCTGTGTCTTATGAATAAATTAACCATTACTTGTCTACGGGGAATTTCACTACTGCTTAACTGCACTGAACGGCACCATGGCGCTGTCAATGACCTGTGGTGCTGAATACAACATATTGAGCACCATGACCAATGGACAGGGACACGGGGCTGAATCGAAGAAAAACGACACAAGAAATCAATTCATATATAAGGAATCAATCCGTTATATTTAGTTTTGTTTCGTCACATTTCGCTTTCATTCCATTTCAGACAGAACCGATTCGCTATTTCTGACATGCTTCCAAAATCAGAGTCGGTAAATTCTGTCTGGATTTTGATTCAGTATGAAACGCACATCTCTAGTGTTTAGTAGATATGTTTAGCACATGTAGATATGTTGTGTAGCTGAAGAAAAGTATCATAATCTCTATCGACTTACACATCTTTGTTGGAGATTTCTAGACGTTGTCTGCATTGTGTATAAAGTATACTAGCATCATTTCAATGATCAGAAAGCGTCACATGGGACTGATCTAAGAACATCGCGGACAGAATGTAACAGACTCCCATCACATGTCTAATAAAGAACATTTAAAAGAAAACACTTTCATAGAGTTATTAGAATTGTGCGTCCAATAGATTTCTCTACTTACTTGGTTATTTTTCCAATAAGTCCATTTATAATCAATCTGAAGTTGTTTATCTTCTGGAAAAGACATGTTGATGGTTCCCCTACCCATTTTTTCTGCATATATTTTGTCTTTAACTTCCCGAAACTGCCATCTCAACAGATGGAGTGTGTCCGGCAGCTCCCCTTTGTCGTTAAAGAATCTTTCCTTCCCCGCGTGGTCTTTGTAGTGAACTCGTTTCACGTAGTGGTGGAGCTTTCAAAAGAAAACGTGAATATTAGATGAAATTGTAAGATATTATAACATTGTATCTCATTTGTGTTAATTCCTTTCAGTGCGAAGACCCAGATATTTATTAATTATTGTCAAGTGTGTAAGTGTGTGTGTATGTATGTGTATGTGTGTGCGTTTATCTATGCGTGTGTGTGTGTAATTGTAATCCAATATTGTTCATGCGTGACAGCTTCTATAAAATTATATTATTTATTGCATACAAATATCTTTCAGTCCCGCCACCATGACGTGCAGATTATCTGTACCATGTACAACCTTGGAGAATAAGTGAAGGGTGTGTTTCCCATTAGGGGTTATTCAGAGAGCAACGAAATTTCACTCTCTCCTTCAACGCATTTCGGCCCTTTGAATTCGCCGACCCTGCGACAAATTCAGCATTCACCGCAAGGTCCCCAAAGTTGCCGATTCGATGCACCAAACACCGCTGATAAACCCTCCAAACGCAGCCGCAAACCGCCAAAAAAGTTAAACCAAACAAAAAAAACATTGCAAAACCACCAAATCGCTCTGATAACCTGCCGCAAAAACACTGAATCGATCCAATAACCCACCGAGAAACCGCCAAATTGATCTGACGATCCGCTGAACAAACCGCCGAATGCATTCAAAAAAAGCCGATCAGCCGCTGAAAAGGGGTAAGAAAAAAATAAAAATAAAAATGCCTAAAAAATTATGAAAATAGAGAAATAAAGAGACTTTTTTGCAAATTAAAATAATAAATGGTTGAATAAATATTTAAAAATTTGAGGATTTTTTTTTTTTTATTTTGACACCTTTTGGGATTTGCCTGAATAAACCTGCCGAATGAAACCACTGAACAGCAGGGTATTTTACTAACATTTCTCTGCTGTTCAATGTGAATAAGGTTCAGTTCAGGTTGTTGCTACCACACCACCTTCGAGGTGCCACGGGAAGGTCCTCACTCCAAGGACATAGCACAATATCAAGAAATACTCCAGCAGATGGCATTAAATTCTGGCTTTATTCCATCAGCATAGCAGAACAACATTTCGACCTGCAACCAGGTCTTTGTCAAGTCTACTAAATGTATCTCCTGCACCTTCTTAAATACATCATAAGTAATTAACCATCATTAAAAACAACCGTGTTATACATAAATTCATCATTGTAACACCTGTTTGCAATGATTGTGTCCACAGCACAAGCTTTGCCAATAAAACCAATGTTGCTACCATGTCCCCAATGGTGTAAATTGTAGATTTATTAATACACTTCATACCTATAAAAACGTTTGCTCCGTCGCCGCGCATCCGGTTTCTGTTGGCTGTGTGAACAGCCAACAGAAGCCTGATGCGCAGCTTCAGAGAAACGTTGGATCTGCGTGCAGCCTCTACCCCTCAGCTGCGGTCGCATCCAGCATCTGCTGCGAGTACATCCGGCTCTACAGGGTGCACGCGCAGCCTCTACCCGCTGCTGCGCATGCATCCTGTTCTCCTGGATGCGCGAGCAGCCTCTACCCGGCTGCTGCGTGCGCATCCTGTTCTCCTGGATGCACGCGCGGCCGACGCGTAGAGGCTGCGTGCGGATCCAGTATCATGAGCTGGGGGCATATATATCCATGTGAGCTGGGGGCAAATATACCCATGTGAGATGGGGCAATTATACCCATGTGAGATGGGGCAAATATACCCATGTGAGCTTGGGGGGCAAATAAACCCATGTCAGCAGGGGCAATTATACCCATGTCAGCAGGGGGCAATTATACCCATGTGAGCTGGGGGCAAATATACCCATGTCAGCAGGGGGCAATTATACCCATGTGAGCTGGGGGCAAATATACCCATGTGAGCTGGGGGCAAATATACCCATGTGAGATGGGGCAAATATACCCATGTCCGCAGGGGGCAATTATACCCATGTGAGCTGGGGCAATTATACCCATGTCCGCCGGGGGCAATTATACCCATGTCCGCCGGGGGCAAATATACCCATGTAAGCCGGGGGCAATTATACCCATGTGAGCTGGGAGCAAATATACCCATGTGACCTGGGGTCCATTATACCCATGTGAGCAGGGGGCAATTATACCCATGTGAGCTGGAGCAAATATACCCATGTGAGCTGGGCGCAATTATACCCATTTGAGCTGGGGGCAAATATATCCATTTGAGCTGGGGGCAAATATATCCATGTGAGCTGGGGGCAAATATATCCATGTGAGCTGGAGGCAATTATACCCATGGGAGCTGGGGCAATTATATCCATGTGAGCTGGGGCAATTATACCCATGTGAGCTGGGGGCAATTATACCCATGTGAGCTGGGAGCAAATATACCCATGTGAGCTGGGAGCAATATATATACCCATGTGCGCTGGAGCAATATACAGTTGTGTTCAAAATTATTCAACCCCCACAGAAATTGAGTGTTTTGGCCAGTTTGACATTGATTTTGTTCATTCAGTCATCTTGCTTACAATTAAATCAAAGAGGCACGTGTAGGTCAGACAAATATAACATAACATTTATAATGAAATAACCACAAATGTCTTTTCTGTGCTCACATCATTATCAGTTTTATTCAACCCCCAAGTGACATTCAATCTTAGTACTTAGTACAACATCCTTTTACAGTTATAACAGCTTTTAAACGTGAAGCATAGCTTGACACAAGTGTCTTGCAGCGATCTACGGGTATCCTCGCCCATTCGTCATGGGCAAAAGCCTCCAGTTCAGTCACATTCTTAGGCTTGCGCACTGCAACTGCTTTCTTTAAGTCCCACCAGAGGTTCTCAATGGGATTTAAGTCAGGTGACTGCGATGGCCACTCCAAAATGTTCCAGCCTTTAATCTGCAACCATGCTCTAGTGGACTTGGAGGTATGCTTGGGATCATTGTCCTGTTGAAAGGTCCAACGTCTCCCAAGCCTCAGGTTTGTGACGGACTGCATCACATTGTCATCCAATATCTCCTGGTACTGAAGAGAATTCATGGTACCTTGCACACGCTGAAGCTTCCCTGTACCTGCAGAAGCAAAACCGCCCCAAAACATGATTGACCCCCCACCATGCTTCACAGTAGGCAAGGTGTTCTTTTCTTCATAGGCCTTGTTCTTCCTCCTCCAAACATAGCGTTGATCCATGGGCCCAAACAGTTCTAATTTTGATTCATCAGTCCATAGAACACTATCCCAAAACTTCTGTGGTTTGTCCACATGACTTTTGGCATACTGCAGTCGACTCTTCTTATTCTTTGGAGACAGCAAGGGGGTGCGCCTGGGAGTTCTGGCATGGAGGCCTTCATTACGCAGTGTGCGCCGTATTGTCTGAGCTGAAACTTCAGTACCCACATCTGACAAATCTTTTCTCAGTTCCTCAGCAGTCACACGGGGATTTTTCTCCACTCTACGCTTCAGGTAGCGCACAGCAGTCGAAGTCAGCATCTTCTTTCTGCCACGACCAGGTAGCGTTTCAACAGTGCCCTTTGCCTTGAATTTGGGAATGATGCTTCATATGGTCTCTCTTGGTATGTTTAACATCTTTGCAATCTTCTTATAGCCATTGCCCTTCCTGTGAAGAGTAATCACCTCTTCTCTTGTCTTCCTGGACCATTCTCTTGACTTCACCATGTTTGTAACCACACCAGTAAATGTCTAGAATGAGCTGGGTATCACAGTCATTTTTAAAGCTGCCTAATTGGTGCTTATTATGCTTTATTGCTGCTCCGTGACATCCACAGGTGTTTTCAATACCTGATTGAAAACACTTGAATGAACCTCTGTTCTTCAGAGTGGTAATTCTTTAAGGGGTTGAATAATTGTGTCAATGAAGAATTCACAAAAGAAACATTTACTACTGTATTACAAAACCAATTGATGTCATTTTAGTTGCATATGGTTCTTTAAAAAGTCCTTGTAGGATTTCATTCTGAATACAATTACAAATGTCACTAAATTCCCTAAAACCCTTTACAGCATTGGGGGTTGAATAATTTTGAACACAACTGTATATACACATGTGAGTTGGGGGCAAATATATCCTTGTGAGCTGGGGCAATATATATATCCATGTGAGCTGGGAGCAATATATATATATATCCATGTGAGCTGGGGGCAATATATATATATATCCATGTGAGCTGGGGGTCAGAAACTGGGTGCGATAAACAGTCACATCATTGGGAGCACTGGCCAGCCATATGCTCTACAACAATAGACTGCCCTCCGGGCAGGCTTAATACCTAGTTATCAATCAAATTTATTAAATGCAAAATCGGCTTTAAATGGTAAATCCAATAGAGTTCTTTCCTTTTCAGGATTTTCTCTCTATCCCCCACTCTGGTAAATTTAGGGATATCTTCCACTACCTGAAATATCAGCTGTGAGACGTCATGACCGAATTCAACAAAGTGACATGGTACTGGAAGCTCCACCTTTTTGGACCTGATATCAGATTTATGTTTTAAAATATGATTCTTTATTTTTTGTGTGGTCTCTCCTACATATATCAGCCCACAGGGGCATTTTAGTAGGTATACTACATGTGTAGACTTGCACGTGTAATACCCTCTCACTTTATGGTTATGTCCTGAGTGGGGATGGACAAGGAGTCTCCACGGATAATGGCGCTGCAACATGAGCAATTGAGACATGGAAAGGTGCCCCATTTGGGTGTGCCAAAGAATCTTTTACTCTGATCTCAATTAAGTTCTGTCTTCACTAATTTATCCTTAAGGGACTTGTCCTTTTTGTAAGACAAAAATAAATATGCCAGTTTTTAAACAAGTATCCAAATTAGTATTTGTACCCAAGTTTGAAACACTTATGGATCAAATTAAAAAAATTCTGTTTAAAATATTTTAAAAGATTCTTATCCAAATATACCAGAATTTCATGTTTTAGGCTAGGGTCAGACGAAAGCAGTTTTAACGTGCGTTTAGACGCACAAAATCACGGCCGTGCTAGCAGCAAATGACGTCCAATGCCGGGGAACACACGAAGTACGGCCGCACGAACGTTCGTCCGCGCAACCCAAGTGGCAAAAGAACGCATTTTTTCTAGAACGTCAAACCTCTAGTACGGACGTATAGAGTGCGCTGCGTCGGCTAGAGGCGTGTGTGCGTGATTGGGAGACGTCAGACGCTGCTAATATCCGGCCAACATAACGTCCAGACACAAAAAAGATTTTATTGATGATCCGTACAAAATCACGGACGAAAAGGCGCATCGTATGACCGCTATCGCGTACTCCGTGAAAAAATGCGTCCGTTCGAACGCACTTTTTCACAGACAACGCGAAAATGCGTTCGTCTGACCCTAGCCTTACAAAAACACACTGCGGGGTAGCACCTCTCTGCAGAGCGATTCGGTGATTTGGATCAATTCATTTTTCGGTCAGTTCGTTTTTTCGTTTTTTAGGAGTTATAATTATTGCAGTATATGAATTCACACACTGCTGGGAAGTTCCCAGCAGTGTGTAGATTCATATGCTGCATTAATTCTACTGCAGAGAGGCGCTTCCCAGCAGTGTGTGGATTCATATGCTGCATTAATTATACTGCAGAGAGGCGCTTCCCAGCAGTGTGTGGATTCATATGCTGCATTAATTATACCGCAGAGAGGCGCTTCCCAGCAGTGTGTGGATTCATATGCTGCATTAATTATACTGCAGAGAGGCGCTTCCCAGCAGTGTGTGGATTCATATGCCGCATTAATTATACTACAGAGAGGTGCTTCCCAGCAGTGTGTGGATTCATATGCTGCATTAATTATACTGCAGAGAGGCGCTTCCCAGCAGTGTGTGGATTCATATGCTGCATTAATTATACCGCAGAGAGGCGCTTCCCAGCAGTGTGTGGATTCATATGCTGCATTAATTATACCGCAGAGAGGTGCTTCCCAGCAGTGTGTGGATTCATATGCTGCATTAATTATACCGCAGAGAGGCGCTTCCCAGCAGTCTGTGGATTCATATGCTGCATTAATTATACCACAGAGAGGCGCTTCCCAGCAGTGTGTGGATTCATATGCTGCATTAATTATACCGCAGAGAGACGCTTCCCAGCAGTGTGTGGATTCATATGCTGCATTAATTATACTGCAGAGAGGTGCTTCCCAGCAGTGTGTGGATTCATATGCTGCATTAATTATACCGCAGAGAGGCGCTTCCCAGCAGTGTGTGGATTCATATGCTGCATTAATTATACTGCAGAGAGGTGCTTCCCAGCAGTGTGTGGATTCATATGCTGCATTAATTATACTGCAGAGAGGCGCTTCCCAACAGTGTGTGGATTCATATGCTGTATTAATTATACTGCAGAGGCGCTTTCCAGTAGCGTGTGGATTCATATGCTGCATTAATTATACTGCAGAGAGGCGCTTCCCAGCAGTGTGTGGATTCATATGCTGCATTAATTATACTGCAGAGAGGTGCTTCCCAGCAGTGTGTGGATTCATATGCTGCATTAATTATACTGCAGAGAGGCGCTTCCCAGCAGTGTGTGGATTCATATGCTGCATTAATTATACTGCAGAGAGGTGCTTCCCAGCAGTGTGTGGATTCATATGCTGTATTAATTATACTGCAGAGAGGTGCTTCCCTGCAGTGTGTGGATTCATATACTGCATTAATTATACTGCAGAGAGGCGCTTCCAGCAGTGTGTGGAATCATATGCTGCATTAATTATACTGCAGAGGCGCTTCCCAGTAGTGTGTGGATTCATAGGCTGCATTAATTATACTGCAGAGAGGTGCTTCCCAGCAGTGTGTGGATTCATATGCTGCATTAATTATACTGCAGAGAGGCGCTTCCCAGCAGTGTGTGGATTCATATGCTGCATTAATTATACTGCAGAGGCGCTTCCCAGTAGTGTGTGGATTCATATGCTGCATTAATTATACTGCAGAGAGGCGCTTCCCAGCAGTGTGTGGATTCATATGCTGCATTAATTATACTGCAGAGGCGCTTCCCAGTAGTGTGTGGATTCATATGCTGCATTAATTATACTGCAGAGAGGCGCTTCCCAGCAGTGTGTGGATTCATATGCTGTATTAATTATACTGCAGAGAGGTGCTTCCCAGCAGTGTGTGGATTCATATGCTGTATTAATTATACTGCAGAGAGGCGCTTCCCAGCAGTGTGTGGATTCATATGCTGCATTAATTATACCGCAGAGAGGCGCTTCCCAGCAGTGTGTGGATTCATATGCTGCATTAATTATACTGCAGAGGCGCTTCCCAGTAGTGTGTGGATTCATATGCTGCATTAATTATACTGCAGAGAGGCGCTTCCCAGCAGTGTGTGGATTCATATGCTGTATTAATTATACTGCAGAGAGGTGCTTCCCAGCAGTGTGTGGATTCATATGCTGTATTAATTATACTGCAGAGAGGCGCTTCCCAGCAGTGTGTGGATTCATATGCTGCATTAATTATACTGCAGAGAGGCGCTGCCCAGCAGTGCGTTGATTCATATGCTGCATTAATTATACTGCAGAGGCGCTTCCCAGCAGTGTGTGGATTCATATGCTGCATTAATTATACCACAGAGAGGTGCTTCCCAGCAGTGTGTGGATTCATATGCTGTATTAATTATACCGCACAGAGAGGTGCTTCCCAGCAGTGTGTGGATTCATATGCTGCATTAATTATACTGCAGAGAGGCACTTCCCAGCAGTGTGTGGATTCATATGCTGCATTAATTATACCGCAGAGAGGCGCTTCCCAGCAGTGTGAGGATTCATATGCTGCATTAATTATACCGCAGAGAGGCGCTTCCCAGCAGTGTGTGGATTCATATGCTGCATTAATTATACTGCAGAGAGGTGCTTCCCAGCAGTGTGTGGATTCATATGCTGCATTAATTATACTGCAGAGAGGTGCTTCCCAGCAGTGTGAGGATTCATATGCTGCATTAATTATACTGCAGAGAGATGCTTCCCAGCAATGTGTGGATTCATATGCTGTATTAATTATACCGCACAGAGGCACTTCCCAGCAGTGTGTGGATTCATATATACAGAAAAAATGGCGTCGCGCCTGTACTCACCAGAGGGGCTGCAAAAGCCAGGAGTAACAGCTCAGTTCATGTATAAAGCATAACAAGAGAAAAAAGATGTCATCTGCGCTCGTTTCTATATATTTCCATGTACAACAAAACACTATCAGGAGGTTTTAGTTTGTTTTAATGGCCATTGAAACGTAAGCTCGGTCGCCCCGACAAGGCACCTCTTTGCAGAGCGAGTACCTAACCCCAAATGGGAAGTGTTTGGTGCGTGTATAAATAAACCCACCATTTTGTCTGCCTCTCCTTAGGCTAGGGTCAAACGAAAGTACTTTTACAAGCGAACGTAAAAAAGTGCGTCCAAACGCATTGATGTATTTTTTCACGGAATATGCGAAAACGGTCATACGATGCGCATTTTCGTGCGTGATGTTTTACGAATCCAAACCATGAAACTTTGGGTGTCTGGACGTTATGTTGGCCGGACACGAGCAGGGTCTGACGTCTCCAAATCACACACACACGCCGCTAGCGGGCGCAGCGCACTCTGTACGTCCGTACTAGCGGTTCTGCGTTCTCGAAAAAATGCGTTCATTTTCCACTTGCGTTGCGCGACCGGACTTTCGTGCGACCGTACTTCGTATATTGGCCGTCATTGCCCGTCATTTGCTGCTAGTGCGGCCGTAATTAAGTGCGCCTAAACGCACGTTAAAAATGCACTGGTCTGACCCCAGCCTTAGCTGATAAGCGGCAGGAGGGGCATGGAGCTGCACAGTAGAGCGGCTTTTGGCACATTGGTTAGGTACTCGTTCTGCAAAGAGGTGCCTTGTCGGGGCGAGCGAGCTTACGTTTCAGTGGCCATTAAAATAAACTAAAACCTCCTGATAGTGCTTTGTTGTACATGGAAATACATAGAAACGAGCGCAGATTACATCTTTTTTCTCTAGTTATGTTTTATACATGAACTGGGCTGTTACACTTGGCTGCTGCAGCCCCTCTGAGTACAGGCGCAACGCCATTTTTTCTGTATGTTTGTATATTATGCTGTAACACCAGTTTGTCATTTTTGCTTCTGTTCCTTTTTCCATGTTTTTGTTTTCAACCCCAAATAGGAAGTGTTTGGTGCGTGTATAAATAAAACCCACCATTTTGTCTGCCTCTCCTTAGCTGATAAGCAGCACGAGGGGCATGCAGTTGCTCAATAGGAATGAGCCGAACAACCCCGAGTTCGGTTCGCATTCGAACTCAAACTTTTCAGAAGTTCGAACTCGAACTCAATACAAGTCAATGGGACTCAAAATTCGATATTTAGAGTGCTCTCCAAGAGGACATATATGCTAGATATTTGCCATAAAAGGTGTATGGGGGCCCGGGTAGTGCCCTGGGGGACAGGAAACAAGAACAAAAAGTTTAAAAAATAAGTTTTTAACCCCTTCACTGCTGATGACGCGTGGGACACGTCCTCAGTTACTCCCGCTGTATGCTGAGGAGGATGTGTCACGTCATCAGCTTTGCGGGACCCCCAGCGGAGATACTCACCTCTCTGTCCGAGGTCCCGCGGCGTTCTGACTTCAGCGTCCTCAGACGCTGAAGTCAAGCTCTTCCCAACGTAAATGATGTCATCGCGAATGGCCGCAACCTTGGATGGTGGCTCCACCCCCGGGTCCCCCCTCACTGCCTGACGTCCTCACGCATAGCGTGATGACTAGGGATGAGCTGAACACTCCGAGTTTGGTTTGGAGCCAAACCCGAACTTTCCAAATGTTCGTATCCGAACCCGAACCCGAACTCGAACTCGAACTCAATACAAGTCAATGGGGCTGAAAATTCGGTTTTTAGAGTGCCCTCCAAGAGGACATATATGGTAGATATTTGCCATAAAAGGTGTATGGGGGTCTGGGTAGTGCCCATGGGGACAGGAAACAAGGACAATAAGTAAAAAAAAAGTTTTTAAAGGGACAGTGAGTTTTCCATGAAAAAATGGGTTAAAAATAAAAATAAAAAATTCCTTCAAATATCGTGCCTAGGAGGTCCCCATAACCTGCCCGTGAAGTGGCGGATTTCTAGGATGTATAGAAACATTTAAAAACAAAAAAATGACATTTTTTTCTACAATTCTAGAAATCCGCCATTTCACGGGCAGGTTATGGGGACATCCTGGGCACGATATTTGAAGGAATTTTTTATTTTATTTTTAACCCATTTTTTCATGGAAAACTCACTGTCCCTTTTAAAAACATTTTTTTAAAAACTTTTTGTCCTTGTTTCCTGTCCCCCAGGGCACTACCCGGACCCCCATACACCTTTTATGGCAAACTAGGTGTAAAGCCTGCCCAGAGGGCAGTCTATTGATAAGTGTGGTGCGTTGTGCTTGGTTCGGTGCCATTTATTGTGCTGTGTTTGGCTCTGTGCTCGGCTCTGTGGCGTTTATTGTGCTCGGCTCTGTGGCGTTTATTGTGCTCGGCTCTGTGGCGTTGATTGTGCTCGGCTCTGTGGCGTTGATTGTGCTCGGCTCTGTGGCGTTTATTGTACTTGGCTCTGTGGCGTTTATTGTGCTCGGCTCTGTGGCGTTTATTGTGCTCGGCTCTGTGGCGTTTATTCTGTTTTGCTCGGCTCTGTGCTGGGCTCTGCACATCGGCTCTGTGCTCTGCTCCGTGCCGTATATTGTGCTCTGCTTTTTATTGTGCTCTGCGCCGTTTATTGTGTTGTGCTTGGTTCTGTGCTTGGCGCCGTTTATTGTGCTGTGATTGGCTGTGCCGTTTATTGTGCTGTGCTCTGTGCCGTATATTGTGCTCGGCACTGTGCCGTTTATTGTGCTGTGCTTGGCTCTGTGGCGTTTATTGTGCTTGGCTCTGTGGCGTTTATTGTGCTCGGCTCTGTGGCGTTTATTGTGCTCGGCTCTGTGCCTTTAATGGGTTGTGCTCTGCTCTGTGCCATCTATTGTGCTCTGCTTGGCACTCTGCTCTGTGCTCTGCACTCGGCGCTAGGCTGTGTTCAGGTACTGGGCTCAGGCGCTGGGCTCTGCTCAGGCGCTGGGCTCAGGCGCTGGGCTCAGGCGCTCGGGCTCTGCGCTTAGGTGCTGGGCTCTGCGCTCAGGCTCAGGCGCTGGGCTCTGCGCTCAGGCTCAGGCGCTGGGCTCAGGCGCTGGGCTCTGCGCTCAGGCTCTGGGCTCTGCGCTCAGGCTCTGGGCTCTGCGCTCAGGCTCAGGCGCTGGGCTCTGCGCTCAGGCGCTGGGCTCAGGCGCTGGGCTCTGCGCTCAGGCGCTGGGCTCTGCGCTCAGGCGCTGGGCTCAGGCGCTGGGCTCTGGCGCATGTACCATGTGCTGCAGGTCCTGCCCCTCCCCTCAGCGCGCCGCTCCGCCGAGGGGAAAGTTGGCTTTTTCCAACTCCCTTCACTCAGCGCCGCATCGTGGCGCGGCCTGAGTGAGGGAGGTGGAAAAACCTGGAGATATACTAAACGCGACTTGACGCGTGGCGCTTCACGCTTAGTGTATCTCAGGCTTTATGCTGGCACGCGCAGGGGCGGACTGACAACTCAATGGGCCCCCGGGAAATAGGAAATCAAGGGGTCTCTTGTGCTACATCCATCCACGAACCACACCAATATTAAGCTCTGCCACATATTTGTGTTATGGAATTTATTTTTCTACACCACAGCGATAAAATTCACTGTAATGTGTGGTGTGTATTAGGGATAAGCTGTTCGGGTTCGGACGGTTCGGAGTTCGACCCGAACTTTGGCAGTTCGAAAGTTCGTGAATTTTGAACTTTTTGGGTGTGTTCGGTTCGCGTTCGAAAAAAAAAGAAATTTTGAAAAAAGTATAGAAAATGCTTAAAAAAATACTAAAAAATCTAGAAATAAAGAGACTCTTTACTGCAGAATATTATAAGCAACGGTTTATTAGATATTGAATTAAAAAATAATGTGTACGTGGAAAGATTATCAACTCTAAATGACCTCTGTTCACAAACGGGCATAACACCAGGTGTTTTTAGTCTGGTAATCAATTTGATACATTGTACACAATACTGAGGGTGGGGTGGTGTCTGCTTCTGATTGAGATTTGAGAATTAATTTCCCTCCTAAAACATCCTAATATGCTGCATTTAACCCTTTCGCTGCTGAGGCTTTTTTTTCACCTCTGTGCTGAGGTAATTTTTACCGCTTTCGCTCATCATGTTTAACCGTGTTTTGTAGCCATATTTTGATATATGACCCAGACATATTCTAAATCGTTCTTTCCGGCAGACTTGGCAGATTCATATGTCATTATTATATGTATACGTTATGTCATGTCTGTATATTATAACAAAAATGCAATAAAGTTAGAATTTTCAATAATTTATTATGTTTAAAGTGTTTTTTTTCACATTTTAACATGCGATCGTTTGTGGTTATATTTTGTATGGGGTGCGCTTGTTAAAAAAATTAGAAATGGGGCCTTGTTACATTTTTTTTTGGGGAAAATTTTGCTTTTTTTAACAAACGCACCGCATACAAAAATCGTTAGTGCAGCATTATTGTTCACATTATAAGTGAAATGGGAACAATATTGCTGCATTAACAAAACAAAAACAAAACTTGCTTATTTTTTTTTTTTTAGAATTTATTTTTTAAATATTTTTATTTTTTTATAATTTTTTTATTTTATTTTTTTAACCATTTTTCATGCTCATGTTTGGTATCCTTGGAAAGGCCATGCTCTGGCCGATCCAACGATATCAAACACTAACCCCTAGCTGCCACGGATCAGGAGATAGGCGGTTCATTGGAACCGCCTATCTCCACTATTGGTGGCAGCTAGGGGTTAACTCCAGGAATGGCGTCATCATGCTATGCACGATGACGCCAATCCTCAGGGGGAGTTCCTGGAGGATTCCAGCTCCAGGAGAGGATCACGATCCAGCGCTTTTCAGTGCCGATTCGTGATCGGCTCCCCAGGGGTTAATCACAGCCACCGTTTGGAAGGGCAGGCTGTGCCCTTCTAAACGGTGCCTGGATTAACCCTCTGCCCCCCGGTGATTGGGAGGGAGAGAGGTCCGAAGGACCTTCCCCCTCCCTTTCAGGCGCTTCCTCCGCACATGCGGGGGGCGCCTGAATTAGATGTCATCGCGCCGCCGCGATGACATCTAATTGCTCCGCCGCGGTCCCGGAGTGCTGGGCTGACATCCAAGATGTCATCCCGCACCGGGGGCGCAGCAATCCACTGGAATCCGGTGGATTTTTGCCTCCTGTGCATGGACGCGCTGAGCACCGTAGTCTTGCATTTTTTTGCTTGAAGCCGGTTGTTTGACTTGGCGGCCGCCATTATTAATTACAGGTGTATGCATTCCTAATTTTCTTTCTGACTGGTCCTCCTGGGGAAGTTGTGACGTGTATATATACAAGGTATCTACACTTTTTTCATATCCCTTGATAAAGACGTTTAGTCGAAACGTTGGGATCCCTGGCTCCGCTCTCTATACTCGCTGTTTTCTATAGTGCCGGGTAATTGTTGCTTAATTTATTATATTGTATTATATTGAGTTTATTATTATTGTTGTATTTATGTTTCTTTGTCAAGTCTATTATATATGTCATATTTTTATTATGTTTTGGTATTAATAAATTGGAGTTTATTTGAGTGCATCCTTACTTTTGTAGTTTCGTATTTATAGAGGTTTTGTTGGGAAGCCATGGTTTAGAGAGTGCACCTCTGCTTTTCTAAGTGTGCAGATCAACTGTTTTTTTTGCTTTACAACTTTATTTAATCACATTAAAAAATGGTATGAAAGCCAAGGAACAAAAAAAAAAGAACAAAACAATTTAAAAAACGCTAAACTGACCCGAATGGTCTGACTTTAAAAATAAAAACCAGAACAAAAGGTTTTTAAAACAGAAAAATAGTTGATCAAAATGATCTGAAATGAAAAAAAAAACAAATAAAATGATTTAAAACAGACCAAAAAAAAAAAAATTAACCCTTTCGCTGCTGAGGCATTTCACGGCTTCCCTTCACGCCTGTGTGCGGCGCTGCTTCTGCTGCTGAGCTAATTTTTAACAGTTTCGCTCCTCTTGTTTAAAAGCGTTTTTTTGAAGCCTTATTTTATAATATGACCCAGACATGTTATATATCGTTCTTTCCGGCAGGCTCGGCAGATGATTCATAATATATCATTTTCATATGTATGCATCATGTCCTGTCTGTATATTATAACAAAAATGCAATAAAATTAGAATTTTCAATGTTTGTTTTACAAGGTGTAAAGTATTTTTTTCACACTTTAACATGCGAGTGTTTGAGGTTATATTTTATGAGTTGCGTTTGTTAAAAAAAATTGAAATGGGGACTTGTTATATTTTTTTGGGTAAAAATTACACAATTTTTAACAAACGCACCCCATACAAAAATCCTTAGTGCAGCATCATTGTTCACATTATAATTGAAATGGGAACAATATTGCTGCATTAACAAAACAAAACAAAAAACCTTTTTATTTTTTTATATATTTTAATTTTTGTATAATTTTTAACATTGTCATGTTTGGTATTGTTGGAAAGGCCATGCTCTGGTCGATCCAAAGATACCAAACATAAACCGATCGCTGCCACGGATCGGGAGATAGGGGGTTCATTGGAACCCCTTATCTCCACCATTGGTCGCAGTTAGGGGTTAACTCCAGAACTGACGTCATTGTGACGAGGTCTTGGGACTGTCGGCAACTGCCGTTCCCCCACGCTGTTGTCTTCCTGCAAAGACGTGACCATGTTGGCGGGCAGCATCTTAGCGGGCAGCGGTGGGAGAGAGCTCATAGCTGGGAGGAGGTGTTGCGTGAAGCTGCAAACCGGGACAAATAAACTAGACCTGAGCCACACTGAGGATCTTTGGGTTGTGTTGGAGAAGACTTCACGCAGTGCTGCCATCAATATTTTTTGATAAATTCTTGGTTATACAATGAATGTGACTGTGGACAAAAATCCATGTTGTTGTGACATCGCCTAAGCTTAACAAAACCATGCCACGTCGGTAATCAAATCTCAAGGCAGTACAACAAGGTTGTGTTAGTGTGTGACATTTTTTGGCCAGGCAGGAAGTGTAGAATGTGCACAGTCACATTCATGGCCACAAATATGTTGACAAATTTATGACAAAGGGTCCATAGAAATGTCAATAAATTTATGTACATATAATTTTAACAGTGTCGAAACCAAGCAATACATATTAACTTATTAAGTAAGGAAAAGCAACGCACACAAACAGGAAAATATAGAAAAAATATAACATTTATTTACAACATGCCACGGATGGCAAACTGCCCAACAGGGGCACAAACAAACATAGGGGAGGAGGAGGCTGGTCTCACTGCCGCTCCAAGACGTCAACGGCATTGTTGATATGCTCCCTTAACTCCTGGAGCAACTCCTGGATGGCTTCGAAGTTGGCGTCGGCCAGGCGTAGCTTGCCAATCGCCATCCTGATGCTGGACCTCTCCGGTCTGGCTTCTCCTTCTATATATCCAATAAATGAATGAAGGAAAATACAGTAAGTAAAGCAGGTTTCTATTTTTGACTGAAAGTCTTGAAAAAATATAACAGTAGTATATACCAGAGCTGGCGGCCTCCTGAGGCTCTGACTCCTCCTCCTCCACCACCACCACCGTCAGCATCTCTTCCGGTGCTATATCTAAGAAATTAAAGAAATAAAAAATACAGTAAACAACAAAACTGATTTATTTTTGAACAAAAGTCGATGCAAAATACAACAGTAACAAAAAAAACCTGGACTCGCGGCCTCCTGCTCCGGCTCCCTCTCTCCAACATCGCCCTGCTACTCCTCTTCCTCCTCCTGCTCCTCCTCTTCCTCCTCCTGCTCCTCTTGTGCTATATATAAAAAAAATTAATGAGAATACAGTAAACAAAAAATGTTTCTGTTTTTGACCAAGAGTCGTTGCAAAATAAAACAGTATATACCAGCGCTGGTGGTCGCCCGTGGCTCCCCCTTCTCCTCCACTGGGCAGATGCTGCCTTTGCCTTCCTGTCTTCTGCCAAATCCAAAAAATAACACGTAAATAATGCAGACTGGAAAAAATGGTATATCTATACAATATATTGCCGAAAGTATTGCGACACCCCTCCACTACCCACTAGCACTACCAGCTTGACCCACCACTACTCCCATCTCATAGTTCTAAAGTCACAAAATATTTATTTATTTCCCTGCACATAGACATATATTACCGTTCAATTATAGATTTTTTTCAGAAGTAAACATTACGTTTATTCAATAAAAACTATTATTTGAGTTGTGTGCGTACAAAACGGATTGTGCGACTGCTTTTAGTTATTTTATAGATGCCTCAGCTTCTGCGAATAAAACTGTGGATATAGCAGAAACAACAGAAATCCACCATTTTGTTTTGAAATTTGCATCTAAAGCGTTCAATAATGACACTGCTGTAGCAAACTGAATTGCTGCGCTGCAACAATTCAGCAGCTGCTGAGGATGTATTGAAGGCGGCTCTGTTTGGATGCACTTTCAGAAGAACTACTGTACATGTCCCATCCTACCACTTAGCAGAGATGCAGAGATTTTTGTTGATGCGCAGGTGGGAGCCAATATTGGGCAAGCTGCGGGTCATCTCGTATGCGTCACTCAATCACAGCAACCTCCCCCCCCAGCACACTACAGTACACACCGTGCCAAAAGAAATCCAGCATTGTAATTTCATCTACATACATCAAATGTCACAATTTTCACGAATACGTAAAATCACAAAAAAGAAGAGCTATGGCAAAAATGCATGTATGACGAGTCATAAAAACGCAAAGCTATACACAATCACATTGCATGAAAAAAGGACTAGATAAATCAACGTATTTCTGTGCACATTAGCACATGCAAGCAAATTATTATTATACAGGATTTATATAGCGCCAACAGTTTGCGCAGCGCTTTGCAATATAACATAGTTACATAGTTACATAGTTATATAGGCTGAAAAAAGACATGCGTCCATCGGGTTCAGCCTCTCCCACATAACCTACTGCTGTTGATCCAAAAGAAGGCAAAAAACCCAGTCTGAATGCTTGCCAATATGCAACATACTGGGAAAAAATTCCTTCTTGACCCCAGAATGGCAGTCAGATTTCTCCTTGGATCAAGAAGCTTTTACCCACATATTAAATATTATAACCCTTAATATTCTGTGTCTGCAGGAAGTCATCCAGTCGTTTTTTAAAAGTCTGTACAGACTCTGACCCAACCACCTCAACAGGCAGAGAATTCCACAGCTTTATTGTTCTCTCCGTAAAATAACCCTTCCTATGCTTTAAGCTAAATTTTCTTTCTTCCAGTCTAAATGGATGACCCCTTGTCCTATGTATAGTCCTGTTAATGAATAGGTTATCAGACAATGGTTGATAATGGCCCCGTATATATTTATATAAGGTTATCAGATCCCCTCTAAGGCGCCTTTTCTCTAAACTAAACAGGTTTAAGCTTGTTAGTCTTTCCTCATAACTTAACCCTTCCATCCCCCTTATTAATTTAGTTGCCCGTCTCTGCACTTTTTCTAGCGATATAATATCTTTTTTTAAGACAGGTGCCCAAAATTGCACGGCATATTCAAGGTGCGGCCTGACCATTGATTTATACAGAGGCAAAATTATGTTTTCATCCCATGAGTGAACTCCCCTTTTAATGCATGCCAGTACTTTGCTGGCCTTGGCGGCTGCTGTTTGACATTGCACATTGTTACTTAGTTTGAAGTCTATGATTATTCCCAAATCCTTCTCCTGCTTGGATTTCCCTAACTCCGTACCATTTAGGGTATACATTGCTTGTGTGTTCTTCACTCCAAAGTGCATAACTTTACATTTATCTAGATTAAATTTCATCTGCCATTTAAGTGCCCAGTCCCCCAATCTATCTAAATCCCTCTGCAGCGAAGTAACATCCTGCTCACATTGTATTACTTTTCCTAGCTTTGTGTCATCTGCAAACACTGATACATGACTTTCAATGCCTATCTCAAGGTCATTTATAAATAAATTGAATAGTATTGGTCCTATAACAGACCCCTGAGGGACACCACTTACCACTGGTGTCCATCTTGAAAATGTACCATTTATGACCACTCTCTGTACCCTATCTTTTAGCCAGTTTTCTATCCAAGAACAAGTATTTTCATCTAGACCATTTTTTCTTAATTTAAATAGTAACCTTTTGTGTGGAACTGTGTTGAAAGCTTTGGCAAAATCTAAGTAAATCACATCCACTGCGACCCCCTGATCTATACTTCTACTTACTTCCTCATAGAACGTAATTAGGTTAGTCTGACATGATCTGTGTTTCATGAAACCATGCTGATTTTTGCCAATTACATTATACCGCCCAATAAATTCCTGAATATTATCCCTTAGTAACCCCTCAAATACTTTCCCAGCCACAGATGTTAAGCTCACAGGTCTATAATTCCCTGGCACAAATTTTAAACCTTTCTTAAATATAGGGACCACGTCAGCTTTTCTCCAATCCTCTGGTACTATTCCTGAAAGAAAAGAATCTTGAAAGATTAAGAACAAAGGTTTACATATTTCAACACATAGCTCTCTTAGTACTCGCGGGTGAATTCCATCTGGCCCTGGGGCTTTATTAACATTCACATTGTTTAATTTGTGTAAAACCTTGTCCTGAGTCAACCAGTCACTTTGTATTAGTAAGTTTTTATTAATGAATTTCATGTCTCCTGTTATAGGTTTCTCTTTGATAAATACTGAAGAAAAATAATCATTTAAAATTTCTGCTTTATCCTGATCTTCAGTTAACAATAACCCTGACTCAGATTTTAGTGAACCTACATTTTCACTCTTAGGTTTTTTGGAATTTATGTACCTAAAGAATCTTTTAGGGTTGGTCTTGCTCTCTTTGGCTATTTCTTTTTCATTTTCTAGTTTAGCCCATCTAATCGCATTTTTACATGCTTTATTGGCTGCCCTATATGCTTTATAGGATGCCTCAGATTTATCAAATTTAAAAGCTTTAAATGCCTTCTTTTTATTTTTCATTTCCTTAGTTACCTTCCTACTAAGCCACATTGGTTTCAGTCTGTTTCTTTTATATTTATTAACCAGTGGAATATATTGTGACGTGTACTTTTCTAGTGTTAGTTTAAAGATATTCCACTTATCCTCAGTGTTTTTCCCGTGAAAGAGTTTCTGCCAGTCAATGACATTGAGAGCTTCCTTTATTTTAATAAAGTTGGCCTTTTTAAAATTATATATTTTAGCATGCCCCTTATGAATGTGTTTTTTTGAGTTTATTTCAAAAGTCACCATGTTATGGTCGCTGTTTCCCAATTGTTCTTTTACATTAATATTTGAGAAAAGATCCACATTATTTGTTATAACCAGGTCCAGACAGTTATCCTCTCTAGTTGGTGTTTCTACCAGTTGTGACATGAAGGTATCATTTAAAATGTTCAGGAACCGGATTCCCTTTGCTGAATTACTAGTCCCACTATCCCAATTAATGTCCGGGTAATTAAAATCTCCAATAATTAAAGTGCTACCATGATGTGCAGCCTTCCTAATTTGCTCTAACAGTTGTTCTTCCTCATCATTATCTATATTAGGTGGTTTATAGCATATGCCAACCAGTAATTGACTTCCCTGTTTATTCCCCAACGAAATATTTACCCATAACGATTCCACATTTCCCTCATCACTTTCCAGTTGTGTAATATTAGGCTTTAAATCCTGATTTACATATAAACACACTCCACCCCCTTTCTTATGTTTCCTATCCTTTCTAAACAATGTATAACCATTTAAGTTTACAGCCCAGTCATGCGTTTCGTCCCACCATGTTTCTGTTATTCCTATAATGTCGTATTGCTTAATGTGCTTAGACATGACACTTACGTTTGGCTATGATGGGACGGATGTGCCTCAGCTGCTTCTGCTCGTGTGCCTTGAGGTCGGACCAGCGTTTTCGGAGCTGGTCCTTCGTCCGGTCCTTCCCGAACAGCTCCAGGATGGTGGTTCGGAGCCTGTCAAGGATACGATCCTTGCGGGTGTTATTCTTCCTGCCGTAAGGGCCCTTACGGCAGTCATAATCTTTGTAATCAAAGATGCGGACCAGCTCCAACATCTCCTCAAATGCCATGTTGCTGGCCCGCTTCTTCCTGGGTGGTGTCTCTGGGGTGGAAGCAGATGAGGAGGTGTCCGAATGGGACTCTCTACTTCTTTCAGCCATGATAAATAAAATCAATATTTTTTGGCCTGTCAAAAGTTGTCAAAACTGGCTCAATAAAGTTACGACATCCGCACGCGCGCATGTGCGACCTGCGGACGAATCGGATCCGACCCGATTACGAAGGAATTATCGTATCGACAGAATTATCGGATCATTGGAAACAAAAACAAGTGATACGCATTTACAAATACAAAATTTACAGAATCAGCGATATAACCGATTAATAATTAAATATACAATGTCCAGTATTACCGGAATGGAACCGAAATCTTGAATAGAGCGAAAATAAATTTTGATCTGACACATTTCAAGTCCATTCGAAAATATTTCGTTTCGGCTCGGAAAACTTATCGGATCTGTCGGTTTTCGGGTCCGATCCGATTTGGAAAATCGGCCGAATCCGAAGACACGAATCGGGAAATTTCGTGAAAATTCCGAAACCCGAAACGCACATCCCTACTTCTGACGCTGCGTGACCGGCCATATTACGTGAGGGGGCGGCGCCAATGCAGCGTGCCGTGCTAGTGTTGTGTTTAGAATGTGGGCAGGCACGCTGCAAAGTGCCGCCATCACGGCGGTTTGGGAGGGAGAGCAGTGCGCTGGGCTGGCTGTTGGGCGATCATAGCTCTGGTGACCATGGTCTGGTTACCGGAGCTGAGGGAAACTAAGCCGGGCCCTTTGTGCATCATGCAAGTTCCGGGCTCCTACCACCCCTCGGGCCCTGGGCACACGTCGGCTGTGCGTGTGCCGCGGCGGTTGCATGCTCGCACACCCAGCAGTATGCTGGTTGCACGCGCATTTGAAGATGGTGGCGTGGCGACAGACATGCCGCCGTCTTACTGTTTTATTGTAGAGACTAGTTGTTAAGCTGCTGCTGAGCCATTTCACCGCTATGTGCTGATCTAATTTTTACATCTTTTGGCTCATCATGTTTAAACGTGTTTAGAAGCCACATTTTATTACATGACCCAGACATATTATATATTGTTCTTTCCGGCAGACTCCGCAGATTCATAATATATATCTTTTTATTTGTATATGTCATGTTCTGCCTGTATATTATGACAAAAAATGCAATAAAATTAGAAATGGGGACTCGTTACATTTTTTGGGGGGAATTACGTGATTTTTTGCAAACGCACCCCATAGAAAAAAATCATTAAAGCAGCATCATTGTTCACTTTATAATTGAAATGTGAACAATATTGCTGCATTAATAAAAATGTTTGATGCGAGCGCACCCAGCAGTACGCTGGTTGTGAGCGCATTTGAAGACGGCAGAGTGGCGACGGACACGCTGCTGTCTTACTGTTTTAAAGTATAGATAGCATACTCAACTCCATACAGCTTCCAGGGCCAACCTCTATCAAAGTATCCTCCTAGCTCCCACCTGGACACATCTATCCAAGGCTCCTGCAAGCATACTCAGCTCCATACAGCTTCCAGGGCCAACCTCAATCACAGTGTCCTCCTAGCTCCCACCCACCCCACAGTTCTCATTTCATTTATACCCAACTAATTTGGTCATGTGATATTTTCAGCTATCAACCTACACCACTCTGGAACTTTACCTACCAGACTCCCTTCCATCTTCTGCTTTCCTTATCAATTCCCTACCTGTCTTCTACTTTTCCTTATTTTCCCTCCCCTTCTCCCACCTTTCTCAAATGTTTTTCCCTCTCTTCCCCCTCTTGCTGCTTCTTTACACTATCTCCCTTCTCTCTAAATCTACCCTCCCTCCCTATACACCCTACAATTTACAGCAAGCTGGAAAAGAAACCCAAATACACCATAGCTTGCTCAGCTCCTTTAACTTATCAAATGAGAGCTGGTGGAGAGTGTTAAAATCCAGCCCTCCCACCCCCACACAACAGAGCTTTAAAACTCTTCAATCACTATTTTCTAAAAAGAAAAATATGTCCAAATTCTTTTTTATTCTGCGGCTTGCTCTGGCAAATGATGTTGAATCCAACCCTGGTCCAATAGCTGACACCATATTTAATCTCCCCACTAAAAAGGCCTCTCCTTTGTGCATTGCAACATCTGCAGTTTACTCCCTAAACTGGATGAGCTTAAAGCTTGGTGCTTCTATTACAAACCTAAAGTCATTGTGCTGACAGAATCATGGTTAACCCCTAAAGTGCCAGACTCTGCATAGCAATACAAGGGTACTCATGCTCTAGAAAGGACAGAGCTAAGAGAGGAGGGGGAATTGTTATCTATGTTGACAACTACATAAAGTTCACCCCGTTGCAGAATCCTATCTCCCTGGCCACATTTGATCTCCTTTCTGGTATTATTGAGATCCCGTTCAGTGAAACAATTATTGTTGCTGGATTCTACCACCCACCGAGTTCCCCAGTGCACTCCCTTTCTGACATAACCCAAATCCTTAGTAAATTAGTCGCTCAAAACCAAAAAAGTGAACTGCTGGTCCTCGGCGACTTTAATGTTGATTGGCTGAATCCTAAAAACAATAAACACTGCTCGCTGTTTAAGGCTTTGCAGCTAACACAATTAATCTCCTCCCCCACTCGCATTAATATGAAAAGCCCTAACCACACCTTGCTGTACTGGATTCTCTCCTCATGTCCTGATCGAAGCGAGAACGCCTGCCTTCTGTATAACAGTTTCAGTGATCACTGCCTAGTGTACTGTGTGCGCAAAATAAAGGCCACAAAATGTCCACCAAAAGTAATAATCACCAGGTCTTTCAAGAAATGTAATCGTGAATCCTTCCTAAATGATCTCAAACAGCTCCCATGGTAGAGACTAAACCTAATCCCAGACCTGGACTGTGCAATTGAATACTTTCAAGCAGAGCTCCTGAAAGTCTGGAACACCCATACATCACTGCGCAAAGTGCGAGTAAAAGGGGCCCACCTCCCCTGGGTTACAGCTGACCTCATGCATATGTACCAGTTTAGAGACTCCTTGTGGTCAAATTTCAAGAGTAATGGATCCATGAACGATCACTGTGAATACCGAAAATGACGGAATGCATGCACAAAACAAACAAAAATGGCTAAAGCCCAATACTTCAATGAAAATTTAAACAATAACCTATCAAACCCCAGAAATTTTTGGAAAATCATAAGTAACATACAAGCACCCCCCCATCCACTCCCAACCAGCTGCTGTCAAAGTAAACAACCAAACTGTACAACACCCCCTAGATGTAGCAAATACTTTTAATAATTATTTTGTTGGATGCGCCACCACCCTGATTGCTAAGCTAGGAAATGACACACAATCAGAAAGGCCGCACACAGGTCAGGCCCCACCAACAGTGCAAAGACCCTGTAACGCAGAGAAATTCAGTTTTAGACCAGTGCCTGTCAGTGCCATCACTAAACTTATCCGTAACCAAAAAATGAAATACCAGTCTGGACCTGATCGAATCCCAGCAATGCTGCTGAAAATCTGTGCGCCAGCAATTGCTAATCCTGTTGCAACCCTAATCAATGAATCACTGGCAACTGGATACATACCCAAACTCTGGAAGACTGCAAGGGTTGTACCTATCCATAAAAGTGGAGACAATACTTTGGTATCCAACTACCGCCCAATATCACTTCTCCCTGTAATGTCATAAATTCTGGAAAAATGTGTCTACACTCAATTACGTGATTATTATCAGTATCAGAACTATTTAACCCCAGATCAATCAAGCTTTCATCCAAATCATTCAACTACAACTGCCCTTTTAAAAGTTTGTAAAGATATCCAAGCGGGCATGGATCAAGGAAACCTAACCGGAGCCATCTTCCTTGATTTTGCCAAGGCTTTTGACACAGTAGACCATGGCATCCTATTACAAAAACTTAAAAACTCTGGTATTGGTGATAGCACGTTAACCTGGTTCCAATCATAAGTGTCAATTTGTGTCCATTTCTCACAGCACTTCCCTTCCCCTCCCAGTCACGTGCGGTGTACCCCAAGGCTCAATACTCGGCCCCCTGCTATTCACAATATTCATAAACGATCTGCCCAATGTCTGCAAAGCCTCAACTGTACACATGTACGCAGACGACACTGTAATCTATGCCAGCAAACCAAATCTCACACAGCTGGAGGCAGTGCTGCAAGGACAATTCACAGGGGTAGAAAAGTGGATCGCAGATAACAAACTTTTTCTAAATACTGACAAAACTGTTACAATGCTCTTTGGAACCGCACCGAAACAACACAAATTGCAAACACCCCATCTATGTCTTTGGACAAAATCAAATGGCACGCTGACCACAGTCACTTCTCTCAAATATCTAGGTATGTGGTTAAACCCAAATCTATCTTTTGGCCCCCACATTGAAAAACTCTCACGTAAACTCTACCCCAAACTAGGTGCCCTGTACAGAAACAGATCCTGCCTGAGCCCCGCGGTAAGAAAGCAGATTGTAAAACAAATGCTTATGCCAGCCATTGAATACGGAGATGTAGTGTATGCAGCCGCCCCGCAAACACACCTCCAGAAACTTACTACATTGTATAACTCATTCTGTCGCTTTGTGCTACAATGTAACTACATGACCCACCATTGTGACATGTTAAAAGAACTATACTGGCCATCGCTGGAATCTAGATGCACCCTTCACCTTTCCAACCTGGTGTTTAAGAGCTTTTCTGGGAAGCTACCACCCTACCTGAATATGCTGCTTTCCCCGGCAGTTCCCTCATCCTATAACCTCAGATCCAGGACCAGCACCTTACTTGCAATACCGCAATACAAAAAGAAAGTGGCTCGATCCTCATTTTCCTACAGAGCACCACAATTATGGAATAACCTCCCTGACACCGTCAAATCTTCCCCCACTCTAAAGTCCCTTAAGACTTCCCTATTAACATACCTCAATACAGAATGCACCTGTAAACATGTGACATAATGACTTTATTTCCTACATATTTATTTTTCTGTTAATCTGTATATTTGGTCTTGTGTTAATTTCTTGCATTTTACTATTTTGTATTTCTGTAACCACTCAATGTTCTCGAACCCAGGACATACTTGAAAACTAGAGAAATCTCAATGTATCTTTCCTGGTAAAATCCTATATAAATGAATAAAATAAATAAATAACTTTAGAAAGTTATTCCTATTTAGAAGAAGAGTCTGAGGACGTCTCCCTCCTGACCTAAACACACGCGTTTCACTTACCAACTGAGTCACGGCTTGATCAGACGTCAGTTCACGGATTTAGCTGGTAACGAAAGTGCACACATTTATTTAGGTCAGGAGAAAGAAGTCCACAGACTCTTCTTTTTAAAGGGGACTCACTAAAGCTGAGATATAATGTAAAATAGCAGGAAAATGCTTCTTATATCATGTTAAACTGATCCAAGTAAAGTACTAAAACCACATGTATAATGCAGTATTGCTAATCAAGCCCTGATAAGTTATCTCAGCGATTATCAATGTCTGAGACACCAAATACGTTATAAACCCTCTGTAAACTCCAGTGATTGAGGAGATGTAATGGAAAGATCACCTTGTTTTTGAAAACATTTTTCCCTTGATCCACTCGTGATAATTCCAGTTTGAATCCTCTTGCATCCTGTGCAGAGCCTGTGCCAGGACATGCACCGCAGTGTACACTTTATAAGCCATGACGTGCTTATTGATAACTTCAATGTCTGAAAAATTCTTTTCTGTGCATTTATAGGCAGTAATCCTATACAGTTTTTCAAAAAGTTTAGTCTTATATCTGTTTGGTGAAATGCATTGTAAAAATACAATCCACAGATCCTCCAGCAGGGCGTCACGCGGGCGATTGGACGGATTAACACTGCTAAGAAAAGACTGAAACCCAGGAATGTTTTCTGAGGGCAGGACAAAACTCAAGCTGCCGTTGAGAATTAACATGTCGGTTTTGTCTATAATATTACCGAGGATACTTGAAGGACAAATAATGAATGTAATGTTTTTAAAAATCAATGGATCTGCTGTAAAAAAATTAACTGTACTCACTGAGCCTCCCCGCACAGGATGAAGATCCGAGACGTGGCTTTCTTAAACAATATCCAGATTCTGGTCATTGTTTCTAGATAATTTAATACTAAACTCGATGCAGATCCCATGGCTGGTGATCACTTGGCTCAGCTCCTCGATCTCCTTCTCTCTAGTTACATCATCTGAAGTGATTATTCCAACCCAGTTTGACCCAAAATACTTCAGTAAGATCACTATAGCCTGATAGTAAACATTGTCACCTTGAACTGTGCGGAAAAAGTAAGGATACAGCTTCCTGTCGCTGAGCTCTATGTTGGACGCTCCATAACTGATCTGAAGACGGGAATAAGAGATATTCATTTCAAAATACTAAATTTAAAACAATCAAATATAAAAAAAACAATACAGAGAAACGCCCACAGAAAACGCTCACTTTTTTTTTTAAATACACTCCTTCATTTGCTATGTATCCAGATGGTGATCTCCCCAGTGAACCAGAACCTATAGATAATCTACTGATACCTATAGATAATATGTGAAGGTTCAACCGGTGAGCCGGGCACTCATTTCCAATAAAGATGTGCTGCAGGCCAAGAGTTCCCGCAGTTGTTTGAGTATTGCCTCGGTGCTTAACTCCCAAAAAAAATATATAAAGTTTGCGATGGAGGAGGCACCCGAGGACTTGTATTTAAAAGTAAAAATGTATTAGTCACATTAAAAAAACCAAGTTTCGCCCCACCGAGGGCCTTTTTCAAGGTATAATCTATACTATAATAGAAAAGCCTAAAAACGTCCGTCGCCAAAACCCTACTGCGCATGCGCGACGGACATTTGAAAGCGGCCGTTAGAACACACAGGTAGCTGCGCGTGCCGGCCGCGTGAAATAAAAAAAAAAAAACGGCACGAGCCGCGCGCAGCTACCCGTGTGTTTACACGGCCAGATGCCCCGATCCTCCAGCGGTGACCGTCCTCCGGCTGCCGGCGGGCCTCCAGGCTCAGGCGAGCCCCCGGCTCGGTTTGGGCCTACAGGCCCAAGCCGAGCCGGGGACTCGCCTAAGCCTAGAGGCCCGCCGAGCACCCAGCGGCAGCCGGAGGTGGTCACCGCTGGAGGATCGGGGCCGAAGATCCCAAACAAACACCCCAAAATCGGCCCTGAGCTCCAGCGGAGACCTCCTCCGGCTGCCGCTGGCTGCTCGGCGGCCCTCTAGGCTTAGGCGAGCCCCCGGCTCGGTTTGGGCCTACAGGCCCAGCCGAGCCGGGGACTCGCCTAAGCCTAGAGGCCCGCCGAGCAGCCAGCGGCAGCCGGAGAAGGTCACCGCTGGAGGATCGGGGCCGAAGTTCCCAAACAAACACACCCCAAAATCGGCCCTGAGCTCCAGCGGAGACCTCCTCCAGCTGCCGCTGGCTGCTCGGCGGGCCTCTAGGCTTAGGCGAGCCCCCGGCTTGGCTTGGGCCTACAGGCCCAGCCGAGCTGGGGACTCGCCTAAGCGTAGAGGCCCGCCGAGCAGCCAGCGGCAGCTGGAGGAGGTCACCGCTGGAGCTCAGGGCCGATGTTGCCTAACACATACTCACCGACATCGGCCCTTGGCTCCTCCAGCGATGGCGGTCCCGCTTGCAGCATCCTCTCTCTCTCCGTTGCTCGCCGGAATGACGTCACGAAAGCCTTTGACCCCGGGGGTCAAAGGCTTTCGTGACGTCATCCTGGCGAGCAACGGAGGGAGGATGCTGCAAGCGGGACCGCCATCGCTGGAGGAGCCAAGGGCCGATGTCGGTGAGTATGTGTGGAACCGGTGGAGGACTCGAGGCCGATGTAGGTGAGTATGTGCTCTACACACACACACACACACCCTGCTTGCTCGGCCGGTATCCAAGCTTAGGCGAGCCCCCGGCTTGGCTTGGGCCTAGAGGCCCTGCCGAGCCGGGGACTCGCCTGAGCATGGAGGCCGGTCGAGTTGCATGCTCGGGCGTCCTCCAGGCTCAGGCGAGTCCCCGGCTCGGCTGGGCCTCTAGGCCCACGCCAAGCCGGGGGCTCGCCTAAGCTTGGTCGGCATCCAGGCTCAGGCGAGCCCCCGGCTTGGCTTGGGCCTAGAGGCCCAGCCGAGCCAGGGACTCACCTGAGCCTGGAGGACGGCCGAGCATGCAACTCGACCGGCCTCCATGCTCAGGCGAGTCCCCGGCTCTGCTGGGCCTCTAGGCCCAAGCCGGGGGCTCGCCTAAGCTTGGATACCGGCCGAGTAAGCAGGGTGGGTGTGGAGAGCACATACTCACCTACATTAGCCCTGAGCTCCAGCGGTGACTGTCCTCCGGCTGTCGCAGGCTGCTCGGCCGGCCTCCAGGCTCAGGCGAGCCCCCGGCTTGGCTTGGGCCTACAGGCCCAGCCGAGCCGGGGGCTCGCCTAAGCCTGAAGGCCGGCCGAGCAGCCTACGACAGCCACCGCTGAGGCTCCGGGCCAATGTAGGGGGACACATACTCACCTACATCGGCCCTTAGCTCCTCCAGCGATGGCGGTCCCGCTTCCAGCGTCCTCTCTCGCTCCGTTGTTCGCCGGAATGACGTCACGAAAGCCTTTGACCCCGGGGGTCAAAGGCTTTCGTGACGTCATCCCGGCGACCAACGGAGCGAGAGAGGACGCTGGAAGCGGGACGCGGGACCGCCATCGCTGGAGGAGCTAAGGGCCGATGTAGGTGAGTATATCCACGAGCGGGGGGGCCATATCCACGAGCGGGGGGCCATATCCACGAGCGGGGGGGGGCGATATCCACGAGCGGGGGGGCCATATCACGAGCGGGGGGGGCGATATCCACGAGCGGGGGGCCATATCCACGAGCGGGGGGCCATATCCACGAGCGGGGGGGGGCGATATCCCGAGCGGGGGGGGCGATATCCACGAGCGGGGGGGCCATATCCACGAGCGGGGGGGGGCGATATCCACGAGCGGGGGGGGGGCCATATCCACGAGCGGGGGGGGCGATATCCACGAGCTGGGCCAATATCCACGAGCTGGGGCAGTATCCACGTGCTGGGGGCAGTATCAATCCACGTGCTGGGCAGTATCCACGTGCTGGGGCAGTATCCACGAGCTGGGCCAATATCCACGAGCTGGGGCAGTATCCACGTGCTGGGGGCAGTATCCACGTGCTGGGGCAGTATCCACGTGCTGGGCAGTATCCACGTGCTGGGGCAATATCCACGTGCTGGGGCAGTATCAATCCACGTGCTGGGGCAGTATCCACGAGCTGTGGGCAGTATCCACGTGCTGGGTCAATATCCACGTGCTGGGGCAGTATCCACGTGCTGGGTCAATATCCACGTGCTGGGGCAGTATCAATCCACGTGCTGGGGCAATATCCACGTGCTGGGCAGTATCAATCCACGTGCTGGGGCAGTATCCACGAGCTGGGGGCAGTATCCACGTGCTGGGCCAATATCCACGTGCTGGGCAGTATCAATCCACGTGCTGGGGCAATATCCACGTGCTGGGGCAGTATCAATCCACGTGCTGGGCAGTATCAATCCACGTGCTGGGGCAGTATCCACGTGCTGGGCCAATATCCACGAGCTGGGGCAGTATCCACGTGCTGGGGGCAGTATCAATCCACGTGCTGGGGCAGTATCCACGAGCTGGGCCAATATCCACGAGCTGGGGGCAGTATCCACGTGCTGGGGGCAGTATCAATCCACGTGCTGGGGCAGTATCCACGAGCTGGGCCAATATCCACGAGCTGGGGGCAGTATCCACGTGCTGGGGCAGTATCAATCCACGTGCTGGGGCAGTATCAATCCACGTGCTGGGGCAGTATCCACGTGCTGGGGCAGTATCCACGAGCTGGGGGCAGTATATCCTGCTTGGGGGCAGTATCAATCCACGTGCTGGGGCAGTATCAATCCACGTGGGGGCAGTATCAATCCACGTGCTGGGGCAGTATCCACGAGCTGGGCCAATATCCACGAGCTGGGGGCAGTATCCACGTGCTGGGGGCAGTATCCACGTGCTGGGGCAGTATCCACGTGCTGGGGCAGTATCCACGTGCTGGGGCAATATCCACGTGCTGGGGCAGTATCAATCCACGTGCTGCAGCAGGCAGTATCCACGAGCTGGGGCAGTATCCACGTGCTGGGTCAATATCCACGTGCTGGGGCAGTATCCACGTGCTGGGTCAATATCCACGTGTGGGGCAGTATCAATCCACGTGCTGGGGCAATATCCACGTGCTGGGGCAGTATCAATCCACGTGCTGGGGCAGTATCCACGAGCTGGGGCAGTATCCACGTGCTGGGCCAATATCCACGTGCTGGGGCAGTATCAATCCACGTGCTGGGGCAATATCACGTGCTGGGGCAGTATCAATCCACGTGCTGGGGCAGTATCAATCCACGTGCTGGGGCAGTATCCACGTGCTGGGGCAGTATCCACGAGCTGGGCCAATATCCACGAGCTGGGGCAGTATCCACGTGCTGGGGCAGTATCCACGTGCTGGGCAGTATCCACGTTCTGGGGCAGTATCACGTTCTGGGGCAGTATCCACGTGCTGGGCAGTATCCACGTGCTGGGGCAATATCCACGTGCTGGGGCAGTATCAATCCACGTGCTGGGGCAGTATCCACGAGCTGGGGCAGTATCCACGTGCTGGGGCAGTATCCACGTGCTGGGGCAATATCCACGTGCTGGGGCAGTATCCACGTGCTGGGGCAATATCCACGTGCTGGGGCAGTATCCACGTGCTGGGGCAGTATCCACGTGCTGGGTCAATATCCACGTGCTGGGGCAGTATCAATCCACGTGCTGGGGCAATATCCACGTGCTGGGGCAGTATCAATCCACGTGCTGGGGCAGTATCCACGAGCTGGGGCAGTATCCACGAGCTGGGGCAGTATCCACGTGCTGCGGCAATATCCACGTGCTGGGGCAATATCCACGTGCTGGGGCAGTATCCACGTGCTGGGGCAGTATCCACGTGCTGGGGCAATATCCACGTGCTGGGGCAGTATCCACGTGCTGGGGCAATATCCACGTGCTGGGGCAGTATCCACGTGCTGGGGCAGTATCCACGTGCTGGGGCAGTATCCACGTTCTGGGGCAGTATCCACGTTCTGGGGCAGTATCCACATTCTGGGGCAGTATCCACGTGCTGGGGCAATATCCACGTGCTGGGGCAGTATCCACGTGCTGGGGCAATATCCACGAGCTGGGGCAATATCCACAAGCTGGGGCAGTATACATGAGCAGGGGCAGTATATCCACAATAGACTGCCCTCTGGGCAGGCTTTACAACTAGTAGATGAATAAAAAGCAAGTATTTATATACTGCTAAAGAAAGGAAGAGAGTAATGCTTACCCACCCTGGTCTGGTGCGTCCCAGCGATTGAATATGGCCCGATGCCCTATGATGACAAAGGCATTGGCGTCGCAGGGCCCTACAGCATCAATGAGCGACCATGTGGTCGCGCCCCCTGGCAACCAACCAAAACAGCGTGGGTAAGAAGCCCGTGCTTGTTATTAAAAACATAGAAGGATCTTTTCAAAGTGGGATCCAGATAAAAACATTACATTACATCATGGAGGCAAGCCGGTAGATCAGGAGCAGAGGAAAAATGAATGGTGGTAGTATATGTATGCACATGTGTGTATATATGAGAGACGATAGCACTGGGGATGAGTGCAAGGTGAAGGAGAGGAAAAGAGAGGAAAAGAGCTGAAGAAATGATGTGAAGTGTGTTGAAAAATATGTGTGGTGTGGGTGTGTTGATGCTGATGCAGACAGAGATGCAGGAAAAGTATGAAAAAGGTGGAAAAAATGTGAAAAGAGGTGAATGCAACAAATGATTGATGAAAAAGTAATAAAAACGTGCAAAAGTGGTGTGATGATGTGAACGGAGACCAACAGGATATGAGCAGTGGAACAGGGGCTGTGAATGTTCCTTAGTTAACCCTTTGTTTGCCCCTTCCAGTATCTATATCAGTTGCTGTAGTGTTCCTCTGTTTCCACCCTTAATCTAGTTATTACTTCAACCAGTCCTTTCTTACTCTATTGAATCCTATTCTCAATTATTCTTACTGTTGTACTTTCCTCCTGTTTTTCGGTAATCATTATATATTCTGTGTCTGCCCTATTTCTCATTTATTACTTAACTCCTTTTCCTAACCCTGCCTCTGTATTTATCAATATCCAGTGTCTCCGTTTTCCTGCCTCACCCTTCTGCTTATTCATTCCAATCAGCATTGCTTACTGTTTAACTCCCTCCTGTGTTATAGTAAATAAAACCTGTATTCCTATCTTATTTGCCTGTTCCACTCTTGCGTTACTGCACATTAAGGTTGACTCTCGCAACCCCATACACTGGATATGAGTATGACACGAGAGTGGTACCTATCCATAAAAGTGGTGACAGTACTTTGGTATCCAACTAGCATCATTATATCATTGCTCCCTGTTATGTCAAAAATTTTGGAAAAATGTGTGTACAAGCAATTACGTAATTATTATCAATGTTCAAACTATTTAACCCAAAATCAATGCGGCATTCGTCCAAATCACTCAACTACAACCGCCCTTTTAAAAGTCTGCAATGATATCCAAGCTGGCATGGAACAAGGAAACCTAACTGGAGCATCTTCCTTGATTTTGCCAAGGAATTTGACAGAGTAGACCATGACATCTTATTACAAAAACGTAAAAACTCTGATATTGGTGATCGCACGCTAACCTGGTTTCAATCATATGTATCCGGCCGATCACAATATGTGTCAATTTCTGGCAGCTCCTCACTCCCGCTCTCAGTCACGTGCGGTGTACCCCAAAGGTACTCGGTAACCTGCTCTTCACGATGTACTGTACATTAATAACCTGCCCAATGTCTGCAAAGCCTCAACTATACATATGTACGCAGATGACACTGTAATCTATACCAGAAAACCAACTCTCCCTCAGCTGGAGGCCGTGCTGCAAGAACAATTCAGAGGTAGAAAAGTGGATCAAACACAACAAACGTTTTTTAAAATACTGACAAAACTGTAACAATGCTCTTCGGAAAAGCACCAAAACTATATAAATTCCAAAATCCTCATCTATTTGTCAGGACAAAATCCTGATTATTAGGGATGGGCTGGCGGTTTGATTCAAACATTGCCCATTCGGCGAACATCGAACATTTCCACGTGTTCGCCGCGTGTTCGCCCACAATGGACCACAACGCCCTTTTCCACTGGCCTGAAGCTTGTAATTGGCTACAGCCTTGCACCTGACCACAGTTTAGGTGCAAAACCGGTTCAAGACTATGCCATTACGACTCAGAGTCCTGATTGGGCAAATTTTGTCCAATCATGGGCTCACAGAGCTAAGTCCTGCAGCACACTATATAAGGCTTCCCCGCAGCCCCAGCACATGTTTCTTTACCAGGAGTGAGAGGAGATTGTACTTTTATGTGTGTCTCACAGACGTCTAGCAGATTTCTGTGAATTATAATCTGTGTCTTCTCACTGCCAGCTATTGGGGTCTCACTTTCTTCTAGCAGATATCTGGGAATTGTAATATGTGTCTTCTCACTGCCAGCTATCAGGGAGTCGGACATACTTCTAGCAGATATCTGGGAATTGTAAACTGTGTCTTCTCACTGCCAGCTATCAGGGGGTCCCACATACTTCTAGCAGATATCTGGGAATTTTAATCAGTGTCTTCTCACTGCCAGCTATTGGGGTCTCACAGACGTCTAGCAGATATCTGGGAATTGTAATCTGTGTCTTCTCACTGCCTGCTATCATGGGGTCCCACATACTTCTAGTAGATATCTGGGAATTGTAATCTGTGTCTTCTCACTGCTAGCAATTAGGGGGTCCACATACTTCTAGCAGATATCTGGGAATTATAATCTGTGTCTTCTCACTGCCAGCTATTGGGGTCTCACTTTCTTCTAGCAGATATCTGGAAATTGTAATCTGTGTCTTCTCACTGCCAGCTATCAGGGGGTCCCACATACTTCTAGCAGATATCTGGGAATTGTAATCTGTGACTTCTGACTGCCAGCTGTTGGGGTCTCACAGACTTCTAGCAGATATCTGGGAATTGTAATCTGTCAGGGTAATTCAAAGAGATTCGAAAAGTCACCGCACTTTCAGTGACTTTTCATTCTATTCAATGTGGATCGTTTTGCTGATCCCATTTCGTGACACTGCGGTGTATTCAGCAAGCACCACAGGGTCCCCGAATAACAGGGAAAGGCTGCCGAAAAACCTTACGAAAACTAACCGCAAAACCCTGCAAATGCACGCCGAAAACCCGCAAAAACATCTAGATTAACCCTGCTGAAAACCACGGAAATACTTCTGTGCGGGCAGGATGAGCTCTGCAACTTTACCCTTGTATCGTGGATCAAGAAGGGTTGCCAACCAGTAATGATCCCTCTCCTTGACAGCACGAATCCTGGGGTCCTTTAGCAGGCTTTGCATTATAAGGGAGCCCATGCAGCGTAGGTTGGAGGTGGCATTAGCTTCCGAGTCTTCCTGGTCAATGAGGATGACCCCATCGTGCACTTCCTCCTCCCAGCCACACACTAGCCCTTGTGTTTCTGGGCACACAAAACCCTCCCTTGAGGAATCCCCACATTCAATGCCCCCACTACTTAAATATTCCTCCTCCTCATCCTCCTCCTGTTTGATCTGAGTAGGACCCGCTGGAATGCTGTCTGCGGAAAGACTGGGGCCTTGAAAGCTAGGGAAGGCCTCCTCTTCCTCCCGCTGCTCTGTGTCACGTTCCCACGTTCCAACCCTGTCTCCCTGCCCTCTGTATTCCTTATGTCTGTGTTTCCCTGTGCTGCTTTCCCTGACATGCAGCTCCGGGGTTAAGTTCTTTGCTCGTTGAGCTTCTGCTGGTGATATGGGCTGATTACTCCCCTATTTAAAGCCATGGGCCCATATCACCATGCTCTTGCATCCTGGTTCACTTCAGCTACAGATTTGTTCCTGAGAGCTCCCTGTTATTATATCCTAGTGCTTTCTCAGTGTTTCCCCCTTGTCTGAGTTCTAGGTTTCTGATTGACTTCCTGGTATTGACCCTCTGGCCTGGCTGACGGATTTTCTCTGCTATATCCCCGCTTTGGCTCAAGGTATACGTTTTGGTTTTGACTCCTGGCTTATTTATTGACGACTCTTCTGGACATCCCTAGCTGTTCTGTGCATATTGAATTATATGTTGTGTATCCCTGTTGACCACGGCTTTTGTATATTGAAGTCCTTCCCTGCAAGTTGTTGAGTATAACTCCTTCAGGTGTCTGTGTTTTCCCCAGGACTCTGCACGGCTACAAGGTAACCTTTTTCTATTAGTGCAGATTCAGCCACTCTAAGGACCGATCTATCAGTATAGGGCTCCTTCGGTAATAGCCGTGCAGAGGTCCCCAGTGTCTCCTGTGGTTTATTTACATATCCTAGATCATTGTGTCACGCATCTCTGCATATAGCCGCTTTTACTCATACCTGGGCCCTACTTGGCGCATGCCGGGTACCGCCATAGCGGCTGAACGAGACACTCTGCCTCTAGAGCCACAGCTATAATTCACCGCAGAGTGTGCTCCAGCAGGAACACTAAAGGAATTGTGTCACTGATGCATGCACTGTACCTGCTCACCATCCTCGTTGCCTCCTCAAATGGTTTCAGTACAGTGCATGCATCCTTGATCATCAGGCACTGCGGGGGGAAACCAAGATGACCTGAACCTGTCCTTGTGACATACTCACACAGGTACTCATTGATGGCCCTCTGCTGCTTGTGCAGACGCTGCAGCATTGCTAATGTTGAGTTCCACCTGGTGGGCATGTCACAGATCAGACGGTTTGTGGGAAGGTGGAATTCTCTTTGAATTTCTGCCAGGCGAACGCTTGCTGGGAATGACCGTCTGAAGTGGCTGCAGACTTTTCTGGCCTGGCTGAGAAGCTCTGGCAGCCCTGGGTACTTGGTTAGGAAATGCTGTGCCACTAGATTGAGGACGTGTGCTAGGCATGGTACATGCGTCAATTTACCCTGGCGTAGGGTGGAGAGAAGGTTGCTGCCATTATCACAGACGATCATTCCCAGCTGAAGCTGGCGTAGTGTTAACCATCTCTGCACCTGGCCCTGCAGAGCTTACAGAATTTCTGGCCCGGTGTGGCTCCTGTCCCCTAAACAAACCAGCTCAAGCACAGTGTGGCATCTTTTTGCTTGAGCCATTGCGTAGACCCTGTCAGGTGATGGTTTAACTGCCACTTTGCCAGAAACACAGAAGGAGGAAGAGGGAGAGGTGGTGGTGGTGGAGCAGACAGACCTCATACAAGCAGCTTTCTGGAGGCGTGGTGGATGAACAAGCTCCAGCACAGAGCCCCGTCTTGGATCCCTCCCAGCTGCAATCAGAGTTACCCAGTGTGCCGTGAAGGAAATGTAACGACCCTGTCCATGCTTGCTGGACCACGTGTCTAAAGTCACATGCACCTTGTTGCTGACTGCTTTCCCAATGACTCGATAACATTGTCTTTTACGTGCCAGTATAGTGCTGGAATGGCCTTGCGTGAAAAGTAATGGCTTTATATAACCTGTCACTGTGGTACAGCACATTCAGCAAATTCACGGAAGGGAGCAGAGTCCACCAGCTGGAAAGGCAGCAGCTGCAATGCGAGTAATTTTGCTAAGCTGACATTTAGACGCTGTGCTTGGGGATGGTTGGGACTATATTTTTTCTTACGCTGCAGCAGCTGCGGCAACATAATCTGACTGTGTAAATCTTCAGCTGATGGGGATACTGTCACATTGTGATGGAGCTGGTACATCCATTACTGTAGCATCATCCCTCTCAGTGGAGGTTGTAGGCAATGACATGGCAGGACATACAGTGGGGGTAGAGACAGATGAGGAGGAGGAGGACCTACGCAAAGTTTTGCGCCAACGGGATGTGTGGAAGGAGGTCATATGTCGCCTCAAGCACGTGGTACCCAAGTGTCCGGTGTCTTTCCCACGCTTAAGCCTCATCTGACATAGATTACAAATAGCAACGATGGGGTCTGCTGCACATTTCTTAAAGAACTCCCAGCAGACAGCAGAGTTCCTGCTTGTGTGCTTTGCGACAACAGCGCTCTGCAGCGGAGCAGCTCTAACATCTGATGCCTTGGACTGGCTAGTGCTATTGTTGGTCATAGAGGATGTTGTGCCTCGTGTTTGCTGTGCCTTCTCCTCCCCCTCCTCCTCACTTGATTCCTCTGTTCGATCTGGCACCCAGGTGGAGTCAGTGACCTCATCAATGTCATCTTCACCCCCTATCTCCTCGTCACTGGAGCCAACTTGGCAGTATGCTGCAGCTACTGGGGCAATATGAGTGCCAGTTATTTGTGTGTCATCACTGGCACCCCCTTCCTCTAGGTTGATTATACTCCCTTGCTCAACCTCAGAGATTGAATCAGAGCACTGTACTTGCTGCGCATCCTCAAGCAGCATGTCACTGTCATTGTAGTCAAACAATTCAGCTGACTCCTCCGTGTGTGCTAGCGAGGCTACGGCAGGAGTAGCTGTGGACATGGAGGCTGCATTAGATGCTTTGGTAGCTGAGGTGGACTGTAAAGAACTACAAGCCATGCTGGCAGAGGACTCGGAGGGTGAGGATGGCCTGGTTAGCCAATCCACCAAATCCTCTGTATGTGGCTGATGCTTAAGAAGACAGCCAGCACCAGTTACAAAGGACAAGCATGCCCCTGCAGAGGATGCACCACGTCCACCACGACCAGAGGCACAGCCTCTCGACACAGGGGCTACTTGCCTTCTTATCTGTGTCTGGGAGCCTCTGCCTGTCCTTTTTGTTCTTTCAGAAATGGTGAGTGATATATAGATTAAATATATACAGAACTCTGATTCATCTCTGGTATAAAGATTAAAGATTTACAGAACTCTTGTATAACTCAGTGAGACACCCTGATAGCTGGCAGCCAGTGACAAGACACAGATTACAATTCCCCGCTCTAAATCAGTGTGACCCCCTGATGGGTGACAGTGAGAAGCCACAGATTACAATTCACATAAATCTGCTAGAAGTATGAGGGACCCCCTGATGGGTGGCAGTGAGAAGCCACAGAAGTCTCAGAAACCTCCTATAAATCAGTGAGACCCCCTGACGGGTGGCAGCCAGTGAGAACACACGGATTATAACAATTCCCAAATGTTTTGTAGAAATTTGTGACCCCCAACATACTTGCTGGCAGTGACAAGACACAGATCACCTCAATTCCTAAATGTTTTGTAGAAATTAGTAACCCCCAAAATACTGTGTGGTACTGCCTGTGTAACAAGACACACATCACCTGAATTCCCAAATGTTTTGTAGAAATTTGTGACCCCCAAAATACTTTCTGGCAGGGACAAGACAAGATCACCTATATTCCCAGATATTTGGTAGCAATGAGACCCCCCCAGTAGCGTGGTAGACCGGCAGTAAGAACACACAACAACTATCTCCTATGAAATCTCCTCTCAAATGTGTGCAGAAGCGATGCGTGCAAACCTTATATACAGGGTTATCCAAAGAGATCCGAATTGCTTGAGAAAGGTAACCGAACGCTGAAAATCAGCGTTCGGTTACCTTTCCTGGACATTCGGCTATTCAGAGAGCAGGCAATTCACCAAATCCTGGCCAATTGCATGCACATACGGTGCCTGTTCGGTGCCTGTTCGAGGGCAGTGAAATCCCCATGAAAAGCACTGCTTCGGCTATTCAGAGAACACAAACCGACAGTGAAAGGTTCCCGAATTGCCCTGCCATTCGGTGGTTTAATTCGGCAAGTTAATTCAGGAGAATCCCATAGGCTTCAATGTTAAAAATATTCCCGTTTTAATTCAATATCTAATAAACCGTTCATTATAAAATTCTGCAGTAAAGAGTCTCTTTATTTATAGATTTTTTTAGGATACTTTAAGCATTTTTCTGAATTTTTCCTTTTTTTTTTAAAAAAAAGTCAGATTCTTTTTTTTTAAAAAAATTTAAGTTTTTTTTTAAGTTTACTTATTTTTTCTGTAACAGCCCTTTTTATTATCATTCCCTGGACCTCATATGTAAATTTCAGCCATTTTCGCTCAGTAGTTTCTTTGCAAAAAGCGTTTCATTTTCACAGATTCATACAAACGGTTTTGCTAATTATTCCCTTCCTCATCTGTGGTCTCAGCTACTTCGGCTGTGTGTGATCGGCTCCTGTTCGGCGCTTCTCCTGCGTGTGATCGGCTCCTGCTCGGGTTTTTCTTGGTTAATCCAGATGTTTTGCGTGTTTTCGGCGTGCATTCGGTGGGTTTTGCGGTTTAGTTTTCGTCAGGTTTGCGGCAGCTTTTCCCTGCAATTCGGGGACACTGTGGTGCTTGCTGAATACACCGCAGAGTCACCGAAATGGGATCGGCAAAAGGAACCGAATTGAAGAGAACGAAAAGTCACGAATGTGCAGTGACTTTTCGAATCTCTTTGAATTGCCCTGTTAGTGTGCTGCGGGACTTAGCTCTGTGAGCCCATGATTGGGCAAAATTTGCCCAATCAAGACTCTGAGCCGTGATTGGCATAGTGTTGAACCTGTCTTGCACCAGACCTGTGGTCAGGTGCAATGCTGTAGCCAATTACGAGCTTCAGGTCAGTGGGAAAGTGGTCCATTATGGTGCATTGTGGTCGAACATACGGCGAACACCCGGAAATGTTCGGAGTTCGTGAACAGACCGAACAGGCTAAGTTCGGTCTGAACTCCGAACCGAAAAGCTCATCCCTATTTGTAACTCGTCCGTCACCATCCCATCTGCAACAGGAGGGCCAACTGAGCAGCTCTGATGGGTGCGCACAGCTGACAGCACATTATAAAGGCATTTATATGTTGGAGCAGGTTCCTCTTCATTCTTAGGTTGTAAGCTTATGGGAACAGGACCCTCAGATTGTAAACTCACGGGAACAGGATCCTTTAGGATGTAAAATTATGGGACCCCGTAGATTGTAAGCTTATGGGAAAAGGATCCCTTAGAGTGTAAACTCATGGGACCCCTTAGATTTTAAGCTCATGGATAGATTGTAAGCTTATGGGACCCCTTAGATTGTAAATTCATGGGATAGATTGTAAACTCATGGGACCCCTTAGCATGTAAACTCATGGGACCCCTTAGATTGTAAACTCATGGGACCCCTTAGATTGTAAACTCATAGGATAGATTGTAAGCTCATGGGACCCCTTAGATTGTAAACTCATGGGACCCCCTTAGATTGTAAGAAAGGGACTCCTTAGACTGTATGATCAAGGGACCACTTAGATTGTAAAATCATGGGACCCCATAGATTGTAAACTCATGGGACCCCTTAGATTGTAAGATTGTGGAACCCCTATAGATTGTAATATTGTGGGACCACATAGATTGTAAACTCATGGGACCCCTTAGTTTGGAAGCTCATGGGACCCCTTAGATTGTAAACTCATGGGACCCCCTTAGATTGCAAGATTGTGGGATCCCTTAGATTGTAATATTGTGGGACCACATAGATTGTAAACTAATGGGACCCCTTAGTTTGGAAGCTCATGGGACCCCTTAGAATGTAAACTCATGGGACCCCCTTAGATTGTAAACTCATGGGACCGCCTTAGATTGTAGGGATGTGCGTTTCGGGTTTCGGAATTTCGGAATTTTCACGAAATTTCCCGATTCGTGTTTTCGGATGCGGCCGAATTTCCGAAAAATTTTAGATCCGAAAAGTTCAGATCCGAAATGTTTTCCGAGCCGAAACGAAATATTTTCGGATTTTTCGAATGGGCTTGAAATGTGTCAAACGAGGAGAACAGATGTTCCGAAAAAAGGAAATTTTCCGAAAAACGAAAATTTTGTAAAAACGAAAATTTTCTGAAAAACGAAAATTTTTCGAAAAAACGACAAGTCGATACAAAAAACGGGCAAAATGACACGAAAAATACGAAAAATGGTCGATATCCCGAAAAATGTGCAATTCCGAAAAACGAAAATTTCCGAAATTACGAAAAGTCGATACAAAAACCGAGCACAGTGACAGGAAAATACGAAAAATGGTCGAAATTCCAAAAAAAAAAATGTACCCGAAAAACGGGCCGAACCGAATCGAATCGAAACCGAAATCGGTCGAAACGAGCCGAATCGAAAAGTTTAAAAATTCGAAAAATCGAATCGAACCGAAAAAAAAATCGGTGCACAAGCCTATTAGATTGTAATCGCATGGGATAGATTGTAAACTCATGGGACCCCTTAGATTTTAAACTCATGGATAGATTGTAAGATTATGGGACCCCTTAGATTGTAAACTCATGGGATAGATTGTAAACTCATAGGACCCCTTAGATTGTAAGCTCATGGGACCCCTTAGATTGTAAACTCATGGGACCCCTTAGATTGTAAATTTATGGGACCCCTTAGATTGTAAACTGATGGGACTCCCTTAGACTGTAAACTCATGGGACCCCCTTAGACTGTAAATTCATGGGACCCCCTTAGATTGTAAACTCATGGGACCCCTTAGATTGTAAACTCATGGGACCCCTTAGATTGTAAACTCATGGGACCCCTTAGATTGTAAATTTATGGGACCCCTTAGATTGTAAACTGATGGGACCCCCTTAGACTGTAAACTCATGGGACCCCCTTAGACTGTAAATTCATGGGACTCCCTAGATTGTAAACTCATGGGATAGATTGGAAACTCATGGACCCCTTTAGATTGTAATTTCATGGGACCCCTTAGATTGTAAACTCATGGGTCCCCTTAGATTGTAAACTCATGGTACCCCTTACATTGTAAACTAATGGGCCCCCCTTACATTGTAAACTCATGGGATAGATTGTAAACTCATGGGACCCCTTAGATTATAAACTCATTGGATAGATTGTAAACTCATGGTACCCCTTAGATTGTAACATCATGGGACCCCCTTAGATTGTAAACTAATGGGCCCCCTGAGATTGTAAACTCATGGGATAGATTGTAAGATCATGGGACCCCTTAGATTGTAAATTCATGGGACCCCCTTAGATGGTAAACTCATGGGACCCCTTAGATTGTAAGCTCATGGGACCCCTTAGATTGTAAACTCATGGGATAGATTGTAAGCTCATGGGACTCCCTAGATTGTAAACTCATGGGATAGATTGGAAACTCATGGGACCCCTTTAGATTGTAATTTCATGGGACCCCTTAGATTGTAAGCTCATGGGTCCCCTTAGATTGTAAACTCATGGTACCCCTTACATTGTAAGCTCTTGGGACCACTTAGATTGCAAACTCTTGGGACCCCTTAGATTGTAAGCTCATAGGACTGCTTACATTGTAAACTCATGGGACCCCCTTAGATTGTAAACTCATTGGACCGCTTAGATTGTAATCTCATGGGACCCATTAGATCGTAAACTCATGGGACACCCATAGATTGTAAACTCATGGGACACCCATAGATTGTAAACTCATGGGACCCCTTAGATTTTAAACTCATGGGACCCCCTTAGATTGTAAGCTCATGGGACCCCCTTAGATTGTAAACTCATGGGACCCCCTTAGATTATAAACTCATGGGACCCCCTTAGATTGTAAACTCATGGGACCCCTTAGATTGTAAGCTCATAGGACTCCTTACATTGTAAACTCATGGGACCCCCTTAGATTGTAAACTCATTGGACTCCTTACATTGTAAACTCATGGGACCCCCTAGATTGTAAACTCATGGGATAGATTGTAATCTCATGGGACCCCTTAGATTGTAAACTCATGGTACCCCTTACATTGTAAGCTCTTGGGAACCCTTAGATTGCAAGCTCTTGGGACCCCTTAGATTGTAAACTCATAGGACTCCTTACATTGTAAACTCATGGGACCCCCTTAGATTGTAAACTCATTGGACCCCTTAGATTGTAAACTCATGGGATTCACTTAGATTGTAAACTCATGGGACCCCTTAGATTGTAAATTTATTGGGACCCCTCAGATTGTAAACTCATGGGATCCCTTAGATTGCAAGCTCATGGGACCTTAGATTGTAAACCCATGGGACCCCTTAGATTGTAAACCCAGGGACCCCTTAGATTGTAAACTCATGGGACCCCTGAGATTGTAAACTCATGGGACACCATAGATTGTAAACTCATGGACACCCATAGATTGTAAACTCATGGGACCCTTAGATTTTAAACTCATGGGACCCCCTTGGATTGTAAACTCATGGGACCCCTTAGATTGTAAACTCATGGGACCCCTTAGATTGTAAACTCATGGGTCCCTTTAGATTGTAAACTCATGGGACCCCTTAGATTGTAAACCCATGGGACCCCCTTAGATTGTAAACTCATGGGATAGATTGTAAACTCATGGTACCCCTTAGATTGTAAAATCATGGGACCCCTTAGATTGTAAACTCATGGGACCCCCTTAGATTGTAAACTAATGGGCCCCCTGAGATTGTAAACTCATGGGATAGATTGTAAAATCATGGGACCCCCTTAGATTGTAAGCTCATGGGACCCCTTAGATTGTAAAATCATGGGACCATTTAGATTGTAAGCTCATGGGACCCCCTTAGATTGTAAACTCATGGGACCCCTTTAGATTGTAAACTCATGGGACCCATTAGATTGTAAACTCATGGGACCCCTTACATTGTAAGCTCATGGGACACCCTTATATTGTAAACTCACGGGATAGATTGTAAACTCATGGGACCCCCTTAGATTGTAAACTCATGGGATAGATTGTAAACTCATGGGACCCCTTAGAATGTAAACTCATGGGACCCCTTACATTGTAAACTCATGGGACCCCTTAGATTACAAGCTCTTGGGACCCCTTAGATTGTAAACTCATAGGACTCCTTACATTGTAAACTCATGGGACCCCCTTAGATTGTAAACTCATGGGACCCCTTAGATTGTAAACTCATGGGACCCCCTTAGATTGTAAACTCATTGGACCCCTTAGATTGTAAACTCATGGGATCCATTTAGATTGTAAGCTCATGGGACCCCTTAGATTGTAAACCCATGGGACCCCCTTAGATTGTAAACCCATGGGACCCCCTTAGATTGTAAACCCATGGGACCCCCTTAGATTGTAAACCCATGGGACCCCCATAGATTGTAAACTCATGGGACCCCTTAGATTTTAAACTCATGGGACCCCTTAGATTGTAAACTCATGGGACCCCTTAGATTGTAAACCCATGGGACCCCCTTAGATTGTAAACTCATGGGACCCCCTTAGATTGTAAACTCATGGGACCCATTAGATTGTAAACTCATGGGATCCCTTTAGATTGCAAGCTCATGGGACCCCTTAGATTGCAAGGTCTTGGGACCCCTTAGATTGCAAGCTCTTGGGACCCCTTAGATTGTAAGCTCATGGGACCCCTTTAGATTGTAAACTCATGGGACCCCTTAGATTGTAAACTCATGGGACCCCTTAGATTGTAAGCTCATGGGACCCCCTTAGATTGTAAACTCATGGGATCCCTTTAGATTGCAAGCTCATGGGACCCCTTAGATTGCAAGGTCTTGGGACCCCTTAGATTGCAAGCTCTTGGGACCCCTTAGATTGCAAGCTCATGGGTGATCTTACATTGTAAAATCATGGGACCCCCTTAGATTGTAAGCTCATGGGACAACTTACATTATAAACTCATGGGACCCCCTTAGATTGTAAACTCATGGGACCCCTTAGATTGTAAAATCATGGGACCATTTAGATTGTAAGCTCATGGGACCCCCTTAGATTGTAAACTCATGGGATAGATTGTAAACTCATGGGACCCCTTTAGATTGTAAACTCATGGGACCCCTTAGATTGTAAACTCATGGGACCCCTTAGATTGTAAGCTCATGGGACCCCCTTAGATTGTAAACTCATGGGATCCCTTTAGATTGCAAGCTCATGGGACCCCTTAGATTGCAAGGTCTTGGGACCCCTTAGATTGCAAGCTCTTGGGACCCCTTAGATTGCAAGCTCATGGGTGATCTTACATTGTAAAATCATGGGACCCCCTTAGATTGTAAGCTCATGGGACAACTTACATTAAAACTCATGGACCCCTTAGATTGTAAACTCATGGGACCCCTTAGATTGTAAAATCATGGGACCATTTAGATTGTAAGCTCATGGGACCCCCTTAGATTGTAAACTCATGGGACCCCTTAGATTGTAAACTCATGGGACCCCTTAGATTGTAAGCTCATGGGACCCCCTTAGATTGTAAACTCATGGGATAGATTGTAAACTCATAGGAATCCTTACATTGTAAACTCATGGGACCCCCTTAGATTGTAAGCTCATGGGATCCCCTTAGATTGTAAACTCATAGGAATCCTTACATTGTAAACTCATGGGACCCCCTTAGATTGTAAACTCATGGAACACCCATAGATTGTAAACTCATGGGACCCCTTAGATTGTAAACTCATGGGATCCCCTTAGATTGCGAGCTCATGGGACCCCTTAGATTGTAAACCCATGGTACCCCTTAGATTGTAAAACCCATGTACCCCCTTATATGTAAGCCCATGGGACCCCTTACATTGTAAACTCATGGACCACTTAGATTGTAAACTCATGTGACCCCCTTATATTGTAAACTCAAGGGATAGATGTAAACTCATGGGAACCCCTTAGATTGTAAACTCATGGGATAGATTGTAAACTCATGGGACCCCTTAGAATGTAAACTCATGGACCCCTTACATTGTAAACTCATGGACCCCTTAGATTACAAGCTCTTGGGACCCCTTAGATTGTAAACTCATAGGACTCCTTACATTGTAAACTCATGGACCCCTTAGATGTAAACTCATGGGGACTATTTAGATTGTAAACTCATGGGACCCCTTAGATTGTAAACACATGGGACCCCTTAGATTGTAAACTCATGGGACCCCTTAGATTGTAAACTCATGGGACCCCTTAGAATGTAAACTCATGGGACCCCTTAGAATGTAAACTCGTAGGACCCCCTTAGTTTGTAAACTCATGGGACCCCTTAGATTGTAAACTCATGGGACCACTTAGATTGTAAACTCATGGGACCCTTTAGAATCTAAACTCATGGGACCCTTAGATTGTAAACTCATGGGACCCCTTAGATTGTAAACTCATGGGACTCCCTTAGATTGTAAACTCATTGGACCCCTTAGATTGTAAACTCATGGGATTCACTTAGATTGTAAACTCATGGGACCCCCTTAGATTGTAAATTTATTGGGACCCCTCAGATTGTAAACTCATGGGATCCCCTTAGATTGCAAGCTCATGGGACCCCTTAGATTGTAAACCCATGGGACCCCCTTAGATTGTAAACCCATGGGACCCCTTAGATTGTAAACTCATGGGACCCCTGAGATTGTAAACTCATGGGACACCCATAGATTGTAAACTCATGGGACACCCATAGATTGTAAACTCATGGGACCCCTTAGATTTTAAACTCATGGGACCCCCTTGGATTGTAAACTCATGGGACCCCTTAGATTGTAAACTCATGGGACCCCTTAGATTGTAAACTCATGGGTCCCTTTAGATTGTAAACTCATGGGACCCCTTAGATTGTAAACCCATGGGACCCCCTTAGATTGTAAACTCATGGGATAGATTGTAAACTCATGGTACCCCTTAGATTGTAAAATCATGGACCCCTTAGATTGTAAACTCATGGACCCCCTTAGATTGTAAACTAATGGCCCCCTGAGATTGTAAACTCATGGGATAGATTGTAAAATCATGGGACCCCTTAGATTGTAAGCTCATGGGACCCCTTAGATTGTAAAATCATGGACCATTTAGATTGTAAGCTCATGGACCCCCAGATTGTAAAACTCATGACCCCTTTAGATTGTAAACTCATGGGCCCATTAGATTGTAAACTCATGGGACCCCTTACATTGTAAGCTCATGGGACACCCTTATATTGTAAACTCACGGATAGATTGTAAACTCATGGGACCCCCTTAGATTGTAAACTCATGGGATAGATTGTAAACTCATGGACCCCTAGAATGTAAACTCATGGACCCCTACATTGTAAACTCATGGACCCCCTAGATTACAAGCTCTTCGGACCCTTAGATTGTAAACTCATAGACTCCTTACATTGTAAACTCATGGACCCCCTTAGATTGTAAACTCATGGGACCCCTTAGATTGTAAACTCATGGACCCCCTTAGATTGTAAACCATTGGACCCCTTAGATTGTAAACTCATGGGATCCATTTAGATTGTAAGCTCATGGGACCCCTTAGATTGTAAACCCATGGGACCCCCTTAGATTGTAAACCCATGGACCCCCTAGATTGTAAACCCATGGACCCCCTTAGATTGTAAACCCATGGGACCCCATAGATTGTAAACTCATGGGACCCTTAGATTTTAAACTCATGGGACCCTTAGATTGTAAACTCATGGACCCCTTAAGATTGTAAACCCATGGACCCCCTTAGATTGTAAACTCATGACCCCCTTAGATTGTAAACTCATGGGACCCATTAGATTGTAAACACTCATGATCCCTTTAGATTGCAAGCTCATGGGACCCCTTAGATTGCAAGGTCTTGGACCCCTTAGATTGCAAGCTCTTGGGACCCCTTAGATTGCAAGCTCATGGGTGATCTTACATTGTAAAATCATGGACCCCCTTAGATTGTAAGCTCATGGACAACTTACATTATAAACTCATGGACCCCCTTAGATTGTAAACTCATGGACCCCCTAGATTGTAAAATCATGGGACCATTTAGATTGTAAGCTCATGGACCCCCTTAGATTGTAAACTCATGGATTAGATTGTAAACTCATGGGACCCCTTTAGATTGTAAACTCATGGGACCCCTTAGATTGTAAACTCATGGGACCCCTTAGATTGTAAGCTCATGGGACCCCCTTAGATTGTAAACTCATGGGATCCCTTTAGATTGCAAGCTCATGGACCCCTTAGATTGCAAGTCTTGGGACCCCTTAGATTGCAAGCTCTTGGACCCCTTAGATTGCAAACTCATGGGTGATCTTACATTGTAAAATCATGGGACCCCTTAGATTGTAAGCTCATGGGACAACTTACATTATAAACTCATGGGACCCCTTAGATTGAAACTCATGGACCCCTTAGATTGTAAAATCATGGGACCATTTAGATTGTAAGCTCATGGGACCCCCTTAGATTGTAAGCTCATGGGACCCCTAGATTGTAAACTCATGGGACCCCTTAGATTGTAAGCTCATGGGACCCCTTAGTTGTAAACTCATGGATAGATTGTAAACTCATAGGAATCCTTACATTGTAAACTCATGGAACCCCCTTAGATTGTAAGCTCATGGGATCCCCTTAGATTGTAAACTCATAGGAATCCTTACATTGTAAACTCATGGGACCCCCTTAGATTGTAAACTCATGGAACACCCATAGATTGTAAACTCATGGGACCCCTTAGATTGTAAACTCATGGGATCCCCTTAGATTGCGAGCTCATGGGACCCCTTAGATTGTAAACCCATGGTACCCCTTAGATTGTAAACCCATGGTACCCCCTTAGATTGTAAGCCCATGGGACCCCTTACATTGTAAACTCATGGGACCACTTAGATTGTAAACTCATGTGACCCCCTTATATTGTAAACTCAAGGGATAGATTGTAAACTCATGGGACCCCCTTAGATTGTAAACTCATGGGATAGATTGTAAACTCATGGGACCCCTTAGAATGTAAACTCATGGGACCCCTTACATTGTAAACTCATGGGACCCCTTAGATTACAAGCTCTTGGGACCCCTTAGATTGTAAACTCATAGGACTCCTTACATTGTAAACTCATGGGACCCCCTTAGATTGTAAACTCATGGGGACTATTTAGATTGTAAACTCATTGGACCCCTTAGATTGTAAACTCATGGGATAGATTGTAAACTCATGGGACCCCTTAGATTGTAAAATCATGGGACCCCCTTAGTTTGTAATCTCATGGGTCATCCATAGATTGTAAACTCATGGGACCCCCTTAGATTGTAAACTCATGGGATAGATTGTAAACTCATGGGGCCCCTTAGATTGTAAACTCATGGGACGCCCTTAGATTGTAAATTCATGGGACCCCCTTAGATTGTAAACTCATGGGACCCGCTTAGATTGTAAACTCATGGGATAGATTGTAAACTCATGGGACCCCCTTATACTGTAAACTCATAGGAATCCTTACATTGTAAACTCATGGGACCCCTAGATTGTAAGCTCATGGGATCCCCTTAGATTGTAAACTCATAGGAATCCTACATTGTAAACTCATGGGACCCCCTTAGATTGTAAACTCATGGAACACCCATAGATTGTAAACTCATGGGACCCTTAGATTGTAAACCTCATGGATCCCTCTAGATTGCGAGCTCATGGGACCCCTTAGATTGTAAACCCATGGTACCCCTTAGATTGTAAACCCATGGTACCCCCTTAGATTGTAAGCCCATGGGACCCCTTACATTGTAAACTCATGGGACCACTTAGATTGTAAACTCATGTGACCCCCTTATATTGTAAACTCAAGGGATAGATTGTAAACTCATGGGACCCCCTTAGATTGTAAACTCATGGGATAGATTGTAAACTCATGGGACCCCCTTAGAATGTAAACTCATGGGACCCCTTACATTGTAAACTCATGGGACCCCTTAGATTACAAGCTCTTGGACCCTTAGATTGTAATCTCATGGGACCCCTTAGATTGTAAACCCATGGGACCCCCTTAGATTGTAAACCCATGGGACCCCCTTAGATTGTAAACCCATGGGACCCCCATAGATTGTAAACTCATGGGACCCCTTAGATTTTAAACTCATGGGACCCCTTAGATTGTAAACCCAAGGGACCCCCTTAGATTGTAAACTCATGGGACCCCCTTAGATTGTAAACTCATGGGACCCCTTAGATTGTAAACTCATGGGATCCCTTTAGATTGCAAGGTCTTGGGACCCCTTAGATTGCAAGGTCTTGGGACCCCTTAGATTGCAAGCTCATGGGGACCATTTAGATTGTAAACTCATGGGACCCCCTTATATTGTAAACTCATGGGACCCCTTAGATTGTAAACTCATGGGACCCCTGAGATTGTAAACTCATGGGACCCCCTTATATTGTAAACTCATGGGACCCCTTAGATTGTAAACTCATAGGATAGATTGTAAACTCATGGGACCCCTTTAGATTGTAAACTCATGGTACCCCTTAGATTGTAAACTCATGGGACCCCTTACATTGTAAGCTCATGGGACACCCTTAGATTGTAAAATCATATGACCCCTTAGATTGTAAACTCATGGGATAGATTGTAAACTCATGGGACCCCCTTAGATTGTAAAATCATGGGACCCCCTTAAATTGTAAACTCATGGACCCTTAGATTGTAAACTCATGGGACCCCTTAGATTGTAAACTCATGGGACCCCTTAGATTGTAAAACTCATGGCCCCTTAGATTGTAAACTCATGGACCCCCTTAGATTAAAACTCATGGGACCCTTAGATTTTAAATTTATGTGACCCCTTAGATTGTAAACTAATGGGATAGATTGTAAACTCATGGGACCCCTTAGATTGTAAACTCATGGGACCCCTTAGATTGTAAACTCATGGGACCCCTTAGATTTTAAATTTATGGGACCCCTTAGATTGTAAACTAATATAGATTGTAAACTATGGGACCCCTTAGATTGTAACTCATGGACCCCCTTAGATTGTAAACTCATGGGACCCCTTAGATTGTAAACTCATGGAACACCCTAGATTGTAAACTCATGGACCCCCTTAGATTGTAAACTCATGGGTCCCACTTAGATTGTAAACTCATGGGACCCTTTAGAATCTAAACTCATGGGACACTTAGATTGTAAAACTCATTGGACTCCTTAGATTGTAAGCTCATGGGACACTTTAGAATCTAAACTCATGGGACTCCTTAGATTGTAAGATCATGGGTCATCCATAGATTGTAAACTCATGGGACCCCCTTAGATTGTAAACTCATGGGACCCGCTTAGATTGTAAACTCATGGGATAGATTGTAAACTCATGGGACCCCCTTAGACTGTAAACTCATGGGACCCCCTTAGATTGTAAGCTCATGGGACCCCCTTAGATTGTAAACTCATAGTACCCCTTAGACTGTAAACTCATGGGACCCCTTAGATTGTAAACTCATGGGACCCCTTAGATTGTAAACTCATGGGATAGATTGTAAACTCATGGGACCCCCTTAGAATGTAAACTCATGGGACCCCCTTAGTTTGTAAACTCATGGGACCCCTTAGATTGTAAACTCATGGGACCACTTAGATTGTAAACTCATGGGACCCTTTAGAATCTAAACTCATGGGACCCCTTAGATTGTAAACTCATGGGACCCCTTAGATTGTAAACTCATGGGACCCCCTTAGATTGTAAACTAATGGGACCCCTTAGATTGTAAACTCATGGGACCCCCTTAGATTGTAAACTAATGGGACCCCTTAGATTGTAAATTCATGGGACACCCTTAGATTGTAAACTAATGGGACCCCTTAGATTGTAAACTAATGGGACCCCCTTAGATTGTAAACTCATGGGATAGATTGTAAACTCATGGGACCCCCTTAGATTGTAAACTAATGGGACCCCCTTAGATTGTAAACTCATGGGATAGATTGAAAACTCATGGGACCCCTTAGAATGTAAACTCATTGGACCCCCTTAGATTGTAAACTCATGGGACCCCTTAGATTGTAAACTCATAGGACCCCCTTAGACTGTAAACTCAAGGGACCCCCTTACATTGTAAACTCATGTGACCCCCTTAGATTGTAAACTCATGGGATAGATTGTAAACTCATGGGACAGCTTAGATTGTAAAATCATGGGATAGATTGTAAAATCATGTGACCCCTTAGATTGTAAGATCATGGGACCCCTTAGATTGTAAATTCATGGGATAGATTGTAAACTCATGGGACCCCCTAGATTGTAAACTCATGGTACCCCTTAGATTGTAAACTTATGGGATAGATTGTAAACTCATGGGACCCCTTTAGATTGTAATCTCATGGGACCCCTTAGATTGTAAACTCATGGTACCCCTTACATTGTAAGCTCTTGGGACCCCTTAGATTGCAAGCTCTTGGGACCACTTAGATTGTAAGCTCAAAGGACTCCTTACATTGTAAACTCATGGGACCCCCTTAGATTGTAATCTCATGGGACCCATTAGATTGTAAACTCATGGGATCCCCTTAGATTGCAAGCTCATTGGACCCCTTAGATTGTAAACCCATGGGATACCTTTAGATTGCAAGCTCATGGGAACCCTTAGATTGTAAACCCATGGGACCCCCTTAGATTGTAAACTCATGGGATAGATTGTAAACTCATGGTACCCCTTAGATTGTAAAATTATGGGACCCCCTTAGATTGTAAGCTCATGGGACCCCTTAGATTGTAAACTCATGGGACCCCTTAGATTGTAAACTCATGGGACCCCCTTAGATTGTAAACTCATGGGACCCCTTAGATTGTAAACTCATGGGATAGATTGCAAGCTCATGGGACCCCTTAGATTGTAAATTCATGGGACCCCTTAGATTGTAAACTCATGGGACCCCCTTAGATTGTAAACTCATGGGACACCTTAGATTGTAAACTCAAGGGACCCCTTAGATTGTAAACTCAAGGGACCCCTTAGATTGTAAACTCATGGGACTCCTTAGATTGTAAACTCATGGGACCCCTTAGATTGTAAACTCATGGGACCTCCTTAGATTGTAAACTCTTGGGACCCCCTTAGATTGTAAACTCATGGGACCCTTTAGATTGTAAACTCATGTGACCCCTTAGATTGTAAAATCATGGGACCCTCTTAGATTGTAAACTCATGGGACCCCCTTAGATTGTAAACTCATGGGACCCCTTAGATTGTAAACTCATGGGACCCCTTGGATTGTAAACTCATGGGACCCCTTGGATTGTAAACTCATGGGACCCCTTGGATTGTGAACTCATGGGACCCCTTGGATTGTGAACTCATGGGGACCATTTAGATTGTAAACTCATGGGACCCCCTTAGATTGTAAACTCATTGGACCCCTTAGATTGTAAACTCATGGGACCCCTTAGATTTTAAGCTCATTGGACCCCTTAGATTGTAAACTCATGGGACCCCTTAGAATGTAAACTCATGGGACCCTCTTAGATTGTAAACTCATGGGACTCTTTAGATTGTAAACTCATGGGTCCCCTTAGATTGTAAATTTATGGGATGCCCTCAGATTGTAAACTCACGGGGACCATTTAGATAGTAAACTCATTGGACCCCTTGGATTGTAAACTCATGGGGACCATTTAGATTGTAAACTCATGGGACCCCCTTAGATTGTAAACTCATGGGGCCCCCTTAGATTGTAAACTCATTGGACCCCTTAGATTGTAAACTCATGGGACCCCTTAGATTGTAAACTCATGGAACTCCTTAGATTGTAAACTCATGGGTCCCCTTAGATTGTAAATTTATGGGATCCCCTTAGATTGTAAACTCATGGGTCTCTTTAGATTGTAAACTCATGGGACCCCTTAGATTGTAAACTCATGGGACTCCTTAGATTGTAACTCATGGGAACCATTTTAAATAGTAAACTCATGGGACCCCTTGGATTGTAAACTCCTGGAACTCCTTAGATGTAAACTCATGGACCCATTAGATTGTAAACTCATGGATCCCCTTAGATTGTAAACTCATGCGGACCATTTAGATTGTAAATTTATGGGACCCCTTAGATTGTAAACTCATGGGATAGATTGTAAACTCATGGTACCCCTTAGATTGTAAAATCATGGACCCCTTAGATTGTAAGCTCATGGGACCCCTAGATTGTAAACTCATGGGACCCCTTAGATTGTAAACTCATGGGACCCCTTAGATTGTGAACTCATGGGACCCATTAGATTGTAAACTCATGGGATAGATTGCAAGCTCATGGGACCCCCTTAGATTGTAAATTCATGGGACCCCTTAGATTGTAAACTCATGGGACCCCCTTAGATTGTAAACTCATGGGACTCCTTAGATTGTTAACTCAAGGGACCCCTTAGATTGTAAACTCATGTGACCCCTTAGATTGTAAACTCATGGGACCCCTTAGATTGTAAACTCATGGGACCTCCTTAGATTGTAAACTCTTGGGACCCCCTTAGATTGTAAACTCATGGGACTCCTTAGATTGTAAACTCAAGGGACCCCTTAGATTGTAAACTCATGTGACCCCTTAGATTGTAAACTCATGGGACCCCTTAGATTGTAAACTCATGGGACCTCCTTAGATTGTAAACTCTTGGGACCCCCTTAGATTGTAAACTCATGGGACCCTTTAGATTGTAAACTCATGGGACCCCTTAGATTGTAAAATCATGGGACCCTCTTAGATTGTAAACTCATGGGACCCCCTTAGATTGTAAACTCATGGGACCCCTTAGATTGTAAACTCATGGGACCCCTTGGATTGTAAACTCATGGGACCCCTTGGATTGTAAACTCATGGGACCCCTTGGATTGTGAACTCATGGGACCCCTTGGATTGTGAACTCATGGGGACCATTTAGATTGTAAACTCATGGGACCCCCTTAGATTGTAAACTCATTGGACCCCTTAGATTGTAAACTCATGGGACCCCTTAGATTGTAAACTCATGGGGACCATTTAGATAGTAAACTCATTGGACCCCTTGGATTGTAAACTCATGGGGACCATTTAGATTGTAAACTCATGGGCCCCCTTAGATTGTAAACTCATGGGACCCCTTAGATTGTAAACTCATGGAACTCCTTAGATTGTAAACTCATGGGTCCCCTTAGATTGTAAATTTATGGGATCCCCTTAGATTGTAAACTCATGGGTCCCCTTCGATTGTAAACTCATGGGACCCCCTTAGATTGTAAGCTTATGGGACCCCTTAGATTTTAAGCTCATGGGACCCCTTAGATTGTAAACTCATGGAACTCCTTAGATTGTAAACTCATGGGACCCCTTAGATTGTAAACTCATGGGACTCCTTAGATTGTAAACTCATGCGGACCATTTAGATTGTAAATTTATGGGACCCCTTAGATTGTAAACTCATGGGATAGATTGTAAACTCATGGTACCCCTTAGATTGTAAAATCATGGGATAGATTGTAAAATCATGGGACCCCTTAGATTGTAAACTCATGGGATAGATTGCAAGCTCATGGGACACCTTAGATTGTAAACTCATGGGATAGATTGCAAGCTCATGGGACCCCCTTAGATTGTAAATTCATGGGACCCCTTAGATTGTAAACTCATGGGACCCCCTTAGATTGTAAACTCATGGGACTCCTTAGATTGTAAACTCAAGGGACCCCTTAGATTGTAAACTCATGTGACCCCTTAGATTGTAAACTCATGGGACCCCTTAGATTGTAAACTCAAGGGACCCCTTAGATTGTAAACTCTTGGGACCCCCTTAGATTGTAAACTCATGGGACTCCTTAGATTGTAAACTCATGTGACCCCTTAGATTGTAAACTCATGGGACCCCTTAGATTGTAAACTCATGGGACCTCCTTAGATTGTAAACTCATGGGACCCCTTAGAATTGTAAACTCATGGGACCTCCTTAGATTGTAAACTCTTGGACCCCTTAGATTGTAAACTCATGGAACTCCTTAGATTGTAAACTCAAGGGACCCCTTAGATTGTAAACTCATGTGACCCCTTAGATTGTAAACTCATGGGACCCCTTAGATTGTAAACTCATGGACCTCCTTAGATTGTAAACTCTTGGACCCCTTAGATTGTAAAACTCATGGGACTCTTTAGATTGTAAACTCATGGGACCCCTTAGATTGTAAAATCATGGGACCCTCTTAGATTGTAAACTCATGGGACCCCCTTAGATTGTAAACTCATGGGACCCCTTAGATTGTAAACTCATGGGACCCCTTGGATTGTAAACTCATGGGACCCCTTGGATTGTAAACTCATGGGACCCCTTGGATTGTGAACTCATGGGACCCCTTGGATTGTGAACTCATGGGGACCATTTAGATTGTAAACTCATGGGACCCCCTTAGATTGTAAACTCATGGGACCCCTTAGATTGTAAACTCATGGGGACCATTTAGATAGTAAACTCATTGGACCCCTTGGATTGTAAACTCATGGGGACCATTTAGATTGTAAACTCATGGGCCCCCTTAGATTGTAAACTCATTGGACCCCTTAGATTGTAAACTCATTGGACCCCTTAGATTGTAAACTCATGGGGACCATTTAGATTGTAAACTCATGGGGACCATTTAGATTGTAAACTCATGGGCCCCCTTAGATTGTAAACTCATTGGACCCCTTAGATTGTAAACTCATGGGACCCCTTAGATTGTAAACTCATGGAACTCCTTAGATTGTAAACTCATGGGTCCCCTTAGATTGTAAATTTATGGGATCCCCTTAGATTGTAAACTCATGGGTCCCTTTAGATTGTAAACTCATGGGACTCCTTAGATTGTAAACTCATGGGGACCATTTAGATAGTAAACTCATGGGACCCCTTGGATTGTAAACTCCTGGAACTCCTTAGAATGTAAACTCATGGGACCCATTAGATTGTAAACTCATGGGTCCCCCTTAGATTGTAAACTCATGGGACCCCTTAGATTGTAAACTCATGGGACCCCTTAGATTGTAAACTCATGGGACCCCCTTAGATTGTAAACTCATGGGATAGATTGTAAACTCATGGGTCTCCTTAGATTTTAAACTTATGGGATCCCCTTAGATTGTAAACTCATGGGGCCCCTTAGATTGTAAACTCATGGGACCCCCTTAGATTGTAAACTTGTGGGACTCCTTAGATTGTAAACTCATGGGGACCATTTATATATTGTAAAATCATGGGACCCCTTAGATTGTAAACTCATGGGACCCCTTAGATTGTAAACTCATGGGACCCATTAGATTGTAAACTCATGGGACCCCTTAGATTGTAAACTCATGGGACCCTTTAGATTTTAAGATCATGGGACCCCTTAGATTGTAAACTCGTGGGACCCCTTAGATTGTAAACTCATGGGACCACCTTAGATTGTAAACTCATGGGATAGATTGTCAACTCATGGGACCCCTTAGATTGTAAACTCATGGGACCCTTTAGATTTTAAGATCATGGGACCCCTTAGATTGTAACTCGTGGACCCCTTAGATTGTAAACTCATGGGACCCTTAGATTGTAAACTCATGGGGCACCTTAGATTGTAAACTCATGGGACCCCTTAGATTGTAAACTCATGGGACCTCCTTAGATTGTAAACTTGTGGGACTCCTTAGATTGTAAACTTATGGGACCCCTTAGATTTTAAGCTCATGGGACCCCTTAGATTGTAAACTCATGTTACTCCTTAGATTGTAAACTCATGGGACCCCTTCGATTGTAAACTCATGGGACCCCCTTAGATTGTAAGCTTATGGGACCCCTTAGATTTTAAGCTCATGGGACCCCTTAGATTGTAAACTCATGGAACTCCTTAGATTGTAAACTCATGGGACCCCTTAGATTGTAAACTCATGGGACTCCTTAGATTGTAAACTCATGGGACCCCTTAGATTGTAAACTCATGGGACCCCTTAGATTTTAAACTCATGGGGACCCCTTAGATTTTAAGCTCATGGGACCCCTTAGATTGTAAACTCATGGAACTCCTTAGATTTTAAACTCATGGGGACCCCTTAGATTTTAAGCTCATGGGACCCCTTAGATTGTAAACTCATGGAACTCCTTACATTGTAAACTCATGGGGACCATTTAGATTGTAAACTCATGGGGACCCCTTAGATTGTAAACTCATGGGACCCCTTAGATTGTAATCTCATGGAACTCGTTATATTGTAAACTCATGGGACCCCTTAGATTGCAAGCTCATGGGATGTTTGTTGTCCCTTGCGCACGCCGGCTGTGTGTGTGCCGCGGCGGTTGGATGAGCGCACACCCAGCAGCACGCTGGTTGTGCGCGCATTTGAAGACGGCAGCATGCTGACAGACACACCGCCGTCTTACTGTTTTATTGTTTAGATTATTTTATATATAGGGACAGCAGCACATTTGGAATAAAGATAACAGCTGAAGAAGCCACGTATGTGTATTGTTTTAATAAAGCGCTTTTTTGATTCATCCTGCTTTCTACAGTTTGGAGTAAAGTGTAGTGGATTTTGGCTTAAAAGTCCTCGTGTATGAATAAGAGCCGAGGAAGGCTCTAACAATTGTGAGCTGGCGATTGGCTGTCCTTTTGTCTAATTTTTAAATAAGGATTCTATACAGTATTCTGCTAGGGGCAGGCCGATAAGTCCTAGGGCGGCATTTTCCATGGGGCAGCAAAAAAAGCAGCCCTCTGCATCCGCCCCAGCAGGTTCCTCAAGGCTGCTGGATGTGAGTGCTGTGTGCTACAATCAATGCACTGCTGCCTCTACTGATGCCAATAGGAACACACCATGTTCTACCGGGTCGGGGCGAGCAGGAGATTTAAAATTTGGCCACAGCCCTGGCTCACCCTTAATCAGTCAAGGACAAGTCAGCTCTCACGGCCCACCGCGTGTCCACCCACTCCAGCATTTCTGCATTGCTGCCCACCCTGCATCTCATCTACCTTTAGTGCGCAGCTCCCACTTCTATCAGCCAGCGCAGTCCATTCATAACCACGTAGGCGGTGCCCTGCCCTCCAGGATCCTCTCCGGCATCTCGGTCCCCCACATGAGTTACTGGACTCTCTCCCTTTAGGAGCCCCTTCCCAACAGTCCCTGGGATCCTGCCCTGCAAAGCGGCCCTTGCTGTGAGCCGGAGATCACATGGCTCTGCCCCCAGTCTCCCTTGCGGCATTTCATCCTTTTACCTGCTCCTTCGTTGCTTTCCCCATCTCAGGTCCCAGCACCCCTCCTGCATGCTCTCCCACCCGGCAGTTAGCATCGTGGCTCTTGCAACAGCAGCATCTGTCCCAGCCTTCAACCCGGTTCCCGATCTCCCTTCCCCTCACATATCTGTTTTTAGTGTTAGGCGTCACCTGGTTAGTAGAGGTCAGGTAGCAAAAAAAAAAAGTAAACCTGGTGGAAAAACCTCCTTTAACCCTTTCGCTGCTGAGGCGTTTCATGACTCTGTGCTGAGGTCATTTTTACCTGTTTCGCTCATCTTGTTTAAACGTGTTTTGAAGGCTTATTTTATTATATGACCCAGACATATTATATATCGTTGTTTCCGGCAGACTCGGCAGATTCATAATATGTCATAATTATATGTATACGTCATGACCTGTCTGTATATAATAACAAAAAATGCAATAAAATATGAATTTTCAATAATTTACAACGTGTAAAGTGTTTTTTTTCACATTTTAACATGCGAGCATTTGCGGTTATATTTTGTATGGGGTGCGCTTGTTAAAATAATTAGAAATGGGGTCTCGTTACATTTTTTTTGGGGGAAAATTACGCGATTTTTAACAAACGCACCGCATACAAAAATCGTTAGTGCAGCATCATTGTTCACATTATAATTGAAAAGGGAACAATATTGCTGCATCAACAAACCAAAAAAAAGAAAAAAATATATAATTTTTAAAAAATATTTTTTTAGTTTTATTTTTAATTTCTATTTTTTTTTAAAAAAATTCATGGTCATCTTTGGTATCGTTGGAACGGCCATGCTCTGGCCGATCCAACAGTACCAGACATTATCCCATATCTGCCACGGATCGGGAGATAGGGGGTTCATTGGAACCCCCTATCTCCACCATTGGTGGCAGTTAGGGGTTAACTCCAGGACTGGTGCTATGCACGATGACGCCAGTCCTCAGGTGGCATTCCCAGAAGCTTGACCGACATTCAAGATGTCGGCCATCTCCGGGAGAGGATCACGATTTGGCGCTTTTCGGCACCGAATCATGATCCGTCTCCCAAGGGGTTAATGGCATGCATGGTTTGTAAGGGCAGGCTGTGCCCTTCCAAACCGTGCCTGCCTTAACCGTGTGACAGCCGGCAATCAGGAGGGAGAGAGGTCCGAAGGACCTTCCCCCTCCCTCCCTTTCAGGCGCCTCCTCCGCACACGCGGGGGCGGCGCCTGAATTAGATGTCATCGCGCCGCCGCAATGACATCTAATGGTGCTGGCGGCGGTCCCGGATGCTGGGCTGACATCGAGGATGTCACCCCGCACTGGGGGGCACAGCGATCGGCCGGAACCAAGTCGATCGCTGGCCGCAAAGGGAGGACGCGCTGAACGCATCTTCCGCAGCGAAAGGGTTAAATGGTGTTAATTTTTTGAGGGTGTCACAGAGCCTCACATTAATGTGCAGGGTTTGAGGGTGTGACAGAGCTCCACAGTAATGTGCAGTGTTTGAGGTTGTCACAGAGCTCCACAGTAATGTGCGGTGTGCATGAGGAACCAATAAGAGTGGCTGTGACCCAGTATACTTGACATGCATGACTGATCTTTGTAAAAATTGTTGAATTTATGCATTTCATTACTTTATTATGTATTAAAATATTTACAACATTTGAAATGGTATACAAAATATACAAGTAGGCACTTGGGATTCACTTTTAATATGCAGAGAGGGCGAGGCGGAGCTCCAAGGGAAAAAGGTGGAGCCTAAAGTAGAAGAGTGGAGTTTAAACAAGAGGTGTGGCCTTAACCTGAAGGGGTGTGTCAAATTTAAATTCGGGGGTGCACAAATTTAGTCAGGCCTAGGGCAGCACAAAACCTAAATACATGACTGGCTAGGGGCGTACCCCAGCGTGTTTATTTTTTAATTCTAAGGAAACAAAGCAGTGGAGACCAATGATTTGAGGTGGTTGGGTAACTACAAAACCCTCACTAACTCAGCTCCCCACTACCTGTCCTCACTAATCACCAAATACACCCCAGCCCGCTCCCTAAGGTCAAACAGTGACCTGCGCCTAGCTTCTCCCCGCATCACCTCTTCCCATGATAGGCTGCAGGATTTCTCACGCGCAGCCCCCACTCTCTGGAACGCTCTCCCTCGTACTGTCAGATTTTCCCCTAATTTCTCTTCCTTCAAACGCTCCCTTAAAACGTTCCTATTTAGGGAAGCCGACCACCCAACTCACTGACGCAACCATCAATCACTCTCACCTTACAGTCCTCTCCTCCTGTTTCCAACCCCAACCCTCCCAGATTGTGAGTTCCTACGGGAATAGGGCCCTCATCTCCTCCTGTACTGTTTGTCAAATGTTGTTCAATGTATTGTATTGCAACCCTGTCTATACTGTGCCTATTGTACAGCGCTGCGGAATATGCTGGTACTTTATAATTAAAGAATAATAATAAAATAATAATAATAAAAACAAGAAAGAACCCAGAGGCCTTCTTCACCTAGAACTGGTTTATGGCTCATAAGAGTGTGAGTGGAGACCTGTCATGGAGCTGATTTATCGCTCCACGCTTCAAACACCAAGAGACTTTATGTTCAATTGTATCGTGTGTTTTTAAATATATATTACATTGTTTGGTTTTAGTTTAAATTAGTTTAGTGTAAAATGGCGTAACTTTAGTTTTAAATACTTATATTTCTTTAGGTAAAAATGTGGTTTTTATTAAAGATACTACCTGCAGCGAGTGCAAATGCTTTCTTTCGTATAGATTGTAAAATAGGTTTGAGTAACTTGTGATTAGGAAAAAGGGTTTTCTCATTGTTCATCTGCTATCTGTTTACATGTCTCAGAGGTTGAGAGTCACCATTGTCTCAGCCAAAACCTAACTGATTTCCTTTACAATAAATTATGTAAATGTTGTGTGAACTAAAGGCTAAAGAATGTTTATGTCAGTTAGATATTTACAATAATGTAATTCGCATATTGGTAGGACGATGTGAATCATTTATGCAAATTATGACTATTGGATTTCAGCATAAATGGTGGCATTTTTGTTCATTAAAAGTCAGAATTCTCAGACTGAGAGAGAGAGAGAATCCTGTTTTAAAGCATACAGCCGCGCCTGGTGTTTTTATTTCAGCGACGCAACACTATACGCAACCTCAGAAGGCACAATTTTTCTATATATTTTTTTCTATATTTTTTTATTCGGGTGGCGAGAATAGGAGGACATCGCACGGGCTCCATATTAGCCTCCTGGTTGGCGATGGTTGGCAGAGTTGAGGTTCCGGATGCACACATGCACAAGAGGAAAGTTGAAGTCACTTGAACGGACGAGAGATGGGGCGTGCATGAGCGGAAAAGAAAGCCGAACTGAACTCCATGGCGCAGCCGTGTTTTGAGAAACATGCCTGGAAGAGGAAGTCAGATTGTGGCTGGCAGAAGACAATGATGGAAGACTTCTGATTAGTGATGGGCCGAACACCCCTGTGTTCGGTTCGCATTCGAACTCGAACATCATAAAAAGTTCAAACGTGATTCAAACGCAATGCAAATCAATGGGGCTCAAAAGTTTGAAAATTAAGGTCCCCTCCAGAGGGCATATATGCAAGATATTGGTCATAAAAGGTGTATGGGGGTCCAGGTACTGCCCTGGGGACAGGAAACCATGAAAAACAAATTTTAACCATTTCACCGCTTTGCGCTGAGTTCATTTTTACCGCTTTTGCTCCTGTTTAAACGTGATTTGAAGCCATGGGAAATGTTTGAGCAACAAAGAATGGGAAAAATTACGATCTTAACGCAAACGTTAACGCTCACTTGCGTCAGCAATAATGTTTGCTGCTTTGTTCACCGCATATTACAGTCCAAACGCAAACGGGTTAAGCAACTCGTTAGCGTTTGGTACTTTGCACTTTTCAGCATGAGGTTACTGTACTTTGCGCTCCCTATACTTAACATGGGGAGCGCAAAAGTGTTAATCAGCGCTGGATTACAAAGTCCCAACTCTGCTTAACGTCCGGCTCTGGTTAGCGGAAAGTTAACCACAGCCAGGACTTGGTGTTAACGGATTCCGCTTCTGTAGAATCCGTTAACACCAGGCTAAAAAATTAAATCAGATACTCACCTCCTGTACCGCGGTGAGGACTGCGGCTCCAACAACCTCCTCCGTCCGGTGGGAGCAGGGAAAGCCTGGGGGAAAAAGTCCTCTCAGTCTCTCCCTGCATATCACTACGCGGACCTAGGGGCGGATCCAGACACAGGTTTCGGGGGGCATATACCAGTTTTGGCCAAGAGCAGGTGTTGGGTTCGCAGTGACAGGTGGATATATTTGCCCCAGCTCACGTGGATATATTTGCCCCCAGCTCTCTCCGCCTCTGCTGCCAGGCCCCTCCGCAGCCGCTCTGAGTACCCGCCGGCCGCTATTCTCCCTACGAGTGGCCGCCGGCATGCAGCTTGGCCGCTCGCCGGGAACCACCTGACCAGCGCAGCCGCATTTCTCTCAAGATCACGGAGTTCACGTGAACTCAAAAGAAAAAGAGAGAGAGGGCTCTTGGATTGCGCAAATATTATCCTTAGCAATAAATACAATCTTTAAAGGCGATCGATGGAATATTACTCACACATTTTGGTGCCTATATCCAGACACTGGTGTTCAGGCAAATCAGTGGATTTAGGAGCACTGATTCTCCTTCTCGTCACCTTCCCTTGGTGCCGGTGTTGCAGTGAAACTGGAGTCACAGACTGAGTGTAAAAAATCCATATTTATTAAACAAAAATAAAATAATAACGTTTATAAAAGGTCCTTTAAAACCTTAATCTCTTCACTAGTCAAAATCGAAAGTGGATGGTACAGAAACACTTTTTACTAGACATGTGCACAGCACAAAATGTCATTTTGAACTAATGGATTCGTCCTAAAATGCAATTTATTTAGTTGCTAAAGAAATTCGTTTTCAGTTCTTTAGTATGAAAACTAATTTCATTCATCCGAAAACCAGTGGATACAATTACTATTGTAGTGGCTCCTCAGAGGGCTAAGATTGCTGCTTGTTACAGTATCTCTCGCTCTCAGCACAATGTGTCAGGCAAAGCTGTTACAGTAACTGACTGCTGCTCATCACAGCGCTCAGAGTTTCAGTAAAACTAGTAAATAATATTTTTATATATAAGAGGTTATAACAATATTATTTCCTTGTTTTACTGAAACTCTGAGTGCTGTTACAGTCAGTTACTGTAACAACTGAGCCTGATACATTGTACTGAGATAATATAACAAGCTGCCGATCTCAGCGCTCACAGCCACTGTATTTAAAGGGCTAAAAAAAAAGGCTCCTCTCTGTATAATGTATAGAACATCCTCCTGCATTAATTAATACCCCTCTCTCTATAATGTATATAACATCCTCCTGCATTAATACCCCTCTCTGTATAATGTATAGAACATCTTCCTGCATTAATTAATGTCCCTCTCTGTATAGAACATCCTACTGCATTGGCATGTGGAGGGTGCAGAACTTCAGAATGCAATGCTTATCCAGCACAGGAGTGAGAACTTTTACTTAAACGTTGTATATCTGTGGGGGAGACACAGGAATATAAAAGCAGGGAAGAGGGAAAATATTAACGTTAATCAGTCTGAAAGCACAGAGAAGAGATGACTGGTGCAAATTTATTTTTATAATAAAATAAAGCACTTTAAATCCAGGGAAAACATTCAAATAAATCACACTGAAGGCTCATAATGACAGAGTAACTGGGAGAGCTGGATACTAAATGTATCAGACGTAAAAAAAGACTTTATAACAAGCAGCACTGGGAGAAGAGAGGACTTTATATAAAATGTGTATTATAGATGAGGAAAGGGGGATAGTGCTCCTGGATAATATAAAATGTATCAGACCTAAGCCCCTATTATGCAGAGCGGGAGGGGAGATAACACACATTTTATAAAGTCCCTCTCTTCTCCCAGCGCTGCTTGTTATAAAGGGGTTTTTACTATCCAGCCCTCCTCTGTCATTAGCTTTCAGTGTGATTTAATTGAATGTTTTCCTTCTCCAGCTGCTTTTATCATCTTGTCTGCCTCATAGACATGCAAGGGTTAAGTAAAGGTTTCCTCTCCTGTGCTGGCTGTCTGTGCTGCGAGTGAGTAGACATGTGCATTCGTTTTAGTACTAAAACGATTTAGTCCGAATTTTGGGATAATTTAGTTTTCATATGACTCAAGAGAAACGAAACTGCTCAGTACAAAAAACGAAAGAAACTAAAATAAAATGCACTACATTTTAGTTTCAGTCCTTTTTGTGATATTACATTGATGAGTGAAGGAGACCAGCAATGAAGAGCGCAACATCGCAACATCTGAAGTTCTGCACCCTCCACATGCCAATGCAGTAGGATGTTCTATACAGAGAGGGGCATTAATTAATGCAGGAGGATGTTCTATACATTATACAGAGAAAGGTATAAATTGAGGAGGATGTTCTATACAGAGAGGGACATTAATTAATTCAGGAGGATGTTCTATATATTATACAGAGAGGGTATTAATTAATGCAGGTGGATGTTGTATACATTATACAGAGAGGGGTATTAATTAATGCAGGAGGATGTTCGAAACATTATACAGAGAGGAGCCTTTTTTTTTTTTAGCCCTTTAAATCCAGTGTCTGTGAGCGCTGAGATCGTCTGCTTGTTAAATTATCTCTCAGTGCAATCAGGGTTATTCAGAGAGCGTGAAAAGCAGGAGAATGACTGGAGAATGAAAAATTCTAGGTCAAAATAGCCAAACCAGAAAAATTCTCCCTTTTAACTCACTTTCCAAATCGGCTATTTTGACCTAGAATTTTTCATTCTCCTGCTTTTCACGCTCTCTGAATAACCGTGAATGTATCAGGCTCAGCTGTTACAGTAACTGACTGTAACAGCGCTCAGAGTTTCAGTAAAACAAGGAAATAATATTGTTCTAACCACTTATATATAAAAATATTATTTACTCGTTTTACTGAAACTGAGCGCTGTGATGAGCAGCAGTCAGTTACTGTAACAGCTTTGCCTGACACGGGGCAGTATTACAATGTTGGTGCTAACTTAACCAGAGCTGTTGTAACTGAAAACCTCCATAGGCTATAATAGCTCTGGGAAGTTTACAACAGCTCTGGTTATGTTAGCACCAGCTATATAATATGGCCCACATTGTGCTGAGAGTGAGAGATACTGTAACAAGCAGCGATCTCAGCCCTCTGAGGAGCCACTACAATAGTAATTGTATCCACTGGTTTTCGGATGAATGAAATTAGTTTTCATACTAAATAACTGAAAACGAATTTCTTTAGCAACTAAATAAATTGCATTTTAGGACTAATCCATTAGTTCAAAACGAAATTTTGTGCTGTGCACATGTGTACGAGTGAGTATTCTGGAGCTCTATCACTGTCTGAGTTTCGGGTAGGGGTCGGGAAGGATTACGCATACAAACCTTTTCTGTAGCTTTGCGATGTTGCGCTCTTCATTGCTGGTCTCCTTCACTCATCAATGTAATATCACAAAAAGGACTGAAACTAAAATGTAGTGCATTTTATTTTAGTTTCTTTCGTTTTTTGTACTGAGCAGTTTCGTATCTCTTTAGTCATACTAAAACTAAATTATCCCAAAATTCGGACTAAATTGTTTTAGTACTAAAACGAATGCACATGTCTACTTTTTACTATCTATCCTAAGAGAGGACCAGATATAGTCGGTTACTATAACTCCACCAGGTAAACACAAAGCATGGCGCGCACAGCCCAGTGTCAGCAGGACGACAGCCAAAAGCACAAGAGGGATCACTTCCTGCATCTCCTGGTTGTACTAACAGAAGGTTGGACCAGGGTATTGTTTGCACCCACCAGCGAGGGTCCTGGAGTCTCTTGAATGGAAAGTCACCTTCTTGGGAGATGGTCGGCCGGCTTAATAACTTACAACATGCCAAAAGCAAACGGTCACACGTCTCTAACTTGTCTCGTTAGTAATAAAAATATATATATTGGTCTTTAGTGACACCTGTTAGTGGCCACGTCTGTTACTATTACGATTATTCCCCCAAATATCTATATATAGGCGCCACTAAAGACCAAAATATCCTTTTGTCTCATTTTAGCTGTGAAACATGGTAGAAAGAGCATCATGGATTGAGCGTGCTTTTGCTGCCTCAAGGTTCTGGATACTTGGCAATCATGTGTATTGATACATTTTATATCCAGTGTAGCAGCTCGTAAAGCTTACTAGAGGTTGTGAATAAGGATGAGCTGTTCGGTTCGGACGGTTCGGAGTTCGGACCGAACTTAGCCTGTTCGTTTTGCTCACGAACTCCGATCATTTCCAGGTGTTCGGAGCAAGTTCGACCACAATGCACCACAATGGCCCACAATGCACTTTTACACTGGCCTGAAGTTCGTAATTGGCTGCAGCCTTGCACCTGACCACAGATCTGGTGCAAGACAAGTTCAACAGTATGCCAATCACGGCTCAGAGTCCTGATTGGGCAAATTTTGCCCAATCATGGGCTCACAGAGCTAAGTCCTGCAGCAAACTATATAAGGTTTCCACGCAACGCTTCTGCACGCATTTGAGAGGAGATTTCATAGGAGATTGCTGTTGTGTGTTCTTACTGCCGGTCTGCCACGCTACTGAGGGGGTCTGGGGGGGTCTCATTTCAACCAAATATCTGGGAATTGAGGTGATGTGTGTCTTGTCACTGCCAGCAAGTGTTTTGGGGGTCACAAATTTCTACAAAACATTTGGGAATTGAGATGATCTGTGTCTTGTCACACAGCCAGTGCCACGCAGTATTTTGGGGGTCACTAATTTCTACAAAATATTTGGGAATTGTTATAATCCGTGTGTTCTCACTGGCTGCCACCCATCAGGGGGTCTCACTGATTTATAGGAGGTTTCTGAGATTTGTAATCTGTGGCTTCTCAATGCCACCCATCAGGGGGTCACACTGATTTATAGGAGGTTTCTGAGATTTGTAATCTGTGGCTTCTCACTGCCACCCATCAAGGGGTCTCACTGATTTATATGAGGTTTCTGAGATTTGTAATCTGTGGCTTCTCACTGCCACCCATCAAGGGGTCTCACTGATTTATAGGAGGTTTCTGAGATTTGTAATCTGTGGCTTCTCACTGTCACCCATCAAGGGGTCTCACTGATTTATAGGAGGTTTCTGAGACTTGTAAACTGTGGCTTCTCACTGCCACCCATCAAGGGGTCTCACTGATTTATAGGAGGTTTCTGAGTCTTGTAATCTGTGGCTTCTCACTGCCACCCATCAGGGGGTCACACTGATTTATATGAGGTTTCTGAGACTTGTAATCTGTGGCTTCTCAATGCCACCCATCAAGGGGTCTCACTGATTTATATGAGGTTTCTGAGAATTGTAATCTGTGACTTCTCACTGCCACCAATCAAGGGGTCTCACTGATTTATAGGAGCTTTCTAAAACTTGTAATCTGTGGCTTCTCACTGCCACCCATCAGGGGGTCACACTGATTTATATGAGGTTTCTGAGACTTGTAATCCGTGGCTTCTCAATGCCACCCATCAAGGGGTCTCACTGATTTATATGAGGTTTCTGAGATATGTAATCTGTGGCTTCTCACTGCCACCCATCAAGGGGTCTCACTGATTTATAGGAGGTTTCTGAGATTTGTAATCTGTGGCTTCTCACTGCCACCCATCAAGGGGTCTCACTGATTTATAGGAGGTTTCTGAGACTTGCATTCTGTGGCTTCTCACTGCCACCCATCAAGGGGTCTCACTGATTTATAGGAGGTTTCTGAGACTTGTAATCTGTGGCTTCTCACTGCCACCCATCAAGGGGTCTCACTGATTTATAGGAGGTTTCTGAGTCTTGTAATCTGTGGCTTCTCACTGCCACCCATCAAGGGGTCTCACTGATTTATATGAGGTTTCTGAGACTTGTAATCTGTGGCTTCTCACTGCCACCCATCAAGGGGTCTCACTGATTTATAGGAGGTTTCTGAGTCTTGTAATCTGTGGCTTCTCACTGCCACCCATCAAGGGGTCTCACTGATTTATAGGAGGTTTCTGAGACTTGTAATCTGTGGGTTCTCACTGCCACCCATCAAGGGGTCACACTGATTTATATGAGGTTTCTGAGACTTGTAATCTGTGGCTTCTCACTGCCACCCATCAAGGGGTCTCACTGATTTATAGGAGGTTTCTGAGACTTGTAATCTGTGGCTTCTCACTGCACCCATCAAGGGGTCTCACTGATTTATAGGAGGTTTCTGAGATTTGTAATCTGTGGCTTCTCACTGCCACCCATCAAGGGGTCTCACTGATTTATAGGAGGTTTCTGAGTTTTGTAATCTGTGGCTTCTCACTGCCACCCATCAAGGGGTCTCACTGATTTATAGGAGGTTTCTAATCTTGTAATCTGTGGGTTCTCACTGCCACCCATCAAGGGGTCTCAGTGATTTATAGGAGGTTTCTGAGATTTGTAATCCATGGCTTCTCACTGCCACCCATCAAGGTGTCTCACTGATTTATAGGAGCTTTCTAAAACTTGTAATCTGTGGCTTCTCACTGCCACCCATCAAGGTGTCTCACTGATTTATAGGAGCTTTCTAAAACTTGTAATCTGTGGCTTCTCACTGCCACCCATCAGGGGGTCACACTGATTTATATGAGGTTTCTGAGACTTGTAATCTGTGACTTCTCAATGCCACCCATCAAGGGGTCTCAATGATTTATAGGAGGTTTCTGAGATTTGTAATCTGTGGCTTCTCACTGCCACCCATCAAGGGGTCTCACTGATTTATAGGAGGTTTCTGAGATTTGTATTCTGTGGCTTCTCACTGCCACCCATCAAGGGGTCTCACTGATTTATAGGAGGTTTCTGAGTTTTGTAATCTGTGGCTTCTCACTGCCACCCATCAAGGGGTCTCACTGATTTATAGGAGGTTTCTGAGTCTTGTAATCTGTGCTTCTCACTGCCACCATCAAGGGGTCTCACTGATTTATAGGAGGTTTCTGAGTCTTGTAATCTGTGGGTTCTCACTGCCACCCATCAAGGGGTCTCAGTGAATTATAGGAGGTTTCTGAGATTTGTAATCCATGGCTTCTCACTGCCACCCATCAAGGTGTCTCACTGATTTATAGGAGCTTTCTAAAACTTGTAATCTGTGGTTTCTCACTGCCACCCATCAGGGGGTCTCACTGATTTATATGAGGTTTCTAATACTTGTAATCTGTGGTTTCTCACTGCCACCCATCAAGGGGTCTCACTGATTTATAGGAGGTTTCTGAGACTTGTAATCTGTGGCTTCTCACTGCCACCCATCAGGGGGTCACAATGATTTATATGAGGTTTCTGAGACTTGTAATCTGTGGCTTCTCACTGCCACCCATCAAGGGGTCTCACTGATTTATAGGAGGTTTCTGAGACTTGTAATCTGTGGCTTCTCACTGCCACCCATCAAGGGGTCTCACTGATTTATAGGAGGTTTCTGAGTTTTGTAATCTGTGGCTTCTCACTGCCACCCATCAAGGGGTCTCACTGATTTATAGGAGGTTTCTAAATCTTGTAATCTGTGGGTTCTCACTGCCACCCATCAAGGGGTCTCAGTGATTTATAGGAGGTTTCTGAGATTTGTAATCCATGGCTTCTCACTGCCACCCATCAAGGTGTCTCACTGATTTATAGGAGCTTTCTAAAACTTGTAATCTGTGGCTTCTCACTGCCACCCATCAAGGTGTCTCACTGATTTATAGGAGCTTTCTAAAACTTGTAATCTGTGGCTTCTCACTGCCACCCATCAGGGGGTCACACTGATTTATATGAGGTTTCTGAGACTTGTAATCTGTGACTTCTCAATGCCACCCATCAAGGGGTCTCAATGATTTATAGGAGGTTTCTGAGATTTGTAATCTGTGGCTTCACACTGCCACCCATCAAGGGGTCTCACTGATTTATAGGAGGTTTCTGAGATTTGTATTCTGTGGCTTCTCACTGCCACCCATCAAGGGGTCTCACTGATTTATAGGAGGTTTCTGAGTTTTGTAATCTGTGGCTTCTCACTGCCACCCATCAAGGGGTCTCACTGATTTATAGGAGGTTTCTGAGACTTGTAATCTGTGACTTCTCAATGCCACCCATCAAGGGGTCTCACTGATTTATAGGAGGTTTCTGAGACTTGTAATCTGTGGCTTCTCAATGCCACCCATCAGGGGGTCACACTGATTTATAGGAGGTTTCTGAGATTTGTAATCTGTGGCTTCTCATTGCCACCCATCAAGGGGTCTCACTGATTTATATGAGGTTTCTAATACTTGTAATCTGTGGTTTCTCACTGCCACCCATCAAGGGGTCTCACTGATTTATAGGAGGTTTCTGAGACTTGTAATCTGTGGCTTCTCACTGCCACCCATCAGGGGGTCACAATGATTTATATGAGGTTTCTGAGATTTGTAATCTGTGGCTTCTCACTGCCACCCATCAAGGGGTCTCACTGATTTATAGGAGGTTTATGAGTTTTGTAATCTGTGGCTTCTCACTGCCACCCATCAAGGGGTCTCACTGATTTATAGGAGGATTCTGAGTTTTGTAATCTGTGGCTTCTCACTGCCACCCATCAAGGGGTCTCACTGATTTATAGGAGGATTCTGAGTCTTGTAATCTGTGGCTTCTCACTGCCACCCATCAAGGGGTCTCACTGATTTATAGGAGGTTTCTGAGATTTGTAATCTGTGGCTTCTCACTGCCACCCATCAAGGGGTCTCACTGATTTATAGAAGGTTTCTGAGTCTTGTAATCTGTGCTTCTCACTGCCACCCATCAAGGGGTCTCACTAATTTATAGGAGGTTTCTGAGACTTGTAATCTGTGGCTTCTCACTGCCACCCATCAAGGGGTCTCACTGATTTATAAGGAGGTTTCTGAGATTTGTAATCTGTGGCTTCTCACTGCCACCCATCAAGGGGTCTCACTGATTTATAGGAGGATTCTGAGTCTTGTAATCTGTGGCTTCTCGCTGCCACCCATCAAGGGGTCTCACTGATTTATAGGAGGTTTCTGAGTCTTGTAATCTGTGGCTTCTCGCTGCCACCCATCAAGGGGTCTCACTGATTTTTTAGGAGGGAATTCTAATCTGTGTCTTGTCACTGGCTGCCAGCTATCAGGGTGTCTCTCTGAGTTATACCAGAGTTCTGTAAATCTTTAATCTTTATATCAGAGTTGAATCAGAGTTCTGTATATATTTAATCTATATATCACTCACCATGTCTGAAAGAACAAAAAGGACAGGCAGACGCTCCCAGACACAGATAAGAGGTCAAGCAGCCCCTGTGTCAGGAGGCTGTGCCTCTGGTCGTGGTGGACGTGGTGCATACTCTGCAGGGGCACACTTGTCCATTCTAACTGGTGTTGGCCGTCTTCTTAAGCAGCAGCAACATACAGAGGATTTGGTGGATTGGCTAACCAGGCCATCCTCATCCTCTGAGTCCTCTGTCAGCCAGGCTTGTAGTGCTTTACAGTCCACCTCAGCTGCCCCAGCATCTAATGCAGCCTCCATGTCCACAGCTACTCCTGCCGTAGCCTCGCTATCACACACGGAGGAGTCAGCTGAATTGTTTGACTACAATGACAGTGACATGCTGCTTGAGGATGCACAGCAAGTACAGTGCTCTGATTCAATCTCTGAGGTTGAGGAAGGGAGTATAATCAACCTAGCGGAAGGGGGTGCCAGTGATGACACAAATAATTGGCACTCATGTTGCCCCAGCAGCTGCAGCATACTGCCAAGTTGGCTCCAGTGACGATGAGATAGGGGGTGAAGATGACATCGATGATGAGGTCACTGACTCCACCTGGGTGCCAGATCGAACAGAGGAATAAAGTGAGGAGGAGGGGGAGGAGGCACAGCAAACACAAGGCACAACATCCTATGTGACCAACCGTAGCACTAGCCAGTCCAAGGCATCAGATGTCAGAGCTGCTCCGGTGCAGAGCGCTGCTGTCTAAAAGCACACATGCAGGAACTCTGCTGTCTGGTAGTTCTTTAAGAAATGTGCAGCAGAGTGCACCATTGCTATTTGTAATCTATGTCAGATGATGCTGAAGCATGGGAAAGATACCGGATACTTGGGTACCACTTGCTTGAGGTGACATATGAACACCTGCCACAAATCCCGTTGGCGCAAAACTTTGCGTAGGTCCTCCTCCTCCTCATATGTCTCTACCCCCACTGTATGTTCTGCCATGTCATTGCCTGCTACAACCTCCACTGACAGGGATGATGCTACAGTAATGGATTGTGACGGAACGAGATGTTATTGTCCGCCCGCGGGTGTGCTCCAATCTGCGTATGCTTACTTCCCCCTTGGTATTGTTCCCCCGGCCCGACTACCAAGGTTGGGCACTCGGCGTCTCGAGCGACCGGGTCTGGCTTTACAGTCTTGATGACCGACGTAGCGAAAGGGACCTTGGTGTGAACCCAGCCCGACCACTGAGGGGTGTCCCTCAGCGTCCCGAGCAGCTGGCCACTGACCCGTACGTGGACCTTTACGATCGTGGGTAGGAACGACTTACTTCTGCGAAGATTCGGATCTCCCAATAATGAGCTGGCCGGCGGTCGATCGTTCGAGTATTCGTATCGCCCAGCGGTCGATGAAACCTAGGTACCCAGCACTGACCTAATCGGATCTCTCGGTGATGGAGCTGGCCAACGGTCGATCGTTCGGAGCCGTGCGGATCGCGCAGCGGAACCTGGGCATTCACGGCACAGCACCGACCTGTTCGGATCCCGCGCCAACAAGAGACGGCTCGATTCGTCCAGCAGCAATATTCGGATCGCGTAGCGGTCGAAGCGCCCACGCGTTGCAGGTGCAGATTCTTCGGATCTCCCGCTAGTTAACTGAACAGGCTCAGTTGTCTGGAGGTATTCGGATCGCACGGCAGCGGCACGCGATAGGCTTCGTTTCGTCCGGTGTGCTGAACCACGAGGGATGTCAGACACGTTTGGCAAACAGAGACACGAGACGCAGCTGCATGAACTCAAAACCAAAGACACCTTTATTTTTAACAACACCTGCATTTATAACTTTTACCACGAGCTCCACATCTGGGAAACCCCCTGCCCGCCCACACAGATCTCATTGGCCCACACGATTTCGGGGCGGTGCCGATTCAGGACAGGATGGTCTGAATCGGCCATTTTCCCTCCTGATGCACCCGATCAGAACACGAGGTGGTGGAAAATGGCGGCAACCACGGCAGACACACAGTACACAACGTTTACACAATATATACACATCAACACTCTTATGCACAGGAATCACCCTCCAAAACCCTTAGAACTCGCAGGATTCGGTTGGTGTAACGGCACCCAAAAGTCTAGGGAGGAAAAATGTCCTGAAAACCAATCTCTGGCTGAGGGTGCTGAGCCATTCCTTCACATTCCTCCCCCTCCCCAAAGTCCGACGAACCCGGTTGGACCCCCACGGGTCGTACCGGGAAGTCGGTGCTCTCAGGTCCATAGTCAGTTGGGAGAGGCCGAGCCACCAGGCTTCTCCAGTTGGCCCTGCGGCCGTACCAAGTGGGTGGAGGCCACGCGGGTTTGGGGTTACCCCCTCCGGCAAAAGGGTCCTGTGGCCGGGGAGGAGCACCCCCGGTGCCCCCTCCGGGACTATCTCGCACCCGGGGAAAACGGGCGCTAACTGCACGCGCCCCGAGTACCTGGGCCAGCCGCAGAGGGAAATCGTGGCTGCGCGGGGCCTCTGGGCCACAGGGCTGTGGGAATGGGCAGAGCGGAAGCAGGCTCTGCCCTGTGGCCAGCGCGTCAGCTGGGTGTGTGTCCCCTGGTGGGAGGATGGTTTCCTCCATCCCAAGGACGTACCATGGCGGCCAGCAAAGCCGTCGGGGAGAATCAGGCTGCTCCTCAAGGCATACGGCAGCGAGTGGGCAGAGGCCAGCGGCGCTCTGTCCCGTTGGCAGCTCTGCTGCTGAGGGGGTAGATTCTGAAACAACTTTCGGAGGATCGGGTGAGGACAACAGCTGCGGGGTCACCGGCTCGGAAAACTCCTGTTGCTCCTCAGGACAGTCGGGAAATGGGCAGAGGCCAGCGGCGCAGTGCCCCGTTGCCAGCTCTTCCGCTGGGAGGTTGGATGCAACGCTGACATCCAGGGGAACAGGGAACAACGGCTGCGGGGTCGCCAGCACGAAGAAATCCTGCGGCTCCTCAGGGCAGACGGGGAGTGGGCAGAGGCCAGCGGCGCTCTGCCCCGTTGCCAGCTCTTCTGCTGGGGGGTAGGATGCAACACTGACATCCAGGGGATCAGGGAACGATGGCTGCGGGGTCGCCAGCACGGAGAAATCCTGCGGCTCCTCAGGGCAGACGGGGAGTGGGCAGAGGCCAGCGGCGCTCTGCCCCGTGGCCAGCTCTTCCACTGGGGGGTTGGATGCAGGCACAACTTGCGGGGGGTCGGGGAAGAACAACGGCTGCGGGCCGAACAGCTGGGGTGAACCTGGCTGTTCCTCAGGGCATTCGGACAGTGGGCAGAGGCCAGCGGCGCTCTGCCCCGTTGCCAGCTCTTCTGCTGGGGGGTAGGATGCAACACTGACATCCAGGGGATCAGGGAACGATGGCTGCGGGGTCGCCAGCACGGAGAAATCCTGCGGCTCCTCAGGGCAGACGGGGAGTGGGCAGAGGCCAGCGGCGCTCTGCCCCGTGGCCAGCTCTTCCACTGGACCCGCGGACACGGCCGCCGTGTCTTCTGGCGGGCTTGGGAGGACCATTTCCTCCCGGGACCCCTCGGGCCCCTCACACGGCCCATCCTGGACACTTGGCACCTGCTGTGCCTCTTCCGACCGGGCCGGCTCCTCTACTGTGATCCCGATAGGGACCCATGGGAACATCTCGGGCTCCCAAAACTCGCAATTTCTTTCAGGGGGCAGCGCCTCATCCTGAAGTTCTTGGCGGACCTCGTCCCGCCACTCAAGTCCAGTGGGCTCCACCATGGACCCGAAATACTGATCCAGGCTCTCTTGCAGTCTTCTCAGAAATTCGCCCTCCATGTTCTCGACGGGGAATGTGGCGTCCTCGGATGTAACTCCAGGCGGGCTGTAAGTCTCTATCCAAGGTCCGCTGGGCTGTGCGGGTTCCCCAATACAGGCTCCAGTCGAGCTGTAAGTCCCGTACGGGGTATCGCTGGGGGGTGCGGAATTCCAGGGTGAAGCTCCAGTCGAGCTGTACTCCTCATCCCAGGGGTCTACGGGATAAGGGTCAGGGGTAAAATGTTCAATCTTTGTCTCACGGAGCGCTGCCAATCGCAGCTCGTGCTGACGCTCCTCTTCTTGTTCTTCTTCCTGCTGGGTCTCCTGGATCGCCTTTGCTATCTCAGCCTCCGATGGGGCAGCTCCGAGCAGGGCGATCCGCTGCCGCGCCCTTCGGATGAAGGCACTTTCCGCTTCCTCTGCGAGGACAGGGGTGAGCACGGGTGTCGTCGCCCTGTCCTGATCCATCCTGGTCAGTTCTTTAATTATGGTTTTCTTCTTTTTGTTACCCGGCGTTCCTCCCCGGTCCTCCATCATGACACGCAGGGTGTCCCTGGTGTAGTGATCGTACACCAACATGTTGCGGGTCTTCTTGGGGGGTGCAGAGAGCGATCCCACCGCTGCCACCAGTGTGACGGAACGAGATGTTATTGTCCGCCCGCGGGTGTGCTCCAGTCTGCGTATGCTTACTTCCCCCTTGGTATTGTTCCCCCGGCCCGACTACCAAGGTTGGGCACTCGGCGTCTCGAGCGACCGGGTCTGGCTTTACAGTCTTGATGACCGACGTAGCGAAAGGGACCTTGGTGTGAACCCAGCCTGACCACTGAGGGGTGTCCCTCAGCGTCCCGAGCAGCTGGCCACTGACCCGTACGTGGACCTTTACGATCGTGGGTAGGAACGACTTACTTCTGCGAAGATTCGGATCTCCCAATAATGAGCTGGCCGGCGGTCGATCGTTCGAGTATTCGTATCGCCCAGCGGTCGATGAAACTAGGTACCCAGCACTGACCTAATCGGATCTCTCGGTGATGGAGCTGGCCAACGGTCGATCGTTCGGAGCCGTGCGGATCGCGCAGCGGAACCTGGGCATTCACGGCACAGCACCGACCTGTTCGGATCCCGCGCCAACAAGAGACGGCTCGATTCGTCCAGCAGCAATATTCGGATCGCGTAGCGGTCGAAGCGCCCACGCGTTGCAAGGTGCAGATTCTTCGGATCTCCCGCTAGTTAACTGAACAGGCTCAGTTGTCTGGAGGTATTCGGATCGCACGGCAGCGGCACGCGATAGGCTTCGTTTCGTCCGGTGTGCTGAACCACGAGGGATGTCAGACACGTTTGGCAAACAGAGACACGAGACGCAGCTGCATGAACTCAAAACCAAAGACACCTTTATTTTTAACAACACCTGCATTTATAACTTTTACCACGAGCTCCACATCTGGGAAACCCCCTGCCCGCCCACACAGATCTCATTGGCCCACACGATTTCGGGGCGGTGCCGATTCAGGACAGGATGGTCTGAATCGGCCATTTTCCCTCCTGATGCACCCGATCAGAACACGAGGTGGTGGAAAATGGCGGCAACCACGGCAGACACACAGTACACAACGTTTACACAATATATACACATCAACACTCTTATGCACAGGAATCACCCTCCAAAACCCTTAGAACTCGCAGGATTCGGTTGGTGTAACGGCACCCAAAAGTCTAGGGAGGAAAAATGTCCTGAAAACCAATCTCTGGCTGAGGGTGCTGAGCCATTCCTTCACATGGATGTACTAGGTCCTTCCTCACAATGTGACATCATCCCATCAGCTGAAAATTTACGCAGTCAGATTACGTTGCCGCAGCTGCTGCAGCGTAAGAAAAAATATTGTCCCAACCATCCCCAAGCACAGCATCTAAATGCCAGTTAAGGAAAATTACTCGCATTGCTGCTGCTGCCTTTCCAGCTGGTGGACTCTGCTCCCTTCCGTGAATTTGCTGAACCACAGTGGCAGGTTCCAAAACGCCATTACTTTTCATGCAAGGCCATTCCAACACTATACCAGCATGTGGAAGACAATGTTATCCAGTCATTGGGAAAGGCAGTCAGCAGCAAGGTGCATGTGACTTTAGACACGTGGTCCAGCAAGCATGGTGTCATGCCTCAGCCCTGAGAGTCTGCTGTGGTCAGCCTGGGTCACTTGCTCTCATTACCTGCTTCCCACCTAAGGGGTAACTCTGTGTCTGAACCTGAGGTTTTGCATAAAACCAGACCACATCCTCCTCTCCTTTGCTCTTTCATTTTGTGTTTTTCCCTTCCCTGTGTTCAAAGGTCTTGAGAGCTCCCTCTTGTCATTGTATGCTGCCTGATTTATTTTGCTCTGCCGTGCATTCTTGCTGTGTCTGCATTACCTGGTTCCTGCTGGCTGGACGATCCACTGCGTGGCCCACTATCCAGTGGGTCCAGAGACTCTCAAGTGGCTTCCAGCCCTCCAGCTCTCTCCAAGGAGACCAACCTTCTATCAAGGTACATTTGCCTAAAGACTCCTGCTTCTCCTCAAGCGGATCTGGAGAGAGACTATGTGGTCCACCATCCACTTGCCTATTTTCTGTGTTACTGTCTGTTCTGTGCTGGACTGTTAGCTGTGAACCATTCTTCAATACAGCCTTATTGTACATATACTGCCTCCAGTGTCTGTGTGCCTGCTTATCCCCAGCACTTGGGATTATATATCACAACACAGAGGCTGTGCCATGGCTCCTTCATGGCGCGAGCCTGACATAATGAAAGAGCCCAACACCAGGCCCGTGGGGGTAATACTGTCACATCTCGGCCTTGTCCCCTTGTGATGAAGGGTCTTCATGTTTGTTTTTCCCCTATGGTGTGTCTGGCTGTGCTGTTTAGGGCTGATCTGGGGTTCTGTTGTGATCTCCTGGTCTGGGGTCACATGGCCCAATCACACAGACCCACTCCCTATATATTCCCAGCAGCACAGAGCCTCATTGACTGTTTGTGGAGTTTGATGGTGGTTCTGTCTGGTTCGTGTTTCCTGAGTTGCTGCAAAGCATTCCTGTTCAAGTGTTTTCTGGTTCTGACCTCGGCTTTATTTTTGACTATCCCTTCTACTCCCCCCGGTACCGTATATTTCTGATCTGTTGCCAACCTCTGCCTGATTGACGATTCTTGTATGTCTCATGTTTTATGTACCTTGTCTGTCTTAGTTTAGTATATATTCAGAGGCCGCTTATAAGGACCTCTTTTAGTATAGTCTGTTTTGTTTACTGTCCTGCAGCCTGCTCACTTCACGGATTGTCAAGTGTATCTTTGTGTTTCTCTAACTGCCCTGCAGCCTGCTCAATTCACGGATTGGCAGGCGTATCATTGTGTTTCTGAGTGTCCTAAATTGTCTGTCGGTCTTGAAGCCTTCGGAGCTTAGTGGCAATTCTGTTCTGTTTTTTGGTGCTCCTTGGTTTTGGAGAATTCCGTCTGTCCTTGTGTCCAGTCAGTTACTCACCTGCCTTAAGGGCTTCATCTCCTGTTCCAAGCCACCACGATGGCCCAAGCAGGGGCTAACCGTTACATTACAAACAGTCCATTAATGCCTGCAGGTGAGCTTACTGTGTTAAATTCTGTGCTTCAGATGGTTTTTGATCTGCTGACAGAGCTGAAGAGGTTAATGCTGTCTCTCAGTGTGCTTAATTATGCGGTTCCTCCCAGCAGAGTCTCTGGGGAACCTCCCTTGAGTGAAAGAGAGAGAGACGTAGAATTCTTAATCTCTGTTATTATTGCAGTTCACCCCAGCATAAAATCTTTTGCTGTCCATTAAAGCCCAAACCCAGAATGTCATGTTCTCAGGGTGAGACCCTGTTAGCCACGTCATGTAGCCATAGCGCTGACCCTACTGCTGGGACCTCTGTTTCTGTGCAATCCAGGGGTGTTGCAAATTCCATGTGTGGTAATAAAGCCAAAATTGCTCCACCTCAAGGCACACTACCTGCTTCCATGTTATGCAGTGGATCACTGTTTCTCAGTTCTTGTCATGGGTCTAGGGCCCAGGGTGGCGCTGATGCCACAAGGGCCAGGGTGGCGCTGATGCCACAAGGGCCCAGGGTGGCGCTGATGCCACAAGGGCCCAGGGTGGCGCTGATGCCACAAGGCCCAGGGTGGCGCTGATGCCACAAGGGCCCAGGGTGGTGCTGATGCCACAAGGGCCCAGGGTGGCGCTGATGCCACAAGGGCCCAGGGTGGCGCTGATGCCACAAGGGCCCAGGGTGGCGCTGATGCCTCAAGGGCCCAGGGTGGCGCTGTTGTTACAGGTACACAGCATAAAGAAAAACCTATGTCCGTTCCTGGCGGGAGGCCAGTTTTGTTTCTGTCTGACAAGGTGTCAGCGGTGCCAGAACCTGGCACATCAGCGGTAACACTCCCAAGCTGTGTGTCAGCGGTAACACTCCCAAGCTGTGTGTCAGCGGTAACACTCCCAAGCTGTGTGTCAGCGGTAACACTCCCAAGCTGTGTGTCAGCGGTAACACTCCAAGCTGTGTGTCAGCGGTAACACTCCCAAGCTGTGTGTCAGCGGTAACACTCCCAAGCTGTGTGTCAGCGGTAACACTCCCAAGCTGTGTGTCAGCGGTAACACTCCCAAGCTGTGTGTCAGCGGTAACACTCCCAAGCTGTGTGTCAGCGGTAACACTCCCAAGCTGTGTGTCAGCGGTAACACTCCCAAGCTGTGTGTCAGCGGTACCCCTCCCAAGCTGTGTGTCAGCGGTACCCCTCCCAAGCTGTGTGTCAGCGGTACCCCTCCCAAGCTGTGTGTCAGCGGTTTTGTCCCAGGTGGGCCTAGAGCCCTTCACGCCTGTCATGGGCCCAGAGCCCTTCCTGCCTGCTGACGAGTCAGTTGTGCCGATGTTGAGCTACGAGGTAGCCGTGCCTATGCTTTGTTATGAGGCCGAAGTGCCTGTATCTAAACATGAAACCTTCATGCCTGGTTCTACTAGCGAGCTGCTAGTCATGCTGATTCTGATCCACAAGACAGTTGTGCCCGTGTTCTGCTGCGAGGCAGCGGTGCCCATGTTCTGCTGCGAGGCAGCGGTGCCCATGTTCTGCTGCGAGGCAGCGGTGCCCATGTTCTGCTGCGAGGCAGCGGTGCCCATGTCCTGCTGCGAGGCAGCGGTGCCCTTGTCCCACAGTGGGTCCATTGTTGTTTCTACCGTTGTCTTGCCAAGTGTGGGTCCCGAGCCCTTCATGTGTAATTCGGGCAATGTGCCCCTAATGCCTGTTTCTGGCGATATGCCAATTTTGTCCCAGGTGGGTACTAAATCCTTCACCATGTCTGGTTTGGGCCAAGAGCCCCTCATGTCAGCCCCTGATGGCACGCTGCCAGGTATGTCTGTTTCTGGTTATTTGCCAGTCCTGCCAGTTAATGGAGTGACATCCAAACTGACTGGTGCTACAAATTCTAGCCCTGTACCCGAAGGTTATATACAATACCCATGCGGGATGTTGTTCCGTGAGGCACACTGGGCCATGATCAAAAAAGACCCTAATGCTCTCAGGTGTTTTGAGGAGGATTCCGATGACTCGGAGGGTCCACAGTGCACTCCTCCAGGCGAAATCTGTAACAATGGTGAGGTGCCAGTTGTATCATATCCTGGCAATGTCCTCTGTTCCAACGGTGTGCCAGTTAAAGGCGAGTTGTCAAGCTTGTCCAAGTCGAGCTGCAAGGCAGTCGTATCCAAGTCAAGTCACGTGACCACTGTGCCCACGTCTCGCAGTGGGTCCATTGCTGTCAAACCCACTTGTGGGGTCGAGAGGTCTCAATCATGTGGTGTTAAACAGATAACCAAGTCTGCCCCTACTATTGCCGTGTCGTTTGGGGTGGTCACCAGTTCTAGATCTCGTTCAAGGAGAAGACGTAAAAAGGTGACTAACCCTAGTCCAACTGATTCCATGTCCAGTCTGACTGATGCTGAGATCCCCCAACCCCGTCATGTCCCTGAGGGCTATGTGCAGTCGCCCTTTGGACTGGTGTTCAGAAAGGACCACTGGGATGCCATTCAAAGGAACCCTCATAGACGGAGGCGTCTTGGGGAGGAGGATGACGACTCTGAGTGGGACCTCAATGGATTTTGGTGACTGGTGTTCGTGATCTGGTTTCATGATTCTGTCTGCCATGTTTTTTGTTTTGGGTGCCCAGGAGGTCACCCGTAAGGGAGGGGGTTATGTCACATCTCGGCCTTGCCCCCTGGTGATGAAGGGTCTTCATGTTTGTTTTTCCCCTATGGTGTGTCTGGCTGTGCTGTTTAGGGCTGATCTGGGGTTCTGTTGTGATCTCCTGGTCTGGGGTCACATGGCCCAATCACACAGACCCACTCCCTATATATTCCCAGCAGCACAGAGCCTCATTGACTGTTTGTGGAGTTTGATGGTGGTTCTGTCTGGTTCGTGTTTCCTGAGTTGCTGCAAAGCATTCCTGTTCAAGTGTTTTCTGGTTCTGACCTCGGCTTTATTTTTGACTACCCCTTCTACTCCCCCCTGGTACCATATATTTCTGATCTGTTGCCAACCTCTGCCTGATTGACGATTCTTGTATGTCTCATGTTTTATGTACCTTGTCTGCCTTAGTATAGTATATATTCAGAGGCCGCTTATAAGGACCTCTTTTAGTATAGTCTGTTTTGTTTACTGTCCTGCAGCCTGCTCACTTCACGGATTGTCAAGTGTATCTTTGTGTTTCTGACTGCCCTGCAGCCTGCTCAATTCACGGATTGGCAGGCGTATCATTGTGTTTCTGAGTGTCCTAAGTTGTCTGTCGGTCTTGAAGCCTTCGGAGCTTAGTGGCAATTCTGTTCTGTTTTTTGGTGCTCCTTGGTTTTGGAGAATTCCGTCTGTCCTTGTGTCCAGTCAGTTACTCACCTGCCTTAAGGGCTTCATCTCCTGTTCCAAGCCACCACGATGGCCCAAGCAGGGGCTAACCGTTACAAATACATGCACTGGATGACATTGCTTATCAGCTGCTGCTTGTGGTAGAGGATGTATGGAATCTCATGGACTGTTTTCCTCTTACACCTGGCCCTGTCAGGCCTTCACCAGAGAGCAGAGCATTGCAGCAACCAGCTGTGGCTAATCGCTCTCCACCTGAATGCAGAGCCCAGGCACCTTCTGTGGAGTCACAGAGAGAAAGGCGCAGAAGGCTGAACCAATGCTTCTACTGCGGGTCAGATCTGCACCGAATAGATGTCTGTCCCATCAGACCTGCTAAGCCTCAAGCCGCTGCTCCTGTGCCATGCCAAGCCACTGCTCCTGTGCCATGCCAAGCCGCTAGTCCTGTGCCATGCCAAGCCGCTGCCAAATCCTATCAGACTCCAGTCGCCACCAAGCTTCGCCAAACTGCTGCCAAGCTGCTGCCAAGTCCTGCCAGACTCCAGCTGCTGTCAAGCCTCGTCAGGCTACCAATGTTGGCAAGCTTTGCCGAACTCCTGTACCCAGGAGGCCTGCATCCAGTGTGGTCTCCTCGGAGGAGAGTTCTAAGGAGGACTCGATTGCCGAGTACATGGAGACTCTGCCTACTGAGCCCAGCGAGGAGGAACCCATGGGTGTGGAGCCCACATTCCCCACAGGCCAAGAACCTATGGAGGTTGCTCCTCTCCTGGTGGCCTCTACTATGACCCCCAAGACTGCTAAGCATCCTCAAGGTGGTCCTGGATGACAAATTGGGGCCCTGCTTAAGAGACCTGCATTCAATTCGGGGTTCTATGGTTGTGACACCCTACCTTCTGAGACTCAACCAAGCCCACCAGTCCAAATCCAGACTCTGTCCATAGCCTCTGATGGCTTCATCGTGCCGGACTCTGAGCTTGCTGTATATGAACAGCGCCTGGCAGCTAAGGAGCCAGTTCCTTCACCCATCGTCGTGGAGGTTGCCACCAGCAGCCCTCTCACGCCTGTGCCACCTGTGACCAGTCCTACTCCTGAGGGCTGCGTCTGGGCATCCAACGGGACTTTGGTCCGGAAAGAGGACTTGAAAATCTTTGAACAGGCCCTACATGCTCAAGGGGACATTTATGATGATCCAGACTCAGACTCTGATAGTTGGTGGTAACCTCCTTGCTACTTCCGTGATTTGGGCATGTCCTAAGTGCCCAGAGTGCACCTTGTAAGGAGGGGGGTACTGTCATGCCTCAGCCCTGAGAGTCTGCTGTGGTCAGCCTGGGTCACTTGCTCTCATTACCTGCTTCCCACCTAAGGGTTAACTCTGTGTCTGAACCTGAGGTTTTGCATAAAACCAGACCACACCCTCCTCTCCTTTGCTCTTTCATTTTGTGTTTTTTTTCCTTCCCTGTGTTCAGAGGTCTTGAGAGCTCCCTCTTGTCATTGTATGCTGCCTGATTTATTTTGCTCTGCCGTGCATTCTTGCTGTGTCTGCATTACCTGGTTCCTGCTGGCTGGACGATCCACTGCGTGACCCACTATCCAGTGGGTCCAGAGACTCTCAAGTGGCTTCCAGCCCTCCAGCTCTCTCCAAGGAGACCAACCTTCTATCAAGGTACATTTGCCTAAAGACTCCTGCTTCTCCTCAAGCAGATCTGGAGAGACTACGTGGTCCACCATCCACTTGCCTATTTTCTGTGTTACTGTCTGTTCTGTGCTGGACTGTTAGCTGTGAACCATTCTTCAATACAGCCTTATTGTACATATACTGCCTCCAGTGTCTGTGTGCCTGCTTATCCCAAGCGCTTGGGATTATATATCACAACACAGAGGCTGTGCCATGGCTCCTTCGTGGCGCGAGCCTGACACATGGATAGGGTAGTTACATTTCCTTCACGGCACACTGGGTAACTCTGAATGCAGCTGGGAGGGATCCAAGATGGGGCTCTGTGCTGGAGCTTGTTCATCCACCAGGCCTCCAGAAAGCTGCTTCTATGAGGTCTGTCTGCTCCACCACCATCTCTCCCTCTTCCTCCTCCTCCTTCTGTGTCTCTGGCGAAGTGGCAGTTAAACCGACGCCTGACAGGATCTACGCAATGGCTCAAGCAAAAAGAAGCCATACTGTGCTTGAGCTGGTTTGTTTAGGGGACAGGAGCCACACCGGGCCAGAAATTCCTTCAGCTCTGTAGGGCCAGGTGCAGAGATGGTTTACACCAAGCCAGCTTCAGCTGGGAATGATCGTCTGTGATAATGGCAGCAACCTTCTCTCCAACCTACGCAAGGGTAAATTGACGCATGTACCATGCCTAGCACACGTCCTAAATCTAGTGGTACAGCGTTTCCTAAACAAGTACCCAGTGCTGCCAGAGCTTCTCAGCCAGGCCAGAAAAGTCTGCAGCCACTTCAGACGGTCATTCCCAGCACCATTCACCTGGCAGAGATTCAAAGAGAATACCACCTTCCCACAAACCATCTGATCTGTGACATGCCTACCAGGTGGAACTCGACATTAGCAATGCTGCAGCGTCTGCACAAGCAGCAGAGGGCCATCAACGAGTACCTGTGTGAGTATGGCACAAGGACAGGTTCAGGTCAACTTGTTTTTTTTCTCCCCCGCAGTGGCTGATGATCAAGGATGCATGCACTGTACTGTCACCATTTGAGGAGGCAACGAGGATGGTGAGCAGGGACAGTGCATGCATCAGTGACACAATTCCTTTAGTGTTCCTGCTGGAGCACACTCTGCAGGGAATTATAGATGTGGCTCTAGAGGCAGAGCAGCGGGAGGAAGAGGAGACCTTCCCTAGCTCTGAAGTCCCCAGTCTTTCCGCAGACAGCATTCCAGCGGGTCCTACTCAGATCAGACAGGAGGAGGATGAGGAGGAATATTTAAGTAGTGGGGCATTGAAGGTGCCTCAAGGGAGGGTTTTGCATGCCCAGAAACACAAGGGCTAGTGCGTGGCTGGGAGGAGGAAGTGCTCGATGGGGTCATCCTCATTGCCAGCTAATGCCACCTCCAACCTACACTGCATGTATTCCCTAATAATGCAAAGCCTGCTAAAGGACCCCAGGATTCATGCTATTAAGGAGAGGGATCATTACTGGTTGGCAAGTTTCTTGATCCACAATACAAGGGTAAAGTTGCAGAGATCATCCTGCCCGCACAGGAGGAAAAAACTTGGACGCTCTAAAGCGACACTTGTGTAATACCTTTCCAGGCACTGGTAGGTTACCAAGTAATGACACACGTGCTTCTGAGGCTGCGGATGATCAGAGGAATAGTGGTGAAGGCCAGGGCCACTTGACTGATGCTTTTTTAATTTTTTTCTTAGTCCACAACGCCCAGGGACGTCAAATGTAGGCACCCATTGCCAGCGTCTTCACGATATGGTGCAGGTCTACCTAGGGGCAAGGGCAGACCTGGATACCTTTCCAGCAGATGAACCACTGGCTTATTGGGAGTTGAGATTGAATCACTGGCCAGAACTTTGCCAATATGCTATGCATCTACTAGGTTGCCCTTCATCTAGTGTGCTGTCTCAAAGGACGTTCAGTGCCGCTGGAGGTTTTGTCACAGACAAGAGTGCGTCTGTCCACCGACTCTGTAGACCAGCTGACATTTCTAAAAATGAATCAGTCCTGATTCAGTAGCTATCAATCCCCTAATGCTGAAGTAACGGAATAGATCGGGGATGTCTTCTGCATTTAACAAAACCTCCAGCACTAAACTCTTCCACAATACCACAAAAGGGTTACGGTGTGAATGCACTTGCTGCCATGAAAGGCACAATATCTGGGTGCACTGACGCCTTTACCAGATGCATATCTTTTTAATATAGGACTGCAAGGTCCACCCCTGCATTCTTTCACAATACCACAGAGGGGTTACTCTATGAATGCACTTGCTGGCCTGGCAGTCTGGCACTAAAAGCACAATATCTGGGTGCACTGACGCCCATTACCAGATGCATATCTTTTTAATATAGGACCACATGGTCCACCCCTGCATTCTTCCACAATACCACAGAGGGGTTACTGTAGGAATGCACTTGCTGGCCTGGCACCAAAAGCACAATATCTGGGTGCACTGACGCCCATTACCAGATGCATATCTTTTTAATACAGGACCACATGGTCCACCCCTGCATTCTTCCACAATATCACAGAGGGGTTATTGTAGGAATGCACTTGCTGGCCTGGCACCAAAAGCACAATATCTAGGTGCACTGCCACTGACGCCTGTATCAGATTCATATCCTCAGAGGGGTTACGGTGTGACGGCACTGTTGCCGACGCTAAAGGTCCACTTTTAAAGCACCTATTGTTACTTTCATCCAAAGCCTGCATAAGTTTCACAATAATTTAGCCAAAAAATTACTAAACTTTTTCTGCGTGCCTGAAAATGTCCCCTCTTTTCATACAGACTGCCGCCCCGAGCAGTTGTTTATGGATAGATTAAAGGAAAAGCATTTACCGTCTTTTGAAACGTATTTTTTTTGTTTTTAAATGTTTCTATACATCCTAGAAATCTGCCACTTCACGGGCAGGTTATGGGGACCTCCTAGGCATGATATTTGAAGGAATTTTTCATTTTTATTTTTAACCCTTATTTCATGGAAAACTCACTGTCCCTTTAAAAACTTTTCTTTTTTTAATTTTTGTCCTTGTTTCCTGTCCCCTAGGGCACTACCCAGACCCCCATACACCATTTATGGCAAATATCTTGCATATATGCCCTCTTGGAGGGTACTCTAAAAATCGAATTTTCAGCTCCTTTGACTTGTATTGAGTTCGAGTTTGGGTTCGGGTTCGGATTCGAACATTTGGAAAGTTCGGGTTTGAATGCGAACCGAACTCGGGCGTGTTCGGCTCATCCCTAGTTGTGAAAGGCAGCACAAGAATAACCTGAAGAGCGCAGGTAAATCAACTAAAAATGTCTGAAAAGGAAAAAGATGAAAGTGTTTGTACGATCTGGGCTCAATCTTGTGAGACGCTGAGAGATGACCTTAATGCCGGGGTCAAATGAGCACACTGGGTGCAACTGTACTGACATGCCTCCCGGTGTCCATCGCAGCATTCTGACAAACAAATTGCACGCATTACAGCAGAGGTGCTGAAAGCCTCCCCGCCGAAATGCTACGACGAGTGTTCGACATGTCTGCAAAGTGCAATCCTCCATGGGAGAATCGACCCTTGCAGTGCTGAGCGCACTAATTGCGGTCAGTGGGGTGGCAACAAGGAATGTGCACACATTTTTTTTTCGTTTCGGTTCGGCTCGTTCGGTTTTTTAAAATTTTTGTTTCGGCTGATTTTCGTTTCGGCTCGTTATTTCGTATCGACTTTTAGTCTGTTCTCTTCGTTTCAAAGTATCTATTTCGTTTTGACTTAGACGAATGGTATTTCGGATGCTCCGATATTTCGATCGATACGGTAATTCTGCTGATTCTATCGGTTTTTTTATGAAAGATCCTTTTTTTCTTAAGGTTCTGCAATGCATATTCATATTTAATCATTTTAAAATGGTATGAAAGGGAAAAAAAATGACCAAAACGATTATAAAAATGAAAAAATACTGACCCAAATGGTCGAACATTAAAAATAAAAACCAGAACAAAATGTTTTAAAACAGAAAAAAACTGAACAGAATTATCTGAAACGAAAAAAAAAAACCAAGAAACAAATAAAATTATTCCGCACACCATTCAGCACCTCTACAGTATAATAATGCAGCATATTATTCCGCACACTGCCGGGCAGCACCTCTACAGTATAATAATGCAGCATACGAATCCTCACACTGCTGGGCAGCACCTCTACAGTATAATTAATGCAGCATATGAATCCACACACTGCTGGGAAGCGCCTCTCTACAGTATAATAATGCAGCATATGAATCGTCACACGGCCAGGCAGCACCTCTACAGTATAATTAATGCAGCATATGAATCGTCACACGGCCAGGCAGCACCTCTACAGTATAATTAATGCAGCATATGAATCGTCACACGGCCAGGCAGCACCTTTACAGTATAATAATGCAGCATATGAATCCTCACACTGCTGGGAAGCGCCTCTCTACAGTATAATAATGCAGCATATGAATCCACACACTGCCGGGCAGCACCTCTACAGTATAATTAATGCAGCATATGAATCCACACACTGCCGGGCAGCACCTCTACAGTATAATTAATGCAGCATATGAATCCACACACTGTCGGGCAGCACCTCTACAGTATAATAATGCAGCATATCAATCCTCACACTGCCGGGCAGCACCTCTACAGTATAATAATGCAGCATATGAATCCACACACTGCCGGGCAGCACCTCTACAGTATAACTAATGCAGCATATGAATCCACACACTGCCGGGCAGCACCTTTACAGTATAATTAATGCAGCATATGAATCCACACACTGTCGGGCAGCACCTCTACAGTATAATAATGCAGCATATGAATCCTCACACTGCCGGGCAGCACCTTTACAGTATAATTAATGCAGCATATGAATCCACACACTGTCGGGCAGCACCTCTACAGTATATAATGCAGCATATGAATCCTCACACTGCCGGGCAGCACCTTTACAGTATAATTAATGCAGCATCTGAATCCTCACACTGCTGGGAAGCACCTCTCTGCAGTATAATAATGCAGCATATGAATCCACACACTGCTGGGAAGCTCCTCTCTGCAGTATAATTAATGCAGCATATGAATCCACACACTGCTGGGAAGCACCTCTCTGCAGTATAATTAATGCAGCATATGAATCCACACACTGCTGGGAACCGCCTCTCTGCAGTATAATTAATGCAGCATATGAATCCACACACTGCTGGGAAGCTCCTCTCTGCAGTATAATTAATGCAGCATATGAATCCACACACTGCTGGGAAGCGCCTCTCTGCAGTATAATTAATGCAGCATATGAATCCACACACTGTCGGGCAGCACCTCTACAGTATAATAATGCAGCATATGAATCCTCACACTGCCGGGCACCTTTTACAGTATAATCGAATTTGAAATGAACTATCAAAACGAAAAAAGGTTGTCCGAAATGACCGAAACCATGAATGGAACGAAAATGACTTGCGATTTTACAAATTTCACGTTCATACGAAATAACGAAATTATTTCAGAAGATGTGTATTTTGTTGCCGATCCAATTCGGAACATCAGATGAATCCGAAGCACTGAATCGGCCCGTTTCATGAAAAAATTTAATCGATCCGAAACTAAATGCACATCCCAAGTGGCAACATGGGCATCAAGGTGGAAGGAATGTCCACTCCCCCAGCCTAAGAGTTCAGCTATCAAGAAAACTCAGAATCAAGATGAGATATTACGTTTATCATTAGAATCAATATAATCGCTCTGCTCCTGGGGATAAGAAGTGGCGGATCGGGCAATGCTTTTGCGACGGACGCAAACATTTATATATATATAGGTTAGAGGTCACGTACCTGTGTGTATCCATATAAATTGAGGACTTGTGCCATTGGAAGTGTGGTGATAGATGTTCGACCTCCTATAAATCCGGCGACTTTACTCCGCTCCTGGCAGGAATAGTTAGGAGCTTCCCTCTGGTTTCCAGATAATATTTGCAGAGTGTCTTTTATCGCCTTATTGGAGTCTCCACATGCATCATAAGCGTGATAACCCAAAGTGACGTTGGGTAAAATACTCGGGTTCCTGTTAATCTCATCAACAGCGAAGATGAAAGAGATGAGACTGACGTATTCATCAGAAGAAGGGCTGGGGGGGAGATACACACACACTAAGCAAAACGAGTACATTCCATTTAATTCAATTTCATAAATAAATAAGATAAAATGAAAACAAGTGAGTTATGCAACAAATGTAACATTGTGACACACGTGTAAGAGACATCTTTAGACTATCCAATAGAAACATCAGATGTGTCTCCTCGCTTTGTGTTTTACAGTTGTGTTCAAAATGATTCAACCCCCACTGAAATTGAGTGTTTTGGCCAGTTTGACATTGATTTTGATCATTCAGTGATCTTGCTTACAATTAAATCAAAGAGGCACGTGTAGGTCAGACAAATATAACATAACATTTATAATGAAATAACCACAAATGTCTTTTCTGTGCTCACATCATTATCAGTTTTATTCAACCCCCAAGTGACATTCAATCTTAGTACTTAGTACAACATCCTTTTACAGTTATAACAGCTTTTAAACGTGAAGCATAGCTTGACACAAGTGTCTTGCAGCGATCTACGGGTATCTTCGCACCATTGGTCATGGGCAAAAGCCTCCAGTTCAGTCACATTCTTAGGCTTGCGCACTGCAACTGCTTTCTTTAAGTCCCACCAGAGGTTCTCATTCGTATTTAAGTCAGGTGACTGTGATGGCCACTCCAAAATGTTCCAGCCTTTTAATCTGCAACCATGCTCTAGTGGACTTGGAGGTATGCTTGGGATCATTGTCCTGTTGAAAGGTCCAACATCTCCCAAGCCTAGGGTTTGTGACGGACTGCATCACATTGTCATCCAATATCTCCTGGTACTGAAGAGAATTCATGGGACCTTGCACACGCTGAAGCTTCCCTGTACCTGCAGAAGCAAAACAGCCCCAAAGCATGATTGACCCCCCGCCATGCTTCACAGTAGGCAAGGTGTTCTTTTCTTCATAGGCCTTGTTCTTCCTCCTCCAAACATAGCGTTGATCCATGGGCCCAAACAGTTCTAATTTTGTTTCATCAGTCCACAGAACACTATCCCAAAACTTCTGTGGTTTGTCCACATGACCTTTGGCATACTGCAGTCGACTCTTCTTATTCTTTGGAGACAGCAAGGGGGTGCGCCTGCGAGTTCTGGCATGGAGGCCTTCATTACGCAGTGTGCGCCGTATTGTCTGAGCTGAAACTTCAGTACCCACATCTGACAAATCTTTTCTCAGTTCCTCAGCAGTCACACGGGGACTTTTCTCCACTCTACGCTTCAGGTAGCGCACAGCAGTTGAAGTCAGCATCTTCTTTCTGCCACGACCAGGTAGCGTTTCAACAGTGCCCTTTGCCTTGAATTTGCGAATGATGCTTCCTATGGTCTCTCTTGGTATGTTTAACATCTTTGCAATCTTCTTATAGCCATTGCCCTTCCTGTGAAGAGTAATCACCTCTTCTCTTGTCTTCCTGGACCATTCTCTTGAATTCACCATGTTTGTAACCACACCAGTAAATGTCTAGAAGGAGCTGTGTATCACAGTCATTTTAAAGCTGCCTAATTGGTGCTTATTATGCTTTATTGCTGCTCCGTGACATCCACAGGTGTTTTCAATACCTGATTGAAAACACTTGAATGAACCTCTGTTCTTCAGAGTGGTAGTCTTTAAGGGGTTGAATAATTGTGTCAATGAAGAATTCACAAAAGAAACATTTACTACTGTATTACAAAACCAATTGATGTCATTTTAGTTGCATATGGTTCTTTAACCACTTCAATGCTAAGGACGCGCTCAGCGCGTCCTCAGCATTACCGCTGGTGTGCTGAGGACGCGCTGAGCGCGTCCTCAGCTTGGGGTCAGCGTTCGGCCGGGTTCCGGCCGATCGCTGGCCCCTCCGGTGCGGGCTGACATCCTGGATGTCAGCCCGGCATCCGGACCACCAGCCGCCATTATTAGGTGTCATCGCGGGGGCGCGATGACACCTAATTCAGGCCCCCCCCGCATGTGCGGAGGAGGCGCCTGAAAGGGAGGGGGGGAGGTCCTTCGGACCTCTCTCCCTCCCGATCGGCGGCGCACAGGGGCTTAACCAGGCATCATTTGGAAGGGCACAGCCTGCCCTTCCAAATGATGCCTGGCATTAACCCCTGGGGAGCTGGATCGCAAATCGGCGCTGAAAAGCGCCGATTCGCGATCCTTCCCGGGAGCTGGCCGACATCTTGGATGTCGGCCAAGCTTCCGGGAACTCCCCAGAGGACTGGCGTCATCGTGCGCAGCACGATGACGCCAGTCCTAGCGTTAACCCTAACTGCCACCAAGTGTGGAGATAGGGAGTTCCAATGAACTCCCTATCTCCCGATCCGTGGCAGCTAGGGGTTAAATTTTGATATCGTTGGATCGGCCAGAGCATGGCCGTTCCAACGATACCAAACATGAAAGTTAAAAAATTTGTAAAAAAAAAAAATAAAATAAAAAAAAAAAAAATAAATAATAAAAAAAAAAAAAATAAACACATTTTTTTTATTTTTTTTGGTTTGTTAGTGTAGCAATATTGTTCCCATTTCAATTATAATGTGAACAATGATGCTGCACTAACGATTTTTGTATGCGGTGCGTTTGTTAAAAATAGTGTAATTTTCCCCAAAAAAAAATGTAACGAGACCCCATCTCTAATTTTTTTAACAAGCGCACCCCATACAAAATATAACCGCAATTGCTCGCATGTTAAAATGTGGAAAAAAACACTTTACACATTGTAAATTATTAAAAATTCATATTTTATTGCATTTTTTGTTATAATATACAGACATGACATAACGTATACATATAATAATGACATATTATGAATCTACCGAGTCTGACGGAAAGAACGATATATAATATGTCTGGGTCATATACTAAAATAAGCCTTAAAAACACGTTTAAACATGATGCGCAAAACAGGTAAAAAATGACCTCAGCACAGGGGCGGGAAAAGCCTCAGCAGCGAAAGGGTTAAAAAGTCCTTGTAGGATTTCATTCTGAATACAATTACAAATGTCATTAAATTCCCTAAAACCCTTTACAGCATTGGGGGGTTGAATAATTTTGAACACAACTGTACATGAGAGCCCGGGATTAACATGCATAACATAAGGGATTGTACAAAGAGCATTGAAATACCACCCGAAAACAGGGTCCCCGAAGTGCAGGGAAAATCCACCGAACAACCACCGAATCGAAAGGAAAAAAATAACCACAAAACCGCCAAAAAACATCAGATCCGATAAGCATCCGCAAACCTGCTGAATGCATTAAAAAAAAGCTGACAATCCGCCGAACAGAGTGCCAACCAGCCGCTGGAAAAAGCCAACAGGCCGAAGAACAGGGAAAAAAATACAAAAAAAACTACAGCAACTTTTAACCTCTTAGTGACCAGGAGGTTTTACACAAATCCGTCCTTTAGTGCCTGCAGCTGTTTTTACGTTTCTGCGCTGTTTGTGTTTAGGTCAAATTTTCCTTTTACTCGTTTATGCAACTCACACATATTATACATTGTTTTTATCGTCATTAAATGAACTTTCTAAAGAAACCATATTTTTCAGCATTTCCTATAATTCACTATAAAAAAATTGTGAAATATGACAACAAAATTGAAAAAACACCACTTTTTTGACCCCCAAAATTTCTTATGTATCAACAACCGTCAAAAAAAAAAGGAATTGCTTAGTAGTTTCTAAATTTTGTCCTGAGTTTAGCAATACCCAATGTTTACATATTCCTCGCTTTTTTCCTTATCTTATGCAACAATAAGTGAAAGTAGCACTTTCCCATTTCCAAAGAGTTTATTTTCAAAACTAGTGCTAGTGACATTGTAACACTGATATCTGTCACTAATTCCTGAATAACACTCCACATATACATATTTTTTAAAAGTACACAAATCAAGGTATTAAACTTGGGGTATTTTGACTCTTTCCATGCAAACCATTTTACCACAAATCGATGCCAAAATTTGAGAAAAAAACTTTTTTGGGTGATTTTTTTTTTACAGAGTGCAATTTAAGAATTCTTGTACTGAGTGCCAAAGACACCCCAAAATATGTTCAGCAACATCTTCTGAGTAAAGTGATACCACCCATATATAGATTTGTTCTGTTGTTTTTGGGGTGCTACGCCAATCTTTGACATGTGCTTGTCAATTTTCTAATTTGACATACAGTATCTTCTTTGCTTATCTTCTTTTTTAGGGGCCTTTTTACATACCCCAATTTTTTTTATTGCCATGAAAGTACATATATTTGGTAAGCTAACACCCCCAACGTATTGTAAATGGAGTGTTTTTATGCCATGGATGCAACCGTTTGCCCCAAACAAATTGGATACTGTGTGGTTGTCATTTTTCATTTTTACACCCACATTAGATTTGGACTGTGATTTAGGAGACACTGTTGTTTGTTACTGCATGAAAACTCTCCAGGTTGTTTTCTGCAAGGTCTCCTGAGTACACCCATGCCCCCCATGCATAGGTTTGCCAGGATTTTGGGAAGGATCAAATACAATTTTTATGACTTTGTCATTGAAGTTGAAATTGAGATTATTTCTTCAGATCGGCCTATCTTTCGTTTTTGGTCTACCGCATACCCCAGTTTGAATTATTGCCAGAAAAATGTTTATATTTGAAATGTTGACACTAAGGATGAGCTGTCGGAGTTCGATTCGAACTTTGGCTGTTCACAAGTTCGTGAACTTCGAACTTTTTGGCGTGTTCGGTTCGAGTTCGAAAAAACTTTAAAAAAATTGAAAAAAGTATAAAAAATGCTTAAAAATACAAAAAAATCTAGAAATAAAGAGACTCTTTACTGCAGAATGTTATAAGCAACGGTTTATTAGATATTGAATTAAGAAATAATGTCTAGGTGTAAAGATTCTCACCTCTAAATGACCTGTGCTCTCAAACGGCGTAAACAACAGGTGTTTAATTAGTGTTTAAAATAACATGTGCTTCTAATTAGTCCGGTCTCATGAATTTGATACATTGTATGCAGACTGGGGGTGCTAGGTGTCGTGTGTGGGTCTGTGATGGCGATGTTTCCATACATCCTACAAATCCGCAACTTCACGGGCAGGATATGGGGACCTCCTAGGCACGATATTTGAAGGAATTTTTCATTTTTATTTTTAACCCTTATTTCATGGAAACTCACTGTTCCTTTAACCCTTTCACTGCTGAGGCATTTCACAGCTGTGAGCTGAGCTGTGTGCTGTGTGCTTTCGCTCATCATGTTTAAACGCGATTTGAAGTCACATTTTATTATACGACCCAGACATATTATATATCGTTCTTTCCGGCAGACTCAGCAGATTCCTAATATATCATTTTGATATGTATAATATGTATACGTCATGTATACGCCTGTATATTATAACAACAAATTCAATAAAAATTGAATTTTTAATCATCTGCAGCGTGTAAAGTGTTTTTTTTCACCTTTTATCACATGAACATTTGCAGTTATATTTTCTATGGGATGCGCTTGTACAAAAATTTAGAAATGAGGACTTATTAAATTTTTGGGGGGAAATTATGTTATTTTTAGCAAACACACACCACAGAAAAAAATCATTAGTGCAGCATCATTATTCACATAAGAATTGAAATCTGTACAATATTGCTGCATTAATAATAATAACACACAAAAAAATACATGTTCTTTTTCTTATTATTTTTATTTTTTTACTTTATACCTTGTCATGTTGGGTATCATTCGAAAGGCCATGCTCAGGCCTTTCGATTGACACCCTCCATGACCCCCTAACTGCCACAGTTCTGGAGATATTGGAGTTCATTTGAACCCCCTATCTCCACCAGGGGATTCCGGGCAGCTAGGGGTTCCCCGGCTATCTGACGTCCTCACGCTATGCGTGAAGACATCAGGCGGTGAGGGGGGACCTGGGGTGGAGCCATCCACTGGAGCTAGGCTGCACTTTGGCACCACAAGGCACCGAAGTGCGACCCGGTGCCTAAGGGGGTTAAAGCCAGGCACCGCTTAAAAGGGGAGACTCTCTCCTTTTAAGCGGTGCCTGGCTTTTTTTTGTGGGACCTCCCGATCGAGAGGGAGAGGGATCAGAACGGATCATCCCCTCCCTTCCAGGCAATCTTCCGGCATTGTCGGGGGTCACCTGGAAATTACGTCATTGCGCATGGTGAGATGACATCATTAATGTCGGGAGGAGCTTGACTTCAGCGTCTGAGGACGCTGAAGTCAGAATGCCACGGGACCCAAAACAGAGAGGTGAGTATCTCCGCCGGGGGTCCCGCAAAGCTGATGACGTGTGGGACACGTCCTCTTCAGCATACAGCGGGAGTAACTGAGGTCGTGTCCCACACGTCGTCAGCAGTGAAGGGGTTAAAAACATATTTTTTTAACTTTTTGTCCTTTTTTTCTGTCCCCCAGGGCACTACCCGGACCCGGACATAGTTTTTAAATGTTTCTGTACATCCTACAAATCCGCCACTTCACGGGCAGGTTATGGGGACCTCCTAGGCACGATATTTGAAGGAATTTTTAATTTTTATTTTTAACCCTTATTTCATGGAAAACTCACTGTCCCTTTAAAAACATTTTTTTTAAACATTTTGTCCTCGTTTCCTGTCCCCCAGGGCACTACCCGGACCCCCATACACCCTTTATGGCAAATATCTAGCATATATGCCCTCTTGGAGGACACTCTAAAAATCGAAATTTGAGTCCTATTGACATGCATTGAGTTCGAGTTCGAAATTCTATCTTTTGAAAAGTTCGAGTTCGAATGCGAACCGAACTCGGGGGTGTTCGGCTCATCCCTAGTTGACACCCCAAGGTATTGCATATGGAGTGCTTTGATGCCATGGATCCAACGATTTTAGCCCAAAACATTTGAGAAGGTGTGTGGCGGTAATTTTTCGATTTTCAGATTTTTACGCCCACATTATATATGGACGGTGATTTAGGAGACACTGTTGTCGGTTACTGCATGAAACTCTCCAGGTTGTTTTCTGCAAGGTCTCTTGAGTACACCCATGCCCCCCATGCATAGGTTTGCCAAGATTTTGGCAAAATACAGCACCAATTGTAGAACATAAAAATGTAGGAATAAAATGTAAAAGTCTGGTGCAGTAAAAGAAAAAAAATCTAAACTGAACTGAACTAACTAGACTGTAAGAAAAAATAGAAAGGAAAAAAAAATCACAGATCACACCAGTGGTGTATTTTGGCCTAGGCCTACAAGGCCTAGGCCTAGGGCGGCACTTTCCAGGGGGCGGCGGCCCGCACCGGGTGGCCCCACCCTTAAAAATAAAATAAAAAAAACATTATTTTTTTTCTTACTTTTGCAAAGTATTTTACCAGGAAGGATACATTGAGATTTCACAAATTTTCTAGTAGGTCCTGGGTAGGCAAGGCCTAGGCTTTCACCTTCCAGGGGGCAGCAAAAAACCTCACCACTAAATGGGTTACTCACAAAGCACCGAAATGATGCCAACATTTTGGTGTTCTGTAGTTCCCTGCACTTCGGGGAATAAAATTTCCCCACCCTGCAGTAAATTCATGAACTTTGGGGACCCTGCGGTGAATGGTGGAGTCGGCCGCTGAATGCTGCCACCGCAAACCCGTGGCTTGCTGTTTTCAAAAGAACTACTGAACGAAAATGTCTGGAATTTACATATAAGATCCTATGATTGATAATAAAAAGTTCTGTTACAGAAAAAAGAAAAACTGCTATTAAAAAAAGGGGGGGAAATTTTGACAAAAAAGTCTGAAATGACTAAGGCTAGGGACAGATGAGCGCATTTTCTGCGGCCACCGTCAAAATGTACGTCGATGCGTGCGCACGCATTTTTTCACGGAATACGCTTAAGTGGTCAGACGATGCGCAATTCTGGACGTATTTCATGACGATGGGGTGAAAAGTTTGAACGTTATGTTGGCCGCACACTAGCAGCGTCTGACATCTCCTAATCACGCACACACGCTGCTATGCGGCCGCAGCGCACTCTGTACGTCAGTACCAGCGGTTTAACGTTCTCGAAAAAATGCGTTCATTTTCCACTTGCGTTGCGCGGCCGGACTTTTGTGCGACCGTACTTCGTATATTGGCTGTCATTGCCCGTCATCTGCTGCTAGTGCGGCCGTGATTATGTGCGCCAGAACGCGCGTTCGCACTGCCTCAGTCTGACCCTAGCCTAAAGGGTACTAAAAAAATAATCAATAAATAAAGACTTTTTACTGCAGATTAAAATAATAAATGGTTTATTAGATATTGCATAAAAACGGGAATATTTTTAACATTGAAACATATGGAGTTCGCCTGAATAAACCTGCTGATAGAAACCACCGAACATCAGGGCATTTCACTGCCATTTCTCTGCTGTTTGGTGTTCTCTGAATAGATTAACCATTACTTCTCTATGGGGATTTGCACTGCATTCAAACAGCACCGTACTTGCTGGCAGTTCCCAAAATTGTGTGTGAGCATATCACAGGGCAGTAGTGTACTTAGGGGAGTGGTGGAGGGCGGGCCTCCCCAGATATCAGTGATAATTGGGGTGTCATTAGGGGGAACTAGGAGGTGCCACTTTCACTGTGTGTCAGCTTTGAGCTGTGTTCTCAAACAACGAGCAGCAGAGCAGGGCGTTTGCATACGGAATAAAATCGAATAGAATACAAATCCCCCTCTCCTCCCTCCATAGCTCCTCCCCTGTCCCGCAACAGCTCTAGGAGAGGGGAGGGGGATGTGATTTGTGTGCAGAGAGAGAAGATGACAGTAAATGGCAGGTAAAGGGTGGGTATCAGTAGAATATGAAGCCCTGTCTGCTTACTGCTGTTTAAAGTGGACCTTTCCTTTACCAGCACTGCAGTGATAGAAATTTGCCATTGAGCTGCCTGGCTCCTGGTGAGTAGGGATGAGCCGAACACTCCCCGAGTTCGGTTCGAGCCCGAACCCGAACTTCCCATTTGTTCGGGACCGAACCCGAACCCGAACCCCATGCAAGTCAATGGGGCTGAAAATTTGTTTTTTTAGAGTGCCCTCCAAGAGGGCATATATGCTACATATTTGCCATAAAAGGTGCATGGGGGTCCGGGTAGTGCCCTGGGGGACAGGAAACAAGGACAAAAAGTTTTAAAAAAAAGTTTTAAAGGGACAGTGAGTTTTCCATGAAATAAGGGTAAAAAATAAAAACCAAAAATTCCTTCAAATATCGTGCCTAAGAGGTCCCCATAACCTGCCCGTGAAGTGGCGGAATTCTAGGATGTATAGAAACACTTAAATACAAAAAAAATGACGTTTCATGTGACGGTAAATTCTTTTCCTTTAATCTATCCATAAACAACTGTTTGGGGCGGCAGCCTGTATGAAAAGACATTTTAGGACGCGCAGAAAAAGTTTAGTGATTTTTTTGGCTAAATTATTGTGAAACTTATGCAGGCTTTGGATGAAAGTAACAATGGGTGCTTTAAAATTGGGCTTTTAGCGTTGGCAACAGTGCCGTCACACCGTAACCCCTCTGAGGATATGAATCTGATACAGGCGTCAGTGGCAGTGCACCCAGATATTGTGCCTTTAGTGCAAGGCCTGCAAGTACTATCATACAGTATCCCCTCTGTGGTATTGTGGAAGAATGCAGGGGTGGACCATGCGGTCCTATATTAAAAAGATATGAATCTGGGAATGGGCGTCAGTGCACCCAGATATTGTGCCTTTAATGCCAGGCCAGCAAGTATCATCATACAGTAACCCCTCTGTGTTATTGTGGAAGAGTGCAGGGGTGGACCTTGCATTCCTATATTAAAAAGATATGCATCTGGTTAAGGCGTCAGTGCACCCAGATATTCTGCCTTTGGTGCAAGACTCCCAGGCCAGCAAGTATCATCATACAGTAAGGCTGGGGTCAGACGAACGCAGTGTTAACGTCCGTGTTGCCCGCACATAAGTACGTCCGTGATAGCATACAATTGTGTTAAATGGAGCCCCACTCACGAAGTACGTCCGCACAGAAGTGCGGGGGCTGAAGGACGCTGCAAACGGACGCAGGTTAGGCAAGAACGTAATACTGCTAGAATGGACGTGCAGAGTGCGCCACGTCCACAACGTCCGCATAGCTTTGTGTGTGAGTGATGCAACAAGGTCAGACGGACTGCATTTATACGTCCAGCATTTCTGACGGACAGAATTTTCTTTCATTGTAATTTATTTTCCCTGCTACATCAGTCAAAAAATACATCAGTGAAAAAACGGACTGTGTGGCCACTACCTTGTCGTCAGTCAGTAAGTATGTCCGTACTGCACGAACACACAGTCCGTAGAAAATGCGCTCCTCTGACCCTAGCCTAACCCCTCTGTGGTATTGTGGAAGAGTGCAGGGGTGGACCATGTGGTTCTATATTGAAAGGTTTTTGATCTGGTAATGGGCGTCAGTGCACAAAGATATTGTGCCTTTAATGCCAGGCTTGCAAGTATCATCATACAGTAACCCCTCTGTGTTATTGTGGAAGAGTGCAGGGGTGGACCATGTGGTCCTATATTTAAAAGTTTTTGATCTGGTAATGGGCGTCAGTGGACCCAGATATTGTGCCTTTAATGCCAGGCCAGCAAGTATCATCATACAGTAACCCCTCTGTGGTATTGTGGAAGAGTGCAGGGTTGGACCCTGCGGTTCAAAAAAATAAAATGATATTAATCTGGCACAGGCGTCAGTGCAGTCAAATATTGTGCCTTTCATGGCAGCAAGTGCCTTCACACCGTAACCCTTTTGTGGTATTGTGGAAGAGTTCAGTGCTGAAGGTTTTGTGAATGCAGAAGAGGACATACCCTATCTATTCCATTACTTCAGCATCAGGGGATTGATAGCTGCTGATCCAGGACTGATTCATTTTTATAAATGTCAGTCGGTCTACAGAGTCGGTGGACAGACGCACTCTTTTGTCTGTGACAAAACCTCCAGCGGCACTGAACGTCCTTTCGGAAAGCACGCTAGAAGAAGGGCAACCTAGTAGCTGCATAGCATATTGGCTAAGTTCTGGCCAGTGATCCAATCTCAACAACCAGTGAGCCAGTGGATCATCTGCTGGAAAGGTATCCAGTTCTGCCCTTGCCCCTAGGTAGTCCTGCACCATATGGTGAAGACGCTGGCAATGGGTGCCTACATTTGACGTCCTTGGGCGTCGTGGACTAAAAATATTTAAAGAAGCATCAGTCAAGCGGCCCTGGCCTTCACCGCTATTCCTCTGATCACCCGCAGCCTCTGAAGCACGTGTGTCAGCACTTGGTAATCTACCAGTGCCTGGAAAGGTGTTACACAATTGTCGCTTTAGAGCATCCACAAGTTTTTTCATCCTGTGCTCCCTCTGTACAGGCAGGATGAGCTCTGCAACTTTCCCTTTGTATCGTGGATCAAGAAGGGTTGCCAACCAGTAATGATCCCTCTCCTTGATAGCACGAATCCTGGGGTCCTTTAGCAGGCTTTGCATCATTAGGGAGCCCATGCCGCATAGGTTGGAGGTGGCATTAGCTTCCTAGTCTTCCTGGTCAATGAGGATGACCGTATCGTGCACTTCCTCCTCCCAGCCACGCACTAGCCCTTCTGTTTCTGGGCACACAAAACCCTCCCTTGAGGAATCCCCACCTTCAATGCCCCCACTACTTAAATATTCCTCCTCCTCCTCATCCTCCTCCTGTCTGATCTGAGTAGGACCCGCTGGAATGCTGTCTGCGGAAAGACTGGGGCCTTGAGAGCTAGGGAAGGCCTCCTCTTCCTCCCGCTGCTCTGCCTCTAGAGCCACATCTATAATTCCCCGCAGAGTGTGCTCCAGCAGGAACACTAAAGGAATTGTGTCACTGATGCATGCACTGTCCAAGCTCACCATCCTCGTTGCCTCCTCAAATGGTGACAGTACAGTGCATGCATCCTTGATCATCAGCCACTGCGGGGGGGGGAAACAAGTTGACCTGAACCTGTCCTTGTGCCATACTCACACAGGTACTCGTTGATGGCCCTCTGCTGCTTGTGCAGACGCTGCAGCATTGATAATGTTGAGTTCCACCTGGTGGGCATGTCACAGATCAGACGGTTTGTTGGAAGGAGGAATTCTCTTTGAATTTCTGCCAGGCGAACGCTTGCTGGGAATGACCGTCTGAAGTGGCTGCAGAATTTTCTGGCCTGGATGAGAAGCTCTGGCAGCCCTGGGTACTTGGTTAGGAAACGCTGTAAAACCAGATTTAGGACGTGTGCTAGGCATGGTACATGCGTCAATTTACCCTTGCGTAGGGTGGAGAGAAGGTTGCTGCCATTATCGAAGATGATCATTCCCAGCTCAAGCTGGCGTGGTGTTAACCATCTCTGCACCTGCCCCTGCAGAGCTGACAAAATTTCTGGCCTGGTGTGGCTCTTGTCCCCTAAACAAACCAGCTCAAGCACAGTATGGCATCTTTTTGCTTGAGCCATTGCGTAGACCCTGTCAGGCGTCGGTTTAACTGCCACTTCGCCAGAGACAGAGAAGGAGGAGGAGGAAGAGGTGGTGGTGGTGGAGCAGACAGACCTCATACAAGCAGCTTTCTAGAGGCTTGGTGGATGAACAAGCTCCAGCACAGAGCCCCGTCTTGGATCCCTCCCAGCTGCAATCAGAGTTACCCAGTGTGCCGTGAAGGAAATGTAACAACCCTGTCCATGCTTGCTGGACCACGTGTCTAAAGTGACATGCACCTTGCTGCTGACTGCCTTTCCCAATGACTGGATAACATTGTCTTCCACGTGCTGGTATATTGCTGGAATGGCCTTGCGTGAAAAGTAATGGCGTTTTGGAACCTGCCACTGTGGTACAGCACATTCAGCAAATTCACGGAAGGGAACAGAGTCCACCAGCTGGAAAGGCAGCAGCTGCAATGCGAGTAATTTTGCTAAGCTGGCATTTAGACGCTGTGCTTGGGGATGGTTGGGACTATATTTTTTCTTTCGCTGCAGCAGCTTCTGCAACATAATCTGACTGCGTAAATCTTCAGCTACTGGGATGATTTCACATTGTGAGGAAGGACCCGCTGGTACATGCAATACTGTAGCATCATCCCTTTCGGTGGACATTGTAGGCAATGACATGGCAGGACATACAGTGTGGGTAGAGACAGATGAGGAGGAGGAGGACCTACGCAAAGTTTGCGCCAACGGGATGTGTGGCACTTGTTCACATGTCGCCTCAAGCACGTGGTACCCAAGTGTACGGTGTTTAGCCCACGCTTCAGCCTCATCTGACATAGATTGCAAATAGCAAAGGTGGGGTCTGCTGAACATTTCTTAAAGAACTCCAAGACAGCAGAGTTCCTGCATGTGTTCTTTGAGACAACAGCGCTCTGCACCAGAGCAGCTCTGACATGTGATGCCTTGGACTGTCTAGTGCTACTGTTGGTCACAGAGGATGTTGTGCCTCGTGTTTGCTGTGCCTCCTCCTCCTCCTCCTCCCCCTCCTCCTCACTTGATTCCTCAGTTCGATCTGGCACCCAGGTGGAGTCAGTGACCTCATCATCAATGTCATCTTCACCCCCTATCTCATCGTCACTGGAGCCAACTTGGCAGTATGCTGCAGCTACTGGGGCAACATGAGTGCCAATTATTTGTGTCATCACTGGCACCCCCTTCCTCTAGGTTGATTATACTCCCTTCCTCAACCACAGAGATTGAATCAGAGCACTGTACTTGCTGCGCATCCTCAAGCAGCTTGTCACTCTCATTGTAGTCAAACAATTCAGCTGACTCCTCTGTGTGTGATAGCGAGGCTACGGCAGGAGTAGCTGTGGACATGGAGGCTGCATTAGATGCTTTGGCAGCTGAGGTGGACTGTAAAGCACTAGAAGCCTTGCTGGCAGAAGACTCGGAGGATGAGGATGGCCTGGTTTAGCCAATCCACCAAGTCCTCTGTATGTTGCTGCTGCTTAAGACGGCCAGCACCAGTTAGAAAGGACAAGCATGCCCCTGCAGAGGATACACCACGTCCACCACGACCAGAGACACAGCCTCCCGACACAGGGGCTTCTTGCCCTCTTATCTGTGTCTGGGAGCATCTGCCTGTCCTTTTTGTTCTTTCAGACATGGTGAGTGATTTATAGATTAATACTGCATATACAGAACTCTGATTCAACTCTGGTATAAAGATTTAAAGAACTCTGGTATAACTCAGTGTGACACACTGATAGCTGGCAGACAGTGACGAGACACAAATCACCTCAATTCACAAATGTTTTAAAGAAATTAGTGAGCCCCAAAATACAGCGTGGTACCGGTTTTGTGATGAGACACAGATCACCTTAATTCACAAGTGTTTTAAAGAAATTAGTGAGCCCCAAAATACAGTGTGGTACCGGTTGTGTGACGATACACAGATCACCTTAATTCACAAGTGTTTTAAAGAAATTAGTGAGCCCCAAAATACATCGTGGTACTGGTTGTGTGACGAGACACAGATCACCTTAATTCACAAGTGTTTTAAAGAAATTAGTGAGCCCCAAAATACATCGTGGTACCGGTTGTGTGACGAGACACAGATCACCTTAATTCACAAGTGTTTTAAAGAAATTAGTGAGCCCAAAAAAAACTTGCTGGCACAGTGACAAGACACACATCACCTAAATTCCCTGATATTTGGTAGAAATGAGACCTCCCCAGACCCCTCCCAGTAGCGTGGCAGACCGGCAGTAACAAGACACAACTATCTCCTTTGAAATCTCCTCTGAAATGCGTGCAGAATCGGCGCGTGGAAACGTTATATAGTGTGCTGCGGGACTTAGCTCTGTGAGCCCATGATTGGGCAAAATTTGCCCAATCAGGACTCTGAGCGGTGATTGGCATAATGTTGAACCAGTCTTGCACCAGACCTGTGGTCAGGTGCAAAGCTGTAGCCAATTACGAGCTTCAGGCCAGTGGGAAAATGCATTGTGGTCCATTGTGGTCGAACATGCGGCGAACACCCGGAAATGTTCGGTGTTCGCAATCTCATCGAACAGGCCAAGTTCTGGTCGAACCCCGAACCGTCCGAACCTGAACCGCTCATCCCTAATCTCTAACTCACATGTATTGAATATCTACATTGACAATTTTCACATATTCCAAAACAATCAAAGAATATTCCAAGGCTGTAACTCACTGAATCCAGATTGGAGGTAATGTCTGAGAGAGCAAATATAAGGTTAATGTAATTATATATATCTGGAGTATTTCTTGCAATAAATAGACTGAGATATCTCAGATTATTGTTAGATCCAGAATCTAAAATATTTCTATTCTGCAGATAGAGATATGAAGAAGAATCGGATATAAGGATTTCTCCTAAAAAAAAAACTGTTGCAAGATTGATATACCGATATATATATATTGAATTTGGAAATTACTGTGATTGAAATTAATAAGCAAGGAATTATATAACTACTATATAAAATGCAGAAGATTAGAAGCTTAATTCTCGATATTAGGGGAGGATTCACTAAATAAGTTTTTATTACATATCATTCTAAAAATAGAACAAGTGATAGCTCATCTTTTGTTGATCCACGTAGCATAGAGAGATACATATATCTCTACAAGATCTAGCTTGTTAAACATTGGTTTGCTGGGAAATATATGTTAAATTTTCGTTAAGCAGAAATGTTTATTAACCATTTGTGTATAGTTACTAACTGATAAGGTAAATGACATTAATCATATATGCAGTTACTAACAGGTGATACATATATTGTGAAGCTAGTAGTCTATGTGCTAATGGATGGATTGTGGTTGTTTATAAAATTTTGTTTATGATATGAGATTTGAAACTTTTTTGTATACGTAAGAAATATATATATAATTTTATCCGATTATTGATTAGTGTATTCTTCAAAGCAAAACACAGACAATTAAAAGAATTTAGGAGAATTTCTAGGAGATATAAACGATTGATATTTGTGTCTCGTATAAGGTTCTTATTGAATATAAATCTCGACGTATTGTAGGCACGTGCAATAATCCCTACACGACACAGAGGCTGCTTGCCCTCTTATCTGTGTCTGGGAGCGTCTGTCTGTCCTTTTTTGGTCTTTCTGACATGGTGAGTGATATACAGATTAAAAAAATACAGAACTCTGATTCAACTCTGGTATAAAAATTGGAGATATGCAGAACTCTGATTCAACTCTGGTATAAAGATTGGAGATATGCAGAACTCTGATTCAACTCTGGTATAAAGATTGGAGATATGCAGAACTCTGCTATAATTCACCAAGACACCCTGATAGATGGCAGCAGTGACAAGACAGATTCAAATTCCCAGGATCCTCCTATAAATCAGTAATGACCCCCCTGATGGGTGGCAGTGACAAGACACAGATTGCAATTCCCAGGAACCTCCTATAAATCAGTGAGACCCCCTGATGGGTGGCAGTGACAAGACACAGATTGCAATTCCCAGGAACCTCCTATAAATCAGTGAGACCCCCTGATGGGTGACAGTGACAAGACACAGATTACAATTCACAGAAATCTGCTAGAAGTATGTGGGACCCCCTGATAGCTCGCAGTGAGAAGACACAGATTACATTTCCCAGAAACCTCCTATAAATCAGTGAGACCCCCTGATGGGTGGCAGTGAGAAGCCACAGATTACAACAATTCCCAGATATCTTGTAGAAGTGAGACCCCCGCAATTGCTGCTGGCAGTGAGAACACAAAGATTAGAACAATTCCCAGATATTTTGTAGAAATGAGACACCCACAATAGTTGGTGGCAGTGAGAAGACACAGATTAACACAATTCCCTGATATCTTCTAGAAGTGAGACCCCCACAATTGCTGCTGGCAGTGAAAACATAAAGATTAGAACAATTCCCAGATATTTTGTAGAAATGAGACCCCCACAATAGTTGCTGGCAGTGCAAACACACAGATTACCACAATTCCCAGATATCTTCTAGAAGTGAGACCCCCACAATTGCTGCTGGCAGTGAGAACATACACTAACACAACAATCTCCTCTCAAAAAACACATGGTGGGGATGCAAGGGACGCCTTATATATATAGTGTGCTGCGGGTCTTAGCTCTGTGCGCCCATGATTGGACAAAATTTGCCCAATCAGGACTCGGAGTCGTGATTGGCATAGTCTTGCACCTGTCTTGCACCTAAACTGTGGTCAGGTGCAGGCTGTAGCCAATTACAATCTTCAGGCCAGTGGAAAAATGCATTGTGGTCCATTGTGGTGCATTGTGGGCTAACATGCGGCGAACACGCGAAAATGTTTGGAGTTTGCGAACATCCGCATGGGCGATGTTTGAATCGAACTCCGAACATATCGAACCGAACAGCTCATCCCTAATGACTACCTGCAACACATCCCGTTGGCACAACACTTTGCATAGGTCCTCCTTCTCCTCATCTGTCTCTACCCCCACTATATGTCCTGCCATGTCATTGCCTAGAACCTCCACTGACAGGGATGATGCTACAGTAATGGATGTGCCAGGTCCTTCCTCAAAATGTGACAGCATCCCATCAGCTGAAGATTTACGTAATCAGATTACGTTGTCCCAGCTGCTGCAGCGTAAGAAAAAATATAGTCCCAACCATCCCCAAGCACAGCGTCTAAATGCCAGTTTAGCAAAATTACTTGCATTACAGCTGCTGCTTTTCCAGCTGGTGGACTCTGCTTCCTTCCATGAATTTGCTGAATGTGCTGTACCACAGGGGCAGGTTCCAAAACGCCATTTCTTTTCATGGAATGCCATTCCAGCACTATACCAGCACGTGGAAGAAAATGTTATGGAGTCATTGGGAAAGGCAGTCAGCAACAAGGTGCACATTACTTTAGACATGTGGTCCAGCAAGCATGGACAGGGCCGTTACATTTCCTTCATGGCACACTGGGTAACTCTGATTGCAGTTGGGAGGGATCCAGGACGGGGCTCTGTGCTGGAGCTTGTTCATCCACCATGCCTCCAGAAAGCTGCTTGTATGAGGTCTGTCTGCTCCACCACCTCTTCCTCCTCCATTTCCTCCTTCTCTGTCTCTGGCGAAGTGGCAGTTAAACCAATGAGTTGCAGGGGCTATGCAATGGCTCAAGCAAAAAGATGCAATACTGTGCTTGAGCTGGTTTGTTTAGGGGACAGGAGCCACACCGGGACAGAAATTCTGTCAGATCTGCAGGGGCAGGTGCAGAGATGGTTAACACCATGCCAGCTTCAGCTGGGAACGGTCGTCTGTGATAATGGCAGCAACCTTCTTTCTGCCCTATGCCAGGGTAAATTTACGCAGGTACCATGCCTAGCACACATCCTAAATCTGGAGGTACAGCGTTTCCTAACCAGGTACCCAGGGCTGGCAGGCCATATAAGTCTGCAGCCACCTCAGACGATCATTCCCAGCAAGTGTTCGCCTGGCAGAAATTCAAAGAGAATTCCAACTTCCCACAAACCGTCTGATCTGTGACATCAATGCCATCAATGCCATCAATGAGTACCTGTGTGAGTATAGCACAAGGACAGGTTCAGGTCAACTTGTTTTTTTTCCCCCCGCAGTGGCTGATGATCAAGGATGCATGCACTGTACTGTCACCATTTGAGCAGGCAATGAGGATGGTGAGCAGGGACAGTGCATGCATCAGTGACACAATTCTTTTAGTGTTCCTGCTGGAGCACACTCTGCGGGGAATTATAGATGTGGCACTAGAGGCAGAGTAGCAGGAGGAAGAGGAGGCCTTCCCTAACTCTCAAGGCCCTAGTCTTTACACAGACAGCATTCCTGCGGGTCCTCAGATGGAACAGGAGGAGGAATATTTAAGTAGTGGGTGCATTGAAGGTGGGGATTCCTCAAGGGAGGGTTTTGTGTGCCCAGAAACACAAGGACTAGTACGTGGCTGGGAGGAGGAAGTGCACAATGGGGTCATCCTCATTGACCAGGAAGACTCGGAAGCTAATGCACCTCCAACATACGCTGCATGGGCTCTCTTATCCTGCAAAGCCTGTTAAAGGACCCCAGGATTCGTGCTATCAAGGAGAGACATCATTACTGGTTGGCAAGCCTTCTTGATTCATGATACAAGGGTAAAGTTGCAGAGCTCATCCTGCCGACACAGAGGGAGGACAGGATGAAACAACTTGAGGACACTCTAAAGCGACACTTGTGTAACACCTTTCCAGGCACTGGTAGGTTACCAAGTGATGACACAGGTGCTACTGAGGCTGCGGATGATCAGAGGAAGATGGTGAAGGCCGGGGCCGCTTGACCGATGCCTTATTACATTTTTTTAGTCCACGAACCCAGGGACGTCAAATGTAGGCACCCATTGCCAGTGTCTTCACCATATGGTGCAGGACTACCTAAAGGCTTGGGCAGACCTGGATACCTTTACAGCAGATGATCCACTTGCTTACTGGGTGTTGAGATTGGATATCTGGCCAGAACTTAGCCAATATGCTATGCAGCTACTAGGTGCCCTTCATCCAGCGTACTTTCTGAAAGGACATTCAGTGCCGCTGGAGGTTTTGTCACAGACAAAAGAGTGCATCTGTCCACCGACTCTGTAGACTGGCTTACATTTATAAAAATGAATCAGTCCTGGATCAGCAGCTATCAATCCCCTGATGCTGACGCAACTGAATAGATCGGGGATCTCTTCTGCATTCCCAAAACAAGACATGTGCACAGCACAAAATTTCGTTTTGAACTAATGGATTAGTCCTAAAATGCAATTTATTTAGTTGCTAAAGAAATTTGTTTTCAGTTCTTTAGTATGAAAACTAATTTCTTTCATCCGAAAACTAGTGGATACAATTACTATTGTAGTGGCTCCTCAGAGGGCTGAGATCGCTGCTTGTTACAGTATCTCTCACTCTCAGCACAATGTGGGCCATATTACATAGTTGGTGCTAACTTAACCAGAGCTGTTGTAAACTTCCCAGAGCCATTATAGCACATGGAGGTTTTCAGTTTACAACAGCTCTGGTTAAGTTAGCACCAACATTGTAATACTGCCCCGTGTCAGGCAAAGCTGTTACAGTAACTGACTGCTGCTCATCACAGTGCTCAGAGTTCCAGTAAAACTAGTAAATAATATTTTTATATATAAGAGGTTAGAACAATATTATTTCCTTGCTTTAATGAAATTCTGAGCGCTGTTACAGTCAGTTACTGTAACAGCTGAGCCTGATACATTGTACTGAGAGATAATATAACAAGCAGCCGATCTCAGCGCTCACAGCCACTGCATTTAAAGAGCTAAAAAAAAAAAAAATAAGGCTCCTCTCTGTATAATGTTTAGAACTTCCTCCTGCATTAATTAATACCCCTCTCTGTATAATGTATAGAACATCCTCCTGAATTCATTAATATCCCTCTCTGTATAGAACATCCTCCTCAATTTATACCTTTCTCTGTATAATGTATATAACATCCTCCTGCATTAATACCCCTCTCTGTATAATGTATAGAACATCTTCCTGCATTAATTAATGCCCCTCTCTGTATAGAACATCCTACTGCATTGGCATGTGGAGGGTGCAGAACTTCAGATGTTGCGCTCTTCATTGCTGGTCTCCTTCACTCAATGTAATATCACAAAAAGGACTGAAACTAAAGTGTAGTGCATTTTATTTTAGTTTCTTTTGTTTTTTGTACTGAGCAGTTTCGTATCTCTTAAGTCATATGAAAACTAAATTATCCCAAAATTCGGACTAAATCATTTTAGTTCTAAAACGAATGCACATGTCTACCCAAAACCTCCACCACTGCACTCTTCCACAATACCACAAAGGGGTTATGGTGTGAAGGCACTTGCTATCACCAAAGGTAAAATATTCGGGTGCACTGCCACTGATGCCTATGTTACCAGATTCATATCATTTTAATATTGGACCCCAGGGTCCAACCCTGCACTCTTCCACAATACCACAGAGGGGTTATAGTGTGACGGCACTGTTGTCGACACTAAGGCTAGGGTCAAACGAAAGTATTTTTACACGCGAACGTAAAAAAGTGCGTCCGAACGCATTGATGTATTTTTTCACGGAATATGCGAAAATGGTCATACGATGCGCATGTTCGTGCGCGATGTTTTACGAATCCAAACCAGGAAACTTTTTGCGTCTGGACATTATGTTGGCCGGACGTGAGCAGGGTCTGACGTCTCCAAATCACACACAAACACACCGCTAGCGGGCGCAGCGCACTCTGTACGTCCGTACTAGAAGTTCTGCGTTCTCGAAAAAATGCGTTCATTTTCCACTTGCGTTGCGCAGCCGGACTTTCGTGCGACCGTACTTCGTATATTGGCTGTCATTGCCCGTCATTTGCTGCTAGTGCGACCGTGATTAAGTGCGCCAGAACGCACGTTAAAAATGCGCTGGTCTGACCCCAGCCTAAAGGCCCAATTTTAAAGCACCTATTGTGTTCATCCAAAGCCCGCATAAGTTTCACAATAATTTAGCCAAAAAATTACTAAACTTGTTCTGCGTATCCTAAAATGTCTCCTCTTTTCATACAGGCTCCCACCCCAAGCAGTTGTTTATGAATAGATTAAAGGAAAACCATTTACTGTCATTTGAAATGTCATTTTTTTGTTTTTGAATATTTCTATACATCCTACAAATCCGCCATTTAACGGGCAGGTTATGGGGCCCTCCTAGGCACGATATTTGAAGGAATTTTTCGTTTTTATTCTTAACCTTAATTTCATGAAAAACTCACTGTTCCTTTAAAAAGTTTTTTTTAAAACTTTTTGTCCTGGGTTCCTGTCCCCCAGGGCACTACCCGGACCCCCATAAACCTTTTATGGCAAATATCTTGCATATATGCCCTCTTGGAGGGCACTCTAAAAATCGAACTTTTGAGTCCCATTGACTTGCATTGAGTTTGGTTCGTGTTTGAGTTTAAACTCAAACTTTTGAAATTGTTCGAGTTCGAATGCGAACCGAACACAGGGGTTTCGGCTCATCACTAGTAGTAACTGACAACAGTGTCTCCTAAATCACAGTGTCCAAATCTAATGTGGGTTTAAAAATAAAAAATGACCACCACACACTATTCAATTTGTTTGGGGCAAATGGTTGCACCCTTGGCATAAAAACACTTGTAGAGCTCACTCCCGGAGGAGCCGCTGAATTTAACCTCGGGTCAGTCTCCCCGCACTAGGGAATAAATATACACCAGCACTGTTGTGGATTTTATAAGTTATATAGTTTACTGGTCTCAAATAAAATGGCATATATAAAGCAAGCATGCTATATGTATATATATATTTTACAGGATTTCGTAATATGAGAAACGCGCAGCGGTAAAAGGAAAATTAACCCCTTCGTTGCCGGAGTGTAAGTTCCGTACAGGTTGTGTCCCAAGAAGGTGTGTATATGTGTGTATTGGTACCCGGGTACTAGATTCGACTGGCCAGTGAATGAATTCAGTGTATCTTCGACTAGTCACGTTGGGGCCCTGTAGATTTTAAGTAAAACTGCAGCGTGCTTCATTAAACTTTTAGACTGTGGCCTGGAAGGCCTCTCACCCATCCGCCAGACAATCTGTTCCGCTGCCCGATAAAGGATGTCTCTCCGCCGGATCACACTGGAACTCTGTGTCACCGGATCCATTTCTCTTGCTTGTCCGTCTTCACAACAAGATTCACGGCCTACCGCCTGCTCTCCCTGTGGATCATCGCGGTCTTCTTACTTGGGGTCCAATCTGGAAACTCTGTGTCTGTGCGAACCTCTCAGCGGTGGATTACTAGGTCTCTGGCAAGTCACTGAATCGATCTCCAGCGTCCGCAAGGCAGCACCTGCTCTCTGGCCTGGTCACAATCGCTCACTGTCTCACGTGCGTCTTGCTCTGTTCACCCCTCGGTGCGCACTGGCTCTCCTTTGCACGAGGCTGAGGATATCCTTTGATTCTCCCCATCCACTTCCTGTTCCCGCTGCAAAGCATGCTGGAAAACGTAGTCCCATTGTGTCCAGTGTCTCTATTTTGCGTTTGTCTCCCTCTGGTGGCCAAACTCGAGCAATTACAGGCAACAGACTTAAAACAGCGCTACACTCTCCCCCTCCTAGAACTCTTGGATCTCTCCAAGGAGGTGTAAAAGTTACATTACATTAGGCAATATACATAGGTTCAGCAGCTAACATACAATGGGTCAGATATACGTCCTCAAGTTTACTCATGCTTCTAGCTACCTCAGCTAACATAGCAGACACTTCGGGCAACCTTCATACTGTGGTGACAGCCTCTTCAGTGCTATGTCCTGGTGAGTCATAGGTAAGCCTCTGGGGGGGTCGGACAGAACGTTTTGGTTCTGGCTCAATCAGCTCCTCCTCAGGCAGAAATACTACAGGTACGGGTTCAGTTCTTTCGTCCACAACTGGAACAGACATCTCTTCGGAGTATGATTCTTCCAGTGAAGGCATAGAACTATAATCATAGGACGCGTTTTCAGGAACTACAGGAATTTCAGAAGTTTCAGGAACTTCCAATTGGAATTCAGAAGCCTCAGGCCTCAGGTTACTTTCCCACCGTTCGGGAACTGGAATGACCTCTTCAGGCTCTGGAGAGCGCACCCAGTCCAGACAAAAACTTTCTTCCTCGCTATCCGCTTCACTCTCTTCAACAACCCGTGTCTGCGGAGACCGAGTAATGGGAGTCAAACGTGGAGCAGGCGGGTTCAGCAGAGAAAGTTCGTCTCCAACTGGTATCCTTACAGCCTCTCTCAAAGGTAGCAGATGATTCCGGTGCCAGTTTTTAAGAGGCCCAGCCTTTCCATCAGGTTGGATTTGGTAAACTGGCAGACCCGGCAGTTGCTTGTAGACAATGTAGACTTGAGAACTCCATCTATCCGCCAACTTATGCCTTGCAGAAGCACCCAAGTTCTTCAACAAAACCCTATCACCGGGTTGTAGATCCTGTATCCGAACTTTCAAGTTGTTGTTTTGCTTATTCCTCTGTTCTCTCCCTGAGGTCAAGTGGGCCTGTTCGAACACAGAGGCCAAATTCTTCCGAAGTCTATCCACATAATCTCTATGAGAGGCTACAGACGTCTGATCTAGAGATAGCCCAAATGCCAAATCAACCGGCAGTCGAGCTTCCCTTCTGAACATAAGACGATACGTTGAGTATCCAGTAGCGTCACTCTCCATACTGTTGTATGCATGCACCAGCGTAGCTATGTGATGACTCCAGCCCTGCTTCTCTCTATTTGACAATGTCCCCAACATATTTAGCAGCGTGCGATTAAACCTTTCTGGTTGAGCATCACCTTGAGGGTGATATGGTGTAGTTTGGGTCTTCTGAATTCCCAGTAGTTCCAGTAATTGCCCAACGAGCCGGCTCTCAAAGTCTCTACCCTGATCCGAGTGTATCCTCCTAGGTAGGCCATATTGAACGAAAAACTTTTCCATCAAAACCTTTGCCACCGTAGGAGCACGTTGGTCCTTTGTAGAAAAAGCTTGGGCATAAAGCGTGAAATGATCAGTCACTACTAGAATATTTCCCTGCACACTAGCATCCGGCTCTAAGCACAGGAAATCCATGGGTCCTTGACTTTGTAGGTGGCTCATTGGAGCAGTTCGGGTTGGTAGGGTTTTCCTCTGGATACACCTCAGACATGAGTGGCAGTAACTTTCAACTTCAGATCTCATGCAGGGCCAATAGAATCTGTCTCGCACTAGCTTAAAAGTTCTCTCTGTACCTATATGTCCATGTTCATCGTTTAATGACCGCAGCACACCCTCTCTATGTGTGGTGGGAAGGAATAACTGTTGGGTCTCTTCCCCATTGTTTGAGGGGCCCCTTCAGTAGACCACCCCATCCAACATATTCAACCGTTCCCACTCTTTGTATACCAATCTGGCTCCTTCTGGGGAATTTGTCAGTAGAATTTCCCGTTGGTTCGCATTTAGGGCCTTCACAGTGATGACGCAATCAAAGGGTCTCTAGCCTGATCGGCTCTCAGGTCCTGTTTCGAAAAAGTAGGCAGACTTTCATCCCTCAGCTGTGTAGGATTACAATAGAACTCTGGATCAGCCGCAGCCATAACTCCTATGGCTTCTGCTTCAATCCCTCCCTTGACCCGGCGCTCTGCTCCTTGACATAAAGCTTGCACCCCATCTGGAGTTAACTGAGTCCATTCTGTAGTTTAGGGCCTTCTTGACAAAGCATCGGCATCTCGATTATACACTCCAGGTGATACTTCAGGCTGAACCGAAACCCTGACAGAGCGGCCAACCACCGATGTCCCGTTGCATCCAGCTTTGCAGTAGTAAGGACGTAGGTAACAGGATTGTTATCAGTCTTTATCACAAATTCGGCTCCATACAGATAATCTTTCAGCTGTTCTACTACCGCCCAATTCAAGGCTAGGAACTCCAACCTGTGGGTAGGATAGTTCTTTTCTGAAGGCATAAGGCTCCGGCTCACATACGCTACAGGCCTCAACAATCCACCATATTCCTGGTACAGGACTCCCCCTAGACCTTCTCTGCTGGTATCCACATGCAATTCGTACGGCTTATGAGGATCAGCATAAGCCAGGACAGGAACTTGAGTTAGACTCTCTTTCAGCTTCATGAAAGCACCTTCGCATTGACTAGTCCATTCTCCTTGGATAGATTCGAGCCTTCCTTGGCCCTGGAGCCGACGAATTTCAGTCAGAGGCCTTGTGGCCTTCTGCATCTTCCTTCTGTAGGAGCTTGTTCAGTGGTTGAGATATCTTGGCAAATCCTCCTACAAATCTTGGTAATATGAGCAGAACCCCAAGAAAGATCTAAGTTCAGTTACATTTCGGGGTCTAGGCCAGGAAGCTACGGCTTCCAACTTTCGAGGATCCGTCGAAACGCCTTCTGCTGAGATAACATGTCCCAGATACGTAACGGAAGGTAAACAGAATTGACACTTCTCCAGAGACAGTTTCAACCCTTCTTCATCGAGCCGCTTCAAGACCTTCTCCAACCATTGCTCATGTTCTTCAAAAAGTCTTCCCGAACACAATTATGTCATCCAGATACACTAACACTTCGATCAGGTTCATGTCCCCGACTGTCTTCTCCATTAACCGTTGGAACGTGGCTGGAGCCCCCGTAAGGCCTTGAGGCATTCTGTTAAACTCAAAGAACCCCAGTGGGCAGATGAACGCAGTCTTCTCATTGTCTTCAGGATGCATTGGTATCTGGTGATACCCACTTCGCAGGTCTAGTACACTAAACCATTTTGCTCCAGACAAACACTGTAAGGCATCTTCTATCCGAGGAGTGGCATATTGATCTGGGATGGTTATCCGATTCAGCATGCGATAGTCTATACATAGACGGACAGAACCATTCTTCTTCCGGACCATCACTATTGGAGATGCATAAGGGCTCCTGGACTCTTGAATCACCTTAGTCCTTTGCAGTTCATTCAGCTGTTCTCGTAGGTCATCCAAGTCTCCCAGCGGAACTCGTCTTGACCTTCTCGAAACGGCTTTTCTTCCTGTAGTCGAATGCAAGGCTCAGTACTCTTAGCTAGGCCCACGTCAAACTCATCCTTAGAGAACAAGTCCCTCCACTTTAGGATCTGGGACTGAAGACGTTTCTTCCATTCAGGTGAGATGGGAGCATCCTTGGGATAGAACCTGTCAGCTGGAATCTCTTCATTCACTCCCCCTCCTAAATCGGTAGGAGAGAGAAGCGTAGCGGACGCTACTTGCCCGATAGGCATTCGTGCTTTCAGGATCACTGGAGAATCAGACACATTACATACACTAACTGAGACTCTTCCTCGTGTTCGTTTCAAAGCTTTTGTGGAGATTATTTCAGGTATTACTTCTACTCCGGCTTCACTCCCATGATTGAAATCAGTTTCCAGTACCACATATGGACCTGGTTGCCATCCGTTCAACTTGACTGAAGCCCGGAAACTCGCCACTTCTCCTGATTGCAGAACCTTTTCTGTTCCTCCCAATCTCCACAGGTGCCCCACTTCGGCAGGTGCCTTCTGTTCTTCGACCATTCGCTGATAGACTGGACGTAACATCGGGTGTACTCCCCTGGTAGAAACTTCTTCCAGTACTATAGGAGTCAGGAGACGTCGCACCAGATCAGTATTCGTCCCCACTATCATAGAACTTCTGTTGGCCCCTGAAGGCCGAGGACACACAATGGCCAATGCATCACAACCTCCAGACTGTCTGATGACTTCGGATCCGATCTCTAACTTCACCTTTGATATCCGTCATAGGGAAGTTTCTCAGTTCCGATACCCCAGATCTCAAGGTCCTTTAATTTCTGTAGAGGTATATGCTTCAAGTGCTTCTCATAGAAGTCTCGGTAGATCAATGTCACTTGAGCCCCTGAGTCCAACAGAGCTTTGGTGTAGACTCCCTCTACTTGGATTGGAACGATGGGAGAAGGACCTATCAGCTGGTCAGGAAACTTTGTTGTAGTAGCAGGAAGTTTAGACCCCGTTTGCTGTACCCTGGCCTTCTTCTTGGCCGTGTAGGTTTTGGGTGTGCATTGCTTCTGTAACGGTTAGCCCCTGCTTGGGCCATTGTGGTGGCTTGGAACATGAGATGAAGCCCTTAAGGCAGGTGAGTAACTGATTGGACACAAGGACAGACGGATTTCTCCAAAACCAAGGAGCACCAAAAAACAGAACAAAATTGCCACTAAGCTCCGAAGGCTTCAAGACCGACAGACAACTTAGGACACTCCGAAACACAAAGATACACTTGACAATCCGTGAAGTGAGCAGGCTGCAGGACAGTAAACAAAACAGACAGACTATACTGAAAGAGGTCCTTATAAGCGGCCTCTGAATATATACTAAACTAAGACAGACAAGGTACATAAAACATGAAACATACAAGAATCGTCAATCAGGCAGAGGTTGGCAACAGATCAGAAGAAATATACGTACCAGGTGAGTAGAAGGGATAGTCAAGAATAAAGCCGAGGTCAGAACCAGAAAACACTTGAACAGGAATGCTTTGCAGCAACTCAGGAAACACGAACCAGACAGAACCACCATCAACTCCACAAACAGTCAATGAGGCTCTGTGCTGCTGGGAATATATAGGGAGTGGATCTGTGTGATTGGGCCATGTGACCCCAGACCAGGAGATCACAACAGAACCCCAGATCAGCCCTAAACAGCACAGCCAGACACACCATAGGGAAAAAACAAACATGAAGGCCCTTCACCACCAGGGGGCAAGGCCGAGACGTGACAGCTTCCCCATGACGTAGGACCGGATGCTAAGGGAGTGACTCTTTCAGTCCTGGTAGGCTCAGCAGTTGGGAAAACTCTGGGCCCTCTCGGCCTTTCAGTTCTGGCTTGATTTTTGGAGCGGTTTTCAACCATTGGGCACCTAGTTTGCTCCGTCACTTGGGCCCTCTGGCGTTTCCCGCCTGTGAGGTAGATAGCAGCACTTCCAAGGCTTTTAGGAACTCTTCTACCCTATTTCCTTCAGGCTTTTTGCTTTGCGCTCGGAAATGACCCATTTCCACAAAACTGAAACATCTCTTCTTTGAAGACGGAGACGCACTTGCTTGTGGTGATTCGGTTGAAGGACCCTGGCCAGACGCCACAGCAACTCCAGTTGTCCGCATATCAGTAAGGAACTTCTGCATATCGGTCTGTGTCTCTGCCACCTTCAAAAGTACTCGGTACAGGTCCGTGTGTGCCTGTTGCAATTCAGCTTGAGCTTCTTGCACCTTCTTAACAGTTTGGTGGATTTCACTATATGTAGGAATGATTTGCTCTTTTGCAGCATTCTCTGTGGATTTAGGAACAACCAGACGCTCTTGTTTGTCCACTTCAGATCCATAGGTGTCTAATGAATCATCTTCAGTTTGCAAACATTCGTTATGTCTCACGGGTTGGGCGTAAGCTCTTTCTCCTCTCCTACAGGATTTTTCTTCAAGTAGAGCCTCTTCCTCTCTGACAGCTCGGATCAGTTCCAGGTATTTCAATTCTCGGTTACCTTCTCTGGTTCTCAGCTGTAGCATCACAGGATCTAGAGGCTGAGCGCCCCTCAGGATCTGCTGCATTCGGATTTTATCTATTTCGGCTGGTTCGGCCCCTTTCTTAAGAAGTATCTGGTGCAGAATCTTATCTAGGCGCCTCATATATTCAGTCATCTTCTCACCTTTCCGCTGGTAAGTATGTTCATACTGGTACACGAGCTCAGCAGCCTTTTCCGTTCGCCCAAAGACTTCCTGTAATACGTCTAGATAATCTAAAGCAGTGCAGTCTTGCTTACTCAATTTTAGGTTTCTGACAGCCTCTGACGCAGGTCCCTTTAAGCTCTCCGTAATTCTTTGTTTCTTCTGCGCTTCAGGGACGTCCCACTCATCCAGAGCCTGCATCGCCTGTTCTACCCATTCTTCGAAGGTTTCTTTTCCCGCCGGAGTTGGTACGTTTCCTGTAAAATTTCTCAACCGTCGATAACCAAAGTTAGTGTGCGGAGGGCTTGTTCTTTGACATTTAGCCAGCAAATCTCCAATAGCCACTATAAATTCAGGCCCAATCATGGCTAGCGGACTGGGCGCGGGAACACTCGCGGGATCTCCATGTGGGGCACTTGGCTGAATCAGTTGAACTTCCACCTCATCGGTCAGCTTCACGCTCGCGCCCTGAAAACACACTGGAACACTCTTTCTCCATTTAAAAAAGAACATACGTGTGAGAGGTATCTGGGTTCGCGTTAATGTCCAGGATTAACCCCCGATGATCTGGTGCCAGCGCGGCCATGGCCAGTGAATTTGATCTTTGGCCCAAGTGTCTGCAGGAATATCAATGACTATGCATAATTCTGACTACTTTGCTCCTCACACCATTTGGCAGCAGTGTCTGGATCCATATTTAACCCTTTAAATGCGGTTTTTCCAGAGACTGGATCCCGGAAACGAGCCCCCACGTGTAGCGCTCACTCCCGGAGGAGCCGCTGAATTTAACCTCGGGTCAGTCTCCCCGCACTAGGGAATAAATATACACCAGCACTGTTGTGGATTTTATAAGTTATATAGTTTACTGGTCTCAAAAAAAGTGGCATATATAAAGCAAGCACGGTATATGTATATATATTTTACAGGATTTTCGTAATATGAGAAACGCGCAGCGGTAAAAGGAAAATTAACCCCTTTGTTGCCAGAGTGTAAGTCCCAAGGTTGTGTCCCAAGAAGGTGTGTATATGTGTGTATTGGTACCCGGGTACTAGATTCGACTGGCCAGTGATTGAATTCAGTGTATCTTCGACAAGTCACGTTGGGGCCCTGTAGATTTTAAATAAAACTGCAGCGTGCTTCGTTAAACTTTTAGACTGTGGCCTGGAAGGCCTCTCACCCATCCGCCAGACAATCTGTTCCGCTGCCCGATAAAGGATGTCTCTCCGCCGGATCACACTGGAACTCTGTGCCACCGGATCCGTTTCTCTTGCTTGTTCGTCTTCACAACAAGATTCACGGCCTACCGCCTGCTCTCCCTGTGGATCATCGCGGTCTTCTTACTTGGGGTCCAATCTGGAAACTCTGTGTCTGTGCAAACCTCTCAGCGGTGGATTACTAGGTCTCTGGCAAGTCACTGAATCGATCTCCAGCGTCCGCAAGGCAGCACCTGCTCTCTGGCCTGGTCACAATCACGTGCGTCTTGCTCTGTTCACCCCTCGGCGTGCACTGGCTCTCCTTTGCACGAGGCCGCGGATATCCTTTGATTCTCCCCACCCACTTCCTGTTCCCGCCGCAAAACATGCTGGAAAACGTAGTCCCATTGTGTCCAGTGTCTCTATTTTGCGTTTGTCTCCCTCTGGTGGCCAAACTCTAGCAATTACAGGCAACAGACTTAAAACAGCGCTACACACTCCATTTACAATTCTTTGGGGTGTCAGTTTACCAAATATATGCACGCTCATGGCAATAAAAAAAAATGGGGTATGTAAAAAGGCCCCTAAAAAGAAGATAAGCAAAGAAGATATGTCAAATTAGAAAAATGACAAGCAAATGTCAGAAGATTGGCGTAGCACCCCAAATACAACTTAACAAATCAATATATGGGTGGTATCACTTTACTCAGAAGATGTTGCTTAACATATTTTGGGGTGTTTTTTGGCAGTAACCCATAACTGGATTTGACAATTCATGCCGAAAGTACAATGTGTGTGAAAAAATAACACAAAAAGTGACTACCTGAAAGTTTGACATAGAGCTAGTGCATGGAAAGTGTTAAAATACAACTTTGAAGTACCCTAGGGTGTACCCTTTCTAAAAATATATGGTTTGATGTGGGTAAATTACTTTGGCTGGTTTCAAAAATGTCCCAAATAGGACATGGGTGCATGATGACAAAATGTGGAAACCTGAAATGTGCACCAAGGCCTATTCGCCCCCAAATGACCCAACATACCTATACATGGGTGGTATCAATTTACTTAGAAGATGTTGCTGAACATATTTTGGGGTGTTTTTTTGCAGTAAACCTTAAAGTTCTCAGTACTTGTATTCTTAAATTGGTAAAAAAAATCAATCACCAAATAACGTTTTTTTCTCAAACTTTGGCATAGATTTGCGGTAAAATGGTTCCATGGAAAGAGTCAAAATACCCAAAGTTTAATACCTTGGGTTATGTACTTTTAAAAAATATGTACAGTTGTGTTCAAAATTATTCAACCCCCAATGCTGTAAAGGGTTTTAGGGAATTTAGTGTACACATGTAATTGTATTCAGAATGAAATCCTACAAGGACTTTTTAAAGAACCATATGCAACTAAAATGACATCAATTGGTTTTGTAATACAGTAGTAAATGTTTCTTTTGTGAATTCTTCATTGACACAATTATTCAACCCCTTAAAGACTACCACTCTGAAGAACAGAGGTTCATTCAAGTGTTTTCAATTAGGTATTGAAAACACCTGTGGATGTCACGGAGCAGCAATAAAGCATAATAAGCACCAATTAGGCAACTTTAAAATGACTGTGATACTCAGCTCCTTCTAGACATTTACTGGTGTGGTTACAAACATGGTGAAGTCAAGAGAATGGTCCAGGAAGACAAGAGAAGAGGTGATTACTCTTCACAGGAAGGGCAATGGCTATAAGAAGATTGCAAAGATGTTAAAAATACCAAGAGAGACCATAGGAAGCATCATTTGCAAATTCAAGGCAAAGGGCACTGTTGAAACGCTACCTGGCTGTGGCAGAAAGAAGATGCTGACTTCGACTGCTGTGTGCTACCTGAAGCGTAGAGTGGAGAAAAGTCCCCGTGTGACTGCTGAGGAACTGAGAAAAGATTTGTCAGATGTGGGTACTGAAGATTCAGCTCAGACAATACGGTGCACACTGCGTAATGAAGGCCTCCATGCCAGAACTCCCAGGCGCACCCCCTTGCTGTCTCTAAAGAATAAGAAGAGTCAACTGCAGTATGCCAAAAGTCATGTGGACAAACCACAGAAGTTTTGGGATAGTGTTCTGTGGACTGATGAAACAAAATTAGAACTGTTTGGGCCCATGGATCAACGCTATGTTTGGAGGAGGAAGAACAAGGCCTATGAAGCAAAGAACACCTTGCCTACTGTGAAGCATGGCGGGGGGTCAATCAAGCTTTGGGGCTGTTTTGCTTCTGCAGGTACAGGGAAGCTTCAGCGTGTGCAAGGTCCCATGAATTCTCTTCAGTACCAGGAGATATTAGATGACAATGTGATGCAGTCCGTCACAAACCTGAGGCTTGGGAGAAGTTGGACCTTTCAACAGGACAATGATCCCAAGCATACCTCCAAGTCCACTAGAGCATGGTTGCAGATTAAAGGCTGGAACATTTTGGAGTGGACATCGCAGTCACCTGACTTAAATCCGATTGAGAACCTCTGGTGGGACTTAAAGAAAGCAGTTGCAGTGCACAAGCCTAAGAATGTGACTGAACTGGAGGCTTTTGCCCATGACGAATGGGCGAAGATATCCGTAGATCGCTGCAAGACACTTGTGTCAAGCTATGCTTCACGTTTTTAAAGCTGTTATAACTGTAAAAGGATGTGTACTAAGTACTAAGATTGAATGTCACTTGGGGTTGAATAAAACTGATAATGATGTGAGCACAGAAAAGACATTTGTGGTTATTCATTATAAATGTTATGTTATATTTGTCTGACCTACACGTGCCTCTTTGATTTAATTGTAAGCAAGATGACTGAATGATCAATCAATGTCAAACTGGCCAAAACACTCAATTTAAGTGGGGTTGAATAATTTTGAACACAACTGTATATGTGGAGGGTGTCACGGTGGCTCAGGGGATGGGGCGCCTGGCAGCAGCTTCCTCGCTGCTCGCTGGCCAGGCGCCGAATGTAAACGCTTCCGGGGGCGCTCACGTGGGACGCCGAGGGGCGGGGCCTGGCGTTATGACGCGGACCCGCCGGCTTTAAAACCCAGTCTCTCCAATACACCGGTGCCCTGACGTGGTATTCACCTCCCGCAGAGCTCTTGTGTTATTTTGGCTACCTCCTGTGTATGACCCTTGGCATTGGCAAACGAATCCTCCTGTGTATGACCCTTGGCATTGGCAAACGAATCCTCCTGTGTATGACCCTTGGCATTGGCAAACGAACCCTCCTGTGTATAACCCTTGGCATTGGCAAACGAACCTCCTGTGTATGACCCTTGGCATTGGCAAACGAACCCTCCTGTGTATGACCCTTGGCATTGGCAAACGAACCCTCCTGTGTATAACCCTTGGCATTGGCAAACGAACCCTCCTGTGTATAACCCTTGGCATTGGCAAACGAACCCTCCTGTGTATGACTCCTGGCATTGGCATTTACTCTGCGCTAGGTTCTGCCCTTAACGTTGGTACCGAGGTCAGTCTATGTGGCACCCTAAGCACGCATCAGACTACCTCTGCTATTACTAAAGTCCTAGGGAGGACTTGTGATCTGGTCTGTACCCCTGTCTGGTGTTTCCTTTCTTTATCTGTTACCTGCTTCATTGTCTATATAGCTTTGCCGACCATTCAAGGATCGGAAGAGTAGAAAGGGAGCTACATAAAGAGATCAATATCTTGGTAGTCAGAAAGATTTGTGACAATACTCTATTCCATACCTCTGTCTGGTGTTACCCCTTGTTTATATATTGTCTGGTAAATTGTCTGTCTAGTATTGCCGACCATTCAAGGATCGGAAGGGTAGAGAGCGGTCTGCGTAAAGGGACCACACTTTTGGTAATCAGAGGGATCCGTGACAGAGGGTTATTCAGGAATTAGTGACAGATATCAGTGTTTCAATGTCACTATTACTAATTTTGAAAATAAACCCTTTGGAAATGGAAAAGTGCTACTTGCACTTATTGCTGCAGAAGATAAGGAAAAAAGCGAGGAATATGTAAACATTGGGTATTGCTAAACTCAGGACAAAATTTAGATACTACTAAACAATTAAATTTTTTTGGTGGTTTATAATACATAAGAAATTTTGGGGGTCAAAGTTTAAAAAAAGTGGTGTTTTTTCAATTTTGTTTTGACATATTTCACAATTTTTTAGAGTAAATTGTATGAAATTATGAGAAAAATGGTATCTTTATAAAGTCCATTTAATGATGAGAAAAACAGTGTAAAATATGTGTGGGTGGCATAAGTGAGTAAGAGGAAAATTTGACCTAAACACAAACAGCGCAGAAACGTAAAAACAGCAGCGGTCACTAAAGGAAGGATTTGTGTAAAACTGCCTGGTCACTAAGGGGTTAAGCAGCACACACAGGATGGATGTCTGGCAGCCCAGAGAGTCTCTAAGCCCAGAGGATAGTGGGCCATGTAGTCAGGAAGCTGCAGATTCCACAGGAATAGCACCAAGGACCAGGTAATGGTGATTCTCAGGTAAGGTGGATAACTGGAACTCAGGAACCCAGGCAGAACTCCAGTCCCACTGAATAGTGGGCTACGCAGTATATACTCCAGCAACATGATCCAGGGATACTTGAACTACAGGAATACAACAGAACAAGGGGGTAATACTGACAAACAGGAGGAGATAGCTCACAGTACCTCACATGAACAGGGAAGGGAACAAAATGACAGAGCAAAGATGGAAGGGTGTGTCCAGCTTTTATGCACACCCACACAGACTAAATAATAGCCAACGTGGCTACAAGCAGGCTCCAAGGGTTAGGGCATGACAGTTAGTGAATTTCAGAAATTCTGACACATCTAGGGGGGTCCATTGCTGCTTTGCCAAATATGAGTCTGGCTTCGCAGCAAGATGCTGATGGGCATACAGATTTGTTTGGGCAACAATGTGGCCCAACAAAGCATCCCCCAGAAACACCTGCAAGAACTGTGTGGGTAAATCCTGCAACATCAATATTGATGTCAGGATTTGCCGTGAAAGGAGGAATATCTGGCCTCTGCTGATGATGCACTACCCACTCAGCTGGAAGATACATCAGGAAGCGTAGATGATGTATCCAGCGATATTCTGAGCACCTGGCAGGGTCAAAATCACAGATGCCGCAGATTCTGACACCAGGGTGGCATATGCCTCCTCGGTGCTGTACACCCTCTCAGACATCATATATAATAGATTATAAAATACATTTTTATAATTATTATTATATATATATAAGAGGATTATTGGTTCTAAAAAGAACTGATGGGTTTCGCAAGAAAATAAAAATAAATGGCCCTTAAAGGAACCATTGTTTTAACCCGAGTAAACTCCTAAGTCTCTCTAAATCCCCCTAAATCCCTCTAAACCTGCCTCAATTTTTCTAAATCTCTCTAAACTTGTCTCAATTGTTCTAATCTCCCTAAATCTGCCTAAAATCTCTAACCTGTAAAATCTGATCGATCTCTCTCTCTCGCTCACCAAAACACAAGTGAAGATAGGGAGGGAGAATCAAAGAGGTCAGAGCAAATATTTACTAATATTGACCTGACCTGACAAATTATAAAATTTATCTATAATTTTTATAATTTCTGATTGGATGTTGTTAGCCTGCCACTCTGGTGAGGCAGGCTAGGAACATCCCCCACAGATACCTCGTGGCACTCAGTACTTCCTGCCGCTGCCGGAAGTCATCGCTCGGGGGCAGCGATCATGGACAGACCAGTGGCAGGTAACCATATTGCAAGGATGCCTTGATGTTGAGGCATCCTTGCAATATACTCAGAGCAGCTGGAAGCGATGCCGATCGCTTCCAGCACTCTGTACAAGTGCGGTGAACCTTTCCGGTGAAACCGTAAGTTGATCACTCCCGGGGAGCGATCACAAGGGGCCCGGCACTTCAGACCACCATTGCACGGATGCCTGGACACCCAGGCAGTCTGCAATGGCGATACCAATCGCTTCCAGCGCTCAAGTGACTGCAGGACGTACCATATACTGTATGTCCGCGGGTCTAAAAGAGACCTAAAGACCTAAGGGTCTATAGAGATAGTACGTCCGTGGTCACTAAGGGGTTAAAAGATGTTTCCAAAAAAAATACTGCATGGAAATTCCTGAAATTAATATATAAGATCCATTAAATAATAATGAAAAGGTATCTTAAAGGGAAAAAAAGCGCTATTTGAAAAATATCCCAAAATATTTTTAACATTTGAAACCTATGGGTTTCGTCTGATTAAACCTGACAAATTAAACCACTGAACAGCTGGGCATTTCACAGACATTTCTCTGCTGTTCGGTCTCTCTGAATAGATTAACCATTGCTTCTCTAAGGGGGATTTCACTGCTGCCGAACAGGCTCCATATTTCACTAGGCATTTCTCCAATATTTGGCGAACTGACAACTTTTTGAATAGCCAAATGGCCACAAATTGCACTGTACGCAGAGCGAGTGTTAGCTATAAGGCAAGACTGTTATAAGGCCTGCCTAGGGGCGCCTGTCCAGCAGAGGGCACTAAAATCAAGATATCCACTTACTGACTGGGAATCAGATTTTGAATCCTCTCAGCCTGTCAGCGCTGTCTTTCCATAGGGAGAGATCAGTGCTGTGCAGAAGAGAGGCCCGTCCCCTCAATGAGACTGCTGGGGGTGAGGAGAGGAAGCAGCACTACCACCATCAGGCTCCCGCCTGCTTCCCTGGCTCTGCGAGCATGGGGAGAGCCAATGGGAGCCTCCTGAACAATGACACGCCCCCTTTCACACACACGATCACGACCAGCACGTGCCTGCAGTTGTGTGGAGGAGAGGAGCCAGCTGCCTGACACCCTGGCATACCGTGATCTGGAGAGAGGCAGGTAACAGGGGCGGACATCCCAGCTCACACCCGTCACGGCTCCCCCACTTACCTCTGGATCCATGATGGCTTATACTCCAGTCTCCAGCAGCAGCACGTCCTGCACACACTGCTCGGGGAGAAAGGGGAGAGACCTGGCTGATCGGCAGCATATACTGTATACTGGTCCCTGCTCGCCCCTCTTTCTGCAGGGGAAAGTCTTCTTGGCCCTACTGTACATATTTAGAAGTTCTCCCCCAAGTAGCCCGGAGGAAGCAGCAAGAAATTGTAGATTCTCCTCTCTCTTTGCCCCTCTTTCCCCTCCCATAGACAGGGTTAATACTGCTCAGACGATCCAGGACATGGTGCAAAGAAAATACTCCCATCAGTTTTGCTAAGGACACACAAAAGTGCTAATATGACTTACATAGATACCAGTCCTGGCTCTGCAGCGTGGTGGCATGTGGGGGAGCAGCTTTAAAGGCTGCAGGACTGACACTAGAGCAAACTTGCTATAAATGTCAAATATCTGCTACTATTCTCTGGAAGCGCAATATATTTAAGTTACTGCAAGTTTATTCAAGCTGTAAAATGTATTTTATATAAAGGCCCACAGTTGTGTGTATTACATTTTATAATAGAACCTGTTGAAGATAATTCAAGTTTTCTCTAGACTGTAAGGTCCTATGAGCAGGGCCATCTACACCTCTTGTTTCCATCCTATGTCCATTTATCCGCATCTTGTTCCCTTTTGGTTATGGTAAAGCGCTGTGGAAACTGTTGGCGCAATATATATGATGATGCTAATAATATCTAGTCCCTCGCTCTGCTCACACTGGGGTCTGATGTGTCTGGGTATACATGTATCTGGGGTCTGATGTGTCTGGGTATGCATGTATCTTGGGTCTGATGTGTCTGGGTATGCATGTATCTTGGGTCTGATGTGTCTGGGTATGCATGTATCTTGGGTCTGATGTGTATGGGTATACAATGATCTGGAGTGATTGTGGAGATGAAAAAATGCACTAGGTTAATTAAAAGTTGAGCAGCTACGCTTAATATTTTGTTTGTATCCCTATTGACGTAAAGCACAATTTTTTCTTTATGTTAATACAAGGTGGAAAGCCTGCCCAGAGGGCAGTCTATTGTGGATATACTGCCCCAGCTCATGGATATATGGCCCAGTTTATGGATACTGCCCCAGCTCGTGGATATACTGCCCCAGCTCGTGGATATACTGCCCCAGCTCGTAGATATTGCCCCAGCTCGTGGATACTGCCCCAGCTCGTGGATATTGCCCCAGCTCGTGGATACTGCCCCAGCTCGTGGATACTGCCCCAGCTCGTGGATATACTGCCCCAGCACTTGGATATACTGCCCCAGCACGTGGATACTGCCCCAGCTCGTGGATACTGCCCCAGCTCGTGGATATACTGCCCCAGCACGTGGATTTTGCCCCAGCTCGTGGATACTGCCCCAGCTCGTGGATATACTGCCCCAGCACGTGGATACTGCCCCAGCTTGTGGGTACTGCCCCAGCTCGTGGATATTGCCCCAGCTCGTGGATATACTGCCCCAGCACGTGGATATTGCCCCAGCTCCTGCCCCCAGCTCCTGGATACTGCCCCAGCTCCTGGATAGTGCCCCCCAGCTCATGGATACTGCTCGCCAGCTCATGGATATTGCCCCCCCAGCTCATGGATACTGCCCCAGCTCCTGGATACTGCCCCCCAGCTCATGGATACTGCCCCCAGCTCATGGATACTGCCCCCCAGCTCGTGGATACTGCCCCCCAGCTCGTGGATATTGCCCACCCAGCTTGTGGATATTGCCCCCCCAGCTCAGGATATTGGCCCCCCAGCTCGTGGATATTGCCCCCCCAGCTCTTGGATACTGCCCCCAGCTCGTGGATATTGCCCCCAGCTCATGGATACTGCCCCCAGCTCATGGATACTGCCCCCAGCTCGTGGATATTGGCCCCCAGCTCATGGATACTGCCCCCAGCTCATGGATATTGCCCCCCCAGCTCATGGATACTGCCCCCAGCTCATGGATATTGCCCCCCCAGCTCATGGATACTGCCCCCAGCTCATGGATATTGGCCCCCCAGCTCATGATGGATATTGCCCCCAGCTCATGATACTGCCCCCCAGCTCATGGATACTGCCCCCAGCTCGTGGATACTGCCCCAGCTCGTGGATACTGCCCCAGCTCGTGGATATTGCCCCAGCACGTGATATTGCCACAGCACGTGGATATACTGCCCCAGCTCGTGGATACTGCCCAGCTCGTGCATATACTGCCCCAGCTCGTGGACATTGCCCCAGCTCGTGGATATTGCCGCACTCGTGGATATTGCCCCAGCACGTGATATTGCCCCAGCTCGTGGATATTGCCCCAGCACGTGGATATTGCCCCAGCACAAGGATATTGCCCCAGCTCCTGGATACTGCCCCCAGCTCCTGGATACTGCCCCCAGCTCCTGGATATTGCCCCCAGATCCTGGATATTGCCCCCCAGCTCCTGATATTGCCCCCCAGCTCATGAATACTGCCCCCAGCTCATGGATACTGCCCCAGCTCATGGATACTGCCCCCCAGCTCATGGATATTGCCCCCCAGCTCATGGATACTGCCCCCAGCTCGTGGATATTGCCCCCCAGCTCGTGTACTGCCCCACCAGCTCATGGATACTGCCCCAGCTCGTGATATTGCCCCAGCTCGTGGATAATGCCCCCCAGCTCATGGATATTGCCCCCCCAGCTCGTGGATATTGCCCCCCCCATGCTCATGGATACTGCCTCCAGCTCATGGATATTGGCCCCCAGCTCATGGTATTGCCCCCCAGCTCATGGATACTGCCCCAGCTCATGGATATGCCCCCCAGCTCATGGATACTGCCCCCAGCCTCATGGATATTGGCCCCCAACTCATGGATATTGCCCCCCCAGCTCATGGATGCCCCCTCATGGATACTGCCCCAGCTCGATACTGCCCAGCTCGTGGATACTGCCCCAGCTCGTGGATATTGCCCCAGCACGTGGATATTGCCACAGCACGTGGATATACTGCCCCAGCTCGTGGATACTGCCCCAGCTCGTGCATATACTGCCCCAGCTCGTGGACATTGCCCCAGCTCGTGGATATTGCCCCAGCTCGTGGATATTGCCCCAGCACGTGGATATTGCCCCAGCTCGTGGATATTGCCCCAGCACGTGGATATTGCCCCAGCACGTGGATATTGCCCCAGCTCCTGGATACTGCCCCCCAGCTCCTGGATACTGCCCCCAGCTCCTGGATATTGCCCCCCAGATCCTGGATATTGCCCCCCAGCTCATGGATACTGCCCCCCAGCTCATGGATATTGCCCCCCAGCTCATGGATACTGCCCCCAGCTCGTGGATATTGCCCCCCCAGCTCGTGGATACTGCCCCACCAGCTCATGGATACTGCCCCACTCGTGGATATTGCCCCCCAGCTCGTGGATAATGCCCCCCAGGTCGTGGATATTGCCCCCCAGCTCGTGATATTGCCCCCCAGCTCATGGATACTGCCCCCAGCTCATGATATTGCCCCCCCAGCTCATGGATACTGCCCCCAGCCTCATGGATATTGGCCCCCAGCTCATGGATATTGCCCCCCACTCATGGATACTGCCCCCCAGCCATGGATACTGGCCCCCAGCTCGTGGATACTGCCCCAGCTCGTGGATACTGCCCCAGCTCGTGATATTGCCCCAGCACGTGGATATTGCCCCAGCACGTGGATATTGCCCCAGCTCCTGGATACTGCCCCCAGATCCTGGATATTGCCCCCAGCTCATGGATACTGCCCCCAGCTCATGGATATTGCCCCCCCAGCTCATGGATACTGCCCCCCAGCTCGTGGATATTGCCCCCAGCTCGTGGATACTGCTCCACCAGCTCATGGATACTGCCCCCCAGCTCGTGGATATTGCCCCCAGCTCGTGGATAATGCCCCCCAGGTCGTGGATATTGCCCCCCCAGCTCGTGGATATTGCCCCCCCAGCTCATCGGATACTGCCCCAGCTCATGGATATTGCCCCCCCAGCTCATGGATACTGCCCCCAGCTCATGGATATTGGCCCCCCAGCTCATGGATATTGCCCCCAGCTCATGGATACTGCCCCCCCAGCTCATGGATACTGCCCCAGCTCGTGGATACTGCCCAGCTCGTGGATACTGCCCCCAGCTCGTGGATATTTGCACAGCACGTGGATTATACTGCCCCAGCTCGTGGATACTGCCCCAGCTCGTGATATACTGCCCCAGCTCGTGGACATTGCCCCAGCTCATGGATATTGCCCCAGCTCGTGGATATTGCCCCAGCACGTGGATATTGCCCCAGCTCGTAGATATTGCCCCAGCACGTGGATATTGCCCCAGCACGTGGATATTGCCCCAGCTCGTGGATACTGCCCCAGCTCGTGGATACTGCCCCAGCTCGTGGATATTGCCCCAGCTCCTGGATACTGCCCCCCAGCTCCTGGATACTGCCCCCAGCTCCTGGATACTGCCCCCAGCTCCTGGATATTGCCCCCCAGATCCTGGATATTGCCCCCAGCTCCTGGATATTGCCCCCCAGCTCATGGATACTGCCCCCCAGCTCATGGATATTGCCCCCCCAGCTCATGGATACTGCCCCAGCTCGTGGATATTGCCCCCCAGCTCGTGGATACTGCCCCCCCAGCTCATGGATACTGCCCCCCAGCTCGTGGATATTGCCCCCCAGCTCGTGGATAATGCCCCCCAGCTCGTGGATATTGTCCCCCAGCTCGTGGATATTGCCCCCCCAGCTCATGGATACTGCCCCAGCTCATGATATTGCCCCCAGCTCATGGATACTGCCCCCAGCTCATGGATTGGCCCCCCCAGCTCATGGATATTGCCCCCCAGCTCATGGATACTGCCCCCCCAGCTCATGGATACTGCCCCCAGCTCGTGGATACTGCCCCAGCTCGTGGATACTGCCCCAGGTCGTGGATATTGCCCCAGCACGTGGATATTGCCCCAGCACGTGGATATACTGCCCCAGCTCGTGGATACTGCCCCAGCTCGTGGATATACTGCCCCAGCTCGTGGACATTGCCCCAGCTCATGGATATTGCCCCAGCTCGTGGATATTGCCCCAGCATGTGGATATTGCCCCAGCTCGTAGATATTGCCCCAGCACGTGGATATTGCCCCAGCACGTGGATATTGCCCCAGCTCGTGGATATTGCCCCAGCACGTGGATATTGCCCCAGCACATGGATATTGCCCCAGCTCGTGGATACTGCCCCAGCTCGTGGATACTGCCCCAGCACGTGGATATTGCCCCAGCTCCTGGATACTGCCCCCCAGCTCCTGGATACTGCCCCCAGCTCCTGGATACTGCCCCCCAGCTCCTGGATATTGCCCCCCAGATCCTGGATATTGCCCCCCAGCTCCTGGATATTGACCCCCCCAGCTCATGGATACTGCCCCCAGCTCATGGATACTGCCCCCTGCTCATGGATACTGCCCCCCAGCTCATGGATATGCCCCCCAGCTCATGGATACTGCCCCAGCTCGTGGATATTGCCCCCCCCCAGCTCGTGGATATTGCCCCCCAGCTCGTGGATACTGCCCCCCAGCTCATGGATACTGCCCCCAGCTCATGGATATTGTCCCCCAGCTCGTGGATAATGCCCCCCAGCTCGTGGATATTGCCCCCCAGCTCGTGGATTTTGCCCCCCCAGCTCGTGGATACTGCCCCCAGCTCATGGATACTGCCCCCCCCTCATGGATATTGTCCCCCAGCTCGTGGATATGCCCCCCAGCTCGTGGATATTGCCCCCCAGCTCGTGGATTTTGCCCCCCAGCTCGTGGATTTTGCCCCCCAGCTCGTGGATATTGCCCCCCAGCTCGTGGATATTGCCCCCCAGCTCGTGGATATTGGCCCCCAGCTCATGGATATGGCCCCCCAGCTCATGGATACTGTCCCCCCAGCTCATGGATACTGCCCCAGCTCGTGGATATGCCCCCCAGCTCATGGATATATGCCCCAGCTCAGACATGGGTCGGCTGTTCGAATGCTCTATTTGCATTCGGACAGCCGCCCCATACTTACCTTTCCGAGCGGCGCTGGGGAAGTGAAAGTTTCCCGCTTCCGCTTGTTGAAGGACCCAAGCCGCGGTCACGTGACCGGGGCTTGGGTCCTTCAAAGAGCGGAAGTGGGGAAACTTTCACTTCCCCGGCGCCGCTCGGAGGTTGGATGCGCTCGGCAGCCGGGTAGAGGCTGCGAGCGCAGCCTCTACCCGGCTGCCGCGCGCATCCAACCCGAGCGTCGGAGGGACCTTTCCCTTCGCCGCTCGGGGTTGGATGCGCGCGGCAGCCGGTAGAGGCTGCGAGCGCAGCCTCTACCCGGCTGCTGTGTGCATCTTGTAACCCCGCCGCGGCGAGCCGGCAGCCGGCTCGTGCCGCGGCGGTTGCATGCGCGTGCAACCAACCGCCGCTGGTTGCGCGCCATGCGCAGAGTAAGGCTTGGCGACGGACACGCCAAGCCTTACTCTATTATAGTATAGATATATATATTTTTTAACTTTATTCTGAATATAACATTTAACAGTGTCATTTCAGAAGAAAATTTAAGAGGGTGTGTTTGGGGTAGAGTTAAGGGTAGGGATTAGGTGGAGAAACTGGTAGTGAGTAACTCTTAAGACCTAGATAGTAGCTCGGGACTTGAAATTTTAAGGTCTGACATAGGACATATTGGGGGATGGAGAAGGTGACATAGGACACACTGGGGGATGAAGTGGGTGACATAGGAAACACTGGGGGCTGGGGAGGGTGATGTAGGGCATGCTGGAGGTTGCAGAAGGTGACATAGGTCACAACAGGGTCTGCAGAGGGTGAGAGGAGACACACTGGGGGCTGGGATGGGAGACATAGGAGTCACACTGGGGGCTGGGATGGGAGACATAGGAGTCACACTGGGGGCTGGGATGGGAGACATAGGGAACATCTGGGGCTGGGGAGGAGAACGTAGAGCACACCAGGTGCTAGTGCGGGTGACATTGGGCACACCTGGGCCTAAGGCGGATAACATTGGACACACTGGGGTTGTGGATGTAGACATAGGACACACTGTGGTTTGTGGAGGGAGACATAGGACACACTAGGGCTTGCGGAGGGAGACATAGGACACTTTGGGGGTTGGGGAGAATGAGAAGAGACACCGTGAGGACTGTGGAGGGTGACAGGGACTGGGGGCTGGGGAGGACAGCATTTTACATAGGAATGGCTATTAAGCCTAACAGGGGCACAGTCAAGGCTGGAACTATTGGCGAGCATTTCAGACTGGGTTTTTTGCCTTCTTTTGGATCAACAGCAGTAAGTATTGTGTGAGAGGCTGAACCTGATGGACGTATGTCTTTTTTAAGCCTATGTAACTATGTAACTGACTGATTGTGGCCCTGGCAAGGGTTTCAGAGGGCACATGGGCGACAGGAGAATGACTCTGGTCACATTTGAGGCAGGGAATGGTGGCAGAGGGCTGAGCAGGAGCCGAGGAGGATGGCATACGGCTGAGGAGACAAGCATGGGGTCACTGGGTTTCATGGGATGCAGTGGGGCTGGTAGGCATTACAGGGGGCTGAGGAGAATGGCAGGGATTACAGTGGGGAAGGTGCCAGAGGGTAGAGGAGGGTCTGGGGAGGATCAGCACACAGGACAGAGTGGGAGATGAGGAGGAGGGCAGGAGACCTAGGGATGACAGAAGAGATCAATCATATATTAGAAGGATTTAATAACACTTATGAGATAGAAACACAGAGAATTCAGGATAAAAGATTTGATCATGAAGTACAGGATTATTAGTGGAGTATTTTGTGGGATAGAGAGGTACGTGGATTAGTCATGTGGTTGGGGGGGCGACAAAGTGATCCTTGGCCTTTGTTGGAAAAAATTATTACACCGGCCCTGACCTTACGGGGAAATTCACTGTTCGGTGCAATTTTGAGGCCAGTTCGGCACTCTCTGAATAACCCTGATAGTTACTTTGTACTTACTTCATGCAGAATATAAAGTCACGCTTCCATGATCCTTCTGGTTTGTAAACTTGTTTTCCAGAATTCACTGTAAACATTCCTCCGATGATGACGTCTCCCTCCTGATCATATTTATATTCAAACAGACAATTGCCCATTGAAAGGCGACATGCAGGGCCTGGATTCTGAGATACTGATCCTCCAGAGGACACACACAGGATGATCAGACAGAAAATCACTGCAAACACATAGTGAATCGCGTCGGACAGACACCGCTCCATCATCCCTTGTCCTTTTCAGTCCTGTGACTAGCAGCAGCTGGAAGGCGTCCGTTGTGTCTATGAGCAGAGCTCTCTCTATGAGCTGTATTTAAGCATCTTCTCGAGCTGCATTAAATAAAAATACATCATGTTCTCTGTTGACACATTGTCTTATTTTTTCTTGATGAGCAAATGTAAATCCCAAAGCAGAATAAGTTCTAGTGAATCATCCTACAAACATAGCACCTGCTAAATGTGTCCAGGATGAATTCTACTATTTGTTCTTGATAAAGTTTTCAGATTAAATGTGATGGACACAAATCATATAGGACTCTATTCCCTAGTGAACGATTGAAACTGATGAATACAATAGATACTTTTACATAGAAGCAAAACTTATTGTATATCCATGGGCAATTCAATGGGTCACATCTAAGCTCTCTAATCATGAAAACCTTGGACAATGTTGAATTGTCCCAGCAGTAAAAATTAAAGGTGGTTAGAGATTTTTTTTGTATATAGCAGTGATGGTTACCTACAAATCAGGTTTGTAAGGCATATTATGACACTATGAGGAAAGGCAATATGATCTGTAACACTGTATTATACAAGGTGCCTAGGTGGTATTTGAATATGTAACTTACGAGGTGAGCTATAATAGATAATCATGGTACTGATATTCTTATAAAAGTAGAACCATACCACATTTAATTGATTATTAAATAACGAGTGTATTGTTTATTAACATTCAGAAAGCAGTAGATTAAATCTGGTAATTATGAATGAATCTTTAGGGATATCATGAAACACATATATGCTTGAGATAATCCTGCAGACACATATTTTTAGATATTTATACCAACGTACATCAGGCATGCCGCTGCGAAATATGCTGGTGCTTTATAAATAAAGAAAAATAATAATATTGGTACATGCTGCATAGAATACTTGTATATATTAGGTTAGTGCCTGGTCATATATTACTTCCTTTAGGATTTTGGTCCCTAAAATCTGAGAAACACCAAAGTTAGGATTTTGATCTTAGGGAGACCTCTGCTGGACAGGCGCAAGGAGCACCTAGTTAAGTTTTGGGGAAAAGAATAATCGACCCACCAAGATTATAAAAATATTGTCAAGTTACTCCCTTGTAAGCCAGTCTTTGGATAAAGAGATCTGGAACATAAAAGGGGGTGAGTTTTAGACAAAAGGGTGGAAGAAAGGAAAGAAAGGGGCAGATACTACCAGAGGCCAAAGAGCCAGGTGGGCCACCACGCGATTCCACTCAATCTGTCCCGAATCTTACACCAATCTATCTTCACTACCAGATGGTAAAGTATAATTGATTAATTTTAACTTGATATCTATTTTCTAATTGTATTGTCACTGCTTTATATGTGCATCACCTTTTAAAGGAATATATATATAAATTATTTGGCTGTTGAAGCCTAAACAGTAGAATAGTATCAACCTTTCAGTTCCTGCTGCAGCAGAACGCTAAGGAAGTAGCTATTACGGGCGGCCTTGTTGCTCCCCCTAATTTAGTGAATTTATTTATATTCCAAGAATGCTGTGTTTGGACATCTAAAGAAAAATTCTGTCTCCATATAGAGATAAGCTGGAACGGATAATTAGCTTGTATATATTAAGTGCCACCAGCCCATTAGAATAAACAAACATAACCCAATTCTACATATTGCAACCGCTACCACTGAATGTACACTAAGTCAATAGGAAGGTTTTTTGTTAACTCATGTTGAATAAATTGCTGAGTCTAGTTTGCAAGTGATTAAATATACAGGTTATCTTGCTTGGTCCATCATATGTGTTACAGAGTAATTGCAGTGAATGATATTGTAAGCCGAGTATTGATGCTGTGATTAATCTGTAGAAGAGATAGTTTACCGATCAAGATTGTGTTATGTGCCTCCCTGAAGAAAGTTTCATTTAGTGAATCGGCCCCCACAATACTAAATTGCTGCAGGTGATGCCCCAGTAACTGAGTGTTTTAGCCAGGTTGAGGATTGTTTTATAATGGGAGAAGCTTAAGTGGGTAGGATAGAACTTAGAAACATAGAAACATAGAAAAATGTCGGCAGATAAGAACCTTTCGGCCCATCTAGTCTGCCCAATTACATGGATACTTTACCTGGATTTATCTTTTGTTTAGGATAGCCTTATGCCTATCCCATGCTTGCTTAAATTCAATTACTGTTTTGGCCTCTACCACTTCAACTGGAAGACTTTTCATGTATCCACCACCCTCTCAGTAAAATAATGCTTCCTGATGTTACTTTTAAACCTTTGCCCCTCTAATCTAAGTCTATGTCCTATTGTTTTGCTACTTTGTTTCCTTTTAATATACTCCCTTCCTCTACCTTGTGGATTCCCTTTACGTATTTAAATGTTCTATCATATCTCCTCTGTCTCGTCTTTTTTCCAAGCTGTACATGTTAAGATCATTAAGCCTTTCCTGGTAACTTTTCTCCTTCAAGCCGTACACCATGTTAGTAGCCCTTCTCTGAACTCTCTCTAAGATGTCTATATCCTTCTGGAGATACGGTCTCCAGTACTGCACACAGTACTCCAAGTGAGGTCTCACCAGTGCTCTGTACAGTGGCATGAGCACTTCCCTTTTCATAGTTACATAGTTACATAGTAACTGCTAATACCTCTCCCTACACAACCAAGCATTCTGCCAGCATTTCCTGCTGCTCTATTACATTGACTACTTACCCTTAGATCCTCTGAAATAATAACCCCTAAATCCCTTTCCTCAGATGTTGAGGTTAGGACTGTATCAAATAATCTATATTCAGCCCTTGGGTTTTTACGTCCCAGGTGCATTATCTTGCACTTATCCACATTAAATCTCAATTGCCACAGCTCCCACCATTTTTTTAGTTTACCTAAATCATTTGTCATTTGGCTGATCCCTCCAGGAACGTCAACCCTGTTGCAAATCTTTGTGTCATCAGCAAAAAGACATACTTTTCCATTAATACTAGACATGTGCATTCGTTTTAGTACTAAAACGATTTAGTCCGAATTTTGGGATAATTTAGTTTTCGTATGACTCAAGAGATACGAAACTGCTCAGTACAAAAAACAAAAGAAACTAAAATAAAATGCACTACATTTTAGTTTCAGTCCTTTTTGTGATATTACATTGATGAGTGAAGGAGACCAGCAATGAAGAGCGCAACATCGCAAAGCTACAGAAAAGGTTTGTATGTGTAATCCTTCCTGACCCCTACCCGAAAATCTGACATGATAGAGCTCCAGAATATTCACTCGCAGCACAGACAGCCAGCACAGGAGAGGAAACCTTTACTTAACCCTTGCATGTCTATGAGACAGACAAGATGGTAAAAGCAGCTGGAGAGGGAAAACAATCAAATAAATCACACTGAAAGCTAATGACAGAGGAGGGCTGGATAGTAAAAACCTCTTTATAACAAGCAGCACTGGGAGAAGAGAGGGACTTTATAAAACGTGTGTTATCTCCCCTCCCGCTCTGCATAATAGGGGCTTAGGTCTAATACAATTTATGTTATCCAGGAGCGCTATATAAAATGTGTATTATAGATGAACAAAGAGGGATAAAGTCCCTCTTCTCTGCCAGTGCTGCTTGTTATAAAGTTTTTTTTTATGTCTGATACATTGAGTATCCAGCTCTCACAGTTACTCTGTCATTATGAGCCTTCAGTGTGATTTATTTGTTTTCCCTGGATCTAAAGTGCTTTATTTCATAAAAAAATAAAATTGCACCAGTCATCTCTTCTCTGAGCTTTCAGACCGATTTACGTTAATATTTTCCCTCTCCCCTGCTTTTATATTCCTGTCTGTCTCCACAGAGATACAAAGTTTAAGTAAAAGTTCCCTCTCCTGTGCTGGATAAGCATTGCATTCCGAAGTTCTGCACCCTCCACATGCCAATGCAGTAGGATGTTCTATACAGAGAGGGGCATTAATTAATGCAGGAGGATGTTCTATACATTACACAGAGAGGGGTATTAATGCAGGACGATGTTATATACATTGTACAGAGAAAGGTATAAATTGAGGAGGATGTTCTATACAGAGAGGGACATTAATTAATTCAGGAGGATGTTCTATACATTATACAGAGAGGGGTATTAAATAATGCAGGTGGATGTTGTATACATTATACAGAGAGGAGCCTTTTTTTTTTTTAGCCCTTTAATTCCAGTGGCTGCTTGTTAGATTATCTCTCCATACAATGTATCAGGCTCAGCTGTTACATTAACTGACTGCTGCTCATCGTTTCAGTAAAACAAGGAAATAATATTGTTATAACCTCTTATATATAAAAATATTATTTTCTTGTTTTACTGAAACTCTGAGCGCTGTGATGAGCAGCAGTCAGTTACTGTAGCAGCTTTGCCTGACACACTGTGCTGAGAGTGAGAGATACTGTAACAAGCAGCAATCTCAGCCCTCTGGGGAGTCACTACAATAGTAATTGTATCCACTGGTTTTCAGATGAATGAAATTAGTTTTCATACTAAAGAACTGAAAACGAATTTCTTTAGCAACTAAATAAATTGCATTTTAGGACTAATCCATTAGTTCAAAACGAAATTTCGTGCTGTGCACATGACTAATTAATACCTTCTGCAATATCACTAATAAAAATATTAAATAGAATGGGTGCAAGTACTGACCCCTGAGGTACCCCACTGGTAACAAGACCTTGCGCCGAATAAACTCCATTTACCACAACCCTCTGTTGCCTGTCACTCAGCCACTGCCTAATCCATTCAACAATATTGGAATCCAAGCTCAAAGATTGCAATTTATTGATAAGCCTTCTATGCGGAACAGTATCAAAAGCCTTACTGAAATCTAAATAAGCAATGTCTACTGCACCACCTGTGTCTATTATTTTTGTTACCCAATCCAAAAAATCAATAAAATTAGTTTGGCATGATCCCCTGAGGTAAACCCTGTTGTTTCTGATCCTGTAATCTATGTGTTTTTAGATGTTCAACAATCCTTCCTTTAACATGGTTTCCATTAATTTCCCCACTACTGACGTAAGACTAACTGGCCTATAGTTCCCAGATTCCTCCCTACTACCCTTCTTGTGAATGGGCACAACATTTGCTAATTTCCAGTCTTCTGGGACAACTCTCGTTAGCAAGGATTGGTTAAATAAATCTGTTAACGGTTTTGCTATTACATCACTGAGCTCTTTTAATAATTTAGGGTGGATCCCATCAGGCCCCATTGATTTATTTGTCTTTCCTTTAGACAGCTGCTGTAGAACCTCCTCCTCTGTAAACTGATATGTAATTGTCTCGTTAGTGTTTCCTCCTATCTGAGGTCCCTTTCCTTCCTTTTCTTCTGCAAAGACTGAACAAAAATATTCATTGAGGCAGTCAGCGAGACTTTTATCCTCTTCTACATACCTTCCTTCCTTTGTTTTTAATCTAACTAATCCTTGTTTTACTTTTCTTTTCTCGTTTATGTATCTAAAAAATGTTTTGTCCCCCTTTTTTACTGACTGAGCTATTTTCTCTTCTGCGTGTGCTTTGAAAGCCCTTATAAATTGCTTTGCCTCTTTCTGTCTAATCTTATAGGTTTGCTTATCTTCTTCACTCTGAGTTTTTTTATAATTATTGAATGCTTTCTTTTTGTTCTTCACTATTTTGGCCACTTCTGCAGAGTACCACAGTGGTTTCTTCCCTTTTTTGTTTTTGCTAACAAGTCGAATGCAATTGCCTGTGGCCTTCAATAATGCCTCCTTTAAATAATCCCATTTCTCCTGGACTCCCTTTAAACTCCTCCAGTCTGATGACTCATTCACACAAAATCTCATTTTAGAAAAATCCTTTTTTTTAAAGTCTAAAACTTTTGTTTTTGTGTGGTGCGGCTCCATCCCTGTTCTTATATTAAACCATACTGACTGGTGATCACTAGATCCCAAATTTTCACCTACAACAACATCCGATACCAAACCTCCATTTGTGAGTATTAAATCCAATATGGCCTCTTTACGGGTCGGCTCCTCAAACTTGGTGTTTAAGAATTATTTTGTACATATGTGGGGTGCGGTCTATAAACCTAAGCTGTTTGTCCATTAGATTATTGTGTGTCACAGTATTGCTACTAATAATCACTACCTATAACTACTCATAAAATTGTATCTTGCTGATCAGTTGACAACATATGATTGTATGGGACTTGATGGTGCAAATAAACCTTGATTTTGTTTTACTGTTACGTAGTCTTGTATCATCTTTAATGATTTTATTGTGTCTAAAAATATCTACATAGCCTCAAAAGAACTCGGGATAACAAGCTATATATTTGTTAACCTGCTTGGTGGTATTCCCGAGTGTGACTCGGGGTTAAATTTCCCTACTGAGATCGGTAACCCCGAGCCACACTCAGGCTGTATACTCACCGCATCTTTTGCTCCCTCGCTGTCTCTGCAGTCACCGAAGTCACTGCAGTGTGATCGCTGCGACTTGATTCCTGGTTCCGCTCCCTGCGAGCCACACGACGCAGGGGGTGGGACCAGGCGGCAAATTCAAAAACTGTTAAAAAAAAATTACACTGTAAAAAACACAGTAAAATATGAACTTTGTTACTTCGGGCCTAGATGCCTGTCTGAGGCTGCTGCAGGGGGAGAGATGACGACGCCCCGCTGACCAAAGGCGTCTTGCGTCAGATGCTGACAGCGCTGCGGGGATGCAGAAAAGAAGCAACTCTGAGGACGTCTGTGGCCGAGACTGCGTCACTATTGGGTTCCACCGCGACCTGTTTGTCAGCTGTCGAAGGCTGAGGAGAGCTGCTCTGGATCTGGTGAGCCTGATGGGGTGCCAATTCTGGGGCCCGGGGGGATTCTGCTAACCGTGAGTCGCTTCCCAATACGGGACCGGAGGATATGCTGGCGACACCTGTGGAGGAAGCATTATTTTACTGAGAGTGTGGTGGATACATGGAACAGCCTTCCAGTAGAAGTGGTAGAGGCCAAAACAGTAATTGAATTTAAGCAAGCATGGGATAGGCATAAGGCTATCCTAAACAAAAGATAAATCCAGGTAAAGTATCCATGTAATTGGGCGACTAGATGGGCCGAAAGGTTCTTATCTGCCGACATTTTTCTATGTTTCTATGGAGAACAGCCGGTGCCTGATGGCAGCTGGATCTTCCATTGTGCTGCCCAAGTGGTGGATGCTTCCTGGACCCCCCCGGTCGTCTCTGGCTCTGACATTTCCCAGGGCAGACGTGGTAGGATCCTGGCAACAAACCTCTAACCCTCGATCCTTTGGAAGGTCGGGACCGCTAACCCTAACCTCTAGCAGCCACAGAGGCCAGGGAAAACAGCAACACAGACTGAGATAGATATTGTAACTCACATCACCGTAACAGATAACAGATATCAGACAGGGGCACAGAGCAAGAGTTGTCATTTAACAGAACCGGGTCAGCAAGGTAAAGATATTTGTACTGCGCTATGGTACATGTGGCAGAATTCAATAGCACACAGTAGCAGCAGATACATCAGACAGGGGCACAGAGAGAGAGAGAGTAGTCGTATAGCAAACCGGGTCAGCAACATAAAGATACTTGTACTGCGCTATGGAATATGTGGCAGGATATAATAGCACACACCAACAGCACCAGGAGGCAACTGTACAGACAGGGAGTAAGCGAGAGAATAGTCGATGTTCAGGCAAAAAGTCGGCAACAATACGAGTACTCAGTATAGCAGGGTCAGCAACGGAATATACAATACGAAATTAGGATCAGTGATGCGGGAATGCAAATCCACGGCACGGCGAGGACTCAAAGTGCACGCTCCTCATTTAAAGGCCGGCGGCGCCGCGTCATCACGCCACGCCCCACCCCCATAGCAAGCGCAGACACGTCGGGTGCCGCCGGAGCTCCTGGCACCCAGCCAAGTGGTGGACATGTCGCCCCAGGGTCCCCCTGCGAGCCTCCCGGGACCCTGGACGTCACACTCTGGTGCCACCGATGACCTTCGACCATGGATCGGAGGGTTAGAGGTTTGTTGCCTGGGATCCTAGCAGGTCTGCCCTGGGAAACGTCAGAGCCAGAGATGACCGGGGGGTCCAGGAAGCATCCACCACTTGGGCAGCGCAAGGGAAGATCCAGCTGCCATCAGGCACCTGCTGTCTTCCACAGGTGTCACCAGCAGAGGTGACTGCAGAGACAGCGAGGGAGCTAAAGATGCGATGAGCATACAGCCTGAGTGTGGCTCGCAGGGAGCGAAACCAGGAAGCAAGTCGCCGTGATCACACTGCGGTGACTTCGGTGACTGCAGAGACAGCGAGGGAGCGAAAGATGCAGTGAGTATACAGCCTGAGTGTGGCTCGGGGTTACCGATCTCAGTAGGGAAATTTAACCCCGAGTCACACTCGGGAATACCACCAAGCAGATTAACAAATATATAGCTTGTTATCCTGAGTTCATTTGAGGCTATGTAGATAATTTTAGACACAATAAAATCATTAAAGATGATACGAAACTACATAACAGTAAAACAAAATCAAGGTTTATTTGCACCATCAAGTCCCATACAATCATATGTTGTCAACTGATCAGCAAGATACAACTTTATGAGTAGTTAGAGGTAGTGATTATTAGTAGCAATACACACATTAATCTAATGGACAAACAGCTTAGGTTTATAGACCGCACCCCACATATGCACAAAATAATTCTTAAACACCAATTTCTATCCTACCCACTTAAGCTTCTCCCATTATAAAACAATCCTCAACCTGGCTAAAACACTCAGTTACTGGGGCATCACCTGCAGCAATTTAGTATTGTGGGGGCCGATTCACTAAATGAAACTTTGTTCAGGGAGGCACATAACACAATCTTGATCGGTAAACTATCTCTTCTACAGATTTATCACAGCATCAATACTCGGCTTACAATATCATTCACTGCAATTACTCTGTATTTCCAGTCAAATAAAATCAGTTCTAAAATGTAATAGCGCTTTCCAATACACGTTTTGCTGGTGCTTGCCCAGCTTCATCAGTTGGGTCTGGGCAAACACCAGCGAAACTTGTATTGGAAAGCACTATTACATTTCAGATATTATTTTTATTTGCCTTTTATTTCTGTAAAGCTGCTTTGAGAATAAGTCCTCTAATTTTTTTGGTATTCCCGTGTCCTGTATTTCATTGGCAAAGGAGTCCAGATCTGAACAGGAATCCCAGCACCCAGTGTTTTTGGTTTGATTATATTAATGAATATAATTTATTTCCATTATTTTTGATAATTATTTTTTGGGATAATAAATTATTATTTAGTGTTTGAAACCTTCTCTGTCTGCGGGTGTTTACTAGACTCTTGCTTGCATGGGTTTCAGTGAGTTATTCCTACAGATTACAGGCCTACTATATAAAACAACACATCTCCTTTCCAAAAAAAAATAAAACACTTTTAGACACAAAATTTTGAAAAAATCAGACCGCCAGGGAGGTTAAGACATATATACATTGATTGATTATTAATCCTTATTTTAAGGGTAAGTAACCAAATTATACCATTGGTATTGGAGGCACTGTCATTAATGATATATATATATTTATCTATACTATAAAAGGATAAGCTAAAAACTGTCCGTCGCCAAAACCCTACTGCGCATGCGCGACGGACATTTGAAAGCGGCCGTTAGAACACACAGGTAGCTGCGCGTGCCGGCCGCGTGAAAAAAAAAACGGCACGAGCCGCGCGCAGCTACCTGTGTGTTCTAACGGCCAGATGCCCCGATCCTCCAGCGGTGATCACCTCCGGCTGCCGCTGGCTGCTCGGCGGGCCTCTAGGCTTAGGCGAGTCCCCGGCTCAGCTGGGCCTGTAGGCCCAAACCGAGCCGGGGGCTCGCCTAAGCCTAGAGGCCCGCCGAGCACCCAGCGGCAGCCGAGGTGGTCACCGCTGGAGGATCGGGGCCGAAGTTCCCAAACAAACACACCCCAAAATCGGCCCTGAGCTCCAGCGGAGACCTCCTCCGGCTGCCGCTGGCTGCTCGGCGGCCCTCTAGGCTTAGGCGAGCCCCCGGCTCGGTTTGGGCCTACAGGCCCAGCTGAGCCGGGGACTCGCCTAAGCCTAGAGGCCCGCCGAGCAGCCAGCGGCAGCCGGAGAAGGTCACCGCTGGAGGATCGGGGCCGAAGTTCCAAAACATACTCCCCTAACTCGGCCCTGAGCTCCAGCGGTGACCGGCTGCCGCTGGCTGCTCGGCGGGCCTCTAGGCTTAGGCGAGCCCCCGGCTCGGTTTGGGCCTACAGGCCCAGCCGAGCCGGGGACTCGCCTAAGCCTAGAGGCCCGCCGAGCACCCAGCGGCAGCCGGAGGTGGTCACCGCTGGAGGATCGGGGCCGAAGTTCCCAAACAAACACACCCCAAAATCGCCCTGAGCTCCAGCGGAGACCTCCTCCGGCTGCCGCTGGCTGCTCGGCGGCCCTCTAGGCTTAGGCGAGCCCCCGGCTCGGTTTGGGCCTACAGGCCCAGCTGAGCCGGGGACTCGCCTAAGCCTAGAGGCCCGCCGAGCAGCCAGCGGCAGCCGGAGAAGGTCACCGCTGGAGGATCGGGGCCGAAGTTCCAAAACATACTCCCCTAACTCGGCCCTGAGCTCCAGCGGTGACCGGCTGCCGCTGGCTGCTCGGCGGGCCTCTAGGCTTAGGCGAGCCCCCGGCTCGGTTTGGGCCTACAGGCCCAGCCGAGCCG
>CM019063.1:541819342-542355358 GCA_009667805.1 Leptobrachium leishanense
CATTTCACCGCTGTGCGCTGAGATAATTTTTACTGCTTTTGCTCATGTTTAAACGTGATTTGAAGCCATGGGAAATGTTTTATCACCAACGAGTGGGAAATGTTTGACCAACAATGAGTGGGAAATGTTTGGCCAACAATGAGTGGGAAATATTCCCATTTTAATCCAATATCTAATAAACCGTTTATTATTATATTCTGCAGTACAGAGTGTCTTTATTTTTAGATTTTTTAGGATCTTTTAAGCATTTTTTGGAATTTTTTTGAAAACCTTTTTTTTTTCGAACGTTTCGCGAACGTCCCGAAAACATAGAAACATAGAGACATAGAAAAATGTCGGCAGATAAGAACTTTTCGGCCCATCTAGTCTGCCCAATTACATGGATACTTTACCTGGATTTATCTTTTGTTTAGGATAGCCTTATGCCTATCCCATGCTTGCTTAAATTCAATTACTGTTTTGGCCTCTAAAAATTATATCTATATAATAAAACAGTTTTAAAGTCCGTCGCCGTCAAGCGCTGACTGCGCATGCGCGACGGACATTTAAAAACTGTTAGAAAAAAAAAAAAGCGGAGCCGTTGGAGAGGTGCGCGCCTCTCCCTGTCTCACCTCCTCACAGCTCAGTCACTGAGGAGGTGAGAGAGGTGCTTTGCGCGCGCCTCTCCAACGGCTCCGCTTTCTTTTGTTTTGCCTACCGCCGGGGCCTCAGCCCTGACTGCCGGCGTGCATCCCTGCTCGCCGAGGCTGGGCCCATGTGTGCCCACCGGCGAGCCAGGACTTGAAGTTAGCCGCCGACGGGCCCCCTCTGATGATGTCAGGGGAAGCCCGTCCGCGGCCATCTTGAAGTCCCTGCTCGCCGATGGGCTCAGCCTCCGGCGAGCAGGGACTTCAAGATGGCTGCCGGCAGCCCTCTGATGTCAGGGGAAGTACGTCGGCGGCCATCTTTAAGTCCCTGCTCGCCGGTGGGCTCAGCCTCCGGCGAGCAGGGACTTCAAGATGGCTGCTGGCAGGCCCCCTCTGATGATGTCAGAGGAAGCCCGCCGGCGGCCATCTTGAAGTCCCTGCTCGCCGGTGGTCTCATCCATGTGAGATGGGCACAAATATATACATGTGAGCAAGGGGGAAATATACCCATGTAAGCAGTGGGCAAATATATCCATGTGAGCAGGGGCAATTATACCTATGTATGCTGGGGCAAATATATCCATGTGAGCAGGGGGCAATTATACCCATGTGAGCTGGGGGCAATTATAACCATGTGAGCAGGGGGCAATTATACCCATGTGAGCTTGGGGCAATTATACCCATGTGAGCTGGGGGCAAATATATACATGTGAGCAGGGGGCAATTATACCCATGTGAGCTGGGAGAAAATATACCCATGTGAGCAGGGGGCAATTATACCCATGTGAGCAGGGGGCAATTATACCCATGTGAGCTGGGGGCAATTATACCCATTTGAGCAGGGGGCAATTATACGCAGGGGGCAATTATACCCATGTGAGCTGGGGGCAATTATACCCATGTGCACTGGGGCATTTATACCCATGGGAGCTGGGGGCAAATAAATTCATGTGATTTGGGGCAAATATACCCATGTGAGCTGGGGCCAACATATCCATGTGAGCTTGGGCCAAATATACCCATGAGAGCTGGGGGAAATATATATACCCATGTGAGCCGGGGGCAAATATACCCATGTGAGCTGGGGGCAAATAAATTCATGTGAGTTGGGGCAAATATACCCATGTGAGCTGGGGCCAACATATCCATGTGAGCTTGGGCCAAATATACCCATGAGAGCTGGGGGAAATATATATACCCATGTGAACCGGGGGCAAATATACCCATGGGAGCTGGGGGCAAATAAATTCATGTGAGTTGGGGCAAATATACCCATGTGAGCTGGGGCCAACATATCCATGTGAGCTTGGGCCAAATATACCCATGTGAGCTGGGCGCAAATATACCCATGTGAGCTGGGGGTAAATATACCCATGTGAGCTGGGGGAAAATATTCCCATGTGAGATGGGGAAAATATATATCCATATGAGCTGAGGGCAGAGCTGAGGGCAATATATAACCATGTGGCCAAAAACATTGTCTTTCCTTGATGTTGCTGTGCTTTCATTTCAGCGAGCATTCATGCACACCTCACTTAACAATAGACTGCCCTCTGGGCAGGCTTTCCACCTAGTATTATTTATAAAGGATTTTACCATCTTTTAATTTTTTTTATTCTATTTCACCAATACATTGCTCGATATATATGTGTTTTTTTTTTATGATGTTGATTGTGGTTTTTATGTATTATACTGATGAATATAGTTTTATTTGGTACCCCCCTTGCCAGCTGTACCTGCTGATTGCTAGTTAGCTTGCTTTGGAAGACTCACTATAGCCCCTTAATGTAATTTCATATTTTCAAAGTTCGAAATTCGTGAATTTTCAAACAGCCGATGTCTGAATCGAACAGGAAGCCCATGCCTAGCTGTAATATGCTCATACACAGTGCACGTTTATGTGGATTTTATTGCTGCGCAGCTCTGTGATATGCTCATACACAGTGCACCTTTCTGTGAGTTCTATTGCTGTTGAGCTCTGTTATATGCTCATACACAATGCACGTTTCTGTGGGTTTTATTTCTGTGCAGTGTCGGATATAATCTCTGCACGTGAATACAACACGTTTATATATATTGGACTTACCAGCCAAGCCTCCAATATGTCTATATTGGACTTACTGGACCTACCTCGGCAGTTGCCACCAATATATCAGGGATTATTATTTCATAAGAAACTTATACGAGACACAAATATCAATCGTTTATATCTCTTAGAAATTATCCTGAATTTTTTTAATTGTCTGTGTTTTGCTTTAAAAAATACAATAATCAATAATCGGATAAAAATATATATATATTTATTACGTATACAAAAAAGTTTCAAATCTCATATCATAAACAACAATTTATAAACCACAATCCAGCATATAAAAAATTGCTTCACAATATATGTATCTCCGGTTAGTAACTGCATATATGATTAATATCATTTACCTTATCAGTTAGTAACTAATACACAAATGGTTAATAAACATTTCTGCTTAATACAACATGCATTTCCCAGCAAACAATGTTTAACCAGCCAGCTCTTATAGATATATATATATATCTCTATGCTACATGGATCAACAAAAGATGAGCTAATTTAATGATAAGTAATAAAAACTTATTTAGTGAATCCTCCCCTAATCTCGAGAATTAAACTTCTAATCTTTTGCTTTTTATTTTGTAGTTATATAATTCCTTGCTTATTAATTTTAATCACAGTAATTTCCAAATTCAATATATATATATTGGTATCAATCTTACAACATTTCTTTAGGAATAAATCCTTATATCCACTTCTTCATATTTCCATCTGCAGATTAGAAATACTTAGAATTTGAATTTAACCATATCCGAGAAGTCTCAGTCTAATGTTGCAAGAATATCTACACACATATATATATAATTACATTAATTCCTTATTTCATACATTACCTGTCCAATTTGGATGTTCATAAGTCTGCCTTGGAATTCCTGATGTAGTAATTTTTGGAATGTGTGAAAATTATCGATCAGATAATCAATGCATGTGAGTTAGAGAGTTGGTGAGAATATTGATTGCCTCATGTCTTGGGATCTGCCTGCATCGTGATGTGAGTCTGTCTGCTGGAATCTCCGACTTCTCAGAGTGTCATGTATAATGAACGTCTGAGTGCATGGCGATGTGAGCCTGACTGCTGGAATCTCCCGACTGACTTACAAAAAATTTGCCGCTTATTATAGCCAATTTGACGTCATGGTTAATTAATAACAATATGAATCACTATTTTCACTATCCTCTAGAGGGCAGTATTGCACTTCTTTTATTAATTCCAATTAATTCCACCATTTCTTTTTAATATCTTATCTTGGGTCAAAAGGTCAGACTGACTTACAAAGAGCCTTGTCTTCCAACTAGACTGTCTCTGTCTCCATCTGTCATACCTGATTTATATTCCTACTCCCTTTTGAAATTACTATAGAGTCCTATCAGCTAAATTCTTTCCTGGTTAACTCACAGAATCTATTCTTTAGTAATTTCTATTATTTACCAATTATATACTTTCTACAATATTTATTGGAGTATATATCCTACTGTAAATATAATAAAATATACCTTGATTATAAACATATATTTTGTGAATATAAATTTATATTACAGAAATTTTAACTCTTTTTCCTATACCCAAAAAACAAAATCTCTTTTGTTTTAAAACTTCAGACAAACCAATAAATTTACTTATAACATGTCTTAACATTATCTCACATTCATTCTAGGTTCCTTCATGTCTGGGACTTCACCCAGGAATGAACTCTATAAAAAAAATCTCGTCCATTTCTAAACGTAGAGAAATTTTGAAAGAAAAACTGTCTTTAAAACAAAATGGCTACAAGCGTCCATTTTAAAATCCTTTGTCTCTAACATACCCGACAGCAGCTCTGTGATATGCTCATACACTGCACATTTTTGTGGGTTTTATTGCTGTGCAGCTCTTATATGCTCATACACACTGCATATTTCTGTGAGTTCTATTGCTGTGGAGCTCTGTGATACACTCACACACAATACACATTTCTGTGGGTTTTATTGCTGTGCAGCTCTGTGATATGCTCATACACAGTACACTTTTCTGTGGGTTTTATTGCTGTGCAGCTCTTATTCGCTCATACACACTGCACATTTCTGTGGGTTTTATTGTTGTGCAACTCTGATACGCTCATACTCAGTGCACCTTTCTGTGGGTTTTATTGCTGTGCAGCCCTGTGATACGCTCATACACACTGCCCGTTTCTGTGGATTCTATTGTTCAACCAATTAGAGTGGCTGTGATCCAGTATACATGACATGCATGGCTGATCTTTGTAAAAATGCTTGATTTTAAACATTTCATAATTTTATTTATCTCGATAGATACATTTGAAATGGTATACAAAATATACAAATAGGCACTTGGCGTCCACTTTTAATATAAAGAGAGGAAAAGGCGGAGCTCTAAGAGGAAAAGGTGAAGCGTCTCAGGGACGCCAAGGTATATTCTAAGCTGGATCTGCGAGGTGCATACAATCTAGTTTGTATTAAGAAGGCAATCCAACATTTCTTAGGATTTCAAGAATTATTATAGAAGATTCATAAAGTATTTCTCTGCTATGGTATCTCCCCTGACCGCTATGACAAAAAGGGAAGTTGTAATCAAAAATGGACCCACATACAGAACAAGCATTTGAGGCCTTAAAACAGGCCTTCACCACTGCCCCGGTGTTAAGACATCCAGATCCCACAAAGCCTTTTCAGTTGGAGGTCGATTCATCAGAAATTGGCATAGGTGCAGTGTTGTCCCAGAGAGAGGAGCACGATAAACCGCTACATCCTTGTGGGTTCTATTCTTGAAAGTTGACTCCAACAGAAAGGAACTATGATATAGGAAACAGAGATTTGTTAGCATTGATTTCTGCCTTAGCAGAGTGGAGATACTTGCTGGAAGGTTCCAGCAATCCTCTTATTAAATCACTGACTATAAGAAACTTACCTAAATCGGTGATGCCAAGCATCTGATCTCAAGGCAAGCACATTGGTTTATGGTTTTATCCCGATTCAACTATGTTCTTATATACCGACCTGGTTCTAGGAATACAAAAGCAGATGCTTTATCTAGACAGTACGAGACGTATAAACAAAACATACAAGGCAAACACCCCATCGTTCCTCGAGAACGTATTCTCGCATCCATTTCCCTAGAGGTATCTTCACCCTTCTTGGAAAGGCTTCAGGGATTTCAAAATACAGCTCTTGAGGGGAAGCCACCAACCAAGCTCTTTGTACCTGAAACAGAGAGAGATCAATTAATGTTTTTGTTTCATGATGTTAAACATCAGGTCACATGGGTATTACCAAAACCATACCTAACATCAGTAGGTCGTTTTAATGGCCCACATTACGATAAGGCATATATTATCGTGTATATAGCCGTGTGTGACGTATGCACTAGAAACAAAAGTCCCAAGACTATACCAGTAGGCCTACTTCACCCATTACCCATTCCAGAACGCCCATGGTCACATCTGGCAATGGATTTTATAGTGGACCTACCCAGTTCTGAAGGGAATACGGTGATACTCACCATCATTGATAGGTTTTCTAAAATGGGGCACTACATCCCACTGCCAAAGTTGCTTTCTGCAGCTGATCTAGTTCCGATATTTGTACAAAACATTGTACGTCTTCATCGAGTGCCACAGGGTATTGTATCCGATAGGGGTACACAATTTGTATCCAGAATCTGGAAAGGATTCTGCACCAACATGGGGATAACTTTTGGCCTTCTCTTCAGCTTATCACCCTCAAACCAATGGAGCGGCTGAGAGGACAAACCATAATGTTGAAAAGTATATTCGGTGTTTTGTGTCTTAAAGACAGGATAACTGGTCAAGTCTGTTACCGTAGGCTGAATATGAACTCAATAACTCCATCAGTGAGAGTATGGGTCGCTCACCTTTCCAAATCGTTTATAGATATGACCCCCCTATACTTCCTTCCACATTTCAGGTGTCTGCCATACCTGAGCATAATCCAGTCAAAATTAGCTGAAATGGCTAAGCAGTGAAAGGGTTAAGGTATTAAAAAATACAAATAGGTCTTTTAGAAATTAAAAAGGTTTATAAAGATATCAATTTGAATGGTCTTTAGAAATAAAAAAATAACATATTTATTACATTGAAACCTATTGAAACCCTAGAACTATGCTAGGCCTAGTCGAGGCCCAGTCCACCAGGTCGGGCCTTTCTGGGGAAGCAGTGGGCGTCTCCTCCATCTGTGCACACGGGGCCCCAGAGTGTGCCTCGGGCTGGGCTTAGGGTGTGCCCAGGCACCGCGGCATCCGACCCACGTGCATGCCTATGCCGGTGTGCCTTGTGGTTTAACCGGCCCTGGCCATAATAAGATAGAGCAGTAGTCTGGATATGATTATACTGCGCATTGTGAGCAATGTAATTTGCTTGCGGGTACTCTACATAAAGAACCTTTTATCCAGCCAAATTCCAAGCCAGTTTCCTTCCTAGTAATGAACATGTAAATAAAATTCATACAGAAACATTGTATAAGTTTAAACATTAGATAAAGGAATACACGGTGTGATCCATATATTCCTGGAAACTCAGCGTGTTCATAAAACACAATCATGTGTCCATTATTCACTGGGGGCTTCACACAGCTGAGACCACAAATCACCAGCAAGACTTTTTCTGTTCTTAAGAGTTTTGATAATGTTTGGTTTTGAAGGTCACCATATAACTATAGAACTGAACTAATGTCAGGGGATGTTAAAGGCTGTTATTATTCTCTCCGTGCCTTCAGGTCACTTGCACATATCTATACTATAAAAGAGTAAGCCTTCAAGTGTCCATCGCCAAAAGCGGTCTGCGCATGCGCGACGGACATTTGAAAGTGGCCGTTAAAACAAACAGGTAGCTGCGCGTGCCGGCCGCCTGCAAAAAAAAAAAAAAAATCGGCACGAGCCGCGCGCAGCTACCCGTTTGTTTAAACGCCGCAAGCCCCGATCCTCCAGCGGTGACCGTCCTCCGGCTGTCGCGGCCTGCTCGGCGGGCATCCAGGCTCAGGCGAGCCCCTGGCTTGGCTCGGGCCTACAGGCCCAGCCGAGCCGGGGACTCACCTAAGCCTAGAGGCCGGCCGAGCAGCCAGCGACAGCCGGATGACGGTCACCGCTGGAGCTCAGGACCGAAGTTCCCAAAACATACTCCCCTAAATCGGCCCTGAGCTCCAGCGGTGACCTCCTCCGGCCGAGCAGGGTGCTAGGCCGGCCTCCAGGCTCAGGCGAGCCCCCGGCTTGGCTTGGGCCTACAGGCCCAGCCGAGCCGGGGACTCGCCTAAGCCTAGAGGCCGGCCGAGCAGCCAGCGACAGCCGGAGGACGGTCACCGCTGGAGCTCAGGACCGAAGTTCCCAAAACATACTCCCCTAAATCGTCCCTGAGCTGCAGCGGTGACCTCCTCCGGCCGAGCAGGCTGCTAGGCCGGCCTCCAGGCTCAGGCGAGCCCCCGGCTTGGCTTGGGCCTACAGGCCCAGCCGAGCCGGGGAGTCGCCTAAGCCTAGAGGCCGGCCGAGCAGCCAGCGACAGCCAGATGACAGTTAACGCTGGAGCTCAGGACCGAAGTTCCCAAAACATACTCCCCTAAATCGGCCCTGAGCTCCAGCGGTGACCTCCTCTGGCTGAGCAGGCTGCTAGGCCGGCCTCCAGGCTCAGGCGAGCCCCCGGCTTGGCTTGGGCCTACAGGCCCAGCCGAGCCGGGGACTCGCCTAAGCCTAGAGGCCGGCCGAGCAGCCAGCGACAGCTGGATGACGGTCACCGCTGGAGCTCAGGACCGAAGTTCCCAAAACATACTCCCCTAAATCGGCCCTGAGCTCCAGCGGTGACCTCCTCCGGCCGAGCAGGCTGCTAGGCCGGCCTCCAGGCTCAGGCGAGCCCCTGGCTTGGCTTGGGCCTACAGGCCCAGCCGAGCCGGGGACTCGCCTAAGCCTGGAGGCCGGCCTAGCAGCCTGCGACAGCCAGAGGACAGCCACCGGTGGAGCTCCGGGCCAATGTAAGAGGATGTTGCCTACACCTACTCACCGACATCGGCCCTTAGCTCCTCCAGCGATGGTGGTCCCGCTTCCAGCGTCCTCGCTCTCTCTTCGTTGGTCGCCGGTATGACGTCACGAAAGCCTTTGACCCCGGGTCAAAATGCCGGGGTCAAAGGCTTTCGTTACATCATGCCGGCGACCAACAAAGAGAGAGAGGACGCTGGAAGCGGGACCGCCATCGCTGGAGGAGCTAAGGGCCGATGTCGGTGAGTATGTGTAGGCAACATCCCCCTACATTGGCCCGGAGCTCCAGCGGTGGCTGTCGCAGGCAACTCGGCCGGCCTCCAGGCTTAGGCGAGCCCCCGGCTCGGCTGGGCCTGTAGGCCCAAGCCAAGCCGGGGGCTCGCCTGAGCCTGGAGGCCGGCCGAGCAGCCTGTGACAGCCGGAGGACAGTCACCGCTGGAGCTCAGGGCTAATGTAGGTGAGTATGTGCTCTCCACACCCACCCTGCTTGCTCGGCCGGTATCCAAGCTTAGGCGAGCCCCCGGCATGGCGTTGGCCTAGAGGCCCAGCCGAGCCGGGGACTCGCTTGAGCCTGGAGGACGCCCGAGCATGCAACTCGACCGGCCTCCATGCTCAGGCAAGTCCCCGGCTCGACAGGTCCTCTAGGCCCAAGCCAAGCCGGGGGCTCACCTAAGCTTGGTAACCGGCCGAGCAAGCAGGGTGGGTGTGGAGAGCATATACTCACCTACATCGGCCTCGAGTCCTCCACCGGTCCACACATACTCACCGACATCGGCCCTTAGCTCCTCCAGCGATGGCGGTCCCGCTTCCAGCGTCCTCTCTCTCTTCGTTGGTCGCCGGTATGACGTCACGAAAGCCTTTGACCCCGGGTCAAAATGCCGGGGTCAAAGGCTTTCGTTACATCATGCCGGCGACCAACGAAGAGAGAGAGGAAGCGGGACCGCCATCGCTGGAGGAGCTAAGGGCCGATGTCGGTGAGTATGTGTAGGCAACATCCCCCTACATTGGCCCGAAGCTCCAGCGGTGGCTGTCGCAGGCAGCTCGGCCGGCCTCCAGGCTTAGGCGAGCCCCCGGCTCGGCTGGGCCTGTAGGCCCAAGCCAAGCCGAGGGCTCGCCTGAGCCTGGAGGCCGGCCGAGCAGCCTGCGACAGCCGGAGGACAGTCACCGCTGGAGCTCAGGGCTAATGTAGGTGAGTATGTGCTCTCCACACCCACCCTGCTTGCTCGGCCGGTATCCAAGCTTAGGCGAGCCCCCGGCTTGGCGTTGGCCTAGAGGCCCAGCCGAGCCGGGGACTCGCTTGAGTCTGGAGGACGCCCGAGCATGCAACTCGACCGGCCTCCATGCTCAGGCAAGTCCCCGGCTCGACAGGTCCTCTAGGCCCAAGCCAAGCCGGGGGCTCACCTAAGCTTGGATACCGGCCGAGCAAGCAGGGTGGGTGTGGAGAGCATATACTCACCTACAGAACCAAGAACAACACAATAAACAGCAGAGCACAATATTCGGCACAAAGCGAAGCACAGAACCAAGCACAACACCAAAAATGGCACAGAGCACAATAAAGAGAGCAGAGCACAATATACGGCAAAGAGCCGAGCCCAAGACAGCCGAGCAAAAAGGAATAAACGCCACAGAGCCAAGCACAATAAACGCCGCCATGCACAGTACAAAAGACGGCACAGAGCCGACCACAACAGAATAAACGGCACAGAGCCAAACGCTGCACAATAAACGGCACCGAGCACAGAACAAAGCACAACACAACTGCGCAGAGCACAAAAAACGGCGCAGAGCACAATATACGGCACTGAGCCGAGCACAGAGCCAAGCACTTAACCGAGCACAACAGAATAAACGCCACAGAGCCAAGCACATCACAATAGACGACACAGAGCTAAGCACAATAAACGTCACAGAGCCGAGCACAACACAAACGCCACAGAGCCGAGCACAACACAAACGCCACAGAGCCGAGCACAACACAAACGCCACAGAGCCGAGCACAATAAACACCACAGAGCCAAGCACAATAAACGCCGCCAAGCACAGTACAAAAGACGGCACAGAGCCGACCACAACAGAATAAACGGCACAGAGCCAAACGCTGCACAATAAACGGCACCCAGCACAGAACAAAGCACAACACAAACTGCGCAGAGCACAAAAAACGGCGCAGAGCACAATATACGGCACTGAGCCGAGCACAGAGCCAAGCACTTAACCGAGCACAACAGAACAAACGCCACAGAGCCAAGCACATCACAATAGACGACACAGAGCTAAGCACAATAAACATCACAGAGTCGAGCACAACACAAACGCCACAGAGCCGAGCACAACACAAACGCCACAGAGCCGAGCACAATAAACGCCACAGAGCCAAGCACAATAAACGTCACAGAGCCGAGCACAATAAACGCCACAGAGCCACGCACAATAAACGCCACAGAGCCGAGCACAGCACAATAGACGGCACAGAGCCCAGCACATTAAATGTCACTGACCCACGCATGGAGCCAAGCACAACAGAATAAACGCCACAGAGCCCGTCACAATAAAAGGCACAGAGCCAAGCACAGTACAATAAACAGCTCAGACCACAGAGCAAGACCACAATAAACGCTACAACAACGAGCACGGCACTGAGCAGAGCACAATAAACAACACAGAGCACAGCACCAAGCAGAGCACCGATCAGCGCACAAGAGCACCGATAAGAGCACGTAGCAGAGCACAAGAGCACATCACCATAAACGGCAGAGCACAGAGCAAACCACAATAAACTGCACAGAGCCGAACACAGCAAAATAAACGACACAGAGCCATAAACAACACAGAGCAGAGCACAATAAAAGACACAGAGCAGAGCACAATAAATAGCGCAAAGCATAGTACAATATCCCTGAACAGAGCGCAAGAACAGAGCACCGATGAGCACATAGCGGAGCACAAGAGCCCTGAACAGAGCACTGAGCAGAGCCCAATAAACGGCCCCACTAACACAACAAAAACTTTAAAAAAAAACAACCTTGGAGGTCCAAACAAAAAAACAGTGCACCCCTCTGCCAAAAACCCCACAAACTACTTAACCCTTTAAATATAAAACAAAGACAACTTCACATAAACAAAAAAATTTTAATAGTATTTAGGCTACTTATTACCAGGGACTGATGCATGCTTCACTAAAAATGTTGTATTCAAAGAAATTTATTCAAAATAGTCACTAAAAATATTTAACTTTTCTTGACGCTGCTGTGTATTCCTTTCCACAAACATTCATACGCACCACACTTATCAATAGACTGCCCTCTGGGCAGGCTTTACACCTAGTTCCTAATAATATATTTGTCTTTACCGTTAACGACCCTGCTTTGTATACGATCCATTCTCCTGTTATTGACCCGGCTTGGCTTTAGACTACTCTCTTTCTAATGTGTTTTATATGTTGTTTGATTTGTTTTAGTGATTTAACCCCCTGCTGTTTGCTGGGTTAATCACTCACAGTTTTGTGTTCTACCCCTCACGTTTAGGGATTTGTTTGCAACACTTCGGGCCCCTTTATCCAGGTTCCTACTTAGGTTCATGGTTTTGCTAAGACCACGATTACATGCTATTGTTTATTTCTGATTTTATGTTATTTCTGTATCTGACTGCCCTGCACCTTGTATACTTCACGGACTGTTGTTCCACGTTTACTGTTTCTGAGCGTGTCCTAGGTAACCTGTTGGTCTTGAAACCTTCAGAGCCTAGAGGCAATTCAGTTAACCCTTGTGCCTCCTTGTTACAGTCTGTAAGTCATAAACCTTTTGTATTATTCAAGCAGATACTTCTGCCCTCAAGGATCCCAACTTCGCTACTCCTGGGTAAGCGATACAGCTACCGTTACACATTTGTTGTACAATCTGCTTTCTTAACGCGGGGCTCAGGCAGGATTTGTTTCTGTACAGGGCACCTAGTTTGAAGTAAAGTTTAGATGAAAGTTTTTCGATGTGGGGGCCAAAGGATAGATTAGGGTCCAACCACATACCTAGATATTTGAGAGAAGTGACTGTGGTCAGCGCGTCGTTTGATCTTGTCCCCACACATAGATGGGGTGTTTGCAATTTGTGTAGTTTAGCTGTGATTCCAAAGAGCATTGTTACAGTTTTGTCAGTATTTAAAAAAAGTTTGTTCTGTTTGATCCACTTTTCTACCTCTGTGAATTGTTCTTGCAGCACGGCCTCCAGCTGCGGGAGATTTGGTTTGCTGATATAGATTACGGTGTCGTCTACATACATGTGTACAGTTGAGGCTTTACAGACGTTGAGCAGATCATTTATGAATATTGTGAATAGCAGGGGTCCTAGTATTGAGCCTTGGGTTACACCGCAAGTGACTAGGAGGAGCTGCCAGAAATTGACACATATTGTGACCTATCAGACACATATGATTGAAACCAGGTTAGCGTGCGATCACCAATGCCAGAGTTTTTAAGTTTTTGTAATAAGATGCCATGGTCTACTGTGTCAAAGGCCTTGGCAAAATCAAGGAAGATGGCTCCAGTTAGGTTTCCTTGTTCCATCCCAGCTTGGATATCATTGCAGACTTTTAAAAGGGCAGTTGTAGTTGAGTGATTTGGACGAAAGCCGGATTGATCCGGGGTTAAGTAGTTCCAATATTGATAATAATCACGTAATTGTGTGTAGACACATTTTTCCAAAATTTTTGACATTACAGGGAGCAATGATATCGGACGGTAGTTGGATACCAAAGTACTGTTACCACTTTTATGGATAGGTATCACTCTCGCAGTCTTCCAGAGTTTGGGTATGTATCCTGTCATCAGTGATTCATTGATTAGGGTTGCGACAGGTTTTGCAATTGAAGGTGCACCTGATTTTCAGCAGCATTGCTGGTATTTGATCAGGTCCAGACTGGTATTTCATTTTTTGCTTACGGAGAAGTTTAGTAATGACACTGACAGGCACTGGTCTAAAACTGAATTCCTATCTGATACAGGGACTTTGCACAGTTGGAGGGGCCTGACCTGCATGAGGCCTTTCTGATTGCATGTCATTTCCTAGCTTGGCAATCAAAGTGGTGGCGCATCCAACAAAATAATTATTAAAGGCATTTGCTACATCTAAGGGGTGTTGCAGGATTTGGTTGTTTACTTTGACAGCAGCCGGCTGGGAGTGGACTGGGGGTGCTTGTATGTTACTTATGGTTCTCCAAAAGTTTCTAGGGTTTGATATGTTATTGTTTCAATTTTCATTGAAGTAATGTGCTTTAGCCTTTTTTGTTTGTATTGTGCATTCATTCCGGCATTTTCGGTATTCGTCTATGTATAAAGGATTTTACCAGGAAGGATACAAGATGAATCACAGCTGTCTATCTCTACAGTAAAGCAATCTGTATATGTATATTTGTTTATGTTCTTATTATAACCAATGCACTAACATTCATTTTACAGACCGACCATACGGAGTTACATCAAATTGCTTGTGTTTATGTTTGGTATTGAACACATTAATTCCCGTCCAGACATTTTACCAAATATCACCTTGGGATACCATCTATTTGACTCCTGTACTGACCCGAGGAAAGCCGTGAAAAGTGTCTTACAGATTCTATCTGGACCAAACAAGACCATCCCTAATTATTCCTGTACTGGGTACAACAAGGTGGCCGGATTTATTGGAGATGAACATTCCATTTCGACCATCCCCATTGCGCAGATACTGGGGGTGTACAGATACTCACAGGTCAGTGAAATTTTTTCCCTCCTCTTACCTCCAGCTCTGTTTAGTTTGTTACTAAGTTGAACAACTTTCCTGAAACCATTCCCCCCCTCTGGATTTTGCTACAAGTTGTGGCGTTTTCCAAATTTCAGGGAAGCAGTAAAGCTGCAATGCGGCATCGGAGGACTGGGGCCGGCTGCTGCAATTTTAAAGTCACCTCTTTGACCAGTGACGGCTAAGAGCCCTTACTGTGGCAATACGTGCTTAGACTTTGATGGCTTATATGGACGGACAGCAGCAGCTACACAGCATTAACAGAGTTAACACACCTTTAATTTACAGCTTTAGCACCAGGGGCAATCCTAAATAAATAAGTGTTGGAATTTGCCAAGATTTCTCTTCACCCTAAAATCCTATACAACTGCAACCCCATATGATGCTATGTAATCTTAATTTATCTTCAAGTACACACCCAAAATTCAGTCTTTATCTGGTCCACTCTGAAAGCTGTTTGCTCTTCTACCCTAGCTGGACTTTGCTCCCACCCACCCCTCCCCTACCCCCTACCCTCACCCACCCCATGGTTTTCATTTTATGTACCCAATTAATTATCATGTGATATTCCATCTAGCAACACCACTCACTCTGGTACCTCACTTACCATCACTTCCATCTTCTGCTCTCTATCTATTTCCTGACTGTCCCCTTTTCTTATTCCTCTTCTCCCCCTCTACCTTTCTCTAGAATGTTTTCCCTCTGTTGCTACTCTTTTCGTTTACCTCGCTTCTATCTAAAGCTACCCTCTCCTTCTATACATCTTACCAATTGCCCCAGCTGGAAGACAAATCCTAATACACCATAGTCTGCTCTGTTCTTTTAACCCTTTCGCTGCTGAGGCATTTCACCCCCTGTATGCTGAGCTCATTTTTACCGGTTTTGCTCATCATGTTTAACCGTATTTTGAAGCCTTATTTTAATATATGACCCAGACATATTATATATCGTTCTTTCCGGGAGACTCGGCAGATTCATAATATGTCATTATTATATGTACAAGGTGGAAAGCCTGCCCAGAGGGCAGTCTATTGTGGATATTGCCCCAGCTCGTGGATATATGCCCCAGCTCATGGATATATGCCCCAGCTCGTGGATATATGCCCCAGCGCGTGGATACTGCCCCAGCGCGTGGATACTGCCCCCAGCTCGTGGATACTGCCCCAGCATGTGGATACTGTCCCAGCGTGTGGATACTGCCCCATCACATGGATATTGCCCCAGCGTGAGGATACTGCCCCATCACATGGATATTGCCTCAGCGTGTGGATACTGCTCCATCACATGGATATTGCCCCATCACATGGATATTGCCCCATCACATGGATATTGCCCCAGCATGTGGATACTGCCCCATCACATGGATATTGCCCCAGCATGTGGATACTGCCCCATCACATGGATATTGCCCCATCACTTGGATATTGCCTCATCACATGGATTTTGCCCCAGCGTGTGGATACTGCCCCATCACATGGATATTTCCCCAGCGTGTGGATACTGCCCCATCACATGGATATTGCCCCAGTGTGTGGATACTGCCCCATCACATGGATATTGCCCCATCACATGGATATTGCCCCATCACATGGATTTTGCCCCCCAGCTCAGACCCCAGACCAGACATGGGGCGGCTGTTCGAATGCTCTATCGGCATTCGGACAGCCGCCCCATGAAATCCTCATACTTACCTTCCCAAGCGGCGAAGTGGAAGTTTCCCCGCTTCCGGTCTTTGAAAGACCCAAGCCGCGGTCACATGGGACTCCCACGTGACCGGGGCTTGGGTCCTTCAAAGAGCGGAAGCGAGGGAACTTTCCCTTCGCCGCTCGGGGGACAGGTTGGATGCGCGCGGCAGCCGGGTAGAGGCTGCGAGCGCAGCCTCTACCCGGCTGCTGTGTGCATCTTGTAACCGCCGCGGTGAGCGCACAGCCGGCTCGTGCCGCGGCGGTTGCATGCGTGCGCAACCAACAGCCGCTGGTTGCGCGCGCATGCGCAGAGTAAGGCTTGGCGACGGACACGCCAAGCCTTACTCAATTATAGTATAGATATGTCATGTCCTGTCTGTATATTATAACAAAAAATTTAATAAAATTTAAATTTTCAATAATTTACAATGTGTAAAGTAGACATATGCACACCACAAAATTTCGTTTTGGACGAATGGATTCGTCCTAAAATTAAATTTATTTAGTTGCCCACGAAATTCGTTTAGATTTCTTTCGTATTTAAACTAATTTCTTTCCTCCGAAAATCAAATGCATCTCTGAGCGCAGAGATCAGCTGCTTGTATTACTGTATCTCTCTGCCGAAGTCTGCTGTTACAGTAACTGTATCTCTCTGCCGATGTCTGCTGTTACAGTAACTGTATCTCTCCATGAATGTATCAGAGTCACTGTAAAATGTTACAGTTTCTCAGATGTCCGCTGTAACTAATTTATTAGTGACTCCAGCGCTGGATAACACTGAAAAATGTGTTGTTTAAGTAAAATGATTATTACTGTGGCTCAGTGACTCCGTGTCTGCTCCATCAGAAGTGACTTGGTGAGATATCAGCGCTCAAAGCCAAGTCACTTCTGATGGGGCAGACACTGAGTGCTGCTAACTAAAAACAAGATCTTAGCCACATTAATAATTATTTTACCTAGATAACTAATTTTTCAGTGTTATTACAGTTACTCTGAGCGCTGGATCAGTTAACCCTTTCACTGGCTCTGAGAGATACAGTAACTGATCCAGCGCTCAGAGTCCAAGTAATAAACACTGCTAAATTAGGTAAGACATTCCTGGTGAGGAATGTATAAATATAGAGGATGAATAAATGTAGATTTGAATTTGGAGTTGAATTTGCAGTTGATAACCCGGAGAAACATTAATTCTATCATTAAATCATTGATAAGATACATAGTTGCTACAATATAATTTGCCTCCTGCATTAGTGTGATTATTACTATAGGTAGATATAATTTGCCTCCTGCAATACTAAGATTATTACTATAGGTAGATATAATTTCCCTCCTGCAATACTAGGATTATTACTATAGGTAGATATAATTTCCCTCCTGCATTAGTGTGATTATTACTATAGGTAGATATAAATTCCCTCCTGCATTAGTGTGATTATTACTATAGGTAGATATAATTTCCCTCCTGCAATACTAGGATTATTACTATAGGTAGATATAATTTCCCTCCTGCATTAGTATGATTATTACTATAGGTAGATATAAATTCCCTCCTGCATTAGTGTGATTATTACTATAGGTAGATATAATTTCCCTCCTGCATTAGTGTGATTATTACTATAGGTAGATATAATTTCCCTCCTGCATTAGTATGATTATTACTATAGGTAGATATAAATTCCCTCCTGCAATACTAGGATTATTACTATAGGTATATATAATTTGCCTCCTGCATTAGTGTGATTATTACTATAGATAGATATAATTTCCCTCATGCATTAGTGTGATTATTACTATAGGTATATATAATTTGCCTCCTGCATCAGAGTGATTATTACTATAGGTAGATATAATTTCCCTCCTGCAATACTAGGGTTATTTCTATAGGTAGATATAATTTTCCTCCTGCATTAGTGTGATTATTACTATAGGTAGATATAATTTCCCTCCTGCATTAGTATGATTATTACTATAGGTAGATATAATTTGCCTCCTGCAATACTAGGATTATTACTATAGGTAGATATAATTTCCCTCCTGCATTAGTGTGATTATTACTATAGGTAGATATAATTTCCCTCCTGCATTAGTGTGATTATTACTATAGGTAGATATAATTTCCCTCCTGCAATACTATGATTATTACTATAGGTATATATAATTTCCCTCCTGCATTAGTATGATTATTACTATAGGTAGATATAATTTGCCTCCTGCAATACTAGGATTATTACTATAGGTAGATATAATTTGCCTCCTGCAATACTAGGATTATTACTATAGGTAGATATAATTTTCCTCCTGCATTAGTGTGATTATTACTATAGGTAGATATAATTTGCCTCCTGCAATACTAGGATTATTACTATAGGTAGATATAATTTCCCTCCGGCATTAGTGTGATTATTACTATAGGTAGATATAATTTCCCTCCTGCATTCTTGTGATTATTACTATAGGTAGATATAATTTCCCTCCTGCAATACTAGGATTATTACTATAGGTAGATATAATTTGCCTACTGCAATACTAGGATTATTACTATAGGCAGATATAATTTTCCTCCTGCATTAGTGTGATTATTACTATAGGTAGATATAATTTCTCTCCTGCATTAGTATGATTATTACTATAGGTAGATATAATTTGCCTCCTGCAAAACTAGGATTATTACTATAGGTAGATATAATTTTCCTCCTGCATTAGTGTGATTATTACTATAGGTAGATATAATTTCCCTCCTGCAATACTAGGATTATTACTATAGGTAGATATAATTTGCCTCCTGCAATACTAGGATTATTACTATAGGTAGATATAATTTTCCTCCTGCATTAGTGTGATTATTACTATAGGTAGATATAATTTCCCTCCTGCATTAGTATGATTATTACTATAGGTAGATATAATTTGCCTCCTGCAAAACTAAGATTATTACTATAGGTAGATATAATTTCCCTCCTGCATTAGTATGATTATTACTATAGGTAGATATAATTTGCCTCCTGCAATACTAGGATTATTACTATAGGTAGATATAATTTCCCTCCTGCAATACTAGGATTATTACTATAGGTAGATATAATTTTCCTCCTGCATTAGTGTGATTATTACTATAGGTAGATATAATTTCCCTCCTGCATTAGTATGATTATTACTATAGGTAGATATAATTTGCCTCCTGCAATACTAGGATTATTACTATAGGTAGATATAATTTGCCTCCTGCATTAGTGTGATTAATACTATAGGTAAATATAATTTCCCACCTGCAATACTAGGATTATTATATATATCCAAAAGATGTAGGATACACTTGAGTACTTTAACAGGAGGGTAATTAAAAACTTGTAGTTTAATTAAGTATCCATATTAAAAATCCTGTAACCAACATTTCAGTGACTTTACATTATTTGTAGAGTTATTGCAAATTAAGGGCTTAACCCCTTCACTGCTGAGGCATTTCACCACTGTGTGCTGAGCTCATTTTTACCGCTTTCGCTCATCATGTTTAAACGCGATTTGAAGCCACATTTTAATAAATGACCCAGACATATTATATATTGTTCTTTCCGGCAGACTCTGCAGATTCATAATATATCATTTTTATATGTATACGTCATGACCTGCCTGTATATTATAACAAAAATACAATAAAAATTAATTTTTAATCATCTGCAGTGTGTAAAGTGTTTTTTTTTCACATTTTATCACATGAGCGTTTGCGGTTATGTTTTCTATGGGGTGCGCTTGTACAAAAAATTTGAAATGGGGACTTGTTACTTTTTTTGGGGGGAATTACGTGATTTTTAGCAAACGCACCCCATAGAAAAAATCATTAGTGCAGCATCATTGTTCACATTATAATTGAAATGTGAACAATATTGCTGCATTAATAAAAACAACACACAAAAAAAACATGTTTTTTTTATTTATTTTTTTTTAAAATTTATTTATTATTTATTTTTTTTTTTTTTTATTATTTCTTTTTTACTTTTTACCTAGTCATGTTGGGTATCATTCGAAAGGCCATGCTCAGGCCTTTCAAATGACACCCTCCATGACCCCCTAGCTGCCACGGTTCTGGAGATATCGGGGTTCACAAGAACCCCCTATCTCCACCAGGGGATTTCCTTGGGAAATCCCCGGCAGCTAGGCGTTCCCCGGCTATCTGATGTCATCACGCTATGCGTGATGACGTCAGACAGCGAGGGGAGTCCCGGGGGTGGAGCCGCCATCCAGGATGGCGGCCCCCACCGGAGATAGGCTGCACTTCGTCGCCGCAAGGCGCTGAAGTGCAACCCAGCACTTGAGGGGTTAAAGCCAGGGATCGCTTAAAAGGGGAGACTCTCCCCTTTTAAGCGGTGCCTGGCTTTTACCGCTGCTCCTACCCGATCGGGAGGGAGAGGGATCCGAACGGATCCCCCCCCTCCCTTCCAGGCTATCTCCCGGCATTGCCGGGGGGTCGCCTGGAAATGACGTCATCGCGCATGGCGCGATGATGTCATTTACGCCGGGAGGAGCTTGACTTCAGCGTCTGAGGACGCTGAAGTCAGAACGCCGTGGGACCCCGGACAGAGAGGTGAGTATCTCCACCGGGGGTCCCGCACAGCTGATGACGTGTGGGGCACGTCCTCAGCATGCAACGTGCATCAATGAGGACGTGTCCCACACGTCTTCAGCAGTGAAGGGGTTAATTTATGTATACCAAAACTCAAAATGGATTGGATGTTATAGTATTTCCCCAAATCCTTTTTATATTGTTTGAAATTATGGTGAATGTGGGATATTAATATATATATTTACACATTACATGACTTCCTAGAAGGTTCAGGAGAACATAAAATGACTGCATGCTCTGACAGTAAGTTTTTTCATTATAAAACTGAGCACCTTGTAAGTAAAGGGTCACAATGTGTGTTAACTTAGTGTGTCTGGCACAGTCACAGCGCTTTGTGGTGCAGACATGGGGCAGTAGCTGGAGCTCATCCCTGGTAGGTTTGCAGGGAACCTGTCTAAATTATCAGAGAGCCCCCCTAATGTAATATTGTAATATTATTTGTTTCTTATGCTGGACAGTGTGGACAGGACTCCCTGTAATGTGCTGTTTGAAGGGAGATTAACTGGACAGACTATCTCCATCAGTACATACACACACACAGTGCCTCTCTCCCATCTGTTTAACTTTATAAAATGTTAATTAGTGGAATCTGGTAAGAGGTGTGAGGAGCTATGTAGGCACTTATCTCCCCAGGGGACCATCACTGATAACAGGCATTTTTGTGGTTAATGATTCTTCCAGTGACTGCTTGTAAAATTAGACAGGGGGGACAGGTATCTATCTCCCCTCCTAATCAAACTCTAGTTTGTGGCTCTTGAGTTCTCAGTCCGGCACATAGAGGAAAGGATCGTGTCTCAGCCTGTAAAATTTTTCTGGTGCATCTGACCTTACAGTAAAAGAAAAAACTCCATTATATAAAACACAGGGAACATTTTACATTGCATTTTAAAAGGGAATTCGTTCATATAAATCAAGGGGGAACGAATTGTAATAAAATTTACATAAACTGATAAACTGATATATATATATATATATATATATATGTTTTATGTAAATTTTATTATAATTCGTTCCCCCTTGATTTATATGAATGAATTCCCTTTTAAAATGCAATGTAAAATGTTCCCTGTGTTGTATATAATTGAGTTTTTTCCTTACTGTAAGGTCAGATGCGCCAGAAAAATTTTACAGGCCGAGATTTATATGAAGGAATTCCCTTTTAAAATGCAATGTAAAATGTTACCTGTGCTGTATCTGTGTTTTTCCTAAGATAAGTAAGATAACACCTGGGTGAGCTTTGAAGGCACTTTGGTCCATGCAGGACGTCCACATTTGAAATCACAGGGAGTCCTGTCTGGCACTGACAGGACAGGATCATCCCTCTGCCTGCCCTGTATATATATTTCTCATGCTAGCAGAATTTACAACCTCCCAGAGATGCCATCATGCCATGTACTCTGCTGCTGTTTGAGGTCAGAGGGAAAGTAACAATTTCATTATATTATGCAGGTGGGAAACCATGTTACATCTCTCCAGGATACATTACTGGCTTAATATAATATAATTGTTTTGTATTCATCCTTTGATGTCAAACAGCAACAGAGTATGTGTATCACTGGGTGCTTGTAAAGTCTGGCTGCATTATACAACTTCTCTCACCTGAAAGCTGCAAAAAGTAAGCGGCCAGTGTGGTGACTTCATACACAGGGAAGATTTTATCTGTCCCTCAAAGCGATTCTTTTGTTTAAAATGCAATAAATGATATACTTTAAATGTGCATTTTAATAAAATATATTTTAATTTAAAAAAAGTGTGGTCTCCTCATTCAGTGGTACAAAAAGATCCCTTTCTCAATGCTGCTAACTGCTGTGTCACAAAATAAACAGTCAGAAGGCATGTTGTAGCACAGAAAGAAAACTGCTTTATTGTGCAAAAGGAGTAAGACCATGTTTCAGGCCTGCAGGACTTTTCTCAATACTTTTTCCCTCGCTTGTTAATTTTTTTTAAGTTACAGTGAGCAGTAACGCCAGATCAAGGCTTCAACTCTTGTTACTGCCCATTCACACACCATTTATTCATTATAGCTCCCTCTACACATTCATACAACACTCATACTTAATTTACATTTTTGACTACTGAAGTGAATAATATATATATATTTTTGTATTATTACTATAGGTAGATATAATTTGTCTCCTGCAATACTATGATTATTACTATAGGTAGATATAATTTGCCTCCTGCAATACTAGGATAATTACTATAGGTAGATATAATTTGCCTCCTGCAATACTAGGATTATTACTATAGGTAGATATAATTTCCCTCCTGCATTAGTGTGATTATTACTATAGGTAGATATAATTTGCCTCCTGCAATACTAGGATTATTACTATAGGTAGATATAATTTGCCTCCTGCAATACTAGGATTATTACTATAGGTAGATATAAATTCCCTCCTGCATTAATATGATTATTACTATAGGTAGATATAATTTCCCTCCTGCATTAGTGTGATTATTACTATAGGTAGATATAATTTCCCTCCTGCATTAGTGTGATTATTACTATAGGTAGATATAATTTCCCTCCTGCATCAGAGTGATTATTACTATAGGTATATATAATTTCCCTCTTGCATTAGTGTGATTATTACTATAGGTATATATAATTTGCCTCCTGCAATACTAGGATTATTACTATAGGTAGATATCATTTCCCTCCTGCAATACTAGGATTATTACTATAGGTAGATATAATTTCCCCCCTGCATTAGTATGATTAAAACTATAGGTAGATATAATTTCCCTCCTGCAATACTAGGATTATTACTATAGGTAGATATCATTTCCCTCCTGCATTAATATGATTATTACTATAGGTAGATATAATTTCCCTCCTGCAATACTAGGATTATTACTATAGGTATATATAATTTGCCTTCTGCATTAGTATGATTATTACTATAGGTAGATATAATTTCCCTCCTGCATTAGTGTGATTATTACTATAGGTAGATATAATTTGCCTCCTGCAATACTAGGATTATTACTATAGGTAGATATAATTTCCCTCCTGCACTAGTGTGATTATTACTATAGGTAGATATAATTTCCCTCCTGCAATAAGATTAATTACTTATAGGTAGATATATATTTCCCTCCTGCATTAGTGTGATTATTACTATAGGTAGATATAATTTCCCTCCTGCATTAATATGATTATTACTATAGGTAGATATAATTTCCCTCCTGCAATACTAGGATCATTACTATAGGTATATATAATTTGCTTTCTGCATTAGTATGATTATTACTATAGGTAGATATAATTTCCCTCCTGCATTAGTGTGATTATTACTATAGGTAGATATAATTTGCCTCCTGCAATACTAGGATTATTACTATAGGTAGATATATTTCCCTCCTGCACTAGTTTGATTATTACTATAGTAGGTAGATATAATTTCCCTCCTGCAATACTAGGATTATTACTATAGGTAGATAGATAATTTCCCTCCTGCATTAGTGTGATTATTACTATAGGTAGATATAATTTCCCTCCTGCATTAGTGTGATTATTACTATAGGTAGATATAATTTCCCTCCTGCAATACTAGGATTATTACTATAGGAGTAGATAAATTTGCCTCCTGCATTACTAGGATTATTACTATAGGTAATATAATATTCCCTCCTGCATTAGTATGATTATTACTATAGGTAGATATAATTTGCCTCCTGCAATACTAGGATTATTACTATAGGTAGATATAATTTTCCTCCAGCATTAGTGTGATTATTACTATAGGTAGATATAATTTCCCTCCTGCATTAGTATGATTATTACTATAGGTAGATAATTTCCCTCCTGCATTAATATGATTATTACTATAGGTAGATATATTTCCCTCCTGCAATAGTAGGATTATTATATAGGTAGATATAATTTCACTCCTGCACTAGTGTGATTATTACTATAGGTAGATATAATTCCCTCCTGCATTAATATGATTATTACTATAGGAGATATATATCCCTCCTGCACTAGTGTGATTATTACTATAGTAGATATATTTCCCTCCTGCATTAAAATGATTATTACTATAGGTAGATATAATTTCCCTCCTGCATTAGTATGATTATTACTATAGGTAGATATAAATTCCCTCCTGCATTAGTGTGATTATTACTATAGGTAGATATAATTTCCCTCATGCATTAGTGTGATTATTACTATAGGTAGATATAATTTGCCTCCTGCAATACTAGAATTATTACTATAGGTAGATATATTTCCCTCCTGCATTAATATGATTATTACTATAGGTAGATATAATTTCCCTCCTGCATTAGTGTGATTATTACTATAGGTAGATATAATTTCCCTCCTGCAATACTAGGATTATTACTATAGGTAGATATAATTTCCCTCCTGCATTAGTGTGATTATTACTATAGGTAGATATAATTTCCCTCCTGCATTAGTGTGATTATTACTATAGGTAGATATAATTTCCCTCCTGCATTAGTATGATTATTACTATAGGTAGATATAATTCCCTCCTGCATTAGTGTGATTATTACTATAGGTAGATATAAATTCCCTCCTGCATTAGTGTGATTATTGCTATAGGTAGATATAATTTCCCTCCTGCATTAGTGTGATTATTACTATAGGTAGATATAATTTGCCTCCTGCATTAGTATGATTATTACTATAGGTAGATATAATTTCCCTCCTGCATTAGTGTGATTATTACTATAGGTAGATATAATTTCCCTCCTGCAATACTAGGATTATTACTATAGGTATATATAATTTCCCTCCTGCATTAGTATGATTATTACTATAGGTAGATATAATTTGCCTCCTGCAGTACTAGGATTATTACTATAGGTAGATATAATTTTCCTCCTGCATTAGTGTGATTATTACTATAGGTAGATATAATTTGCCTCCTGCAATACTAGGATTATTACTATAGGTATATATAATTTCCCTCCTGCATTAGTGTGATTATTACTATAGGTAGATATAATTTGCCTCCTGCAATACTAGGATTATTACTATAGGTAGATATAATTTTCCTCTTGCATTAGTGTGATTATTACTATGGGTAGATATAATTTCCCTCCTGCATTAGTATGATTATTACTATAGGTAGATATAATTTTCCTCCTGCAATACTAGGATTATTACTATAGGTAGATATAATTTGCCTCCTGCATTAGTGTGATTAATACTATAGGTAAATATAATTTCCCACCTGCAATACTAGGATTATTATATATATCCAAAAGATGTAGGATACACTTGAGTACTTTAACAGGAGGGTAATTAAAAACTTGTAGTTTAATTAAGTATCCATATTAAAAATCCTGTAACCAACATTTCAGTGACTTTACATTATTTGTAGAGTTATTGCAATTTTAGGACTTAATTTATGTATACCAAAACTCAAAATGGATTGGATGTTATAGTATTTCCCCAAATCCTTTTTATATTGTTTGAAATTATGGTGAATGTGGGATATTAATATATATATTTACACATTACATGACTTCCTAGAAGGTTCAGGAGAACATAAAATGACTGCATGCTCTGACAGTAAGTTTTTTCATTATAAAACTGAGCACCTTGTAAGTAAAGGGTCACAATGTGTGTTAACTTAGTGTGTCTGGCACAGTCGCAGCGCTTTGTGGTGCAGACATGGGGCAGTAGCTGGAGCTCACCCCTGGTAGGTTTGCAGGGAACCTGTCTAAATTATCAGTGAGCCCCCCTAATGTAATATTGTAATATTATTTGTTTCTTATGCTGGACAGTGTGGACAGGACTCCCTGTGATGTGCTGTTTGAAGGGAGATTAACTGGACAGACTATCTCCATCAGTACATACACACACACACAGTGCCTCTCCCCATCTGTTTAACTTTATAAAATGTTAATTAGTGGAATCTGGTAAGAGGTGTGAGGAGCAATGTAGTCACTTATCTCCCCGGGGGGCCGTCACTGATAACTGGCATTTTATGGTTAATGATTCTTCCAGTGACTGCTTGTAAAATTAGACAGGGGGGCCAGGTATCTATCTCCCCTCCTAATCAAACTCTAGTTTGTGGCTCTTGAGTTCTCAGTCCGGCACATAGAGGAAAGGATCGTGTCTCAGCCTGTAAAATTTTTCTGGTGCATCTGACCTTACAGTAAAAGAAAAACTCCATTTTATAAAACACAGGGAACATTTTACATTGCATTTTTAAAAGGGAATTCGTTCATATAAATCAAGGGGGAACGAATTGTAATAAAATTTACATAAACTGATAAACTGATATATATATATATATATGTTTTATGTAAATTTTATTATAATTCGTTCCCCCTTGATTTATATGAATGAATTCCCTTTTAAAATGCAATGTAAAATGTTCCCTGTGTTGTATATAATTGAGTTTTTTCCCTTACTGTAAGGTCAGATGCACCAGAAAAATTTTACAGGCCGAGATTTATATGAAGGAATTCCCTTTTAACCCTTTCGCTGCTGAGGCTTTTCACACCTCTGTGCTGAGGTCATTTTTACCGGTTTTGCTCATCATGTTTAAACGTGTTTTGAAGGCTTATTTTAGTATATGACCCAGACATATTATATATCGTTCTTTCCGTCAGACTCGGCAGATTCATAATATGTCATTATTATATGTATACGTCATGACCTGTCTGTATATTATAACAAAAAATGCAATAAAATATGATTTTTCAATAATTTACAACTTGTAAAGTATTTTTTTCACATTTTAACATGCGAGCAATTGCGGTTATATTTTGTATGGGGTGCGCTTGTTAAAAAAATTAGAGATGGGGTCTCGTTACATTTTGTTTTGGGGGAAAATTACGCGATTTTTAACAAACGCACCGCATACAAAAATCGATAGTGCAGCATCATTGTTCACATTATAATTGAAATGGGAACAATATTGCTGCATTAACGAACCAAAAAAAGTAAAAAAAAAATGTTTATTTATTTTTTTATAATTTTTTTTTAAAATATATTTTTATTTTTAATTTTAATTTTTTTAAAAAAACTTTTTTCACATTCGTGTTTGGTATCGTTGGAACGGCCATGCTCTGGCCGATCCAACCATACCAAACATTAACCCCTAGCTGCCACGGATCGGGAGATAGGGAGTTCATTGGAACTCCCTATCTCCACCGTTGGTGGCAGTTAGGGGTTAACTCTAGGACTGGTGTCATCGTGCTACGCACGATGACGCCAGTCCTCAAGGGGAGTTCCTGGAGGCTTGGCCGACATCCAAGATGTCAGCCAGCTCCGGGAAAGGATCGCGAACCGGCGCTTTTCAGCGCCGATTCGCGATCCAGCTCCCCAGGGGTTAATGCCAGGCACCATTTGGAAGGGCAGGCTGTGCCCTTCCAAATGGTGCCTGGGTTAACCCCCGCAATGCTGCCGATCGGGAGGGAGAGAGGTCCGAAGGACCTCCCCCCCTCCCTTTCAGGCACCTCCTCCGCACATGCGGGGTGGCGCCTGAATTAGGAGTCATCGCGCTGCCGCGATGACCCCTAATTCCAGCGGCTGCGGTTCCGGATGCCGGGCTGACATCGAGGATGTCAGCCCGCACCGGGGGGGCCAGCGATCGGCCGGTACCCGGCCGAACGCTGACCCCAATGGGAGGACGCGCTGAGCGCATCCTCCGCATACCAGCAGTAATGCGGAGGACGCACTGAGCGCGTCCTCCGCATTGAAGTGGTTAAAAACAAAAAGTAACTGTAAAAAAAATATACAGGGGACCCATTAACCCTTTGCTTGGGACATACTCTGTGCGCTGTGAGATGCCTAATGCTCATTAACCCTTTCGCTGCTGAGGCTTTTCACACCTCTGTGCTGAGGTCATTTTTACCAGTTTTGCTCATCATGTTTAAATGCGTTTTGAAGGCTTATTTTAGTATATGACACAGACATATTATATATCGTTCTTTCCGTCAGACTCGGCAGATTCATAATATGTCATTATTATATGTATACGTCATGACCTGTCTGTATAATATAACAAAAACTGCAATAAAATATGAATTTTCAATAATTTACAACGTGTAAAGTGTATTTTTTTCACATTTTAACATGCGAGCAATTGTGGTTATATTTTGTATGGGGTGCGCTTGTTAAAAAAATTAGAAATGGGGTCTCGTTACATTTCTTTTTGGGGAAAATTACGTGATTTTTAACAAACGCACCGCATACAAAAATCGTTAGTGCAGCATCATTCATTGTTCACATTATAATTGAAATGGGAACAATATTGCTGCATTAACAAACCAAAAAAAAAAAAAAAAACTTGTTTATTTTTTTTAATAATTTTTTGTTTTTAAAATTTTTTTTATTTTTAATTTTTAAAAAAAAACTTTTTTCACAGTCGTGTTTGGTATCGTTGGAACGGCCATGCTCTGGCCGATCCAACAGTACCAAACATTAACCCCTAGCTGCCACGGATCGGGAGATAGGGGGTTCATTGGAACCCCTATCTCAACCATTGGTGGCAGCTAGGGGTTAACTCCAGGACTGGTGTCATCGTGCTATGCACGATGACGCCAGTCCTCAGGGGGAGTTCCCGGAGGCTTGGCCGACATCCAAGATGTCGGCCAGCTCCGGGAAAGGATCATGAACCGGCGCTTTTCAGCGCCGATTCGTGATCCGGCTCCCCAGGGGTTAATGACGCCACCGTTTGGAAGGGCAGGCTGTGCCCTTCCAAGCGGTGCCTGTATTAACCCCCTGCTCCCCGGCGATCGGGAGGGAGAGGGGTCCGAAGGACCTCCCCCCTCCCTTTCAGGTGCCTCCTCCGCACATGCGGGGGGGGCGCCTGAATTAGATGTCATCGCGTCTCCGCGAGTCTATTAAGAGCCAATTTACAACTCACATGGCACTGAGCCTCTATTGCCTCCGTCAAACAGCGTGTAGGGAATTATTTAGGAAATACCAAAACCTTCTTTAACAGGAACATAGGCAGACAGCAGTGAAATTAAAAACATTAATAAAATTAATGTGACATATCTACCAGGACGCGTTTCGCCAGCATGGCTTCCTCAGGTGGTGATTACACTTCTGTCCCCACTGCTGCCTTATATATTCTGCCCTTAACCATCAATTAAAACAATCAGCAAATCGATATACAACAATTATAAAACAATATGATGCAGATACATTTTAAACATGTGCCATTTTCGAGCACGCACACAGGCTCTGCTATCCACTGTGGAATGCGAAACAACCGCTATCTCCATTAATCGTTATGGCGCATGCACTATGCACATGCGTTCCATCCTGGACCACGGAAAATAATCATTTCTATGAGCGCCTTTATATTATTCCGCTATTCAGAATGGGCAAAACAATCCCCATTTATCCCCTCCACACAACACCCCACCAAGGTTCACTAACAACTCTCGAATACATATAACCTCCATATTATTTTATTATTATTTTCAATTTGAATGGATGTACTGCGCAATTCTGGTTTTGCCTTCCCTTTACAGCATCTGCTGAAGTGAGAATACCACAAAGAAAGTCATCTTCTGAAAAACGAAGAACGCCATATCTAAGGACATGTAATGTGTATAATCCTGTTTACCGTTGGGCTGAGGTCTATGGGTGCTGTGTTGTATTGCCATTTGTATGTAACATAGGTTGATCGGATTGAATGCGCTATACCTATTCCTTATTATCTTTGGACTCTTGTCTATGTTTTGGTTTATTGGGGAAAGCACCACTGAGGTATATAGCGACCAGATTTGTGTTTGATTCAGGATATTGTATTTGGGTGTGGTGCTCTACTTAAAGGATTTTACCAGGAAGGATACATTGAGATTTCTCTCGTTTTAAAGTATGTCCTGGGTTCAAGAACATTGAAATGGTATAGTGGAAGAGGGGGCAGGAAGTGGAGGTGTAAAAGAATTTTGAATGGTTAAAGGAGGAGGGCAATAAAGAGATTTCAAATCAAGGTTTAGTAATATTATTGGTGAATTAGTCAGTGAAGCTGAAAGCAGTGAGGTCTGTGAAAGTGGGGCACATTAACAGATTGAAGGTATGAAACAGAAGTCTGGAATCATGAGAAGAGGTGGAGAATGAGATAAGGGACGAGAAATACAATTGTTTAGTGAAAGATAAAACAAGAGTATAGGAACGGAGCAAGAATATGTAGTGCAGGAAGTCAGTTGAAGTTCGAGACTTCCTCTAGCCACGTTCAGCTGCCCTAAAACACTGCTGAAGATATCTTGTGTATTTAGTGTGCCACGGTTGGCAGTTAGGTCTGTGTTTAGGATCGAGAGATGTAGGAGCGAGTTTCTCAAGTGATGTGGAAAAGACAGAGTTGTAGAGATCAGTAGCTTTGTCAGTGCAGTTCGATGTTGAGATCGGAAGATGAAGAGGATGGATAGTGGTGGAGAGTATCTTAGAATTCAGGGCACCAAGGTGCCATCGCGTTTGAAGAGATGTGGAGCTAGAAGCAGAAGGCTGGGTAGGTGGCAGGAGAAGATTCCAGGAAAGGAGGTGGTGACCAGAAAGGGGGCGAGGTGTGTTGGAAAAGTTGGAAATGGTCTAGAGGCTAGAGAAAATAAGGTCCAGGGTTTTGCCAGCTTGGTGGGTAGGAGAGTTGGAACACTGTGTGAGGTCCAAGGTGCCCTGCAGTACCAGCACCCGAAAGCCATCTTGATTGTCCTGGCATGTGGCATGCTGCACGACCTTCCTCAAGGGGATGGGACACTCTTAGATTTTGAGCCTGACCTTGATGTGGCCCCTGATGAGGTCTGACTTGTGCCAGCTGACGTCACAGAGGATGTGGGTACAGATGTCAGGCAGCGCATTGTCCAGGCCATTTGTGGTATTGAAAGCACTGTTTCACCCATTTGATCCTCACCACGTTGTAATCAGCTTGAAGATCTAGCTTAGTAACCTTAGTTTGAGGCAGTGAAATAATTTGGATATCAGCGTATGATGAAAGTAATAGGCAATTCTAATGAAAATCTTAAGAAAAATAAAAATTACAAGGTAGCGCTGATATATGATAACATAGGGGGAAAAAAAGGAAAATATCGTGGTTCTTGTCGCTTAACCTAGCGCGGTTCTTGTCACTTAACCACAACAAAATAGATAAATAACGGGAAAGGTGTAGTGATCACAATGTTACTGTGAAAGGGTTGTAAGTCACAGTTCCAAAGAGACTTCTGTAAGGTTATCTCTTTCCAATATCCTCAAAAAAAAGAGAGAATATATCATAGTGCGACCCAAGAGGTATCACTAAAATCAAATCCACACATGATTGCACTCACATGAAGCAGAGCCCACCTGGCTTGGGATATTTGGCTTCTGGGTTGTTATCTGGTCACCCGATCTCCCCTCCGATCTTGAATCCCCTTAAAGCCCTTAAATATAAAAGGGGAGACCATAGTGCAGACTGGAGTGGAAGCCAAATAAAAATGTAAATGAGTTGTACTCATATGGTGTAGGACCTAACCCAGGTCTGCTGGTGGTATGCCCAAGGGTTGTTTGTAAAGTACAACCTCCATAAAACCAAATTGATAGATCAAGGCAGTGGTGGTAGTCCAAAAACTTTATTTAAAGCAATAAAACAAATAAAACAAGCATATCAGGACGTGTTTCGCCTTTAGAAAAATTCCCAGTGGCTTTCTCAGCTGGCTGTTGAAGTCAAAAGACTATACGTCTCATTATATACCTCCATCTATCTGCCGCTAACCAATCCAAGGCCCCCTGTCTGGTGGGAAAAAAATAGACCAACTTAGCTATCCCCCTCTTCAATGTCTTTCCACTTTATGTATGGCAGTAAACGTCATGAGCCACGTTTATAGATTTGTTCTCTAATTCTAGGAAATAGTGACCTGGTAGTGTGACCCACATAATGTAAGCCACAAGGGCAAGTTAATCTTAGCACTCGGCGGCTGACTCGCCGCACTTCAGGGAACCTGCGGTGGATGCAGAATAACCCTGTAGAACAGATCACCTAAATACATTGTTACTCCTCATTTTCTTCTCCATGTCAGCTCCTCATGATTGTGAGCAGGGCCGGATTTGCATCTGAGGAGCCTGTAGGCACAGAAATATGGGGTGCCCCAACCCCCCTCCCCAAACAAAAAAAAAGAAACATGGCAAAATGATTATTTTAATATTGTTTTGGGACAAACAACAAATAACAAAAAAAATATTTTAAAGAACTGAAATCCAGCTTCTCTCTGCGTCAAATCAAAATAAGGGGCAGAATCCTTTGCGTTAGTTAAGTTAGTGCAGTGGCATTGTTTGTTTTATTTGTAAGAGCATATGTTGCCTCTGCTGTAAAACAGAGAAAAAAATACATTTTGCATTTACTTTTTAATTTTGTTTATTTTTCCACATTACATAGTTATGTCTAGTATCATTGTAAAGACCAGACCCTGACCTTTCCAATGACACCTCACTTAACTTTGTGCACTGTTCAACTCAGAGATGCAGGTTCCAAAGTCCCCCTGTCTCTCCTCACTGCAGTGCCATGGTATAGGCTGCCGATGAAACAATGCATTACATCCTCAGCTTCGCACTTTCTGGCGGTGTGGTAAATGAAAAGGTGAATTATCGCAGCATCACTGTGCGCATTATTATTGTAAACTGAATAATAGTGCTGCGTTAGAAAACAAAAGAGAAATATATTATTGTATTTGTCATTTTATTTTTACATAAACGTAACCTAGTTATATTTAGTATCTCTGGAAATGACATAATATGGCCTTTCCAATGATACCTCGTATGTCCCTCTACCCCTATGGCTCCAGAGATACAGTGATCTAAATGATTGTAAATTGTAAATAAAATTCAAAAAAACAAAACATTTTTAACAACGCAAGGCACCACCTTGTGGCAGACGCCTGTAAGCACATGCCTACTCTGCCTAGTTTGTAAACTCAGTGCAGCAGGATTCTCCACACGTCCCGTCCATGTATAGAGCATTTAATATAGTCAATACTTTTTATTTGTTTCCAAGTTCTTTATTGTAAATTGATAAAATCTGATTCCATACAAATTCAGGAAGAATAAACTTTTTTTTATGCTGTTTTCATTAATATATTTTATTAACACAGAGGCAGACCGCCGCCGGTCACATGCACTGCCACACGAGGCAGGTCGGCATATTGATCTGCAGAGGGAAACTGGGGGACTTTTTTTTCCCAGTCTCACCCTGCTCCCAGCGGATAGAGGAGGCGGATGAAGCTGTGGACTTCGCTGTGGGATAGTAAGTGAGTATGTGATTTATTTGGGGGGGTTCTGCTGGTGCTGACGGATTCTGCAGAATCTGAATCCATTAGCACCAGGTCTTGGCTGGGGTTGACTTTTGGGTTAACTGCAGCCAGATGGTAATTAGCGTTAGGACTTTGTAATGCTAACGCTAATTAACTCTTTGTGCTCCCCATGTTAAGCATAGGGGGCGCAAAGTACAGTAACCTCGCGCTGAAAAGCACAAGATACCATTAGCGTTTGGATTGTAATATGGTCGGCCTGCGCTAGGGCCACCAGGGCTAACGTTAACATTAGTGCTCACCTGAGTGAGCGTTAACGAGAAGAAGGTAATGTGGCCCTAGGTCTTTATAGCCCAGAATTCTTAATCTGGTCAAACATTTTGCCCCAAAGTGAATCACTTTCAATCTATATGAAAGAAAATGGGTCTACTGGTTAAAAATGGTGTATGTGTGTGTGTGTGTGTGTGTTTCTGTGTGTGTGTGTTTCTGTGTGTGTGTGTTTCTGTGTGTGTGTGTGTGTGTGTGTGTGTGTTTCTGTGTGTGTGTGTTTCTGTGTGTGTGTGTGTGTGTGTGTATTTGTAGCTGTATGTGTATCTCTGTGTGAGATGATGATGATGTTGATTCATTTCATAACAAACACATAAACACAGAATTATAATTTCCCCAGTAATTGTTTCCTATTGTTCATCTCTGGCTTCATTAACAGAATGTAACATTTTGGGAAGTAAATACAACTCAGTAACCCAGCGCTGGAAGCCAATATGGCAAAGACCTCCACGGCCACCATGTCCTTCCCTTTGGTGCTCAGATAGGCCGGGATCATGGCGATCCAAACACTGCAGAACACCAGCATGCTGAAGGTGATGTACTTGGCCTCATTAAAACTGTCCGGTAATGTCCTCACCATGAAAGCCAGAAGGAAACTCACAGCGGCCAGAATCCCCATGTAACCCAATACAGAATAAAAGGCAGTGACGGAGCCTTCATTACACTGGATGATGATCTTCCCGGGGTATGAAAACTTATCATATTCCTGGAAAGGAGGGCAGAGGGACAACCAGATCACATTAATCACAACCTGTATTGAGGAGCATATTGTGACGACATAATGAGACGTTCTGACTCCCACCCACTTCCTCCAGATACTGCCCGGTTTGGTGGCTTTGAACGCAATACAAACAATGATCGTCTTGGCCAGTACAGAAGACAAAGCCACCGAGTAGATGGTCCCAAAAGTGGTCTGACGCAGCTTGCAGGTTATATCCACAGGACGACCGAGGAACAGGAAGACACAGAGGAAGCTCAGCATGATGGACACCAGGAGGAGGAAGCTGAGGTTCTGATTGTTTGCTCTCACAACTGGACTTTTCATGAATAAAATGAAGATTATTAGAATGAAAATAGTTAGAAAAGAGAATAATATGGAAATGAATGAGAATAAGACGGTCATAACATCATGTTCATAGGATAAGAATTCGTATGTTTTAGGAATACAGATAATGCGTCTCTGATCTGGCCATTCGTCGTCCGGACACTTCAGGCAGTTGTTACTATCTGAAACAAAGACAAATATGATGTCATGATGCTGAGAATGGTGATATAGGACGATGAGGAGAAAATTAAGCTGATTCCACATACAGGCACTGGTGTATTTTGGCCTAGGCCGACTAGGCCCAGGCCTAGGGCGGCACATTCCAGGGGGCGGCGGCCCGCACTGGGTGGCCCCACCCCTAAAAAAAAAAAAAAAAAAAAAAAAATTGTTTTTTTTTTTACTTTTGCAAAGTATTTTACCATTAAGGATACATTGAGATTTCACTAATTTACACTTTCAATTTCACTTTCCAGGGGGCAGCAAAAAACCTCACCACTAAATGGGTTACTCAAAGAGCACCGAAATGACATAGAAACATAGAAACATAGAAAAATGTCAGCGGATAAGAACCTTTCGGCCCATCTAGTCTGCCCAATTACATGGATACTTTACCTGGATTTATCTTTTTTAGGATAGCCTTATGCCTATCCCATGCCTGCTTAAATTCAATTACTGTTTTGGCCTCTACCACTTCAACTGGAAGACCCATGTATCCACCACCCGCTCAGTAAAATAATGCTTCCTGATGTTACTTTTAAACCTTTGCCCCTCTAATCTAAGACTATGTCCTCTTGTTTTGCTATTTTGTTTCCTTTTAATATACTCCCTTCCTCTACCTTGTGGATTCCCTTTACGTATTTAAATGTTTCTATCATATCTCCTCTGTCTCGTCTTTTTTCCAAGCTGTACATGTTAAGATCATTAAGCCTTTCCTGGTAACTTTTCTCCTTCAAGCCGTACACCATTTTAGTAGCCCTTCTCTGAACTCTCTCTAAGATGTCTATATCCTTCTGGAGATACGGTCTCCAGTACTGCACACAGTACTCCAAGTGAAGTCTCACCAGTGCTCTGTACAGTGGCATGAGCACTTCCCTTTTCCTACTGCTAATACCTCTCCCTACACAACCAAGCATTCTGCCAGCATTTCCAAGCATTCTGCCAGCATTTCCTGCTGCTCTATTACATTGACTACTTACCCTTAGATCCTCTGAAATAATGACCCCTAAATCCCAACCCTCAGATGTTGAGGTTAGGACTGTATCAAATATTCTATATTCAGCCCTTGGGTTTTTACGTCCCAGGTGCATTATCTTGCACTTATCCACATTAAAACTCCAACGCCAACTTTTTGGTGCTCTGTAGTTCCCTGCACTGGTGTTCTGTAGTTCCCTGCACTGGTGTTCTGTAGTTCCCTGCAGCTGAATGCTGCCACCGCAAACCCGTGGCCTGCTGTTTTCAAAAGAACTACTGAACGAAAATGTCTGGAATTTACATATAAGATCCTATGATTGATAATAAAAAATTCTGTTACAGAAAAAAGAAAAACTGCTATTAAAAAAAAGGGGGGAATTTGCCCAAACAAATGACTAAAAGGTACTAAAAAAAATCAATAAGTAAAGACTTTTTACTGCAGATTAAAATAATAAATGATTTATTAGATATTGCATAAAAACGGGAATATTTTTATGCACGTGCGCAGCTGCCCGCCCTTTCGTTAACACAGACTCTATTCTGGACTGAACACCCACCGGGAAGGGAATCAAAGCTACAGTGCACCCTCTGGCAGTGTCACCCCACTGCTGACAAGATGCTTCACAGCATAATTGCTGTGTGCTCATATACACTCGGTTTGCTGGGAGTTTTATTGCTGTGGATTCTGTGATACACACTGCACATTACTGTGAGTTTTATTGCTGTGCAGTTCTGTGATATGCTCATACACAGTGCACATTTATGTGGGTTTTGTTGCTTTGCAGCTCTGTGATACGCTCATATGCAGTGCACGTTTCTGTGGATTTTATTGTTCAACCAATTAGAGCGGCTGTGATCCCGTTTACTTAACATGCGTGGCTGTACTTTGTAAAAATGCTTGAATTTAAACATTTCATACTTTTCTTTATCTCAATAGATACATTTGAAATGGTATACAAAATATACAAGTAGGCACTTGGTATCCACTTTTAATATAAAGAGAGGAAAAGGCGGAGCTCTAAGAGGAAAAGATGGAGCTTAAAGAGGAAGGGTGGGGATTAACCAGGAAGAGGTGTGCCCTTGACAGGAAGGGGTGCGTCAAATTTAAATTAGGGGGTGCACGAGTTTAGTCAGGCCTAGGGCAGCACAAAACCTAAATACACCACTGCATACAGGGACATGGCGTGTGAAGCAAAATGTGTGAAATCCATAGGATGCTGCCACACATGGAATATAGATGGTGAATGGGAAATGGTGATGGAGCATCATTAGAAGCTCTGCCGGCAGAATGTCCTGTAACACAAAAGTCACCAACATCTGCACATTATAAGATACGCAGACTTAAAATGTTTGAAATGTAATATCTGGAATCAGGAATGATGGACAGTAACTATAATGTAAAGCTCCAGGTGACAGGAATACGGCAAGGAGAGAATAAGTGTTTCCCTGTTCTATTTTGTAATGGTTTTATACTGTTATTTAATATTTCTTAATAGTATTGTTTGTAAACATTGAACTGGATTTTGTAATGAGGTGAATCTGGACAAACGGATTAATGGAAAGAAAATGATTTCAGCGTCACGTGAAGGGATGTGGCACAATAGTCACCTTTTTACATGCACCTCAGTGGTGGCGGGGAGAGTAGTCATTGATAAGTTGGTAAAAGGACACCTGGTCTAATAACTGGTCCTCCGATCTGTGAGGCGGGTGAGGGTGTTACAGTTTATTTCATCACACCTTGTCTGGAATTAGATGTGATCGCAGGTACAGTACAGACTATTGTACGTATTAATCTTATAGTTTATGCAAACACGTCCAAAGCTGGAACTACATGTTTTAATGTTCTAATATTTGTAAACAATATTCTTTTGTTACGAATAACTGTATGTGATGTGTCGTGCACGTCACTGACATTACCCGTCTCATTGGATATTTCCCCCTCGGAGCACGGGATACAGTCATAGCAGCAGGCGTGATATCCTTCTCTGGGGGCTTTTCTGTATCCTAGGAGGCAACGCTCCGAGCACCTCGACTGGGGTAACTAGCAAGAACAAGATTTATAAATTCAGATATTCATTTCCTTTCGACTTGTTACACAGTCTGGAAAACAGGAAATAGGATTTCAATGAAATGTAATTGCTTCCAGAAAGTTTATTAATTCAAACGATTTCTTAGTACAAAATAACAATATATAAATGAATAGACCTGCTCCTTCCAATAACTATAACAGTATATAAATGAATAGACCTGCTCCTTCCAATAACTATAACAGTATATAAATGAATAGACCTGCTCCTTCTAATACCTATAACAGTATATAAATGAATAGACCTGCTCCTTCAAATAACTGTAACAGTATATAAATGAATAGACCTGCTCCTTCAAATAACTGTAACAGTATATAAATGAATAGACCTGCTCCTTCAAATAACTATAACAGTATATAAATGAATAGACCTGCTCCTTCAAATAACTATAACAGTATATAAATGAATAGACCAGCTCCTTCCAATAATAACTATAACAGTATATAAATGAATAGACCTGCTCCTTCAAATAACTGTAACAGTATATAAATGAATAGACCTGCTCCTTCAAATAACTGTAACAGTATATAAATGAATAGACCTGCTCCTTCCAATAACTATAACTGTATATAAATGAATAGACCTGCTCCATCCAATAACTATAACATTATATAAATGAATAGACCTGCTCCTTCCAATAACTATAACAGTATATAAATGAATAGACCTGCTCCTTCCAATAACTATAACATTATATAAATGAATAGACCTGCTCCTTCAAATAATAAACTATAACAGTATATAAATGAATAGACCTGCTAATTCCAGTAACTATAACAGTATATAAATGAATAGACCTGCTCCTTCTAATAACTATAACAGTATATAAATGAATAGACCTGCTCCTTCCAATAACTATAACAGTATATAAAGAATAGACCTGCTCCTTCCAATAATAACTATAACAGTATATAAATGAATAGACCTGCTCCTTCCAATAATAAAACTATAACAATATATAAATGAATAGACCTGCTCCTTCCAATAATAACTATAACAGTATATAAATGAATAGACCTGCTCCTTCTAATAATAACTATAACAGTATATAAATGAATAGACCTGCTCCTTCCAATAATAACTATAACAGTATATAAATGAATAGACCTGCTCCTTCCAATAACTATAACAGTATATAAATGAATAGACCTGCTCCTTCCAATAATAACTATAACAGTATATAAATGAATAGACCTGCTCCTTCTAATAATAACTATAACAGTATATAAATGAATAGACCTGCTCCTTCCAATAATAACTATAACAGTATATAAATGAATAGACCTGCTCCTTCCAATAACTATAACAGTATATAAATGAATAGACCTGCTCCTTCCAATAACTATAACAGTATATAAATTAATAGACCTGCTCCTTCCAATAATAACTATAACAGTATATAAATGAATAGACCTGCTCCTTCCAATAATAACTATAACAGTATATAAATGAATAGACCTGCTCCTTCCAATAATAACTATAACAGTATATAAATGAATAGACCTGCTCCTTCCAATAATAAACTATAACATTATATAAATGAATAGACCTGCTCCTTCCAATAATAACTATAACAGTATATAAATGAATAGACCTGCTCCTTCCAATAATAAACTATAACAGTATATAAATGAATAGACCTGCTCCTTCCAATAATAACTATAACAGTATATAAATGAATAGACCTGCTCCTTCCAATAATAACTATAACAGTATATAAATGAATAGACCTGCTCCTTCCAATAACTATAACAGTATATAAATGAAAAAACCTGCTCCTTCTAATAACTATAACAGTATATAAATGAATAGACCTGCTCCTTCCAATAATAACTATAACAGTATATATATAATGAATAGACCTGCTCCTTCCAATAATAAACTATAACAGTATATAAATTAATAGACCTGATCCTTCCAATAATAACTATAACAGTATATAAATGAATAGACCTGCTCCTTCAAATAACTGTAACAGTATATAAATGAATAGACCTGCTCCTTCCAATAATAACTATAACAGTATATAAATGAATAGACCTGCTGCATCCAATAATACCTATAACAGTATATAAATGAATAGACCTGCTCCTTCCAATAATAACTATAACAGCATATAAATGAATAGACCTGCTCCTTCCAATAATAAACTGTAACAGTATATAAATGAATAGACCTGCTCCTTCCAATAATAAACTGTAACAGTATATAAATGAATAGACCTGCTCCTTCCAATAATAAACTATAACAGTATATAAATGAATAGACCTGCTCCTTCCAATAATAACTATAACAGTATATAAATGAATAGACCTGCTCCTTCCAATAACTATAACAGTATATAAATGAATAGACCTGCTCCTTCCAATAATAAACTATAACAGTATATAAATGAATAGACCCGCTCCTTCCAATAACTATAACAGTATATAAATGAATAGACCTGCTCCTTCCAATAACTATAACAGTATATAAATGAATAGACCTGCTCCTTCCAATAACTATAACAGTATATAAATGAATAGACCTGCTCCTTCCAATAACTATAACAGTATATAAATGAATAGACCTGCTCCTTCCAATAATAACTATAACAGTATATAAATGAATAGACCTGCTCCTTCCAATAATAACTATAACAGTATATAAATGAATAGACCTGCTCCTTCCAATAAAAAACTATAACAGTATATAAATGAATAGACCTGCTCCTTCCAATAATAAACTATAACAGTATATAAATGAATAGACCTGCTCCTTCCAATAATAAACTATAACAGTATATAAATGAATAGACCTGCTCCTTCCAATAACTATAACAGTATATAAATGAATAGACCTGCTCCTTCCAATAATAAACTATAACAGTATAAATGAATAGACCTGCTCCTTCCAATAACTATAACAGTATATAAATGAATAGACCTGCTCCTTCCAATAATAACTATAACAGTATATAAATGAATAGACCTGTTCCTTCCAATAACTATAACAGTATATAAATGAATAGACCTGCTCCTTCCAATAACTATAACAGTATATAAATGAATAGACCTGCTCCTTCCAATAACTATAACAGTATATAAATGAATAGACCTGCTCCTCCAATAACTATAACAGTATATAAATGAATAGACCTGCTCCTTCCAATAATAACTATAACAGTATATAAATGAATAGACCTGCTCCTTCCAATAATAAACTATAACAGTATATAAATGAATAGACCTGCTCCTTCCAATAACTATAACAGTATATAAATGAATAGACCTGCTCCTTCCAATAATAAACTATAACAGTATATAAATGAATAGACCTGCTCATTCCAATAATAAACTATAACAGTATATAAATGAATAGACCTGCTCCTTCCAATAATAAACTATAACAGTATATAAATGAATAGACCTGCTCCTTCCAATAATAACTATAACAGTATATAAATGAATAGACCTGCTCCTTCCAATAATAAACTGTAACAGTATATAAATGAATAGACCTGCTCCTTCTAATAACTATAACAGTATATAAATGAATAGACCTGCTCCTTCCAATAATAAACTATAACAGTATATAAATGAATAGACCTGCTCCTTCCAATAACTATAACAGTATATAAATGAATAGACCTGCTCCTTCCAAGAACTATAACAGTATATAAATGAATAGACCTGCTCCTTCTAATAATAAACTATAACAGTATATAAATGAATAGACCTGCTCCTTCCAATAATAAACTATAACAGAATATAAATGAATAGACCTGCTCCTTCCAATAATAAACCTATAACAGTATATAAATGAATAGACCTGCTCCTTCCAATAATAAACCTATAACAGTATATAAATGAATAGACCTGCTCCTTCCAATAACTATAACAGTATATAAATGAATAAACCTGCTCCTTCCAATAATAACTATAACGGTATATAAATGAATAGACCTGCTCCTTCCAATAACTATAACAGTATATAAATGAATAGACCTGCTCCTTCCAATAACTATAACAGTATATAAATGAATAGACCTGCTCCTTCCAATAATAAACTATAACAGTATATAAATGAATAGACCTGCTCCTTCCAATAACTATAACAGTATATAAATGAATAGACCTGCTCCTTCCAATAATAACTATAACAGTATATAAATGAATAGACCTGTTCCTTCCAATAACTATAACAGTATATAAATGAATAGACCTGCTCCTTCCAATAATAAACTATAACAGTATATAAATGAATAGACCTGCTCCTTCCAATAACTATAACAGTATATAAATGAATAGACCTGTTCCTTCCAATAATAAAACTATAACAGTATATAAATGAATAGACCTGCTCCTTCCAATAACTATAACAGTATATAAATAAATAGACCTGCTCCTTCCAATAACTATAACAGTATATAAATGAATAGACCTGCTCCTTCCAATAACTATAACAGTATGTAAATGAATAGACCTGCTCCTTCCAATAATAAACTATAACAGTATATAAATGAATAGACCTGCTCCTTCCAATAACTATAACAGTATATAAATGAATAGACCTGCTCCTTCCAATAATAAACTATAACAGTATATAAATGAATAGACCTGCTCCTTCCAATAATAAACTATAACAGTATATAAATGAATAGACCTGCTCCTTCCAATAATAAACTATAACAGTATATAAATGAATAGACCTGCTCCTTCCAATAATAAACTATAACAGTATAAATGAATAGACCTGCTCCTTCCAATAACTATAACAGTATATAAATGAATAGACCTGCTCCTTCCAATAACTATAACAGTATATAAATGAATAGACCTGCTCCTTCCAATAACTATAACAGTATATAAATGAATAGACCTGCTCCTTCCAATAACTATAACAGTATATAAATGAATAGACCTGCTCCTTCCAATAACTATAACAGTATATAAATGAATAGACCTGCTCCTTCCAATAACTATAACAGTATATAAATGAATAGACCTGCTCCTTCCAATAACTATAACAGTATATAAATGAATAGACCTGCTCCTTCCAATAACTATAACAGTATATAAATGAATAGACCTGCTCCTTCCAATAATAAACTATAACAGTATATAAATGAATAGACCTGCTCCTTCCAATAATAAACTATAACAGTATATAAATGAATAGACCTGCTCCTTCCAATAATAAACTATAACAGTATATAAATGAATAGACCTGCTCCTTCCAATAATAACTATAACAGTATATAAATGAATAGACCTGCTCCTTCCAATAACTATAACAGTATATAAATGAATAGACCTGCACCTTCCAATAACTATAACAGTATATAAATGAATAGACCTGCTCCTTCCAATAATAAACTATAACAGTATATAAATGAATAGACCTGTTCCTTCTAATAATAAACTATAACAGTATATAAATGAATAGACCTGCTCCTTCCAATAATAAACTATAACAGTATATAAATGAATAGATCTGCTCCTTCCAATAATAAACTATATACTGTTATAGTTATTGGAAGGAGCAGGTCTATTCATTTATATACTGTTATAGTTATTGGAAGGAGCAGGTCTATTCATTTATATACTGTTATAGTTATTATTGGAAGGAGCAGGTCTATTCATTTATATACTGTTATAGTTATGGAAGGAGCAGGTCTATTCATTTATATACTGTTATAGTTATTGGAAGGAGCAGGTCTATTCATTTATATACTGTTATAGTTATTATTGGAAGGAGCAGGTCTATTCATTTATATTACTGTTATAGTTATTAGAAGGAGCAGGTCTATTCATTTATATACTGTTATAGTTTTTGGAAGGAGCAGGTCTATTCATTTATATACTGTTATAGTTATTATTGAAGGAGCAGGTCTATCATTTATATACTGTTATAGTATTGAAGGAGCAGGTCTATTCATTAATACTGTTATAGTTTATTATTGGAAGGAGCAGGTCTATTCATTTATATACTGTTATAGTATTGAAGGAGCAGGTCTATTCATTTATATACTGTTATAGTTATTATTGAAGGAGCAGGTCTATTCATTTATATACTGTTATAGTTTATTATTGGAAGGAGCAGGTCTATTCATTATATACTGTTATAGTTATTGGAAGGAACAGGTCTATTCATTTATATACTGTTATAGTTTATTATTGAAGGAGCAGGTCTATTCATTTATATACTGTTATAGTTTATTATTGGAAGGAGCGGGTCTATTCATTTATATACTGTTATAGTTTATTATTGGAAGGAGCAGGTCTATTCATTTATATACTGTTATAGTTATTGGAAGGAACAGGTCTATTCATTTATATACTGTTATAGTTTATTATTGGAAGGAGCAGGTCTATTCATTTATATACTGTTATAGTTTATTACTGGAAGGAGCAGGTCTATTCATTTATAAACTGTTTTAGTTTTATGCCACCTGCCGTGAGGCTGTGACATTACACATACAGGGTAATTCAAAGAGATTCGAAAAGTCACCGCACGTTCGGTGACTTTTCGTTCTCTTCAATTCGGTTCCTTTTGCCGATCCCATTTCGGTGACCCTGCGGTGTATTCAGCAAGCACCACAGGGTCCCCGAATTGCAGGGAAAAGCTGCCGCAAACCCGCCGAAAACTAACCGCAAAACCCAAAGAATGCACGCCGAAAACCCCCAAAAACATCTGGATTAACCCGTTGAAAAACCCGAACAGTAGCGATCACACGCAGCGAAGCAGCCGAGACCAGAAGAGGCAGTGGATAAATTAGCAAAACAGTTTGTGTGAATGTTTGAAAATGAAACGCTGTTTGCAAAGAAACTAATGAGCGAAAATGTCTGAAATTTACATAAGAGGTCCAGGGAATGATAATAAAAAGGGCTGTTACAGAAAAAATATGTAAACTTAAAGAAAGATCAAAAAAATATTGGACTTTTAAAAAAAAAAAAATCAGAAAAATGCTTAAAATATCCTAAAAAATCTATAAATAAAGAGACTTTTTGCTGCAGAATTTTATAATGAACGGTTTATTAGATATTGAATTAAAACGGGAATATTTTTTACATTGAAGCCTATGGGATTCGCCTGAATAAACTTGTCAAATGAAACCACCGAATGGCAGAGCATTAGGGGAACCTTTCACTGCTGGTTTGTGTTCTCTGAATAGACGAAGCATTGCTTTTTCATGGGGATTTCACTGTCCTCGAACAGGCACCAAACAAGCACCATATGTTCAGGCAATTCGCCAGGATTTGGCGAATTGCCTGCTCTCTGAATAGCCGAATGGCCAAGAAAGGTAACCGAACACTGATTTTCAGCGTTCGGTTACCTTTCTCAAGCAATTCGGAGCTCTTTGAATTACTCTGAAAGTTTTTAGAGAGATGCACTTGTATTTTTGTGTTTGCCACTTACCGTGGGTCGGTAACCTCAGTTTGAAGAGAGACACAGATTCATTTGCTTGTGGTTTTTATTTTATTTTTGCCACTCGCCGCCAGGGTGTCACCTCTGACTGTATATATATATTTTTGCCACTTGGCGTCGGGCTGATTACATATAGTTATTGGAAGGAGCAGGTCTATTCATTTATATACTGTTATAGTTATTGGAAGGAGCAGGTCTATTCATTTATATACTGTTATAGTTATTGGAAGGAGCAGGTCTATTCATTTATATACTGTTATAGTTATTGGAAGGAGCAGGTCTATTCATTTATATACTGTTATAGTTTATTATTGGAAGGAGCAGGTCTATTCATTTATATACTGTTATAGTTTATTATTGGAAGGAGCAGGTCTATTCATTTATATACTGTTATAGTTTATTATTGGAAGAAGCAGGTCTATTCATTTATATACTGTTATAGTTATTGGAAGGAGCAGGTCTATTCATTTATATACTGTTATAGTTATTATTGGAAGGAGCAGGTCTATTCATTTATATACTGTTATAGTTATTAGAAGAAGCAGGTCTATTCATTTATATACTGTTATAGTTTATTATTGGAAGGAGCAGGTCTATTCATTTATATACTGTTATAGTTATTGGAAGAGCAGGTCTATTCATTTATATACTGTTATAGTTTATTATTGGAAGGAGCAGGTCTATTCATTTATATACTGTTATAGTTTATTATTGGAAGGAGCAGGTCTATTCATTTATATACTGTTATAGTTATTGGAAGGAGCAGGTCTATTCATTTATATACTGTTATAGTTTATTATTGGAAGGAGCAGGTCTATTCATTTATATACTGTTATAGTTTATTATTGGAAGGAGCAGGTCTATTCATTTATATACTGTTATAGGTTTATTATTGGAAGGAGCAGGTCTATTCATTTATATACTGTTATAGTTATTATTGGAAGGAGCAGGTCTATTCATTTATATACTGTTACAGTTATTGGAAGGAGCAGGTCTATTCATTTATATACTGTTATAATTTATTATTGGAAGGAGCAGGTCTATTCATTTATATAATGTTATAGTTATTATTGGAAGGAGCAGGTCTATTCATTTATATACTGTTATAGTTATAAATTACTGAATACACCGCAGGGTCACCGAAATGGGATCGGCAAAAGGAACCGAATTGAAGAGAACGAAAAGTCACCGAACGTGCGGTGACTTTTCAAATCTCTTTGAATTACCCTGTATGTGTAATGTCACAGCCTCACGGCAGGTGGCATAAAACTAAAACACAAGACTAAGTAAAACAGTTCTTCTTCATCCCTTTCCCCAATATCTCAGGTCAACAACAAGTGGCAATAATACAAACACACCCAAAAAAACGAGTGTGTCTCCATCACTCTCCCAACTGGCTCAGGTGACAGCCTCGCGGCAAGTGACAAAGAGGGTTAACAAATAGGGATGAGCTGTTCGGTTCGATCAGTTCGGAGTTCGAACCGAACTTTGGTTGTTCGAAAGTTCGCGAACTTCGAGCTTTTTGGGTGTGTTCGGTTTGAGTTCGCAAAAAAAAGAAATTTTGAAAAAAAGTATAGAAAATGCTTAAAAAAATACAAAAAAATCTAGAAATAAAGAGACTCTTTACTGCAGAATATTATAAGCAATGGTTAATTAGATATTGAATTAAAAACTAATGTGTACGTGCAAAGATTCTCAACTCTAAATGACCTGTGTGTTTTCAAATGGCATAACAGGTGTTTTTAGTCTGGTCTAATCAATTTGATACATTGTAGACTATACTGAGGGGGTGGGGTGGTGTCTGCTTCTGATTTGAGATTTGAGAAGTGTTAATTTCCCTCCTAAAACTTCTAATATGTTGTATTTCACTGCTGTGTGCTCAGCTAATTTTTACCGCTTTCGCTCTTCATGTTTAAACGCAATTTTGAAGCCACATTTTGTTAAATGACCGACATGTTAGATATCGTTCTTTCCGGCAGACTCCGCAGATTCATAATATATCATTTTTATATGTATACGTCCTTTCCTGGCTGTATATTGTGAAAAAAATGCAATAAAAATTGAATTTTTAATCATCTGCAGTGTGTAAAGTGTTTTTTTTTTCACATTTTAGCACATGAGCGTTTGCGGTTATGTTTTCTATAGGGTGCGCTTGTACAAAAATTAGAAATGGGGACGTGTTACATTTTGTGGGGGGAATTACGTGATTTATAGCAAACACACCCCATAGAAAAAAATCATTAGTGCATCATCGTTCACATTATAATTGCAATTTGAACAATATTGCTGCATTAATAAAAATAACACACAAAAAAAATACATGTTTTTATTTTCTTTTTTCTTTTTTTTACTTTATACCTGGTCATGTTGGGTATCATTCGAAAGGCCATGCTCAGGCCTTTCGATTGACACCCTCCATGACCCACTAGATGCCTGGAGATATCGGGGTTCAAATGAACCCCCTATCTCCACCATGGGATTGGCCTGGGCAATATATATATATATATATATATATACACATGATGTGAGCTGGCCTGGGCAATATATATATATATATATATATATATATACGCATGATGAAAATTTGCAAACGATAAGGCATGCAAAGTGAAATTTTGATGTGTCTGAAATTGAAACTTACGTGACAACTCTTATTTTTTTTTTCGTTAATTTATATTTGTTCAATACAGTTAATTTTAATTTGTTTAATACAGTTAATTTAAAATGGTTTAATACAGTTTATATTTATTTTACCTTTACTATTGGTGCTTTTCAAACTTTATTCTTAAATATAAAGAAATTTAGCTGTTTCATGTTGTGTCGTTTTTGTTTTTTTTTGGGGGGTGCAAGTAGCTGGTCTTGCCTAGGGCGCAAAATAGTCTAGCCCTGACCGCATGGTCCACCCCTGCACTCTTCCACAATACCACAGAGGGGTTACTGTATGATGGCACTTGCTGGCCTGGCACCAAAGGCACAATATTTGGGTGCACTGCCACTGACGCCTGTATCAGATTCATATCCTCAGAGTGGTGAGACTGTGTGACGGCACTGTTGCTGACGCTAAAGGCCCAATTTTAGGCTAGGGTCAAACGAACGCATTTTTCACAGCGAACGTCAAAAAGTGCAACCGAACGCATTGAGGTGTTTTTTCACGGAAAGCGCTTAAACGGTCACACGATGCACATTTTTTTCCTTGATTTTTTACGAATCCAAACCAGGAAATTTTGGGTGTCTGGACGTTATGTTGGCCGGACATGAGCAGCGTCTGACGTCTCCTAATCACGCACACACGCCGCTATGCGGACGCAGCACACTCTGTACGTCAGTACTAGCGGTTCAGCGTTCTCGAAAAAATGCGTTAATTTTCCACTTGCGTTGCGCGGCCGGACTTTCGTGCAGACTTCGTATATTGGCCGTCATTGCATGTCATTTGCTGCTAGTGCGGCCGTGATTAAGTGCGCCTAAACGCACGTTAGAAGTGCGCTAGTCTGACCCCAGCCTTAAAGCACCTATTGTTACTTTCATCCAAAGCCTGCATAAGTTTCACAATAATTTAGCCCAAAAAAATCACAAAACCTGTTCTGCGTGTCCGAAAATGTCTCCTCTTTTCATACAGACAGCCGCCCCAAGCAGTTGTTTATGGATAGATTAAAGGAAAAGCATTTACCGTCATTTGAAACATCATTTTTTTTTGTTTTTAAGTTTTTCTATACATCCTAGAAATCCGCCACTTCACGGGCAGGTTAGGGGGACCTCCTAGGCACGATATTTGAAGGAATTTTTCGTTTTTATTTTTAACCCTTATTTCATGGAAAACTCACTGTCCCTTTATGAACATATTTTGGGAAAACAAAACGGTGTTTACATTGAAAAAAATGGGAACATAATTAATAACTCATGGGTTGTACCATACAATCCATACTTTAAAATACAACCGCCATATTAACATCGAAAGCTGCGCTTCCTTAAAAAGTGTTAAGTACTTATTCAAGTATATCTATAAAGGCCATGACTGTGCTAATGTAGCAATTAAAGAACAAGACACTCTTCTTCATGACGAAATAACATATTTTATGGATTCTCGATATGTCACAGCGCCAGAGGCAGCATGGCGTCTTTTTGGCTTCCAGATGCACCATCAAACACACACCATCATGCGATTACAAATTCACCTTCCTGGGGAACAGTCCTTATACTTCACTGAAGATAACATCGAAAATGCTGTGCAAAGAACACAATCGCGAGACACAACTTTGACTGCTTGGTTTAAGTTAAACCAAGAAAATGTGGCAGCTCATGAATTTCTCTACACTGATATTCCGGCACACTTTGTGTTTGATAAAAAAAACACCAAATGGAAACAAAGAGTACAAGATCGCGCTAATAACACCATTGGCCGCATGTACTCTGTAAACTTATCTACAGATGTTGAGAGATTTTGTTTACGATTGCTTTTGCTCCATGTTAAAGGAGCCACTTCTTTTGAGAGTATCAAAACCGTTAATGGAGTTCAACTTTACACATTTAAAGAAGCTGCACAAAAACTCGGCCTTTTTGAGGATGATGAATTATGGGACTTAACTCTACATGAAGCTGCAAGTGAGATGATGCCACCACTGCTTAGAGAGCTTTTTGCTCACATTTGTGCTGTTGTGTCTCCACCTAACGCAAATCAGCTTTTTGACAAGTATAGAGAACAACTGACTGAAGACTTTTCACGACATCCAGAACACACTCCAGACTGTCAAAACTGTCTAAATTATGCACTAACAGACACTCAGGACATTTTGAGTGTTCATGGGAAAAATTGTCAAGATTTTGGATTACAAAAACCAGCTCCGAATTTATATCAAAATCCAACAGACCTCTATAATGCAGCTTCACAAAGTGAAATAGCACTCCAACTTTAAATGGGCTACAAAGACACCATTTTGAAGACATCATTGCTGCTTCTGAGAACGACACCTTACCACACAGGTGTTATTTCCTAGATAGACCAGGAGGTACTGGAAAAACCTATCTATACAGGACTTTGTAGAGCACATTTCGTGGAAAGGGTGACGTTGCATTAGCTGTTGCTTCTACAGGGATTGCGGCAAATTTGATGGAAGGTAGACGAACATACCATTCACTGTTTAAATTGCCTGTTCCTTTGACAGATACTTCAACGTCTTCCATGAGGCAAACCTCTAAGGATGCAAACCCCATTCAGACGTCAAAAATTATTATTTGGGATGAATCAACCATGTCTCCAAATCACGCACTCAGATGCGTCAACAAACTTCTTCAAGAGCTCATGAAAAACAACAAGCCATTTGGAGGAAAAACAATTCTCCTTGGAGGTGATTTCAGACAAACTCTACCTGTTGTCCCACATGCAAGTAGATCAGCAATATTTGAAGCCAGCATTTATCCCACTATGGGATAAATTTAAGCTTCTTAAGATGGAAAACAATGAAAGATCTGTGGATCCAGACTTCAGCTCTTGGCTTATAAAACTCGGAGATGGGACCCTCACAAATGAGCATGACTTTCATGAAGATATTTTCCAGATTCCTTCAAATTGATCTGCAAACAGTCCATTGTAAAGGACATTTTTGGAAATCATTAACACCTTCAGATGTCTCAAACTTTGCAAAAAAGACAATTTTATGCCCGAAAAATACTGATGTGGACAAAATTAATGATGAAGTGCTTGCGTTATTAGAAGGTGACACCTACACTTATTTGAGTTCTGATTCCATTGATGATCAATCTGTCAGGTATATTGGAAGGGAAAAATTAAAATGGATGCCTGTAGACATTTTGTTTTTAAAGACAGTCTTTTCTTTTTCAAATTTCCCTAGTTAGAAATGAACCGAGATATTTTTTACAGAGTTCATGGCTAGGTGAAATCTTATTTTTTTTCTAGAAATAACAGACACGAAGGAACCTTAAAATGTCTTTGTGTGATATAATGCCCAAGCTAAGTACAGATATGTCACATTTAAATGTATTGACTTGTTTTAAGTCTTTAAAACATAAAGATATTTTGTCTTTTGGGTATAGGAAAATAAGAGTTAAAATCTGTTTAAGGTAAAATATATATTCACGAAATATATTTATATAATCAAGGTATATTTTATTATATTTACAGTAGGAAATATATGCCCCAATAAATATTGTATAAGTATATAATTGGTAAATAGTAAAATTACTGGAGAATAGATTCTGTTGATTTTAGCTAGAGAAAAGAATTCAACTGATAAAGACTGAGTAAGTAACTAGAAAGGAGTGAGGAAATAAATCTAATTTTGACATGTAGAGACTAAGTGTCTATACTGGGAGAGAAGAAGGTCTTTGTGTCCAAAATGACCTCTTGACCTGAGATAAGAGATATTAAAATTAAATGTTGGAAAATTAAGAAGTGCAATACTGCCCTCTAGAGGATAGTAAATATTATATTTGATATAATGAATAATATTGCTAGTGACGTCAAATTGACTATAATTGAAGCGGCAATGTTAGTTGCAGTCATTCCGAGACTCCGAGACATACACCACAATGTATTCAGACGTCCAGTATTCCGAGATTCCAGGACATGAGGCACTCCGAGGCTAACACACATCGCTAGCAGACCATCCCAGGACAATGCACTCAAGACTCTCACCAAATCTCTAACTCACATGCATTGATTATCTAATATAGATAATTGTCACATATTCCAAAAACAATATTACATAAAGAATTCCAAGGTAGACTCATCAATCCAGATTGGAGAGGTAATGTATGAGAGCTGTTTAAATTAAGGAATTAATGTAATTATATATATTTGTAGATTTCTTGCAACAGATAGACTGAGATTTCTCAGATTCTTGGTAGCTCCAAAAATCTAAATATTTCTATTCTGCAGATAGAAATATGAAGAAGTGGACATAAGGATTTATCCTAAAAGAAACTGTTGTAGGATTGATATAAATATATATATTGAATTTGGAAATTACTGTGATTGAAATTAATAAGCAAGGAATTATATAACTGAAAATAAAAAGCAAAAGATTAGAAGTTTAATTCTCGAGATTGGGGAGGATTCACTAAATAAGTTTTATTACTTATCATTCTAAATTAGCTCATCTTTTGTTGATCCGTGTAGTATAGAGAGATATATTTCTCTCTATAAAATCTAGCTGGTTAAACATTGATTGCTGGGAAATGCATGTTGTATTAAACAGAAATGTTTATTAACCATTTGTGTATTATTTACTAACTGATAAGGTAAATGATATTAATCATATATGCAGTTACTAACAGGAGATACATATATTGTGAAGCTAGTTTTTATGTGCTGATGGATTGTGGTTTATAAATCTTTGTTTATGATATGAGATTTGAAACTTTTTTGTATACGTAATAAATATATATATATGTTTTTATCCGATTATTGAATATTGTATTCTTCAAAGCAAAACACAGACAATTAAAAGAATTTAGGAGAATTTCTAGGAAATATAAACGATTGATATTTGTGTCTTGTATAAGTTTCTTATGAAATAATAATCCCTGCCATATTGGAGGCTTGGCTGAGAAGTCCAATATATGACGTGTTGTAGTCACGTGCAGAAATTATATCCGACAAATCCCAGGAAGACCAAGATAATTACCCCGTAGAGTTTTTTAATGGACTGACTCCTTCTGGGATGCCAGTTCATAAACTTAACTTCAAAATTGGCAGTATTATTATGCTTTTGCGTAATCTTAATACCAAGAGAGGTCTGTGTAATGGTACGAGATTGATTGTCAAAGCCTTGCGGAATAATTTAATAATTGCTGATTTACTAACACCTACTACTGGCTCAAAAAAAAACTTTTATCCCACGAATTGACTGAGGGGAACGGGACCACCATGCCCTGTTAAAAGACCGATAGCAATACTAATATATCAATTTCTATAAGAAGCTTTCAAGGGCCATATATTCAGAGTCCTTAGCAGTAAGTTTAGTTTCTCTTGTTCGATATTCAGAGTCCTTATCAGTAAGTTTCGTTTCTCTTGTCCAAGCGACTAATAGGTTTCATTTCACGCAGTTATGTTTTAAGTTTCGTTTTCAAGTAAATGCTTCTGATTTCCCCGAAATGATGCCTGTATGCGTCATGGGACTTTTCAGTCCTCCCTTTTCTTGTTGTGCATAAATGAAGCAGAAGCAACGATTAAAACCAGAATGTACTTTGAATGACTATAAGCCTCTTGTGCGTTATTTGTCATTGAATTACTTTCTCCCAGCGCTGAAGAAACCTTAATCCAAGGTGTCAGTTTGAGACAGGGTCTCTAAATCAAGGGTGGACAACGGAGGGGAGAGATTTTTCTCCACAATTCTGGAGGCATTGCTGAGATGACCTGTCACCCCTCGTCCCGGTAAGTATATTTCCTTGTCCGGACGAGGGCTCTGACCCCGGTCATTTATGAGCTGAATTTGTCCGTGCCCTTTTAATGTATCTGGGATACAGACATAGTTAATTAAGAGTTGCCGGACAGGAGTATAGGTCAGGGACCACTCCCTCCGAGGGTATCAGGGAATACCTAAAACAACCTTGGATTAACGTTTATTTGTTTGTTTTGTCTTTATTTGTCTGTTTGTAAATTAATAGTAAATAAGGATATAATATTATAGAGTGATAAGATAATTGGGTGTCAGGTTAGTCTGCAAGGTAAGGCAGACTCTTGCCCTGTTGTATACTGATGTTACTGTAGATGTATATATATATATATATAGTAAGAATTTATATTGTTTTCTTTTCGAACACTCTCTAAGACAGTTTTGGTCACGTCTGTCTAATCCAAGGAGTCCGTAGTTACCCGGACTAGTGACTCTTCACGTTTTGGGAAGACGCACGGATTTATCCGTGGCAGTCGAGCACAGTGAAGACCCCATCTTTCTCTCTCTCTCTGTCATCTTTCTTGTTTATTCTGCCATAGATAAATTATACATCTATCATGGGTGCGCAGGGTAGTAAAATTGAAGAATATCCTTTGCCGAAAATAGGAGAGTCTTGTAAAGATTATGTAGCACGAGTAGGGGGCACAGATTGCTATTTAATTAACCCATGGGTAGATAATATGGCGGGATGGACAGAAGCAGTGGGAAGTTGTGATCCTTTCCCCAGACAGGGAGACAACAGTCCAATCCACATGGATATGGTGAAAGGATTATGCCTCGACGACACTGAGGCATGGCCCTATTATAAGGGGGATCCTCAATGGGATATGCAGTATATGAGATTGGGGGGGAACAATGGTTAATAGTTGCAGGACACTGGTTTAATAGTAAACAATGCAGAAGAGGGACCCCATTGTCCTCTCACAGCGCCAGACTGCATAAAATAGAACAGAGTATACCACGGAATAAACAAGAAATACCCCGTGCCAGCTGGGGACCGCGACCCCCTCCGTCTTATAGACAATCTATATATCTGTCCCTTACAGGATTTACTGATACAGAGGTCTTGGGTGCGGTAGGGGCAATGGAGGATTTGAAACCTTCGGCCCCATCCCCATCCAAAGACGACACTGAGGGAGAAAAAGAGGAAGTAAAGGAGAGAGAAGCAGAAGAATATATACCGGGTTTTGTTACAATGGCCACTCGCACACAACAAGGGATCCCCATTAATAAGCCCCTAAGATATGAAGATGACACCAACAAAACCCATTTTCCATTTATGACCGTGGGGGATAAGTTGCTTAAAAAGGCGATAGAAATAGAAGATATTAATAAGATTTTAAAACACTGTCCAAAACCAAGAGAAGCCCCATTAGGAGCTATCACATATTTAAAAAAGGCATGTAATGGTCGCAATTTCACACAGGAAGACATGAAACTTATAATAGACGGCATTGTAGATAGGCAGTCATCATGGGATTGGACACAGGTCCCATCTATTTCAGTACCAGCCAAAGATCAGTCAGCCGATGGGTATCCTTTGAATACACCACACGGAGTTACAAGAATGTGGGCAGAACTAGAAAACCATATGTACGATGTATTTAAGGCCCGCACCTCTTTGCCTATAGCCGTATCTTGCAAACAGAAGCCAGGAGAAGGGGTAACAGAGTTCTGGCGCAGATTTTTGACCTGTTGAAGCTGGACTCACAAAACATAACAGTGATAGTCTGCTAATTTCCACATTTATGAGTAATTTATGCACTAGTGTGGTCCTCACTGTACGACAGGCAGTCTCCACATGGCCCTCTGACACTATTGATGAGTTTGAGAAACATTTACGCAAAAAAGAGGCAGCAGGGTGCTTTGAGATAGCAAAAAAAACCACCCACAACTTCCAGAAAAAACAGGGTTTTGATAAAACCAGAAATAACAACAACAGGCAGAACACATATGATAGAAGGGATAATCAGAACCAACCGAAGAAACCTTACACAGCTGAGAGGGATTCTAAGTGTTATAGGTGTGGGAGAATGGGACACTGGGCCCGCAATTGCCAAGCTAGTGAGGAGGAGGCAGATAAATACCAACGTACCCGGGATAATGAGCGGCGCACACCCACACACGCACAAAATAACCAACAAACTGATTCACACGACAACCCACCTCGATTTCCCATTGACTGGGACCGGAGTAACAAATGAAGGTGCCCGGGGGTGATACCCTGACTTTCCCCAGAAAACGGGGGGGGGGGGGGTGGCAAGATGATCCAATGTTGACTTTATATATTGAGGGCAAACCAATTAGTTTCCTTATTGACACAGGAGCTACAACCAGTACATTAGAAAGTAAACATTACACTGGCCCACTTGCCGCGTCAGAACCTTCTATGGGTATTAATGGTGTATCTACCAGAACTTTTTCCACTCGACCTTTGTCCCTCACCACCCCTAAAGGAAAACCGCTACTAAACCATGCATTCACTGTTATTGAAGGCTGCCCTATAAGCCTCCTTGGAAGGGATCTCTTGGGTAGGCTTGAGGTCACCATCCATTCCGGAACAGATGGCTTAGCTGTTGATTCCCCGGCATTGCCCCCCTTGTTTTTCGTAGTTTTGATATTATGTTTTTTATATGTAATTTATGTATAGGGACTGCTCTTAGAACGGGTTGCTTTGTTTCAGTCTTTACTGCCTTGCCTCGTGTAAAAAAAAAAAGGCACAGTAAATGGAGACAATAGGGCTTTACTTTTACAGTGACTTTCAAAAGCGCCTGCTAACTTTTTTCTCTTTCTCATACATTCATTTTTTCTCTCTTTGTTCTTTTTTTATTTAATTAAAAAAAACTCTTTATTTGTAATGTATAATGTTATTATGTGTTTGTATAAGGATTTTTTTTTCTTTGAATGCTAGTAGTCTTTTAGCAGTGCAAGTTGGATAATGGAATATGTAGTAATTTTTGTTGTTCTGTGAGTATCTATTTGGGATAATTGAACAGTATATACAAATGACATGTGTCTAATGCCTTGAAAGACTTTAGTAGCAGTTGAATTCTGGAGCTGTTAGTGCTTTATAAAACTGTAACTGTAACTGTTGTGGAATTGGGCGCGGTTTGAGTGCTTCACGTGCGTACAGTAGTGGAACAGAAGAAAGTAATTATGGGAGCTGGATTTACTGTAAATGGATTATAAATTGATGTATGATATATATATATAAAAATTAGTGTATCAAGGTGATGGGCTCAAAATTGTACATTTTCCCAAGAGAGGCGTGGTCGGTTATTTTCCTCTGGTCTTTGTTTGAGTCCAGCACTAAGGGATTGACCGCACCTTAATATAGGTTATATGTTTTGCCAAAATGGCTGACTGAGATCATTTACAGTGTTTGTAACTTGTATAATGGAATATATATGAAGGTTCATGTTTAGTTGTTTGGAATCTAAGAGGATGAAGTGATATAAAGCTGAAGGATTTGAGTGAAAGTTTAAAGGAAAGCGCCTACAGGTTTAGTAGCGCTGTACAAAGGAATTTAGGCAGATTTCAAATAAGAGAAGGTGGTTTTTTGGTTTTATTTTAGTTGACTAAGGAAGATGGAAGGTTGTAGTTTGGTATCTGAGTATTGTTTGATTTGTTTTCTTTTTCTGCAGTGGTAGCCAGATGTCTAGTATTATTTTTTTTTGCTGTCTGATGTTTTTGTCTTTTGGTGTGAAGTGCAATAGCGTATAACTTTGCCTCCATTGAATATTCTTGGAGGGAATAAAACAGGTTGTAAAATAGCTGCACAAACACCTCACGTTTGAATGTTTGTTTTTAACCAATATTCTTAAAAAAGATTATTGATGTTTATTAAGAATCTTTTTCTCTGAGTTTCCTCTGAGAACTTTGTGCTAATTAACGCGTCAAGTTTTAAACATGTCCTTCTATACTTTCTTTCCCAGTTCATGATATTTTTGTTGTGTTTTTTTATTTGAATTGAAGTTCACATTCTTTTCCTAGTCTCCTCCATTTTGTCTCACTCATGACCCCTCCTCTCCTCCGTGTTGTCTCACTCATGACCACTCCTTTTATTTGTGTCCAAAAATGTGTTGCATTTTTTTTCTCCATTTTAAAAGTATTTTAACCATATGAATTTTAAAGTTTTTTACAGGTTAATAATACATTTTTTTCCCAAGTTTTTATTTTAGGTGAAAATTACCCATGCATGCCAACTTTGCTCAAGCTAGATGGAAGATTATGTGATACCAATATTGATAAAGCTGTTGGAATTGAAGGAAATTTACTCAAACACATTATCATTTCACATTGCAATGTTACATCAACCGGATAATAAGGAATTATCAGACACCAGGCAATAAAACAATCCTAATTTATCGACAACTCATCAATAAATCATGTGATTAAAGAAGATCATTGATTTGGAAATAAAACTTAAGACATATCAGTTTTACAAAACTGTTATTTTCAACCAGTAAGACAGAAGACAAAGAAAGAAGATAATGTATTTTTATATTCTGACGTCGTCTAAGTGATAATTATTTTGTGTCTTTTATTATTTTATATTTTTTATTATTTTTGTTGTTTAGTTACAATCAATATTGTTCAAATTCCCTGACACATTTAGGATTACTGGAGATCACATCCAATTAAAATTAGAGTTAATTAATGTATTTAGGAACATATAATTTAATGCATTTGCATGCATACGTTTCATGACATATATAGTGGTAAATGGAAAGTTTTAATTCGATAAAATTAATGCTGTTTTTATTTTTTTTTATTTCATTTGAGGATTGGTGTGTTTTATAAACGCCAGGTTTGTTTCAAAACACCGAACAAGACTGAATAGGATAGTAATTCAAAAAAAAATAAATATTATATTTAACCACTTGAATGCAGGACGCGCTCAGCGTGTCCTCAGCATTCCGCTGGTGCTGAGGACGCGCTGAGCGCGTCCTCACATTGGGGTCAGCGTTCGGCCGGGTTCCGGACGATCGCTGGCCCCTCCGGTGCGGGCTGACATCCTGGATGTCAGCCCGGCATCCGGACCACCAGCCGCCAGAATTAGGTGTCATCGCGGGGGCGCGATGACACCTAATTCAGGCGCCCCCCCCGCATGTGCGGAGGAGGCGCCTGAAAGGGAGGGGGGGAGGTCCTTCGGACCTCTCTCCCTCCGATCGGTGGCTCTGCGGGGCTTAACCCAGGCATCATTTGAAGGGCACAGCCTGCCCTTCCAAATGATGCCTGGCATTAACCCCTGGGGAGCTGGATCGCGAATCGGCGCTGAAAAGCGCCGGTTCGCGATCCTTTCCCGGAGCTGGCCGACATCTTGGATGTCGGCCAAGCCTCCGGGAACTCCCCCAGAGGACTGGCGTCATCGTGCGTAGCACGATGACGCCAGTCCTAGACTTAACCCCTAACTGCCACCAACTGTGGAGATAGGAGTTCAATGAACTCCCTATCTCCCGATCCGTGGCAGTTAGGGGTTAAATTTTGGTATGGTTGGATCGGCCAGAGCATGGCCGTTCCAACGATACCAAACATGAAAGTGTAAAATTTTGTAAAAAAAATGAAAAAAAAAAAATAAATAAATAAAAAAAAAATAAATAAACACTTTTTTTTTTATTTTTTTGGGTTTGTTAATGCAGCAATATTGTTCCCATTTCAATTATAATGTGAACAATGATGCTGCACTAACGATTTTTGTATGCGGTGCGTTTGTTAAAAATAGTGTCATTTTTCCCCAAAAAAAAATGTAATGAGACCCCATCTCTAATTTTTTTAACAAGCGCACCCCATACAAAATATAACCGCAATTGCTCGCATGTTAAAATGTGAAAAAAACACTTTACACGTTGTAAATTATTGAAAATACATATTTTATTGCATATTTTGTTATAATATACAGACATGACATAACGTATACATATAATAATGACATATTATGAATCTACTGAGTCTGACGGAAAGAACGATATATAATATGTCTGGTCATATACTAAAATAAGCCTTCAAAACACGTTTAAACATGATGCGCAAAACAGGTAAAAATGACCTCAGCACAGGGGCGGGAAAAGCCTCAGCAGCGAAAGGGTTAATAAAGGGTGGAGTATGCACTTCGGCTATTTCCCTTTTGAGCCAAAGTTGCGTATATATATATTTTTCTCTAACAATGAGTCAGAAGTAGTATAATTTTTTTATTGCGTGAGGCCGACAGGCTTCGCGGGGACATTTTGAAATTTATTATCTGTGTCTCTTCTTGTGTAAATTAAAATTTTTATTGTTTTCGTGCATTTGAGAGTGACAATGAATGAATGGATGTATATGATTAGCGGGGTATACCATATTTTATTTTATTTTTTATTTTCTTTATTGTTGCTAAAACCATATCACATCATCAAGAAACCTGACAGTCACAATGACTGCATACGGAACAAATCATGGACATTTTGTGTCAAGGTCAAAGGTCACAGGTAATAAGCAACCAGCACAAAGAGACAGCTTGTTCAGGAGTCCCTATGGTGGGAGCTCTGATGACATTCAATGATTATGCGTCTCAAGCTGGGATGTTAAAAAAAAAACCACACCTTGATCTCGCACTGTGGACTACGGTATTAGATTATGGAATATTTTTTTTTTATTTAATCCCCTAGGTAAGTGTGAGAAAGGATTTAATTTGTGAAAATGAGAATGTATTTCTTGAATGTGTGTATGAATGCAGGTGTGTATGCGTTTTGTGGAGTGAAGCTGAACATAGGAAAACACACAGATATAGATCTGACTCATGTTGATTTATTAGATAAATGAACTTTTACATTCAAGTTATTATACTTTTCTTGTTCGGTGAATTATATTTTGGGAAATGGGAATAAATAGTTATTTAAGGTCTAGATTAGGTATTTTTGCCTACGCTCCAAATGTGGTTCACTGGAAGAGTGAATCTAGATAGATAAGTGTATTTTATGCTCATATAGGGCATCCTTGGGGAATCCTTTTTGTATATCATGCAGGTATTAGGCGAGGATACTATGGCCCCAGGTATAATTAGTTTAATTGTCTAGTTTGTTTCATCCATTTTTGTGATCACGATTGTATATGTGATCAATGAGACGATTGAAAGGTATTTTAATATGATAGGTAGTTTTTAATGTTTGCATTAGTGTGAAATCCCCCCCTCCTTTTTCCAGCATGGTGTCTGATCAATTTTGTTTCCTCTCGAGGCTAGTCAGCGGGGTGATGGAAATAGATATCCTGTGTTGACTTAGAATGCCCGTGAAATCTTTGTTACATGATGTAGAAATGTATCTGCTCTGATTGGTTGTTGTATCACATTCCTATGTTGGGAGTGAAAACTGCAGGAAGTTTTTATGTATGTATAACGAACATTTCTATTGGATGATTGAAACAATAAACCAATCTGACAGACCACGGACAGATCAGATGCTAATCTGCCATATCTCGGTGTGGTTGGGTCTGTCATCTCCTCTGATCAGAGTCGCGCAGCGCCTTACTTCATTTTTGATATATAAGAAGAAACTTGAAAAAGGTTTATGGTAATTATAATGGAAATTAGAACTTAACACTGTGGACACATTGCCCCCTGAACTAAGGGATTTGGACCATTTGTGGTCCAAGGGTCCCTATGACACCGGACGGGTCAGCTGCACGCCATATAAAGCCAAACTACACGACAACTGCTCCCCTGTGTACCAGAAACAGTACTCCTTATCAAAAGACAAAATCGACGGACTAAGACCCATGGTCGAGCAATTCCTGAGTGACGGTATCCTGAAGCCAGTGGTTTCCCCATATAGTACCCCAATCAACCCTGTAGAGAAACCAGACGGCAGTGTCAGATTCGTACAAGATTTGCACGCAGTTAACTCTCTGGTGATTCCCATTTAGCCGATTGTCCCAGATGTTACCTCCTTACTGTCATCAATCCCAGCCGCGCACACATATTTTTCAGTCATTGACCTCAAGAATGCGTTTTTTAGTATCCCTGTGCACCCGGACACGGCACTACTTTTTGCATTCTCATTCTAAGGCACTCAGCTCATGTGGACTCGAATGCCTCAGGGGTATTTTGATTCCCCGGTGGTCTATAGTATTGTACTGCAGGCCACTCTGAAATCCTGGCACCCCAGCCATGGTTCTGTCCTGCTGCAGTACGTGGATGATCTCCTCATCTGCAGTCCTTCGGAGGAGGCCAGCCGGGAGGATGGGGTATCTCTGCTACGGTGGTTACAAGAATGTGGTCATAAGGTCTCTCTAAAGAAAATGCAATGGTGCAAAAAGCAAGTTGAATACTTAGGGTTTGTCCTCAGAGAGGGGGAAAGGAGCATCAGTCAGAAGCGCATCCAGTCTGTCTCGGGCTTGGTCACCCCGAAAACCAGGAAGGACATGTTGTCTTTCTTGGGAATGATAAACTATTGCCGACAGTGGATTCCTGACTGCTCCTATTACGATAATATTCTGAGGCAAGCCACGCTGTTGAATCTACCCAACACAATCAGAAGGTCAGCCGAAATGTTAAATGCTTTTGTTGTTCTGAAACATGCTATGATGACAAGCCCCGCGCTCGGCCTCCCCGACTATGTACTCCCATTTCATTTGTTTGCAAGGGACAACTGTAAAACCATGGCCGGGGTACTGACTCAAGAACATGGTGGCCGCTTGCGCCCAGTCGCTTTTTTTCCAAAATACTGCAGATCACGGTGCAAGGGATGCCCGCATGCTTGAGGGCACTAGCCGCATGCGCAATGGCAGTTAACATGGCAGGACAGTACACTCTAGGGTGTGACACCCACCTCCACACCACACATGATGTTTTGGCCTTGCTCAAGGGAATACACACCCAACATATGTCCTCTCAACGTTTCAGCGGATATGAGGTTACCTTACTCAGCAACCCGGCACTATACATAGAGTACAGTTCCAATCTCGCCGGCCCCGCGCCCATTCTCAATGCACTGCTCAGGCTTAAAGACTCTGCCAACACGTTCCCAGAGACTCATGACTGTATCCTCAGCATAGAGTCAGAGACCTCCCCGCGGTCGGACCTCATGTCCGTACCAGTTCCGGATGCTGATATTGTATTTGTTGACGGGTCATGCTCCCGCCCCGATCATCAGACTTACCATGCAGGTTATGCAGTAGTCCAACTCCCTGATAAGATTATTGAAGCCAAACCCGTGCCCTATCAGTCGGCCCAGGCAGCAGAACTAATAGCCCTCACCAGGGTCTGCCAGATATATGAAGGTAAACCAGTTACCATTTACACGGACTCCAAATATGCCTATGGAGTGGTCCATGACCATGGAACGATATGGGAAAAGAGGGGATTTATGGCAGCAGATGGAAAAAAGATTTCCCATTTGTCCCTGGTTATGGACCTACTGGCGAGCATTCTTCTGCCCTCAGAGATAGCTGTACTACACTGCAGAGCACATACAGGGTCATCTGATCCAGTAGCAAGGGGCAATCACCTAGCTGACCAGGCGGCAAAGAGAGATGCACAGGCCTCAACTGCTACTTTAATGATGCCTGTTCTAAAACCCCCGATGATGGAAGACGCCCACCTGTTTTCTACCCTGCAGAAACATGCATCTGCAGAGGAGATCAAGGACTGGTGCTACCCCGTTTTTCAAAAAAACCCACACACTGGCCTTCTTTCCAAGGACGGTAAACCCTGTATTCCTCAGAGCAACGCACCGCTTTTTATCGATCATTTTCATGGAGTGGGACACAATAGCATCTCCACCACTTGCTCACTGATTAATCAGCATTTTTATATCACTAACCTTCGTGGTTTGGTGAAAGATTATATCTCCAGGTGTGTTATATGTCTGAGGAACTACCCGAATAACCCGCACAAAGTAGGCCACCAACACCTAGACTACCCTACCATGCCCTTCACACATCTGCAAATTGACTACACCCATATCCCAAACCCCGAGGGGAAACAGGAGTATGCCCTGGTGATCGTGGACATGTTCTCCAGATGGCCAGAGGTATTTCCCACCATAGCAGAAGATGCGAAAACAGTAGTTCGATTATTGACGAGAGAAATTATTGCTAGGTGGGGAATTCCCCTGCAGATTAACTCAGATAGAGGGGCAGCATTTACATCAAAAGTGTGTCGGGGGCCTAGTACAAGCCCTGCGGATGGAGTGGAGGTATCACATCCCGTACCACCCGCAGAGCTCCGGATTGGTCAAAAGAATGAACCGCACAGTCAAGGACAAACTGCGGAAGGCCACGGGGGGACCTTCAGGAAATGGAAGATGGTCCTCCCAATTGTCCTAGCAGAAATCAGGATGTCAGTAAATAGGAACACCGATTACTCCCCCTTCGAGATTCTTATGTGGCGCCCTTTTCCCCTCCCATGGTCTCGGGGCCCCCTTGCACTGGAAACGGGGGACTTGGGTCAGATCAGGGACGAGTATGTTAGGCAGTTGATAATGACCCTCAATGAAATCAGGGATGAAGTTACTTTTAGGTCTCCTTCTCTTTCAGATAAACCCACCCACCCATTCAAACCAGGAGACAAGGTCCTGGTAAAGAGACTGCAAAAGGGAAAGAGACCGGAGGAGTTCGCATATGGGCTGGAAACTGCAGTAGTGGCTGTGACACGTACAGCTGTTTTAACGGAGGACAGCCCGGTCTGGATCCACGCCTCTCGGATCAAGAAGATTCCAGGAGAGGTACTAACGAGGGCAGACAGCCCTGACCTCCAACAAGGAGAGGTACTAACGAGGGCAGACAGCCCTGACCTCCAACAAGGAGAGGTACTAACGAGGGCAGACAGCCCTGACCTCCAACAAGGAGAGGTACTAACGAGGGCAGACAGCCCTGACCTCCAACAAGGAGAGGTAATAACGAGGGCAGACAGCCCTGACCTCCAACAAGGAGAAGATGACGACCAAGGATCCTTTCCGAAGAATGTGGAATCTCATGCTGGGAAAGAAAAAGACTGAAACGATATGTTTACCACCCTCGCCAAAGCCGTCCCAGCCTCTGTTGCCCCACACCCCACATCTTAAGCAGCCTCAACTTTATTATTTCTTTGTTTTTACTATATTGGGGCTAGGGGAGGGATTCCAAGGGGTGGCCACTCCCCTAGACGTGGCAATTACCCGTAAAGAAGGGGTAACGACTTTCTGGTATAACTCATCTAACACAAACTTAGCGGTGTATACATTTGATTTCTGCAGTATCGGCCATGTTTGCCCCAATAATATGTACGCTCAATGTATGATGTATAGGGTGGGAATGTATATATGTGTGACTGATAATTACTGGAAAAATAACTGATTATTGGGGCTCCGTTGGCTGGGATACCGGATATATATATGACGGTGTTACGACCCCTACTCACTGGAACTATCGCCCCCACAGAGCCACGCAACAACGCAGCATGGATGGGCGCACACTGTTAGACAGGATGACGTTAATTAGGGGCAGGCACTGTTTAAACGCGGGAAAGCCATTCCAAAGTATGAAACTGATATTGACCATCCACCACCCCAGCCCCTCAGACTCTGGTGAATATATAATGGGGTATTGGTCTAGAGGGGGAAATGGGGGCGGCCCACGGGCCAAATTTAGACTCCAAGATGTATCACGGGTAAAGGAGGGCGACGACAACCCTTTTCTCCCACTACGACAAGGGAAACTAGTACTGACACCGCTACCAAATACTCGAGCTGTCTCCAATCCTACATATGAAGATAGTCTAGCCATGAAAACTGGATTTTCCGACATAAATATATGGCTAGAATGGGTCAGATTTACCACCATTGATAACAACCAGACTGACTGTTATGTATGCGGAGCCGCACGGCCCCATTTAGGAACTGTCCCATTTAATATTCCCCACGATTTGGAAGAATGTTTTCTCAGTCTATACACCAACACCACTAGCGATCAAACGGCATGCGAATATTGGAAACAAAGATACCCTATACTAACCCGCCTTCCCCAGCCAGGAGAAGGGATCCATATTTACCCAGGGAACTATACTTGCTATCGGTCTTCAGAGAAGGACAGGAACCTCACCTTCTTCCCCGAAGGGTACTGTTTCAATTATAGCACGGTCAATAGCAGCAGACTCCAAAATCAAGTTTTTTTAATTGGCGAACTAGATTGGATCTGTGGAGACGGGAAAATTAGGGCCCGTTTACCCGCCCAGTGGTCAGGTGAATGCGCTTTGAGCAAGGCCATAATGGGGTTTCATATAGTACCCAGCCCTGAAGCACCCCTTCTTCACTCCCCAACAGCCACCCGCAGGAGACGGGAGACCACCAATCTCCCTGGGAGCCTTGATCCACATGTCTATATAGATGCAATCGGTGTTCCAAGAGGGGTCCCAGATGAGTTTAAAAGCTAGGGACCAGGTCAAGGCTGGGTTTGAATCGTTTTTTGCGCCACTTGTGACTATTAATAAGAATGTAGACTGGATCAACTACCTGTATTATAACCAGCAAAGATTTGTTAATTACACCAGAGATGCACTACAGGGCTTGGCTGAACAACTCCAGTCGACCTCTATCATGACTTTCCAGAACCGCATGGCTCTGGACATGATCTTGGCCGAAAAGGGAGGCGTTTGCAAGATGATAGAGGGAACTGGCACGTGCTGCACTTATATTCCCGATAATGTGGGGCCTAATGGTAAAGTCACTTTTGCCATATAAAAACTGACAGAACTTTCCGAAGAAATGAAGCGAAATTCTGGAATAAATAATCCATGGGACCAGTATTTTGGTTGGTTCAAAGGGTGGCGGCAGGCCTTGACCCAGCTAGGTATAATTCTACTGTTAATTGTTCTATGTGTTGCAATTATTGTTTACTGTTTAATGCCCTGTCTAAAGCAGATGATAAATAGGGCGTCCCCAGCTAAAATGTTATCCACCAGCCAACCAACACCTAATAGCCCTGCGGGTTACTCCCGCTATGTACAATTACGGTGCGCTTTGCTTCCCAGAAACAGGTAAGGGATCATCTGAAGCAGGAGATAAAAGGGTGGAGCCAGGAGACTGTCATGTGTTATCCGTTCCGTGACAGGTGTTACCCCCCTGGCTCTGACCCTACTCGCGTGGGATAGAGGGATCTGTTCCCCTACCCACCCTGCTCAGAGGATCTGGTAAAGAATCATATGAGGAATAGGCAAATGATTCTAAGAGGGGATTGAGGGGAACGGGACCACCATGCCCTGTTAAAAGACCAATAGCAATACTAATATATCAATTTCTATAAGAATCTTTCAAGGGCCATATATTCAGAGTCCTTAGCAGTAAGTTTAGTTTCTCTTATTCGATATTCAGAGTCCTTATCAGTAAGTTTCGTTTCTCTTGTCCAAGCGACTAATAGGTTTCATTTTACGCAGTTATGTTTTAAGTTTTGTTTTCAAGTAAATGCTACCGATTTCCCCGAAATGATGCCTGTATGCCTCATGGGACTTTTCAGTCCTCCCTTTTCTTGTTGTGCATAAATGAAGCAGAAGCAACGATTAAAACCAGAATGTACTTTGAATGACTATAAGCCTCTTGTGCGTTATTTGTCATTGAATTACTTTCTCCCAGCGCTGAAGAAGCCTTAATCCAAGGTGTCAGTTTGAGACAGGGTCTCTAAATCAAGGGCGGACAACAGAGGGGAGAGATTTTTCTCCACATTGACTTAGCCCCAAATAACACAGAACTTCCTTTTACATTACGAAGGAGACAATTTCCAGTGAAATGACAATTAACAAATCACAAGGTCAAACTTTTGATCGAGTTGGAATCTAATTACCTGAACCTGTCTTCAGCCATGGGCAGTTATATGTAGCGTTTTCTCGCGTGAGAAGCTCTGTTGATGTTAAAGTGAAAGTCATAGATGGACGCGAACAAGGCTGTTTATTACCACATAGTGATGCATGCTTTACAAAAAATGTGGTTTACAAAGAAATATTTACAAAGTAGAAAAACAATTTATACAAAACCCAGGGCATGAGAGGTTGCCTGAAATTATTGCATTTTGGTAATTAAAAAAAAACCAAAACAAATGTAATTTATGTGGCCCTCACTACAGGCTGTATTTTTTTGTGAGGCAGAGTTGCTTTTCATGCATCTGGTGAGGCGATTACTGAAGGAGAGGGGGTGGATTTGTGGTATCTCGCAGACACATTCTGGCAGGATCCTTTCTTTTTTTTTTTTTAATCTGTGTTTCACACTCACATCAACAATGCCCTGCGACAACAGTGTGTTTTTGGCTCTCTTGGATTATGGACTGTGGGCACATCCGGCTGTCGTAGGTTGCGGGCGCAACTCCCTCTCATGGATGCGCGCGCAGCCAACGGTTAGGGCTACGTGCGTACCTGGCTGTCGTTGGATGCGCGCACATCTTTCTCCACAGCGACAGAGAAAACTATCTATACTATAATTGAGTAAGGCTTGGCGTGTCCGTCGCCAAGCCTTACTCTGCGCATGCGCGCGCAACCAGCGGCGGTTGGTTGCGCACGCATGCAACCGCCGTGGCACGAGCCGGCTGTGGGCTCGCCGCGGCGGTTAAACATGCACACAGCAGCCGGGTAGAGGCTGCGCTCGCAGCCTCTACCCGGCTGCCGCGCGCATCCAACCCCCGAGCGGCGAAGGGAAAGTTCCCTCCGCCGCTCGGGGTTTGGATGCGCGCGGCAGCCGGGTAGAGGCTGCGAGCGCAGCCTCTACCCGGCTGCTGTGCGCATCCAACCCGTCCCCGAGCGGCGAAGGGAAAGTTCCCTCCGCCGCTCGGGGGTTGGATGCGCGCGGCAGCCGGGTAGAGGCTGCCTCTACCCGGCTGCCGCGCGCATCTAACCCTCGAGCGGCGGAGGGAAAGTTCCCTCGCTTCCGCTTTTTGAAGGACCAAAGCCCCGGTCACGTGGGGGTCCCACGTGACCACGGCTTGAGTCCTTCAACGAGCGGAAGCGGGGAAACTTTCACTTCCCCAGCGCCGCTCAGCAGGTAAGTATGCCTGAGCTCATGGGGCGGCTGTCCGAATGCCGATAGGGCATTCGAACAGCCGCCCCATGTCTGGTATGGGGTCTGATCTGGGGCAAATATCCATGTGCTGGGGGCAAATATCTATGAGCTGGGGGCAAATATCCATGTGCTGGGGGCAAATATCTATGAGCTGGGGGCAAATATCCATGTGCTGGGGGCAAATATCCATGTGCTGGGGCAAATATCCATGTGCTGGGGCAAATATCCATGTGCTGGGGGCAAATATCCATGACAGCTTGGGTGGCAATATCCATGAGCTGGGAGCAAATATCCATGTGCTGGGGCAATATCTATGAGCTAGGGCAAATATCCATGACAGCTTGGGGGGGCAATATCCATGAGCTGGGGGCAAATATCCATGTGCTTGGGCAATATCTATGAGCTGGGGCAAATATCCATGTGCTGGGGGCAAATATCCATGAGCTGGGGGCAAATATCCATGAGCTGGGGGCAAATATCCATGACAGCTTGGGGGGCAATATCCACGAGCTGGGGGCAAATATCCATGTGCTGGGGCAATATCCATGAGCTGGGGCAAATATCCATGTGCTGGGGCAATATCCATGAGCTGGGGCAAATATCCATGTGCTGGGGCAATATCTATGAGCTGGGGGCAAATATCCATGTGCTGGGGGCAAATATCCATGACAGCTTGGGGGGCAATATCCATGAGCTGGGGGCAAATATCCATGAGCTGGGGGCAAATATCCACGAGCTGGGGCAAATATCCATGTGCTGGGGGCAAATATCCATGTGCTGGGGCAAATATCCATGTGCTGGGGCAATATCTATGAGCTGGGGCAAATATCTACTATGAGCTGGGGCAAATATCCATGTGCTGGGGGCAAATATCCATGACAGCTTGGGGGGCAATATCTATGAGCTGGGGGCAAATATCCATGACAGCTTGGGGGGGCAACATCCACGAGCTGGGGCAATATATCCACGAGCTGGGGCAGTATCCATGCGCTGGGACAATATATCCACGAGCTGGGGCAGTATCCACGTGCTGGGGCAGTATATCCACGAGCTGGGGCAGTATATCCACGAGCTGGGGCAGAATATCCACGAGCTGGGGCAGAATATCCACGAGCTGGGGCAGTATCCACGAGCTGGGGCAGTATACCCACAATAGACTGCCCTCTGGGCAGGCTTTCCACCTTGTTTTATATAAATGGATAAACTGCCCTCTGGGGAGCACTGACAGTAGTCAGATCCTGGGGAGCACACAGCAGCCATATCATGGGAAGCACAAAGCAGCCAGATCCTGGGGATCACACAGCAGCCACATCTTTGGTAGCACTGGACAGCCAGATCCTGGAGTGCACCGAGAGTCGCCAGATCCTGGGGAACACCAAACAGCCAGATCCAGGTGAGCACCTGAGTAGCCAGATTCCTGGGAGGACTGACCAGTCAGAAACTGGGTGCGATAAACAGCCACATCACTGGGAGCACTGGGCAGCCATATCCTCTACAACAATAGACTGCCCTCCGGGCAGGCTTTATACCTAGTCCAAAATAATGCAAATAAAGGATATTCAATAAAATACAACAAAAAACACTGAAATCTGTCTGCAAACAAGGGTGAGACGATGTATGGTCTATTTCTTATCCTGTACTACCACCTAGTGGCCGTTCATAAAAATTACACTGTATAATCCAAAATGTAAACTGTAAAAAAAGATTTATTTTATGCTGGTCCCGCCTCCCTGCATCGTGTGACTCGCAGGAAGCCTTCCAGGAAGCAGCTCGCCACGATCACACTGCGGGGGACAGCGAGGGAGCCAGGAGGAGGTGAGTAAACATCCAGCCCGAGTGTGGCTCGGGGTTACCGTTCGCGGTAGTGAAATTTAACCCAGAGTCACATTCGGGAATACTGCCAGGGAGGTTAACAGCAAAATTTGATTAATTTGGTTCTTATTTTTTGTTTTATGCTGCATTATTAATAGAATTATGCAGAATTATGCAGAATTATGCTGCATTATTAAGTTCCGTTACTTATTTATTCTTTTAAGATTTTTTAATCATTTTTTGTGTGTAATTTTAGGTTTCTTAACTTCTTTTAAAGAAACAAGGCTTTTTAACCCATAGATTTCAATGCAGCATATGAATCCGCACACTGCCGGGCAGCACCTCTACAGTATAGTAATGCAGCATATGAATCCGCACACTGCCATGCAGCACCTCTACAGTATAATACTGCAGCATATGAATCCGCACACTGCCGGGCAGCACCTCTACAGTATAGTAATGCAGCATATGAATCCGCACACTGCCATGCAGCACCTCTACAGTATAATAATGCAGCATATGAATCCGCACACTGCCGGACAGCACCTCTACAGTATAATTAATGTAGCATATGATTCCGCATACTGCCGGGCAGAAACTCTACAGTATAATAATGCAGCATATGAATCCACACACTGCCGGGTTTTAGCGTGCTCCTGACCCCTATCAGCGACAGCTCTACTTCTGTGCATCAGACGCCATACGATTGATCGGAGAAAAGAAAGACACGGAGAAGTGGTATCTCGTATGCAATCAATTCTGTTGATTTATTCTTGGGTTAGATCCTTTAAAGGGTTCATGGGGAGGATACAGGAAAAGAGAAGGGGAGGTTTGGGGAGGACACAGGGAGGTACAATATTGGGTGAGACACAGCTCACCAATCAGAGACGGACATGGCATAGATTAATTGCATTAAAGCATATTAGAAGATGGAGCTTAGATTAATTAGTAGTGAAAGCTATCACCGCACGTAGCAGGTTATCCATTAACATCGGTCAAGGCGACCTAAACTATTCGTAGGAACAAATCAATACTTCTGTTGGATTTGCTGGGTTAAATGAAGCTGTGTAAATACTAGGATGGGCAGAAATGATCAAGGTACAGAATAACAGAATTGCAACAGCAGCTGAAGCAACAGAATAAGAACATTCATCATTTAAAGCAGAATTAGAAACATGAACAAGAGGCCTTCATGAGGAGAAAAGACCTGCCTGGATTAATGGTCAATGTTAACAGACAGAGGGACAATTAGCAGCGTAAGTCATTAGTAGAATTAATATCTAACAACTCTCCCTTTTGTCGCAACTGCGACAATACGTCATATAAAACATATTAATTCTCCCTTACCATGCTGTTGCTGGGCACATCGGTTGAAGAGACAACCAATCAACTGATAGATCAGGTATATGGCAAAAATCAGTACTAGGACCACTAGCAGACCAGCAAGGATACTCTTACCCATGGATCCTAGCCAGGAACCTATACCTAGGGACCAATCCCAGCCATCGAACAGATCACGTGCTTTCTCCCGGATATGGGACTGGACTTCCTCTAGGTTGTCTAACTCGTGGTGTATCGCCCCCGAATTATCAGGGATCCAGGAACAGCAGGAGGAGCCAATTCTGGCGCATACCCCTCCCTCTGCGGCTAGCAGGTAGTCAAGGGCCATTCTATTCTCCAATGTTACCAATCTTATCTGTTCCTGTTCAGACGAAATCAACTGTAGGGCTCCTCGGGTTGCATTGAATGCAGCATCTACTTCTGTAGCAATCAAATTCAGTTTAGTATATAAGCGAGCAACACCAAAAGCAGGCATCATAGATAGAAAAAACATTTCAGAAGCAGTAGATTTGACCGTGAGGGCTCTCTTGCATTTGAGTTTAGGGATGCGTATATGTGTCTTGGGCAATGTCTCAGAGACGGTGAAGGCAGGCATGATCTGTCCTATAAAACAGGGTTTCCTTAAGTGTACAGGTATGGTTTTATATGCCCACTTGTCACAGAGATAATATACCCCTTTAGGTAGGGTAAGAACCAGACCTGGATTGGCCTTCTGGTGATGTAAATACAATGAAGTGATGTTTGGGGCTAGGAGGTATTTTGAAGCAGCCTTAGCCCAGCGAATGATGGAAACATTCACATTTTCCTCTGGTTCTATGTGTGTGGATATAACATCACTTGTGAGGTATGTGGTGTGAATGTACGGTGTTAGAATAAGTTGTATAGACTCTACAGGTGTGCATCTTTGAACGAGAGTGGTTACTAGATACCAACAAAAGATACCCATGCAATTTGCTAATTGTTCTCTTTCCTTGTCTGTATGTGGACACACAGGATCATTACCCATTCGCGGAAGCCAGATAGGGACATTATAATCAAATACCAGAGTAGCATTCATATTATTATTATTATTATTATTATTATTTATTTATAAAGCGCCAGCATATTCCGCAGCGCTGTACAATAAGCACAGTACAGACAGGGTTACAATACATTGAACAACATTTGACAAACAGTACAGGAGGAGATGAGCCCTATTCCGTAGGAACTCACAATCTAGGAGGGTTGGGGTTGGAACAGGAGGAGAGGACTGTAAGGTGAGAGTGATTGATGGTTGCGTCAGTGAGTTGGGTGGTAGGCTTCCCTAATAGGAATGTTTTAAGGAGCGTTTGAAGGAAGAGAAGTTAGGGGAAAGTCTGACAGCACGAGGGAGAGCGTTCCAGAGAGTGGGGGCTGCGCGTGAGAAATCCTGCAGTCTATCATGGGAAGAGGTGATGCAGAAGCTAGGCGCAGGTATGTTAGTACAATTATCATGGTTAACAAAAGCAAAAGCTCCATTGGTTATAGCGTAAGCAAGATGTACTTTAGGGCGTTCCGTTTCAGCACTGGCCTCTGGTGCACTATGGAAATCAGTAATCATGGTCTGATTGTTCTTAATCATGTCAGCTAACATCTGTGCAGTCCATGTTATCCCTTTAAAGGAATAGCCATATTGTTGTGAATGTGGGGCATATCCAACAATACTCATTCTTCATGTAAGACTCACTATGTACTGCTTGTAGGGGTTGTACGAATACGTTATCTATTTCATATGCGGAATGGCGGCGGTATCTGTGGTGTATAGCAACAGAGTTATTAGGACATGAAAAAGGATTAAGAGCAATACAAATACAGTCATAATAACATTCAGTTAGCATATGTATTGCTATGATCAATGGGAAGCCAAGTGGCGTAGCGTGGGTTGTCAGCGCCCGGGGCCAGCCAAGAATTGTGCGCCCCCCCCCAACCTGTGGACACGTTATCGATATTGCCCCAGCTCACACATGGATATTGCCCCAGCTCACACATGAATATTGCCCCAGCCAGCTCACACATGAATATTGCCCCAGCTCTCACATGGATATTGCCCCAGCTCTCACATGAATATTGCCCCAGCTCACACATGAATATTGCCCCAGCTCACACATGGATTTGCCCCAGCTCTCCCATGGATATTGCCCTAGCTCAAACATGGATATTGCCCCAGCTCACACATGGATATTGCCCCAGCTCACACATGAATATTGCCCCAGCCAGCTCACACATGAATATTGCCCCAGCCAGCTCTCACATGGATATTGCCCCAGCTCTCACATGAATATTGCCCCAGCTCACACATGAATATTGCCCCAGCTCACACATGGATTTGCCCCAGCTCTCCCATGGATATTGCCCCAGCTCAAACATGGATATTGCCCCAGCTCACACATGGATACTGCCCCAGCTCACACATGAATATTGCCCCAGCTCACACATGAATATTGCCCCAGCTCAAACATGAATATTTCCCCAGCTCACACATGGATATGCCGCAGCTCACACATGGATATGCCGCAGCTCACAGATGGATACTGCCCCAGCTCACACATGAATACTGCCCCAGCTCACACATGGATATTGCCCCAGCTCACACATGAATATTGCCCCAGCCAGCTCACACATGAATATTGCCCCAGCCAGCTCACACATGAATATTGCCCCAGCCAGCTCTCACATGAATATTGCCCCAGCTCACACATGAATATTGCCCCAGCTCACACATGGATTTGCCCCAGCTCTCCCATGGATATTGCCCCAGCTCACACATGGATATTGCCCCAGCTCACACATGGATACTGCCCCAGCTCACACATGAATATTGCCCCAGCTCACACATGAATATTGCCCCAGCTCACACATGGATATGCCGCAGCTCACACATGGATACTGCCCCAGCTCACACATGGATTTGCCCCAGCTCATGGATATGCTCCAGCTCACACATGGATTTGCCCCAGCTCATGGATATGCCCCAGCTCACACATGGATTTGCCCCAGCTCACACATGGATTTGCCCCAGCTCACACATGGATATGCCCCAGGTCTCACATGGATATTGCCCCAGCTCACACATGGATTTGCCCCAGCTCTTGGATATGCCCCAGCTCATGGATATGCCCCAGCTCATGGATTTGCCCCCAGCTCATGGATATGCCCCAGCTTATGGATTTGCCCCAGCTCATGGATTTGTCCCAGTTCTCACATGGATTTTCCCCAGCTCATGGATTTGCCCCAGCTCATGGATTTGCCCCCAGCTCATGGATTTGCCCCAGTTCTCACATGGATTTGCCCCAGCTCATGGATTTGCCCCAGCTCATGGATTTGCCCCCAGCTCATGGATTTGCCCCAGTTCTCACATGGATTTTCCCCAGCTCATGGATTTGCCCCCAGCTCATGGATTTGCCTCAGCTCATGGATTTGCCCCAGCTCATGGATTTGCCCCAGCTCATGGATCTGCCCCCAGCTCATGGATTTGCCCCAGCTCTCACCTGGATATTGCCCCAGCAGCAGCTAGCTCTCACATGGATACTTGCCCCAGCTCCGGATCCAGCAGGGGTTGAGGGGGCCCAGATGCCAGGCAGCAGGAGTGCCTGCCCGGTCCTGGACAGCGTGTGAGTCCATCCGTGTTGAAGGGGAGGTGGCTGCATGCGTGCGCAGGTCACACGGTCCAGCCAGTCAGGTGGTACAGAGACTCAGCCGCATCCGCATCCCCTTCAACACGGATGGACTCACTGTTCAGGACCGGGCAGGCACTCCTGCTGCCCGGCATCTGGGTCCCCTCAATCCGCGGGCCCTTGGGCGGTGCCCGAGGGCCCGGCGGGTCAGTCTGGGCCTCAAGTTTTAGGGGCGCAAATTTCTTTTGAAATTATGCGCCCCTAACAAAACTGCACCCGGGGCCACGGCCCCCCAGCCCCCCCACGCTACGCCACTGGGGAAGCCAAAAGCACAGATCTTTGTGATCATTCCGATGGAGATGACTCCTCCAGTGAAGGTGAATTCCATGGTTGGATCCTTGATGGTGCGGCCCTTACTCGTGATGCGTGTATCCAGACGGGTGAGTTACTCGTCAGTACAGCAGTACGGGTAACAGCCACTACCATTGTCAGAAGACCATAAGGTGGATCCAGCGACTTGTGCCGATGTAGTTCCTTCACCAGGACTCGATCTCCCATGCGGAAAGGATGCGTTGGCTCACTAGAAGGAAAAACAGAAGACAAGGACACATCACCGTAAACACTATTCAATTTTTCTATCAACCAGGCCTCGTAATGTTCCTGGATCTGTTCCAGATCACCAGCTAACATTACCGGTGGTCCTCCTCTGGTCCACGATGTTGGGAACGGTCATCCCATCAGTATCTCAAATGGCAACAGCTTAGTCTTGGCCATTGGAGTCATTCTGATCTCTGCCAATATGGCAGGTAGGTAATCAGGCCAATTAGTGTAAGTGCCCTGCGTGGCCTTTCTTATCTTATTCTTTATGGTACGGTTTTGGCGTTCTATGAGGTCTGAACTTTGTGGGTGGTACGGAATTTGAAACTTCCACTGTATTGACATAAGATTAACCACTTGTTGAACAAGTTTTGAAGTGAAAGCAGGGCCTTTATCAGAATCAATTGTCACTGGACAACCAAATCTTGGTATTAATTCCTTGCATAAGATCTTAGCCGTTGTTCCTGCATCCTCTCTAGTGACAGCAAAGGCCTCTGGCCATTTGCTGAACCTATCTACTATAACAAGTAGATATTTCACTCCACCTCTAGCTGTTGGCATGTGTGTGAAGTCTAGCTGTAATTCCTGGAAAGGACCCTGAGCTGGGATTAGTTGTTCATGTAATCCTACTCTTTTACCTTGTGTGTTGTTGCGGGCGCAGGTCAGGCATCGACTGATTTGGGCCTGCACCATAGATGTCATATCAGAAAACAAAAAAAGCTTGGCTAGTTCTGTACATGTGTGTTTAATCCCACGGTGGCCGATACCATGGAACTGTGCTATGGAGACAGGTGCTGCGGCTTTGGGTAGCCCAACCACCCCATCTTTAGACCATAGTCCTGTGGGATCTATCATCAATCCTTGTGACTGCCAGAAGGATACATCTTCTGAAACAGCAACTGCCTGTAATTCTAACAGCAATGTATCACTGGGTAGTGTTGGTGGAGCAAGAAAGAAGTATGTCTGGGTGATGTCTGCTATGTCATCCGTGTCAGCTGCCTCCTTCGAGATAATGTCAGCAAACTGATTCCCTTTCGCTTGGAAAGAACCATCAGTGGCATGTCCTTTACATTTAACTACAGCTAACCTAGCAGGTAACTGTATGGCCTCAAGTAAGTCAGTTATGAGGTCTGCATGTCCTATCATCTTACCGTCAGCTGTCTGAAATCCTCGTCTCGTCCACAATACACCAAAATCATGCACCACTCCAAATGCTTACCTTGAGTCTGTATATATTGTTACTTCCCTATCCTTGAACAACTCACATGCTCTTGTCAGTGCTATCAGTTCTGCTGCTTGTGCTGATCCCTGTGATAACCTTCCTGAATCATGTATTATGTCCGGTAATTCTACCACTGCATATCCTGTCATGTATGTATTATCTGTGGGTCTACGGCATGAACCATCAACAAAAATGTGTTGTATGTGTTCACCTTCTATTGGTGTAGACATAAGGTCCATCCGCGGAGAGGTTACTGCATGTATGAGAGGCAAACAGTCATGTTAGTCATCTTCCGGTGTGTTACGTAACCTAAGTAGGCTGTTTAGTGCATGTATGGGACCTGAGGTCGGTGATGAGTATTTGACAGTCAGGTTCTGTGTGGCTGTAAGGACTATCTCATATCCTGAGAGACGTTGTGCGGTCACATGTTGTGTAGTAAGGTTGTGCAGCACCTTCAGTACGTGATGTGGTGTATGTAGCACAGTATCATGTGATAATGTAATGGCTTGTGCGGCTTCTACAGCCATTGAAGAAGCTGCTACAGCTCTTAAGCATGCTGGCATACCTTGTACTGGGAGAGGCAACAATCTTGAAATGAATGCTGTCGGCCTGAGAACACCTCCATGAACCTGGGCCAGTACCGCCGCCATGGCTGTACAATCTTCTCGACAATATAGGTGAAAGGGTACATGATAATTGGGCAAACCTAGAGCAGGAGTGGATGACAACAATACCTTTAACATTTCATATGCGGCGCACATGGACTCGTCCCAGATTAGTGTATCTGGTCGTCCTGTCGTGGCTTTACGCAAAATAGTGTCATAGTGGGAGCAATCAGGAATCCAGTGTCTGCAAAAATTGACCATACCTAGAAAGCTCATCATGTCTGTTTTGCTGGTGGGCTGGGCCAGCTGTGAAAGAGCTTCTATACGAGAGGTGGAGACATGCCTCTCACCTGGGAAAGCGTGAAACCCAGGTATGTGACCTTTGGCTGGCAATACTGCAATTTAGACAAGGAAACCTTATGTCCCTCTTCTGCCAGGTGCACGAGCAGGGCTGACGTATCCTGCTTGCATGCATCTGCGTCTGAGCTACAGAGCAACAAGTCATCCGCATACTGCAATAGGACTGAACTAGACGGCGGCGCCCACTCTTTGGGGGTCTCACGGAGAGCTCTGCAATAAGCAGAAGCGCTATCAACGAAGCCCTGCGGGAGTCGCTCCCAGCAGAACTGTGCTCCCTCAAATGTGAAGGCTAACAAGGGCTGTGTCTCCCTGTCCATGGGTATAGAAAAGAAGGCATTGGACAGGTCTATGACTGTGAACATTGTAGCTGTAGCAGGTATGGATGTAAGTAGTGAATGTATGTCAGGAACGATAGGCGCTATGGGAATGATGACCTTGTTTAATGCTCTAACGTCTTGGGTGAAGCGAAAACCCTCACCCTTGGGTACCAGATTTACTGGCGTGTTGTAAGGTGATACTATTGGTCTCAGGATACCAGCCTCTAGGAATCTATGGATGAATTCTCTAATGCCTTCTATTTTAGCTGGTCTTAGAGGGTATTGTTTCTGATATACTGGTCCTGTACCAGGTTTGAGTGTAGCCCTGAAAGGTGTACAGTCAATCAGTCCTACATCGTATGCATGCTCTGCCCATATTGTCTTTGGTACGTCAGTCAAGGCCTCAGAGATGGTAAGTGCAGGAAAATGTCATGTCCCATAGGTACAATCTAGTGCCGTGGCTATCTGGAAACATGAGTATGGTGACATAATATCCAAGTCTCCTCGTGGCCCACATGTTATCTGTATACCTAAGTCACCCAAGACATCACGCCCTAACAAGTTCACTGGACATGTGGGGAGAATAGAGAAGCTGCGTTTGGTGATTACATTCCCATCGTCATCCCATATGCGTAAAGGTGTGGTTCTTTTGGTTTCAGTCAAGACCCCATTGATTCCCATATAAGGCTCAGCATCTTCCAGGTCACCAGTATGGTAGACGTGGTGGCCCCTGTATCAACCAAGAACGGGATACACTGATCTTCCACTCTAATTTGAATGAGTGGTAGTTCAGTATGGGCATTGGTAATCTGGACTAGGCTGAGGCGTCTCCTTCCAGGCAGCCCTATTGTCTGTTTTGTGTTTGCCAGTCAATCTGATGTCTGGGTTGTCTGGACTGTGAATCCCTCGTGTCAGTATGTGCGGCATGGTAGGGGCTAGGCTGTTGTGGTAGGTACCCATCCTGTTGTCTTTTCGCCAGTTCTGGACACTGGGCTCTGAAATGGCCTACTTTTTTACAATAAAAACATGCGTTATCTTGCTGCGCATCTTGCCCACCCCTTCTATCTCCCTGGTTGTGATATCCTGATCTTCCTCTACCTCTGCCTTTACCTCTCTGCTGCTGTCCACTATTCCAACTTCCTCTGTACTGTCTTTGAAATGCTAACAACATACTTTTACCATCTTTAACATTCCTCTCAAAACACCCAGCTGCGTCTTTCACCTGTAGTGTTCGTTCTATATCATCAGGCGATTGCGTAGGCCAATTATCAACCATTTGCTTCACCAATCTCTGCACATCAGGCAACAGGTTATTCACCAGCGTCTGTACATACATTTCACCTGTTTCACCATCTCTTGTCAGTCCACCATCTTCCTTCCAATTTGCACGGAAACGTTTCACAAATTGCATCACACTCTCATTCTTCTCCTGTTTACAAGCTAGGACAGCAGCCATAGACTCACGATTACCATGCATCACAATCCATTCAGTTAGAACTGATGCCCACATCTCATCTATCTTAATCTGTGTTCTCAAAGGGTAGTCTGTGTAATTTGTTACTGCAACATCAGATAGTAATGGACACTGGTCCCACCTAAACCTTCCATCACCATCATATCCCATCACACCGTTTATAATCATTCTATAGTCTTCTACAGTAAACCTAAGTCCTTTTGTGGCTCTCTTTAGGTACTGTACTGTGGCTGCAGGTGATTTCACCGGGTCTGGGGCTCCTTTAATTATATCATTAATGACAGCCATATCTACGGGGACTATGATCATGTGTTCACCTGCTGACATAAACAGAAATTTTTCATCTTCAAATCGTAGAGGGGGGTGACGAGCACGGTCACCACGGACTAAGTCTACATTTATCCCTCCCATAAATGTGTCTCCCGTTGCGGACGCTTCTATTTTCGGATACGTTACCTGTTCCCCCATACTAGTGCCCCCTTCTTGCGCTATTGCCCCCCATACCCGGAACGTGTGCATGTTCCAGACCAATGTCACCAGTTGGAGCTGAGTGCTCTATCATCGGTGTAGATGCAGCTGCTGCTCTCACTATCTGGCTCTGGTGTATTGGTGCTGTTCTATCTCTTAACAGACCTGTAGCCTGTAGGGCTGAGGCCAGCACTTCTGGCTTTGTAGTGTGTGGAAACAAAGTGGATGTTGGCGGGTACAGGGGTACATTTGTTGGTGGTATGGGTATAGGTGCAGTAGGGATGTATTTAATGAGTGCTTGTGTCCCAGGGGCATTATAGTATGGGGCTAACTCAACCCACACCTTACCACATTCTTTCATGTACTTCTTGTCCCACTTGGGGGTCTCCCGTGTACCAAGGGAAGGCATCTCTATCATTCAGACACAAACCTTTAATCATCTTAATATGCCAGTCATCCATTGCCCCTTGAGTAGGAAACAGGTCTGTAGACATAAGGCTCAACGTCCAAGAATTGAGAAGGTCTGTAAATGGAATTGTGTAATACGAACCAGCAATACGACCTACGTATGCGAAGGGACACTCATCTGGAAACGGCTTTGGATCCTTTGGAGCATTTGTGTGATTGCCCGCAGACGTTGGCAGACTCTTACTAGTACGATACCGGATCTTAGGCTTTCCTCCTTGCAATGATCCATTCTGTAGTGCCTCAAAATCAGGCACTGGCACCTCTTTCTCCCTTTGTTCATTAGATCCGAAGTTGCCCATCGTAACACCTATGTAGGAAATACTACACAAACAAAGTCTACACAAATACAATACAGTTATCTATGGTTCTTAAGTTCTTATACAGCTATACCTTATACAGCTATATGATCACAAACACACAAGCACAGAAAGCGACATACATCAGAGACATACCATACACAGTTGCGTTGATATTCTTGGCCCATGCAATCCCCACTCCCTTATGCAAACAACCAGGCCTCGCAGCGCGTGTCACTCGGATACACAGAAGTGAGTGTCTTATCTCCCAACTACCTATACTATCACTAAATACGAGCAGAAACAAATAAAACCTGTGCGCACTTCTATATACTTACTCTCGTTCTCGTGCTCCCGCAGCACCGATTAATCTCTGGGCATACACTGTGCTCCAGATAAGGCAACATGCAGACATTAGCACTTGCCGTAACCACTATCCTGGATAGTGGGCTACGTAGTCGCTCAATACAAAGCAGCTCGTAACCAAGCGTGGATTCGTGATCCTACTGAGCAGGTAAAACAGTCAAAAGGACTATAACTTACCCAAGCACAGGATCCCACTTCTGACACCAACTGTTAGCATGCTCCTGACCCCTATTGGCGACAGCTCTCCTTCTGTGCATCAGACGCCATACGATCGATCGGAGACAAGAAAGATACGGAGAAGTGGTATCTCGTATGCAATCAATTCTGTTGATTTATACTTGGGTTAGATCCTTTAAAGGGTTCAAGGGGGAGGATACAGGAAAAGAGAAGGGGAGGTTTGGGGAGGACACAGGGAGGTACAATATTGGGTGAGACGCAGCTCACCAATCAGAGACGGACATGGCATAGATTAATTGCATTAAAACATATTAAAAGATGGAGCTTAGATTAATTAGTAGTGAAAGCCATCACCGCACGTAGCAGGTTATCCATTAACATCGGTCAAGGCGACCCAAACTATTTGTAGGAACAAATCAATACTTCTGTTGGATTTGCTGGGTTAAATGAAGCTGTGTAAATACTAGGATGAGCAGAAATGATCAAGGTACAGAATAACAGAATTGCAACAGCAGCTGAAGCAACAGAATAAGAACATTCATCATTAAAAGCAGAATTAGAAACATGAACAAGAGGCCTTCATGAGGAGAAAAGACCTGTCTAGATTAATGGTCAATGTTAACAGACAGAGGGACAATTAGCAGCGTAAGTCATTAGTAGAATTAATATCTAACACCGGGCAGCAACTCTACAGTATAATAATGCAGCATATGAATCTGCACACTGCCAGGCAGCAACTCTACAGTATAATAATGCAGCATATGAATCCGCACACTGCTGGGCTGCACCTCTACAGTATAATAAATTATTATACTGTAGAGGTGCTGCCTGGCAGTGTGCAGATTCATATGCTGCATTATTATACTGTAGAGGTGCTGCCTGGCAGTGTGCAGATTCATATGCTGCATTATTATACTGTAGAGGTGCTGCCTGGCAGTGTGCGGATTCATATGCTGCATTAATTATACTGTAGAGTTGCTGCCCGGCAGTGTGCGGATTCATATGCTGCATTATTATACTGTAGAGGTGCTGTCCGGCAGTGTGCGGAATCATATGCTGCATTATTATACTGTAGAGGTGCTGCCCGGCAGTGTGCAGAATCATCATATGCTACATTAATTATACTACATAGGTGCTGCCCGGCAGTGTACGGATTCATATGCTGCATTAATTATACTGTAGAGGCGCTTCCCGGCAGTGTACGGATTCATATGCTGCATTACTATATTGTAGAGGTGCTGCCCGGCAGTGTGCGGAATCATATGCTACATTAATTATACTGTAGAGGTGCTGCCCGGCAGTGTGCGGAATTATATACTGCATTATTATACTGTAGAAGTGCTGCCCGGCAGTGTGTGGATTCATGTGCTGCATTATTATACTGTAGAGGTGCTGCCCGGCAGTGTGAGGATTCATTTGCTGCTTAGTAATTACACTGTAGAGGTGCTGCCCGGCAGTGTGAGGATTCATATGCTGCATTATTATACTGTAGAGGTGCTGCCCGGCAGTGTGCGGAATCATATGCTACATTAATTATACTGTAGGTGCTGCCCGGCAGTGTGTGGATTCATGTGCTGCATTATTATACTGTAGAGGTGCTGCCCGGTAGTGTGCGGAATGATAAAATGCATTAATTATACTGTAGGTGATGCCCGGCAGTGTGCAGAATTATATGCTGCATTAATTATACTGCAGAGGTGCTGCCCAGCAGTGTGTGGATTCATATGCTGCATTTATTATACCGCAGAGAGGTGCTTCCCAGCAGTGTGTGGATTCATATGCTGCATTAATTATACCACAGAGAGGCGCTTCCCAGCAGTGTGTGGATTCATATGCTGCATTAATTATACTGTAGTGGTGCTGCCCGGCAGTGTGTGGAATCATATGCTGCATTATTATACTGTAGAGGTGTTGCCCGGCAGTGTGCGGATTTATATGCTGCATTACTATACTGTAGAGGTGCTGCCCAGCAGTGTGCGGATTCATATGCTGCATTATTATACTGTAGAGGTGCTGCCCGGCAGTGAGCGGAATCATATGCTACATTAATTATACTGTAGGTGCTGCCCGGCAGTGTGAGGATTCATATGCTGCATTATTATACTGTAGAGGTGCTGCCCGGCAGTGTGCGGACTCATATGCTGCATTAATTATACTGTAGAGGTGCTGCCCGGCAGTGTGAGGATTCATATGCTGCATTATTATACTGTAGAGGTGCTGCCCGGCAGTGTGCGGACTCATATGCTGCATTAATCTGTGGAGGTAAATCGTTTTGTTAATTTTTTTTCCTTTCATACCATTTTAATATGATTAAAAAAAGTTGTGCAATGCATATTCATAAGAAAAAAGGATCTTTCATAAAAAACTATAGAATCGGCAGAATTACCATATCGACCGAAATATCGGAGCATCCAAAATACCATTTGTCTAAGTCAAAACGAAATAGACCCTTTGAAATGACGACAGACAATCCAAAAAGACCAAAAATTTCAGATATCACGAAACGAAAGTCGATACGAAATAACGAGCTGAAACAAAATGAGCCGAAATGAAAATCGGGCGACACGAAATTTTTTAAAAACCAAAACAAGCTGAAACAAACCGAAATGAAAAAAAAAGCGTTCACATCTCTAAAAACAATTGGTTCGTTTCGTTACGTTTTTCAATTTGTTTCGGTGCCTTCATTACGTTACCGTGATTTGTATTTTGGATCGATTTGTTATTTCTGGAGATCGGTAATTCGTATTTCGGAACAATTAGTTATTTTGTTTTTATTGCTTTTATTCGTTATTTCAGATCGATTCGCTATTTTGTTTTATTTGTTATTTCATTTTTATAAGTTATTTCGGAATGTGAAACAGATTAATTAGGCTGGGGTCAGACGAGCGTGATTTCTACGGGCTGTACGTCCGTGCAGTACGGACATCGTCAGTACGGATGACGCAGTAGTGGTCACACAGTCCGTTTTTTCACTGAAGTTATTTTTGACGGATGTAGGAGGGAAAAATAAATTACAATGAAAAAACATTCTGTCCGTCAAAAATGCTGGACGTATAAATGCAGTCCGTCTGACCATGCTCCATCACTCACACACAAAGCTATGCAGACGTTAGCTCCGTGGGCATTAGCTCCGTGGGGCTGCTTTCCTTGGTGCTGAATCTTTTTCTGCACCAAGGACAGCACTCACTGATCGCAGCCAGACTGAAAGAAAAAAAACCCTGCTGCATCCGGCAAAGAGAAAAGCCTCATTGTTTTAAAATAATTAGGAATCCAAAAATTTCACTAAAAAAATCCTGAAAAATGGCTCAAAAATGAATAAATAAAGTGTCTTTTTGCTGCAAGTGAAAGAATAAACGGTTGAATAAATATTTAATAAAAACATGGAATATTCTTTACATTGAAATGGCATTCGCCTCTTTAAATCTATCGAACATTGAACCACCGAAAATCAGGAAGTTTCAATGACATGTTGGTGCTGTCTTGTGACCTATGAATAGATTAACCATTACTTGTCTACAGGGAATTTCACTACTGCCGAACTGCACTGAACGGCACCATGGCGCTGTCAATGACCTGTGGTGCTGAATACAACATATTGAGCACCATGACCAATGGACAGGGACAAGGGGCTGAATCTAAGAAAAATGGCACAACAAATCAATTCATTTATAAGGAATCAATCCGTTATATTTAGTTTGGTTTCGTCACATTTCGCTTTCATTCCATTTCAGACAGAACCGATTCGCTATTTCTGACGTGCTTCCAAAATACGAGTCGGTAAATTCTGTCTGGATTTTGATTCGGAATGAAACGCTCATCTCTAGCGTTTAGTAGATATGTTTAGCACATGTAGATATGTTGTGTAGCTGAAGAAAAGCATCATAATCTCTATCGACTTACACATCTTTGTTGGAGATTTCTAGACGTTGTCTGCATTGTGTATAAAGTATACTAGCATCATTTCAATGATCAGAAAGCGTCACATGGGACTGATCTAAGAACATCGCGGACAGAATGTAACACAGACTCCCATCACATGTCTAATAAAGAACATTTAAAAGAAAACCCTTTCATAGAGTTATTAGAATTGTGCGTCCAATCGATTTCTCTACTTACTTGATTATTTTTAAAATAAGTCCATTTATAATCAATCTGAAGTTGTTGATCTTCTGGAAATGACATATTGATGGTTCCCACACTCATTTTTGCTACATATAGTTTGCCCTTATCTTGCCCAAACTCCCATTTGATCAGATGGAGCGTGTCCGGCAGCTCCCCTTTGTCGTTAAAGAATATTTCCTTCTCCGCGTGGTCTTTGTAGTGAACTCGTTTCACGTAGTGGTGGAGCTTTCAAAAGAAAACGTGAATATTAGATGAAATTGTAAGATATTATAACATTGTATCTCATTTGTGTTAATTCCTTTCAGTGCGAAGACCCAGATATTTATTATTTATTGTCAACCCAATCACTGTGCGAATCTGTGTGTGTGTGTGCGCGTTTATGTATGTGTATATGTGTGTGTGTGTCTGCGCTCATAATCCAATATTGTTCATGCGTGACAGCGTCTATAAAATTATATTATTTATTGCATACAAATATCTTTTAGCCCCGACAGCATGACGTGCAGGTTATCTGTACCATGTACAACCTTGGAGAATAAGTGAAGGGTGTGTTTCCCATTAGGGGTTATTCCGAGAGCAACGAAATTTCACTCTCTCCTTTAACGCAATTCGGCCCTTTGAATTTGCCGACCCTGCGACAAATTCAGCATTCACTGCAAGGTCCCCAAAGTTGTCGAATCGATGCACCAAACACCGCTGATAAACACTCCAAACGCAGCCGCAAACCGCCAAAAAAGTCAAACCAAACAAAAAAAACATTGCAAAACCACCAAATCGCTCTGATAACCTGCCGCAAAAACACTGAATCGATCCTGTAACCCACAGAGAAACCGCCAAATTGATCTGACGATCCACTGAACAAACCGCCGAATGCATTCAAAAAAAGCCGATCAGCCGCTGAAAAGGGGTAAGAAAAAAAATAAAAATAAAAATGACTAAAAAATTAGAAAAAAAGAGAGAAATAACGAGACTTTTTTCTGCAAATGAAAATAATAAATGGTTGAATAAATATTTTTAAATTTGGGGATTTTTTTTTTATTTTGACACCTTTGGGATTTGCCTGAATAAACCTGCCGAATGAAACCACTGAACAGCAGGGTATTTTACTGACATTTCTCTGCTGTTCAATGTGAATAAAGTTCAGTTCAGGTTGTTGTTACCACCCACCTTCGAGGTGCCACTGGAAAGTCCTCACTCCAAGGACATAGCACAATATCAAGAAAAAAATACTCCAGCAGATGGCATTAAATTCTGGCTTTATTCCATCAGCATAGCAGAACAACGTTTCGACCTGCAACCAGCTCTTTGTCAAGTCTACTAAACGTATCTCTACACCTTCTTAAATACATCATAAGTAATTAACCATCATTAAAAACAGCCGTGTTATACAAAGATTCATCATTGTAACTAAGGATGAGCCAAACACCCCCGTGTTCGGTTCGCATTCGAACAATTTCAAAAGTTTGAGTTCGAACGCGAACATGAACCGAACCGAACTCAATGCAAGTCAATGGGACTCGAAAGTTTGAATTTTAGAGTGCCCTGCAAGAGGGCATATATGCAAGATATTTGCCATAAAAGGTGTATGGAGGTCCGGGTAGTGCCCTGGGGGACAGGAAACAAGGACAAAAAGTAAAAAAAATAAAAAAATTTAAAGGAACAGTGAGTGAGTTTTCCATGAAATAAGGGTTAAGAATAAAAACGAAAAATTCCTTCAAATATCGTGCCTAGGAGGTCCCCATTACCTGCCCGTGAAGTGGCAGATTTGTAGGATGTATAGAAACATTTAAAAACCAAAAAAATGACATTTCAAATGACAGTAAATGGTTTTCCTTTAATCTATTCATAAACAACTGCTTCGGGCGGCAGCCTGTATGAAAAGAGGAGACATTTTAGGACACGCAGAACAAGTTTAGTGATTTTTTGGCTAAATTATGGTGAAACTTATGCAGGCTTTGGACGAAAGTAATTATAGGTGCTTTAAAATTGGGCCTTTATTGTCGGCAACAGTGCCGTCACACCGTGACCCCTCAGTGGTATTGTGGAAGAGTGCAGGGTTGGACCATGCGGTCCAATATTAAAATGATATGAATCTGGTAATATAGGCATCAGTGTCAGTGCACCCGAATATTGTGCCTTTGGTGGCAACAAGTGCCGTCACACCGTAACCCCTCTATGGTATTGTGGAAGAGTGCAGAGTTGGACCCTGCGGTCCAATATTAAAATGATATGAATCTGGTACAGGCGTCAGTGGCAGTGCACCCAAATATTGTGCCTTTGGTGGCAGCAAGTGCATTCACACCGTAACCCATTTGTGGTATTGTGGAAGAGTGCAGGGCTGGACCCTGCGGTCCAATATTAAAATGAAAGATAAGTGAAGTTTTTTAAATTTAACCTTTAATGTAAATAAAATAAAAACGTACAAAAATATACTTAAACTTTCATGCATTCATGCATATATGTACTCATGATAGAATAACTATCTCATATAGTGCAATATCTCCTTTCTCAGGTCAGCAGTGGTTATTATATCAAATTGTCAAATTAACAATATACCTCTTAATAAACCTATCAATGGTTACCACTACACAACATGATGGTATTGGTTGTGTGATGCAGTAAACAACTCAAATGCTGTTAGGAAGGTGATACGTAAACCCAAGTTATAACCTTCCAATTTGGATGTTTATGGAAGAACACTTCTAGATGACCCATTTGTTAAACACTCCTCTCCCAGAGGTCCCCTCTGCCACCCTCTGCCGCTTCCTGCAGCCACTGAGGAGGAAGTCAATTCCTTATTGTCCTCCTCACATCTCACCACGTGCCCGCTCGACCCCATTCCCTCACATCTAATTCCTCCCCTCTCCTCCTCACCCCTGCTCTCACACACATCTTCAACCTATCTCTCTCCACTGGCTCCTTCCCATCCGCCTTAAAACACGCGCTAGTTACCCCTTTACTAAAGAAACCATCCCTCGATCCGAACTCTTCATCCAACTACCGCCCTGTATCCCTGCTTCCCTTCACATCAAAGCTCTTAGAAAAACTTATATTCAACCGCCTTTCCCTCTTCCTGTCCTCCAATTCCCTACTTGACTCCTGCAATCTGGATCCGTCCCCTACACTCAACTGAAACTGCCACCAAAGTCACCAACGACCTCCTAACTGCTAAAAAACAAGGCCACTATTCTATTCTCATCCTGCTTGACCTCTCGGCTGCTTTTGACCCTGTTGACCACCCCCTCCTTCTTCAGACCCTCAACTCTATGGGTCTCGGTGACACTGCACTCGCTTGGGTTGACTCCTATTTATCCAACAGGTCCTTCTGTGTGTCCTTTGCTGGTAACTCCTCCTCTTCATTGCCTCTATCTGTTGGTGTACCTCAAGGCTCTGTCCTTGGTCCTCTGCTCTTTTCCATCTACACCTCCTCCCTGGGCAAAATCATCAACAGCTTTGGCTTTAATTACCACCTCTACGCTGATGACACTCAGATCTACCTCTCTACCCCTGATCTCACTCCCCCTGTCCTTTCCAAAGTCAGTGACTGCTTATCTGGCATCTCCTCCTGGATGGCCTCCCACCACCTAAAGATCAACATGTCAAAGACTGAGCTCCTACTTACTGTATTCCTCCCTCCAATGCCTCCCCACCTCCTGACTTCTCTATCACGGTGGAGGGTATCACCATCTCCCCATCAAACCAAGTGCGCCGTCTTGGAGTTACACTTGACTCTGCTCTTTCCTTCATCTCCCACATCAAGTATCCTTCCTCCTCCTGCCGATACCAACTGCGTAATATTTCCAGAATTCGGCCATTTCTTACCGCTGTCACCACAAAACAACTCATACACACCCTGGTAATCTCCCGACTCAACTATTGCAATAATCTCTTATCTGGCCACCCTCTGTCCCGTCTCTCCCCCCTACAATCCATCCTGAATGCCTCCGCCAGGCTAATTCACCTCACCCGCCGCTCTGTCTCTGCCGCTCCCCTCTGCGAGTCCCTTCACTGGCTCCCCATCCACTGCAGAATTAAGTTCAAAATCCTTATCTTTACCTAGAAAACCCTCACTAAAATGGATGTAATGGCCTTGTAGCGCCACCAGATGGCTCTATTACCAAGGGCAAGATAATATCACAAAGCAGGAAAAAAAAAATCACAAAAATTGATCGCACAAAATAGATTGTGTGAGCTGCTAAACTCAGATCAACAGAATAAAATCAAGAAGAGAGAAGAAAAATGAGTAGAGACTCGTTTAAGTATGAAACAGTAGTGCCAAGTTAATGCAATGTCTGTGTAGCGCCACTAGATGGCCCTATTATCAAAGACAAGGGAAATGCAAAAAAGGAGAACGTATGAACTGCTAAGCTGAAATCACAGAAGGACAATGCTATACGTAAAACACTTACTGTATGTAAAATTGGTTGTTGGTGCCCACCACAGATATATCAATCAAGAAAGATGGGACCAAAAGAAATATTACTCCAAAATAGAATGAAATACAATACTCAAGCAGTAAAAAATGTACTGCGATATAATAGATACTTGGTGAGAGTTTAAGGGAATTAGTGAACCAGATGCCGTGCATTAGGCATACTGATCAAATAAAGTGCTAAAGGTGAAGCAATAGTATTGTTTATGTTGCAGAGAAAATGCTACAAAAGTGCTAAGGATAAGACGATAATCTTAAATAGATTTAGACATATGCAACTGTGTCATAAAGTGAACGAGTGCAATCCTGTGAACGGAGTGTAAACGATTTAAACCAAAATTCAATCAAAAAATATATATATATATGGTGACACTGCGGATTGTGCAGTAAGATACAGCATATACAGTACAATATTTAATAAATATTTAAAATGGAGTGAAAAAGAATTAAAAAAAAAATTGATTAAGGAATAAAAGAAAAAAAATGATAATATGAAAAAATAAGATGAAAAATTAAAAAGGCAGCTAATCAGCAGTTCATAAGTCCATACAGGTTATAACCTGTCTTAAAAAAAAGGTATTGTCCATAGTCCATCAAGAGAAAAGAAAGAAGTATACGTGCCAATAAAATTTAATATACTGGCCGGATTAGAAGCACAGCTGCCGGGCTAACCAGGAAAACGGTAAATCCCCAAATCCGTTTAGAGGGAGAAGTGCAGGTCAAAGGGCTGGAGTCCGGCGCTAGTACTCCCAATCTTCGGCTGAGGTAGAGGCTATCCAGCCTGGGGGCTTGTTCTCGATGGATTAGAATGCAGAGGCGAGAAGGGAAGAAAAAAGGAGAGAAAAAAGAGATTTTTGTGCAGACTGTTTTGTCACAATTAAAACAAATCTCAGGCAGAAGGTGCACTCACATTTTCTGGTCCCACTGATGAAGCTGTATTCAGCGAAACGCGTCTGAGGTGTATTTTATCGTTGTTTTAATAAATCTTTTGTGAACTTTTCACCCTGTAAGACCCGTGGTGAATTATTCCTTTAGTATCCTGAATCGACAGTCTGAAGGATAAGATCTCCAGACCATTGGACCTCTAACAGGGGAATCGGTGCCCCTGGATTTAAGTTACCGATCTGCCTTTGTTTTGGTGCCTTTTGCTCAAATTGGCTCCAGAAAATGGGATTTGTTTTAATTGTGACAAAACAGTCTGCACAAAAATCTCTTTTTTCTCTCCTTTTTTTTTTTCCCTTCTCGCCTCTGCATTCTAATCCATCAAGAACAAGCCCCCAGGCTGGATAGCCTCTACCTCAGCCGAAGATTGGGTGTACTAGCGCCGGACTCCAGCCCTTTGACCTGCACAATCCCTCACTAACTCAGCGCCCCACTACCTGTCCTCACTAATCACCAAATACACCCCAGCCCGCTCCCTAAGGTCAAACAGTGACCTGCGACTAGCTTCTCCCCGCATCACCTCTTCCCATGATAGACTGCAGGATTTCTCACGCGCAGCCCCCACTCTCTGGAACGCTCTCCCTCGTACTGTCAGACTTTCCCCTAACTTCTCTTCCTTCAAACGCTCCCTTAAAACATTCCTATTTAGGGAAGCCTACCACCCAACTAACTGACGCAACCATCAATCACTCTCACCTTACAGTCCTCTCCTCCTGTTTCCAACCCCAACCCTCCTAGATTGTGAGTCCTACGGGAATAGGGCCCTCATCTCCTCCTGTACTGTTTGTCAAATGTTGTTCAATGTATTGTAACCCTGTCTATACTTTGCTTATTGTACAGCGCTGCGGAATATGCTGGCGCTTTATAAATAAATAATAATAATAAACACAATTCCAATTGCAAGGAGCATTTTTAGAATACTTAGAGTAGATAAATGAGGTTCAGACATCAATTGTAACAAGCTAGTGACTGTGCCGATTAACTTCCAGAGTATTTCCCAGGGACTCTAACTATCAAAGCTAGAATGTAAGGGTCTATATATAAACCTTTCTGATATACATATAATCATACATATATCTCTACAATGCCCTGAGACTGTGAACAGTACACTGGGATGAGTTCGGTAAGAACAGTAACCATTCTACTTAGTCAATACAGTCATATAAAATAGAATAAAGTATGTGCAAGATAATTGCTTGGGTTCTCAGGAAGGAAATAACCCTATATACAGACTCAATACTTGTAATTCTACCTTAGAAACTAGTGTCGATACTAAGGTCTATATAGAAACACTTTATGGTACCGTATGCTCCGTCATTCCTTTACTATCACATAATTATTCCAGTGCAATATAAGTAATACACCGCATTATTATGGTCTATACGATTACTGGAAAAAGAGCGAACCTTCGAGGGTTCGATATGATAGGATAGAGAGATATATTGTTGTGGCTATCAAGGATACACAATGAATGATTCTATATAAGCATCAACCTTGCAGCCTTGCAGAACTCAATATGCAGCACAGTCACTAGAAGTATAACCAGAGACCCATAGCCACCATGAGAATAAATGTATGCACACCAAAAGAGACTGTATATAGGTCTCAACGCATTTCGCTGAACAAATTCAGCATCATCAGGAGTGAGTAACAATTCGCACGCACACAACCATCCAAGCTAAAAGACAGAATGAAATGAAACAAGACTCTCTGCAGATCAGCTTCTTTTATAGGCACAATCAGTGAAGGCGAGGATTTTCAATCATCAATTAGGCAAATGATGATGGATTTCAAATGAGTGCCAGATGATCTCTCTGGAAACTCTATGTCAGCGTGCTGCTATTATTAAATAGTCTAATCACGGATGTTAAATACAATTTGACAGTATTAAATGAATGCATTAATTTGGATGCACGAAAGATGTAAAATTAAAACCTTCATTAAGACCACCGGGTTGCAAGGTTTTCAAACGGTAAATCCAATATGCTTCTCGTAGTAATAATTTTTTTTGATAAAAGAAGTTTATTCACATTTTCCAGAAAATACAAGTCAGTGCAAATATAAAGAAACATCATTAAGAGCAGATCTGTGACATCTCAACCAGAGATTAACAGCAGTACAGTGTAAAATCATTGCACGTTCCAGAAAGAAACAAAGGCACTTCTTCAATAAAACCTTTAAAAGTGAAACAGAGAGTAAAGAAAAAGGGAAGAAAAAAAAACAGAAAAAAAAGGGGGCGGGGAAGGTGAAAAAGGGGAAGGGAGAGGATAAGATATTACCTAATAGACAAGGCACTGGATTCCATGACTCAGATATTACAAACATCGGAACATAAGCTGTTTAAGTGCATAGTAATTGAGGGCAGTGCCACCATATATGAATAAAGGACCCATGAGTCGCAGAGCACCTCCAACATGTGGAGGAGTGAGCTGATGAGAAGTGACTGAGTTTATCTGGGGTTAAATACCAACGGTAGAGTAATTTTTTCCTGGCTTCATGTAGGGTGGCACTCCTGAATTTCCCCTTGTCGGTTTGAAAACAATCCTTCCACTGGTTAAGAGAAATAGAGACATTTAAGTCCCGTTCCCAGATTAATTGGTATCTAGATTTGAATTCCGGAGATGGAGTAGACAGTAGTTTATAACACATTGAAAAGAGCTTAGCGGTAATATATGGGGATATACAGTACTGTTCAAAGGGGGACAATGCTCGTATCGAAAGCCTGTCAGGACACATCATGTCGTATGTTGCGAGTAAGGTTTTGAGTTGCAGGTAGGCAAATTGGAGCAGGCGATTAAGTTTATATTTCACACATAAATCGGTCAAAGGTTAGGAAGGCACTATGGGAGTAAAAGTCGGCAATATGTGTAAGACCATGAGCCATCCCGGCACGTGTGTGAAAGTTAGGAATTTTATGGACTAAGGCAGTGAGGGGAGTTGCCAGGTGTATTGGATGGTAGTGACATAAGCGGCCCCTGGAGGTGTCTCATATTCGTATAAGCAGGTTCGCTAGAGGAAGCAGAGTAGGGAGACGAGGGCGCCTACATTTGGGTAGCCAGATGACATCTTTTAGTCTAAAGGGGGAGAAGGAGGGATGAATGATAATAGCCCACTGCGGGGGAGGGGAGGGCGATAGTATGGATCCGAGTAAAGCCAGTAGGGCATCTTTGTGATATAGTAAAATATTGGGGAGTCCCAGGCCCCCGTTAGGAACTGGATTGGTTAGGACCTGAAGGCTAACCCGAGGTTTCTTATGATTCCAAATAAAACAGCTGATAGGTCTGTAGATTTTTTAAAAAAAGGGAGTGCGGTGAGAGGGGTGACGCCCTAAACACATACAGGAGCTTCGGGAGAATAGTCATTTTAGTAACAGCTATCCTTCCAAGCCATGAGAATTCAAAACGTGTCCGTTTCAAACACAAGTCACGTATCATCGTCAACATAGAGGTATAATTAAGTCGATAAAGGACGGTACGGGAAAAGGAGAATTTAATCCCCAAATAAGTTAGGTATACCTCCCTCCAGTCAAAACGGTAAGTGGTCTTAAGAAAATGTAAATCCCTATGTGGGAGATGGACACTGAGGGCCTGTGTTTTGGGTAGGTTAATTTTGTGGTAAGATACCCTGCCATATAAAGTGAAGGCATCATGGAGATACGGGAGGGAAGATTTGGGGTTGATTAAAGTGAGGAGGATATCATCAGCGAAGAGGTTGATTTTACTTTCCATAGGGCCTATCTGTAGTCCCTCGATTCGAGTATCCGCTCGGATAGCTTGAGCCAAAGGTTCCAATGCCAGGGCATAAAGGAGGGGAGAGAGTGGGCATCCCTGGCGTGTACCATTAGTAATATTGATTGTGGATGAAAGAAATCCTGCATTTAATACTTGGGCGGATGGAGTGCAGTATAAGGTGAGAACTGCTGTTGTAAAAGGTAGTGGGAAGTTAAATTTAAGGAGAACATGCCGTAAAAAAAGCCAGTTAAGTCTGTCGAATGCCTTCTCGGCATCTAATGAAAGAAGGAGACAGGGTGTAGAGCCGCGGTTAACACAGTGCACTACGTTTAGAAGTTTAACAGTGTTGTCTGTGCCCTGGCGACCCAATATGAATCCCACTTGGTCATCGGTGACCAGTGTAGATAGCAGTGGCACCAGTCTGTTAGCAAGGAGTTTAGCATAGATTTTAATGTCCACATTTAACAGGGAAATGGGGTGGTAATTTGAGCAGGTGGTGGGGTCTTTCCCAGGTTTAGGGAGCGTGATAATAGTGGCTTTCAAAAGTTCGGGGGGGCTCATCCAGATGCAAAGAGGGAATTAAACAGGGACAGCATATGAGGAGACAGCTGTTCAAGAAAAGTCGAGTAGTATTTGGAAGAAAACCCGTCTGGGCCAGGAGATTTACGAGGTGGGAGGGAGGAGATGACAGCTGAAAGTTCTAGAGCTGTGAACGCTTTAGTCAGATATTCGTGATGCGTTGGGGAGAGTTGGGGAAGGGACACCGAGGACAAGTAGGAGAAAATGTCTGGTAGGGCGGGTTGAGGATTCTCCTTGTCCAAACTTCGGTTGTATAAGTGGGCACAGTAGTCCGCGAAATGGTCGGCAATCTGCTGTGGTTGGTACACATATTGATTCAGTTTGGTTTGTAGTTTAGCAATTTTGGACCTTAGAAAATGACCCCTCAATGTATTGGCTAAAAGGCGTCCCGTTTTATTGCCATAAAGATAAAATTTAGCATTGAGTCGTCGCGCCCTCCATGCGAACTCTTTCTTATGAAGGTCGCTAAGTTGTGACATCAGTAAGGTCAGTTGAGTCGCTAGATGTGGGGCGGGGAGGACTTATGAAGTTTCAAGATCTTATCAATATCTTTCAATAGGTCTAGTTTATGTTGTTGGCTCTCACATTTCAGTCTCGATCCCCATTTGATGAGTATGCCCCTAATAACAGCCTTGTGGGCTTGCCAAAGAATAGTAGGGGAAACGTCAGGGGACTCATTTTCCCTAAAGTAATGTAAAAGGGCATCGTTTAATTCCTGTTTAATATCAGGATGGGAGAGTAGAGATTCATTCAATCTCCATGGCGACCTGCCAAAGGATGCAGAAGTATTTAAGAGTGTTGTAAGCATAGGGGCATGGTCCGACCATGAGATAGTGCCAATCGAACAGTCTGAGATCAGTGGGAGTGTTGAGTTGTGAACAAAAACATGGTCGATCCTAGAGTAAGTGTGATGAGTTAGAGAATAATAAGTGTAATCAACTTCATTCGGGTGGTGGAGACGCCAGGTGTCATGTAAGTGGTATTTGGAAAGCAGGTTTAAGGTGGACCGTGTCGACCATCGGGAGGGGGAGTGGGAAGTGCCGGATTCAAAGGAAACATTAAAATCCCCACAAATAATAACCTGGTCCATTTGTATCGGTGTTAGTTTATCGAGAACGCGTTTTAGGAAGGGGCGTTGACCAGAGTTGGGACAATAGACATAGGTGATAGTATACAGGGCATGATTAAGGGAGCATATCATCAAGTAACGTCCCTCAACATCACGTATAATTTTATGTAATTCAAATGATACTCTATTATGAACAAGAAACGAGACCCCCCTGGATTTAGTTGGAGATATAGCATGGTATTGGACAGTGTAGTTCGGGAGGTATAAATTTGGGTGTGAAAGGCGCCGGAAGTGTGTTTCCTGTAAGCATACAATATCAGGATTATGCCTCTTCAATTCCGCATATAATGTGTGACACTTGTAAGGCATATTTAACCCTTTTACATTGTGAGAGTAAAGTTTCATACTAAGAGTTCCAAAATAATGAACGTGAGGTGTGCTGCAGGATATACAATACCCAGAGGGGCCACTGATGAAAAGGTCCCGTCTATAACCATAAGTGAGGGAAACCATCGAATGATCAAGTTTCTGTAGTCCCTTCCATCAGTAATGTCCAGCAGTGTGTAAGTCACAGCCAAGGTAGGCAAGGAATCCATTCGGCAAAGATGAGGAGGAGAGAAAAAAAAATTAATAAGAAAGAAAAAAAAAAACAGAGAGCGGGAAACAGTTATAGACAAACCGTCCAGGGTAAGACCCTGGATCCAACTATGTACAGTCAGTGTAAAAAAGCCTTCATAACCTCCGCTGAAAAACAGAGCGGGGTTGACTCCAGTACATGGAGGAAGGACCTGGGAGGGTCACCACAGAACATATCAGGCGAGTGGAAGACAGGAAGTCCTACACCCCACTTGTCCTAGCCGGGGATAAGCTGCCCTCAACCGATATATCCCAATTGTTTCCGTCGTTGAGATGACAACTATAGGTCGGCCATCTTCGGTCGAGTAATGAGCCAGGTTGAATGTCGTGGAAATTACTTGATCCTGAGAAGACAAGAAAATTGTTCATCCACCTAAGGGTGAGTCGGTATTCCAAATCACTTGAGGGTATTGACCCTATGCCACTCCGGGGATACTTTGGAAGGTGAGGTAGATGGGTTCCTAGGAGGGGAAAATTCCTCAATCAGGTTCCAGGAGACCAGGTGTTTCATCCCCTCTGCCACCGAGGAAGCCACATGTAGACGGTTATCTTTCCATATGAGTAATTTCGTTGGAATATTGTACATTGCGGTTGCGGAGAATCTTTGTCACCGCCTGGAATTCTCTCCGTTTAGCCATTGTATGAGAGGAAAGGTCAGGAAACAGTAGGACATGTGTATATAGTGCAACAAGCTGTTCAGCACGGTATGCCTTCATAATAGATTCCTTAACCGTGTAATAGTGCATCCGGAGGACTATGTCCCGAGGGGTAGCAGCAAAAAGTGATTTTGGCTTAGGAACTCTATGGGCTCTGTCCATAAGGAGGTCTGATACAGGGATGTCAGGGAGCAGGGTTTGAAACAGGGATTGCAGATATTGCGAGAGATCGGTAGATTTCACGGATTCGGGAATACCGCGGACTCAGATGTTATTACGTTGTGAGTGGTCTTCCTGGTCTGCTATCTTCAAAATAAAATTTTCATGGGATGATTTAAGTGTTTGGAATGCATCAATCAATTCATTATGGGCTAGGCAGAGTTCATCCGTTTTGGATTCTAAATTGTCAGGGCGTTCTCCCAGGTCATTAATCTCTTTATGAATGTCAGCAGTGATAGATCTAAAATCCGCCTGAAGAGTGACTCTGAGATTTTGTAACATGGAATGGAGTACCTTACTGGTAGCCGGTGTATCATCAGGGAGCAGTTGCAAAGCATCCTCCTCAACCTCTCCTGTGGGAGCTGTTATGTCCAGGTCTCCGGCGCCGCCATCTTGGGATCCGCGGCCTTTATCTTTTTTTGTGAACTGTGGTAATTCAGCCGCTCGTTGTGGCTTGGAAGGAGCCATGGAGGAGCCTGCGGGTGTGAGGGTGGTATAGGAGGCAAAACGGAGGGTCTGTGTGGCAGCTGAGAACCGTAGGATTTGAAAGTGTGCTGTGGTCCGCCGGAGCTCCGCTTACATGCGGCTGCTCGTAATGGCCGCTAGCACCGCTCGTTGTAATAATTTTAAATCCAAATTACCACCTCTTGGTCCTAAAATGACTAATTCAAACCCCAAAAAAACAAATCAATTTAGAACAATTTCCATGATTCAATCTTAAATGTTTTGAGACCGGAGTCTCTCTCATATACCGAACCGAACGTACATGTTCCATGATCCGCATTTTAAAAGGTCTTATCGTTTTCCCAACATATTGTTTTCCGCAGGAACAAATCATTAAATAAATGAGACCTTTGGAATTGCATGTGAACTGTGTTTTTGTGGTGAATTCCTGTGTGTTGGTGCTATCCTTAAAGACGAAGGAAGGGTTCGCTATATAATTACAGGCAATACATCGCCCACAGCGATATGTGCCTTTTCTCGACGAATGTAACCAATAAATACCCTGTTGTGAATCTTTGGTCTCTGCAAGGTAACCAGGACTAAGTTTATTGCGCAGGTTGGCACCTCTTCAAATATTGTGCCTTTTATGGCTGCAAGTGCCTTCACACCGTAAGTAATCCCTCTGTGGTATTATGGAATAGTGCAGGGTTGGATCCTGCTGTCCAATATTAAAATTATATGAATCTAGTACAGGCGTCAGTGCACCCAAATATTGTGCCTTTGGTGGCAGCAAGTGCCTTCACACTGTAACCCATTTGTGGTATTGTGGAAGAGTGCAGGGTTGGACCCTGCAGTCCAATATTAAAATGATATGAATCTGGTAATGTAGGTATCAGTGTCAGTGCACCCAAATATTGTGCCTTTGGTGGCAGTAAGTGCCTTCACACCGTAAGTAACCCCTCTGTGGTATTGTGGAAGAGTGCAGTGGTGGAGGTTTTGGGAATGCAGAAGAGGACATCCCCTATCTATTCCATTACTTCAGCATCAGGGGATTGATAGCTGCTGATCCAGGACTGATTCATTTTTATAAATGTCAGCCGGTCTACAGAGTCGGTGGACAGATGCACTCTTTTGTCTGTGACAAAACCTCCAGCGGCACTGAATGTCCTTTCAGAAAGCACGCTGGATGAAGGGCAACCTAGTAGCTGCATAGCATATTGGCTAAGTTGTGGCCAGTGATCCAATCTCAACACCCAGTAAACCAGTGGATCATCTGCTGGAAACGTATCCAGGTCTGCCCTTGCCCCTAGGTAGTCCTGCACCATATGGTGAAGACGCTGGCAATGGGTGCCTACATTTGATGTCCCTTGGCGACTAAAAAAAAATAAAAATGCATCAGTCAAGCAGCAATGGCCTTCACCACTATTCCTCTGATCATCCGCAGCCTCAGAAGCACCTGTGTCATCACTTGGTAACCTACCAGTGCCTGGAAAGGTGTTACACAAGTGTCGCTTTAGAGCGTCCAAGTTTTTTCATCCTGTGCTCCCTCTGTGCGGGCAGGATGAGCTTTGCAACTTTACCCTTGTATCGTGGATCAAGAAGGGTTGCCAACCAGTAATGATCCCTCTCCTTGATAGTACGAATCCTGGGGTCCTTTAGCAGGCTTTGCATCATAAGGGAGCCCATGCAGCATAGGTTGGAGGTGGCATTTGCTTCCGAGTCTTCCTGGTCAATGAGGATGACCGTATCGTGCACTTCCTCCTCCCAGCCATGTACTAGTCCTTGTGTTTCTGGGCACACAAAACCTTGCCTTGAGAAATCCCCACCTTCAATGCTACTTAAATATTCTTGCTCGCTTGCTGGGAATGACCGTCTGAAGTGTCTGCAGACTTTTCTGGCCTGGCTGAGAAGCTCTGGCAGCCCTGGGTACTTGGTTAAGAAACGCTGTACCTCTAGATTTAGGACGTGTGCTAGGCATGGTACATGCGTCAATTTACCCTTGCGTAGGGCAGAGAGAAGGTTGCTGCCATTATCACAGACGATCATTCCCAGCTGAAACTGGCATGGTGTTAACCATCTCTGCACCTGACCCTGCAGAGCTGACAGAATTTATGGCCCGGTGTGGCTCCTGTCCCCTAAACAAACCAGCTCAAGCACAGTATGGCATATTTTTGCTTGAGCCATTGCGTAGCCCCTGCCATGCGTCGGTTTAACTGCCACTTCACCAGAGAAGGAGGAGGAGGAGGAGGAGGAGGAGGAAGAGGTGGTAGAGCAGATGTGACACATACGAGGTATGTGCACAATTATATAAAGTAAGTAATTGTCATGTATAGTGGTGACATTGAAAGGTATGTGTTTATGTTTTCTATGTGGTATATGGTGCCTATAACAAGTCACTATGAGAATGCAGCTCTCTGCTGCAGCAGCAGGGGACTGTTATTATGACGCACAGGGTCTTATGTTCCAGAAGGATTGGGGGAAGATTATATGTGTGGCACTGGTGATGTGTTCCTGCTTACCCTCATAACCACGAGGATACTGTGGAAACAAGCAGCCAATCTGTCTGTCTCCTCATTCTTTCCTGTTTTTACAGGTAAGCCTAAAGCAGGAAGTAACTCCCAAACACTTAAAATAAAGAATCCATGTTATATACAGCTGTATTAACTGTGCAGAGAGTCAGATGGGAGAAAATAAGAGAGATATCCTTAATGTAAACACTAGGAGGGTGAAGGCTCCAGTTACTCTGCAATAATAATGGTAAAAGCAGTATTTCCTGATGCAGAGTCAGTTATGTACATTTAAATGTACTCAATATGCAGAAATCTTAGATGCATTATTATTTGTTATTAGAAAGGAATTGTTCTATGTCTTGGCAGATATGACATCCCCTTATGTGCAGAAGGAAAAGGAATAGCTGTAGCACGCTGCACACTGTATATAATAGGATGTATAGTCTGTGAGACGGATTCACAACTTTCCACAGGAAAAGTTAGATATTTTGCGAAAATGAAGATGACATGTTAATAGGTCATTTAGAATGAAAATGTTATTGTTTTAAAAGCATTTGGAAAATATGCATTTAATAAAGATAACCATGAGGATACTGTGGAAACAAGCAGCCAATCTGTCTGTCTCCTCATTCTTTCCTGTTTTTACAGGTATTTACATCTGTCTGCTGGCCCTCTGAACGGGGTCTGCAACACAGACACACCTCAAACAAGCAGCTTTCTGGAGGAGTGGTGGATGAACAAGCTCCAGCACAGAGCCCCGTCTTGGATCCCTCCCAGCTGCAATCAGAGTTACCCAGTGTGCCGTGAAGGAAATGTAACGGCCCTGTCCATGCTTGCTGGACCACGTGTCTAAAGTGACATGCACCTTGCTGCTGACTGCCTTTCCCAATGACTGGATAACATTGTCTTCCATGTGCTGGTATAGTGCTGGAAATGCCTTGCGTGAAAAGTAATGGCGTTTTGGAACCTGCCACTGTGGTACAGCGCATTCAGCAGATTCACGGAAGGGAGCAGAGTCCACCAGCTGGAAAGGCAGCAGCTGCAATGCGAGTAATTTTGCTAAGCTGGCATTTAGATGCTGTGCTTGGGGATGGTTGGGACTATATTTTTTCTTTCGCTGCAGCAGGTGCGGCAACGTAATCTGACTGCGTAAATCTTCAGCTGATAGGATGATGTCACATTGTGAGGAAGGAGCTGTTACATCCATTACTGTAGCATAATCCCTGTCGGTGGAGGTTGTAGGCAATGACATGGCAGGACATACAGTGTGGGTAGAGACAGATGAGGAATAGGAGGACCTATGCAAAGTTTTGCCCCAACGGGATGTGTGGCACTTGTTCATATGTCGCCTCAAGCATGTGGTACCCAAGTGTCCGGTGTTTATCCCACGCTTCAGCCTCCTCTGACATAGATTACAAATAGCAACGGTGGGGTCTGCTGCACATTTCTTAAAGAACTCCCAGACAGCAGAGTTACTGCATGTGTTCTTTGACACAACAGCGCTCTGCACCGGAGCAGCTCTGACATGTGATGCCTTGGACTGGCTAGTGCTACGGTTGGTCATAGAGGATGTTGTGCCTCGTGTTTGCTGTGCCTCCTCCTCCTCCTCCCCTCCTCCTCACTTGATTCCTCTGTTCGATCTGGCACCCAGGTGGAGTCAGTGACCTCATCATCAATGTCATCTTCACCCCCTATCTCCTAGTCACTGGAGCCAACTTGGCAGTATGCTGCAGCTGCTGGGGCAACATGAATGCCAGTTATTTGTGTGTCATCACTGGCACCCCCTTCCTCTAGGTTGATTATACTCCCTTCCTCAACCTCAGAGATTGAATCAGAGCACTGTAGTTGCTGCGCATCCTCAAGCAGCATGTCACTGTCATTGTAGTCAAACAATTCAGCTGACTCCTCCGTGTGTGATAGTGAGGCTACGGCAGGAGTAGCTGTGGACATGGAGGCTGCATTAGATGTTTTGTCAGCTGAGGTGGACTGTAAAGCACTAGAAGCCTGGCTGGCAGAGGACTCGGAGGATGAGGATGGCCTGGTTAGCCAATCCACCAAATCCTCTGTATGTTGCTGCTGCTTAAGACGGCCAGCACCAGTTAGAAAGGACAAGCGTGCCCCTGCAGAGGATGCACCACGTCCACCATGACCAAAGACACAGCCTCCCAACACAGGGGCTGCTTGCCCTCTTATCTGTGGCTGGGAGCGTCTACTTGTCCTTTTTGTTCTTTCAGACATGGTGAGTGATATATAGATTAATATATACAGAACTCTGATTCAACTCTGGTATAAAGATTTAAATATCTCTGGTATAACTCAGTGAGACACACTGATAGCTGGCAGCCAGTGACAAGAGACAGATCACCTTAATTCACAAATGTTTTAAATAAATTAGTGAGCCCCAAAATACAGCGTGGCACTTTTTGTATGACGAGACACAGATCACCCTAATTCTCAAGTGTTTTAAAGAAATTAGTGAGCCCCAAAATACAGAGTGGTACTGTTTGTATGACGAGACACAGATCACCTTAATTCCCAAGTGTTTTAACGAAATTAGTGAGCCCCAAAATACAGCGTGGTTCTGTTTGTATGACGAGACACAGATCACCTTAATTCCCAAGTGTTTTAAAGAAATTAGTGAGCCCCAAAAAAATTGCTGGCTGTGTGACGAGACACAGAAGATCACCTTAATTCCCAAGTGTTTTAAAGAAATTAGTGAGCCCCAAAATACAGCGTGGTACTTTTTGTATGACGAGACACAGATCACCTTAATTCCCAAGTGTTATAAATAAATTAGTGAGCCCCAAAATACAGCGTGGTACTTTTTGTATGACGAGACACAGATTACCTTAATTCCCAAGTGTTTTAAAGAAATTAGTGAGCCCCAAAATACAGCGTGGTACTGTTTGTATGACGAGACACAGATCACCTTAATTCCCAAGTGTTTTAAAGAAATTAGTGAGACCCAAAATACAGCTCTGGAACGCTCTCCCTCGTACTGTCAGACTTTCCCCTAACTTCTCTTCCTTCAAACGCTCCCTGAAAACATTCCTATTTAGGGAAGCCTACCACCCAACTCACTGACGCAACCATCAATCACTCTCACCATACAGTCCTCTCCTCCTGTTTCCAACCCCAACCCTCCCAGAATGTGAGTTCCTACGGGAATAGGGCCCTCATCTCCTCCTGTACTGTTTGTCAAATGTTGTTCAATGTATTGTAACCCTGTCTATACTGTGCTTATTGTACAGCGCTGCAGAATATGCTGGCGCTTTATAAATAAAGAATAATAATAATAAAAATAATACAGCGTGGTACTGTTTGTATGACGAGACACAGATCACCTTAATTCACAAGTGTTTTAAAGAAATTAGTGAGCCCCAAAAAGATTTGCTGGCACAGTGACAAGACCCAGAAAATCACCTCAATTCACAAATGTTTTAAATAAAGTTGTAAACCCCAAAAAAACTTGCTGGCACAGTGACAAGACACACATCACTGTAAGGAGCGTCGCCGCCGGCGTAATAAAAAGTCTATATCCAGCGCCGGTTCGTAGTGATGGGACATTCACTAGTATTCGCAATACTTCCCTCTGCCTGTGCAGTGCTCAGGTGTTACCTTAATCACCTTAATGCTCCATGCTTAAAACCCAGCCACACCTGAAGCTCAATGCTTTTTCATTACCTTGGAATCTCCAAGCTGGAAGGAGCTAAACCTGTATTGTCCAGACCACCTGAATACCTGTTTCTTTACCGTTGGACCTTGTCTCCTAAAGAAGACCTTATACCACAGTTCCTGGTAAGGACCTTATACCACAGTTCCTGGTAAGGACCTTATACCACAGTTCCTGGTAAGGACCTTATACCACAGTTCCTGGTAAGGACCTTATACCACAGTTCCTGGTAAGGACCTTATACCACAGTTCCTGGTAAGGACCTTATACCACAGTTCCTGGTAAGGACCTTATACCACAGTTCCTGTTGGAGACCTTATACCACAGTTCTTGTTGGAGACCTTATACCACAGTTCCTGTTGGAGACCTTATACCACAGAACCTGTTTAAAGACCTTCTGCTGCAACCCTGTTTAAGACCTTCTGCTGCAACCCTGTTTAAAGATCTTCTGCTGCAGACCTGTTTAAAGACCTTCTACTGCAGATCTATTTAAAGACCTTCTGCTGCAACCCTGGTTAAAGACCTTCTACTGCAGACCTGTCTAAAGACCTTCTCCTGCAACCCTGTTTAAAGACCTTCTACTGCAGACCTGTTTAAAGACCTTCTACTGCAGATCTATTTAAAGACCTTCTGCTGCAACCCTGGTTAAAGACCTTCTACTGCAGACCTGTCTAAAGACCTTCTCCTGCAACCCTGTTTAAAGACCTTCTACTGCAGACCTGTTTAAAGACCTTCTACTGCAGATCTATCTAAAGACCTTCTGCTGCAACCCTGGTTAAAGACCTTCTACTGCAGCCCTGTTTAAAGACCTTTTACCACAGTTCCTGGTATAGACCTTTTTGCCACAGTTCCTGCTATAGACCTTCTATCATAGTTCCTGAATCATCAACCCGCTGCCCTGCATCCTGCAGAATCCCTAACCCGCTATCCTGCATCCTGCAGAATCCCTAACCCGCCATCCTGCAGAATCCCTAACCCGCTATCCTACAGAATCCTCAACCCGCTGTTCTACCGATACAGAACCCTCTGCATTTCCCAGGACTCTCTGCCTATACCTGCAATCTGCATATATCATATATATATTTCCCCCCTGTTCAATAAATCTGTTTATATAAACAAACTGCCTTGTAAGATCCCATTCATTGCATATTGGCTTGACCTCTGCTGCCCCGGAACCTGGATCCTGACAATCACCTAAATTCCCTAATATTTGGTCGAAATGAGACCCCCCCAGACCCCCCCAGTAGCGTGGCAGACCGTCAGTAACAACACACACAACTATCTCCTTTGAAATCTCCTCTGAAATGCGTGCAGAAGCTATGCGTGGAAACCTTATATGGTGTGCTGCGGGACTTAGCTCTGTGAGCCCATGATTGGGCAAAATTTGCCCAATCAGGACTCTGAGCGGTGATTGGCATAGTGTTCAACCAGTCTTGCACCAGACCTGTGGTCAGGTGCAAGGCTGTAGCCAATTACGAGCTTCAGGCAGTGGGAAAATGCATTGTGGTCCATTGTGGTCGAACATGCGGCGAACACTCGGAAATGTTTGGGGTTCGCGATCTGCTCGAACAGGCTAAGTTCGGGTTGAACCCCGAACCGTTCGAACCCGAACAGCTCATCCCTAATGATGATACTTGCTGGCCTGGCAGTCTGGCACCAAAGGCACAATATCTGGGTGCACTGATGCCTTTACCAGATTCATATCTTTTTAATATAGGACCACATGGTCTACCCCTGCATTCTTCCACAATACTACAGAGGGGTTACTGTATGATAGTACTTGCTGGCCTGGCACCAAAAGCACAATATTTGGATGCACTGCCAGTGACGCCTGTATCAGATTCATATCCTCAGAGGGGTGACGGTGTGACGGCACTGTTGCCGACGCTAAAGGCCCAATTTTAAAGCACCTATTGTTACTTTCATCCAAAGCCTGCATAAGTTTCACAATAATTTAGCCAAAAAATCACTAAACTTTTTCTACGTTTCCGAAAATGTCTCCTCTTTTCATACAGACTGCCGCCCCAAGCAGTTGTTTAAAGGAAAAGCATTTATCGTCATTTGAAACGTAATTTTTTTGTTTTTAAGTGTTTAAAGCAAAGCTACAGAAAGGTTTGTATGTGTAATCCTTCCCAACCCCTACCCGAAAATCTGACAGTGATAGAGCTCCAGAATACTCACTCGCAGCACAGACAGCCAGCACAGGAGAGGAAACCTTTACTTAACCCTTGCATGTCTATGAGGCAGACAAGATGATAAAAGCAGCTGGAGAAGGAAAACATTCAAATAAATCACATTGAAAGCTAATGACAGAAGAGGGCTGGATAGTAAAAAACCCTTTATAACAAGCAGCGTTGGGAGAAAAGAGGGACTTTATAAAATGTGTGTTATCTCCCCTCCCGCTCTACATAATAGGGGCTTAGGTCTGATACATTTTATATTATCCAGGAGCACTATCCCCCTTTCCTCATCTATGATACACGTTTTATATAAAGTCCCTCTCCCAGTGCTGCTTGTTATAAAGTTTTTTTTTTACATCTGATACATTTAGTATCCAGCTCTCACAGTTACTCTGTCATTATGAGCCTTCAGTGTGATTTATTTGAATGTTTTCCCTGGAATTAAAGTGCTTTATTTTATTATAAAAATAAATTTGAACCAGTCATCTCTTCTCTGAGCTTTCAGATCAATTTACGTTAATATTTTCCCTCTCCCCTGCTTTTATATTCCTGTCTCTCTCTCCCCCACAGAGATACAAAGTTTAATTAAATGTTCCATCTCCTGTGCTGGATAAGCATTGCATTCCGAAGTTCTGCACCCGCCACATGCCAATGCAGTAGGTCCTACTGAGTAGGATGTTCTATACAGAGAGGGGCATTGATTAATGCAGGAGGATGTGCTATACATTATACAGAGAGGGGTATTAATGCAGGAGGATGTTATATACATTATACAGAGAAAGGTATAAATTGAGGAGGATGTTCTATAGAGAGAGGGGCATTAATTAATTAATTCAGGAGGATGTTCTATACATTATACAGAGAGGGGTATTAATTAATGCAGGAGGATATTCTATACATTATACAGAGATGGGTATTAATGCAGGAGGATGCTATATACATTATACAGAGAAAGGTATAAATTGAGGAGGATGTTCTATACAGAGAGAGGCATTAATTAATTCAGGAGGATGTTCTATACATTATACAGAGAGGGGTATTAATTAATGCAGGAGGATGTTCTATACATTATACAGAGAGGAGCCCTTTGATTTTAGCCCTTTAAATCCAGTGGCTGTAAGCGCTGAGATCAACTGCTTGCTAGATTATCTCTCAGTACAATGTATCAGGCTCAGCTGTTACTGTAACTGACTGTAACAGCGCTCAGAGTTTCAGTAAAACAAGGAAATAATATTGTTATAACCTCTTATATATAAAAATATTATTTACTAGTTTTACTGAAACTCTGAGCGCCGTGATGAGCAGCAGTCAGTTACTGTAACAGCTTTTCCAGACACATTGTGCTGAGAGTGAGAGGTACTGTAACAAGCAGCGATCTCAGCCCTCTGAGGAGCCACTACAATAGTAATTGTATCCACTGGTTTTCGGATGAATGAAATTAGTTTTCATACTAAAGAACTGAAAACGAATTTCTGTAGCAACTAAATAAATTGCATTTTAGGACTAATCCAATAGTTCAAAACGAAATTTTGTGCTGTGCACATGTCTACTATGTAACAAGAGCCCTTTCGATTACAATTTCTGTTTTTGCTTTCTGTACGATGCTACTCAGTATGACCACCTTTTTTTTATTTTATTATATCTTCAAGTTAAATTCAAGCACCGACTTTATTATTCTCCATGGTATTTTATTCTGTGGTGTATTAACGTGTGTGAAAATCAATAAAAAAACGTGTTATTTAAAAAAAATTATCTTATTCACCCCAGCATATAAATTATTTTATTCATCCCCTCCCCAGCATATAATTTATTTTATTCTCCCCTCCCCAGCATATAATTTATTTTATTCACCCATCATATAATTTATTTTATTCTCCCCTCCCCAGCATATAATTTATTTTATTCTCCCCTCCCCAGCATATAATTAATTTTATTCTCCCCTCCCCAGCATATAATTTATTTTATTCACCCAGCATATAAATGATCTTATTCTCCCCCTCCCTAGCATATAATTGAAGGATCCTAATGAAGGATCTTCTGTGGAAGCAGGCAGGCTGGACCACATGCTTGTTTCTTTGTCCTCTTCTAACGCTGCGTGACCTGCCACATCACGTGAGGGGGCGGCGCCAATGCAGCATGCCATGCTAGTGTTGTGTTTAGAATGTGGGCAGGCACGCTGCAAAGCGCCGCCATCACGGCGGTTTGGGAGGGAGAGCAGTGCACCGCTAGACTGGCTGTTGGGCGATCATAGCTCCGGCGACCTTGGTCTGGTTACCGGAGCTGAGGGAACTAAGCAGGGCCCTTTGTGCATCATGTCAGTACCGAGCCCCTACCAACCCGTGGGCCCTGGGCACGCGTCGGCTGTGCACGTGCCGTGGCGGTTGGATGAGCGCGCATCCAGCAGTACGCTGGTTGCGCGCGCATTTGAAGACGGCGGCGTGGCGACGGACACGCCACCGTCTTACGGTTTTATTGTAGAGACTAGTTTTTAAGCGTGCCCGGAGGGCAGTCTATTGTTGTTGTGCCAGCTCAGAATTAATGTCCACATATTTGTTTTTCCAATGATGACAGGCTATTCACATTACGGAGGGGGGATCCCGGCAGCACCTGGCCCGGGTTGAGCTGCGTGACAGCTCTCCGCTCCCCGTGATGCTGGAGCAAAGCCCGAGGAATGAGAAAGGAGCACCGCTGGTGGGAGGGACCTACAGGACCCAGCGCATGCGCCGTGTGCTGCAGATCCAGCCCCTCCTCTCAGCGCATCGCTCTGCCGCCGGGAAAGTTGGATTTTTCCACCTCCCTTCACTCAGCGCCGCATTGTGACACGGCCTGAGCGAGGGAGGGGGAAAAATCTGGCCACACTGAGCGCGTCTCGACGACTGGCGACGCCTGGCAACGCGCTCAGTAAATCTCAGCCTTAAGCCCTTTGCTGCTGAGCAATTTCACTGCTGTGTGCTGACCTAATTTTTACAGCTTTTGCTCATCATGTTTAACCCCTTAGTGACCGGGCGGTTTTACACAAATCCGTCCTTTAGTGACCGCTGCTGTTTTTACGTTTCTGCGCTGTTAGTTTTTAGGACAAATTTTCCTCTTACTCGTTTATGCAACCCACACATATTTTACACTGGTTTTCTCGTCATTAAATGGACTTTATAAAGATACCATTTTTTTCATCATTTCATATAATCTATATAATAAAACCATTTCAAAGTCCGTCGCCGTCAAGCGCTGAGTGCGCATGCGCGACGGACACTTGAAACTGGGTTGCAAGCTGGCCATTAAAACAAACAGGTAGCTGCGCGTGTCGGCCACCTGCAAAAAAAAAAAAAAAATCATCATCACGAGCTGCGTGCAGCTACCTGTTTGTTTAAACGCTGCAAGCCCCAAATCCTCCAGCGGTGACTGTCCTCAGGCTGTGGCAGGCTGCTCGGCCGGCATCCAGGCTCAGGCGAGCCCCCGGCTTGGCTTGGGCCTACAGGCCCAGCCAAGCCGGGGGCTCGCCTAAGCCTGGAGTCCGGCCAAGCAGCCTGCGACAGCCGTAGGACAGCGACCGCTGGAGCTCTGGGCCAATGTAGGAGGATGTTGCCTACACATACTCCCCTATATTGGCCCTGAGCTCCAGCCGTGACTGTCCTCCGGCCGAGCAGGCTGCTTGGCCGGCATCCAGGCTCAGGCGAGCCCCCGGCTTGGCTTGGGCCTACAGGCCCAGCCGAGCCAGGGACTCTCCTAAGCCTGGAGGCCGGCCGAGAAGCCTGCAACAGCCGGAGGATGTCACCGCTGGAGCTCAGGGCCGAAGTTGCCTACACATACTCACCTACATTGGCCCTGAGCTCCAGCGGTGACTGTCCTCCGGCTGTCGCAGGCTGCTCGGCCGGCCTCCAGGCTCAGGCGAGCCCCCGGCTTGGGCCTACAGGCCCAGCCAAGCCGGGGACTCGCCTGAGCATGGAGGCTGGCCGAGTTCCCTGCTCGGGCGTCCTCCAGGCTCAGGCGAGTCCCCGGCTCGGCTGGGCCTCTAGGCCCAAGCCGGGGGCTCGCCTAAGCTTGGATACCGGCCGAGCAAGCAGGGTGGGTGTGGAGAGCACATACTCACCTACATTGGCCCTGGGCTCCAGCGGTGACTGTCCTCCGGCTGTCGCAGGCTGCTCGGCCGGCCTCCAGGCTCAGGCGAGCCCCCGGCTTGGCTTGGGCCTACAGGCCCAGCCAAGCCGGGGACTTGCCTAAGCCTGGAGGACGGCCAAGCAGCCTGGACAGCCGGAGGACAGTCACCGCTGGAGCTCAGGGCCGATGTAGGAGGAGGTTTCCTACACATACTCACCTACATCGGCCCTTAGCTCCTCCAGCGATGGCAGTCCCGCTTCCAGTGTCCTCCGATGGTCGCCGGTATGACATCACGAAAGCCTTTGACCCAGGGTCAAAGGCTTTCGTGACGTCATACCGGCAACCAACAGAGAGAGGACACTGGAAGCGGGACTGCCATCGCTGGAGGAGATAAGGGCCGATGTAGGTGAGTATGTGTGGAACCGGTGGAGGACTCGAGGCCGATGTAGGTGAGTATGTGCTCTCCACACCCACCCTGCTTGCTCGGCCGGTATCCAAGCTTAGGCGAGCCCCCGGCTTGGCTTGGGCCTAGAGGCCGAGCCGGGGACTCACCTAAGCATGGTGGCCAGCCGAGTTGCCTGCTCGGGCGTCCTCCAGGCTCAGGCAAGTCCCCGGCTCGGCCGGGCCCCTAGGCCCAAGCCAAGCCAGGGGCTCGCCTAAGCTTGGATGCCAGCCGAGCTACTTGCTTGGCCGGCATCCAGGCTAAGGCGAGCCCCCGGCTTGGCCTGGGCCTAGAGGCCCAGCCAAGCCGGGGGCTCACCTGAGCATGGAGGCTGGCCGAGTTGCCTGCTCGGGCATCCTCCAGGCTCAGGCGAGCCCCCGGCTCGGCTGGGCCTCTAGGCCCCAGCCAAGCTGGGGGCTCGCCTGAGCCTGGATGCCGGCCATACACACACACACACACACACACACACACACACACACATGGTTGTTGCAGTGTGTGTATATATCTATATATATACACCCTGTAACCCCATGTGGGTATATATCTATATATATACACCGTGTAACCCCATGTGGATATATATATATTATATATATATATATATATACCCACATGGGGTTACAGGGTATATATATACATATATATACCCACATGGGGTTACAGGGTATATATATACATATATATACCCACATGGGGTTACAGGGTATATATATATATACCCACATGGGGTTACAGGGTATATATATACCCACATGGGGTTACAGGGTGTATATATACACACCCACATGGGGTTACAGGTGTATATATTATATATATATATATAATATATATATATACCCACATGGGGTTACAGGGTATATATATACATATATATACCCACATGGGGTTACAGGGTATATATATACATATATATACCCACATGGGGTTACAGGGTATATATATATATACCACATGGGGTTACAGGGTATATATATACCCACATGGGGTTACAGGGTGTATATATACACACCCACATGGGGTTACAGGGTGTATATATATATATATATATATATATATATATATACATACATGGGGTTACAGGGTGTATATATATATATACCCACATGGGGTTACAGGGTGGTATATATATATACCCACATGGGGTTACAGGGTGTATATATATATATACCCACATGGGGTTACAGGGTGTATATATATATATATATACCCACATGGGGTTACAGGGTACATATATATACACCCACATGGGGTTACAGGGTGTATATATATACACCCACATGGGGTTACAGGGTGTGTATGTATATATATATATATATCTCCTGTAATATATATATATATGACTGCCCTTAGGGCAGGCTTTATACCTAGTTTACTATAAAAAACATTGTGAAATATGCCAAAAAATTTAAAAAACACCACTTTTTCGAACCTTGACCCCCAAAATTTCTTATGTATCAACAACCGTCAAAAAAATGTAATTCCTTAGTTCTTTCTAAATTTAGTTCTGAGTTTAGCAATACCCAATGTTTACATATTCCTCGCTTTTTTCCTTATTTTATGCAACAATAAGTGCAAGTAGCACTTTGCCATTTCCAAAGTGTTTATTTTCAAAACTAGTGATAGTGACATTGTAACACTGATATCTGTCACTAATTCCTGAATAACCCTCCACATATACATATTTTTTTAAAGTACACAAATCAAGGTATTAAACTTGGGGTATTTTGACTCTTTCCATGCAAACCATTTTACCACAAATCTATGCCAAAGTTTGAGGAAAACAAAAGTTTTGGTGATTTTTTTTTTTGAACGCAATTTAAAAATACATGTACTGTGAACTTTAAGGTTTACTGCCAAAAACCACCCCAAAATATGTTCAGCAACATCTTCTGAGTAAATTGATACCACCCATGTATAGGTATGTCGGGTCATTTGGGGGCTAATAGGCCTTATTTGGGGGGTGCGCATTTCAGTTTTCCAACTTGGAATTTTCACATTTCGTCATCATGCACCCATGTCCTATTTGGGACATTTTTGAAGCCGGCCAAAGTAATTTACCCCCATCAAACCATATATTTTTAGAAAGGGCACACCCTAGGGTGCTTCAAAGAGTTGTATTTTAACACTTTCCATGCACTAGCTCTATGTCAAACTTTCAGGTAGTCACTTTTTGTGTTATTTTTTCACACACATTGTACTTTAGGCATGAATTGTCAAATCCAGTTATGGGTTACTGCCAAAAAACATCCCAAAATATGTTCAGCAACATCTTCTGAGTAAATTGATACCACCCATATATAGTTTTGTTCTGTTGTTTTTGGGGTGCTACGCCAATCTTTGACATGTGCTTGTCAATTTTCTAATTTGACATACAGTATCTTCTTTGCTTATCTTCTTTTTAGGGGCCTTTTTACATACCCCAGTTTTATGAACGTGCATATATTTGGTAAGCTAACACCCCAAAGTATTGTAAATGGAGTGTTTTTATGCTATGGATGCATCCGTTTGCTCCAAACAAATTGGATACTGTTTGGTGGTCATTTTTCATTTTCACACCCACATCAGTTTTGGACTGTGATTTAGGAGACACTGTTGTTTGTTACTGCATGAAAACTCTCCAGGTTGTTTTCTGCAAGGTCTCCTGAGTACACCCATGCCCCCCAATGCATAGGTTTGCCAGGATTTTGGGAAGGTTCAAATACAATTTTTATGACTTTGTCATTGGAGTTGAAATTGAGATTATTTCTTCAGCTAGGCCTATCTTTGGTTTTGGGTCTACCGCATAACCCAGTTTGAATTATTGCCAGAAAATTGTTTATATTTGTTATGTTGACACCCTAAGGTATTGCATATGGAGTGCTTTGATGCCATGGATGCAACGGTTTTAGCCCAAAACATTTGAGAAGGTGTGTGGCGGTAATTTTTCAATTTTCTGATTTTTACGCCCACATTAGTTTTGGACTGTGATTTAGGAGACACTGTTGTTTGTTACTGCATGAAAACTCTCCAGGTTGTTTTCTGCAAAGTCTCCTGAGTACACCCATGCCCCCCATGCATAGGTGTGCAAAGATTTTGGCAAAATACAGAACCAATTGTAGAACATAAAAATGTACGAATAAAATGTAAAAGTCTGGTGCAGTAAAAGAAAAAAATAAACTAAACTGAACTAACTAACTGGAGTGTGAGAAAAAATAGAGAGGAAAAAAAAAATCACAGATCACGCACAATGTGATATATCTTGAAACAGTCCCCAAGACACAGACCGGGTTGTCCAGGGCATTCTGGGCAGTAAAAGATTGTGTCTCTCCTCTGCCCCCTCTTGAAACACACCCTGCATCTTTTTTGGGGTTTCTGTTTGCCCTCAGTAGGGGGGATTTTATAAATAAAATGCTTAGCCCCAACTCTGTCCCCCATCACCGCCCGGGGAGCAGGTGCATCCTGGTACAAAAACCCCGAAATGACCTGGAGCTGAAACTGTAAAAAGGACAGCGTCACTCCGGGGTTTGCCTTTTTGCAGAGCAAAAAGGCATTGTGGGTTGCAATTTGCATCAGGTAAATTGCAACCTTTTTGTACCAGGCCCTTGACTTACGCATAATCTGGTAGGGCTGGAGCAGCTGATCTGCCAGATCATCCCCACCCATATGCCGGTTATAGGCTTTGATGCACACTGGCTTCCTGATGCGCTCAGCTCTGCCACGTACAGAGACCTCCACAGACCTCTCAGTGTGGATGGTGGATAGAAGGTATACATCCTTCTTGTCTCTGTACTTGACCGCCAACAGCTCCTCTTGGCGCAGAGCTGAGGGCTCCCCCCATTTTAACCGGGTGCGGACAAGCTGTGCTGGGAAACCTTTGCGGTTCTTGCGAACAGTACCGCATGCTGCTGTATCAAAACAATACAGCAGCTTGAACAAAGGGACACTCGTATAAAAATTATCAACATACAAGTGGTTCCCTTTGTTCATCAGGGGAAAAAGTAGGTCCCACACAATCTTGCCACTGGGTCCCATGTGTTCTGGGCAACCTGGAGGGTCAAGGCTACTATCCGTTCCCTCGTACACCCGGAAGGCCTGAGTATACCCACTCTCGCTGTCACAGAGCTTATACACCTTCACTCCATACCTGAGTGATTTGGGAATAATCATAGACTTCAAACTAAGTAACAATGTGCAATGTCAAACAGCAGCCGCCAAGGCCAGCAAAGTACTGGCATGCATTAAAAGGGGAGTTCACTCACGGGATGAAAACATAATTTTGCCTCTGTATAAATCAATGGTCAGGCCGCACCTTGAATATGCCGTGCAATTTTGGGCACCTGTCTTAAAAAAAGATATTATATCGCTAGAAAAAGTGCAGAGACGGGCAACTAAATTAATAAGGGGGATGGAAGGGTTAAGTTATGAGGAAAGACTAACAAGCTTAAACCTGTTTAGTTTAGAGAAAAGGCGCCTTAGAGGGGATCTGATAACCTTATATAAATATATACGGGGCCATTATCAACCATTGTCTGATAACCTATTCATTAACAGGACTATACACAGGACACGGGGTCATCCATTTAGACTGGAAGAAAGAAAATTTAGCTTAAAGCATAGGAAGGGTTATTTTACGGTGAGAACAATAAAGCTGTGGAATTCTCTGCCTGTTGAGGTGGTTGGGTCAGAGTCTGTACAGACTTTTAAAAAACAACTGGATGACTTCCTGCAGACACAGAATATTAAGGGTTATAATATTTAATATGTGGGTAAAAGCTTCTTGATCCAAGGAGAAATCTGACTGCCATTCTGGGGTCAAGAAGGAATTTTTTCCCAGTATGTTGCATATTGGCGAGCGCTTCAGACTGGGTTTTTTGCCTTCTTTTGGATCAACAGCAGTAGGTTATGTGGGAGAGGCTGAACCCGATGGACGCATGTCTTTTTTCAGCCTATATAACTATGTAACTATGGAGCGTTTGGAAGGAATATACTGCTTGAATCCCAGCCTTCCCTTGTATTTCATTAGGGATTCATCCACGCAGATATTCCTTCCAGGTGTATAAGCCTCTGCAAACCTGGCGGCGAAGTGGGTAATCAGGGGGCAGATTTTATACGGCCTGTCAAACTGGGGGTGCTCTCTAGGAGGGCACAGGCTGTTGTCACTGAAGTGCATGAAACGCAAAATGTTTTCATACCTTCTACGTGACATTGATTGGGGGTAAATGGGGGTAGAGCAGATGGGGCTACTGCTCCAGTAGGAGCGAATTGAGGGCTTCTTTATGATGCCCATCAGCATAGTAAGTGCCCAGAATTTCAGAAATTCTGGTACATCTAGCGGGGTCCATTGCTGCCTTGCCAAGTAGGAGTCTGGCTTCACAGCACAATGCTGATGGGCATACAGATTTGATTGGGCCACGATGTGGCCCAACAAATCATCCCCCATAAACACCTGCAAAAACTGTGTGGCGGTAAATCCTGCAACATCAATATTGATGCCAGGATTTGCCGTGAAAGGAGGGATATCTGGCCTCTGGCGATGAGGCACTACCCACTCCTCAGCTGGAGCTGTGCGTCTCCTGCTGGCAGGTGGTGGCCCAGGATCTGCATCAGAAACATGAAAGGACCTCTGAACTAGAGGTAACCGGCTAGGACATATACATTAAAAATATAAATACTTTATTAAACATTAAACATAAACCCTTCCGAAGGTTTAATAAACTCAACTCAAAACAACATTACAAGTATAGACATATATAAAATCAATATAACCACAATTAATTCGTAGGTGAAATACCTCAAGGAGTGATTATAACAAAAAAATGATAAATTGAACATGTGAAATAACCATTCAAATTAGCTCCTACTATTATAAAGCATTCGTTTCTTAATGGAGCATCAATGGATTCACAAGATTACATGAGATAACAATGACCGCTGTCTAACCAAATCAAGCTACCTAATGATGACCCAAGAAGTATGACTGTTAAAGATCCTATAAGGTCAGAATTATTTGTTAAAGGGGTTAAATATTCACTACCTCCTTTACTCATGTGTGATACTGAACCATTTATGGAACGTAACAGTCCAAATCGGCAGCCTAAACCATAGACCTAAATTAACTCGCTGTGTACAACCATCAGCCTTGATGTTAAATGTATTATACTAGGCGCTCCAAAAGGATCTTATACATAAATATCAATCTTTTACATAAAGGTTAATAGTACAAGCGAATCATCCATAGATAGCCAACTCGCTATTACGTTGTGCTAATTAGGAGCCCCTTGCTCAAAGTTTCAACCAAATACGAATGAACACTTGCTATCACAAGATGTTTAAATGGAACATGAATCGTAGCCGTACAGTAAATAAATGCAGTGTTAAAGGAGAACAGTTATATAAAGATTCTTGATAATTCTTTCACCAGGTGTAAATAATAACTTATAGAGCTAAGGCGGTTACCAAGGTTCCTTAATAGCTACCACAATTTCACCGGTCCAGTTTAAACTGCAATTAATGCCAACCTTAGATCATTTATTTATAAAATTACCCAAAATACAATTGGAAAACGTCACCACCAATTGAGGTTTGACATAAGTTCAATTACGATCAGAATGAACTCGAGTAGGTTGTGAACTAGTGCTGCAATTACTTAATGGATTGTTAAATCATAACTATACAGACCAATTAAGGTTTAACATGAATCAAACAGTGATCAGAATGAACTCGATTCAATTGTGAACCAGTGCTACGGATTTCTGAATTGATCGTAGAATCGTAACTATGCAAATGATGGTTGCATGATGATATCAAAACAACCAATGCTTATCTGAGCAATTATATACCATACTTATTCAAACAGATATAGGCAACAATTTATATAGCTCAAACGGCCAACGATATTTTTAAATAGCCGCCTCAATTGACTGAGTTAATTGATGGTACGAATTAGACGCACATTTTTAGGCTAAGATCATAATGCCTCAGTTGTCATTGCGTTATAAACATACAAAATTCGATCTTATCATAATACTACAGTTTAAACTGTTGCACTCATTCATCAGATACCTTAAAGTGCTATGTTTCAAAAGCACATTTATACAGAATCAAGTAATAGCGCCCAAAGCAACGTTTAATTTTAAAAAATTTTATATGCAGAAACTGGTTGCATGATGAAAATCAAGACAACCTTAGTTGACTGAGTTAATTAATTGTACAAATTAACGTTCGCTTCTAGGCTACAATTATAGTGCTTCAGCTGTCATTGCGTTATTAACATACAAAGTACGGTCTTATACACAGTACTAAAGTTTAAACTGTTGCACTCGTTCATCAGGTATCTTAAGGTGCTATATTTCAAAAAGCGCATAAATTTTAGATTGAGTAATAGCGCCCAAAGCAGCGTTTAAATTTGAATTTTTCAATAGAGAAATTTCAATCATTCATTATCTCACTAAAGATTCGATTATTCATTTATCATTTCGATTATTCATTTATCATTTCATTTCATTTGAATTCTTTAGGAAAGAGAGTATATTATTTCATAAATATCTTAAATTAAGATTGGAATCATTTCTTAAGGCATTCAAATGCCTTAAGAAATGATTCCAATCTTAATTTAAGATATTTATGAAATAATATACTCTCTTTCCTAAAGAATTCAAATGAAATGAAATGATAAATGAATAATCGAATCTTTAGTGAGATAATGAATGATTGAAATTTCTCTATTGAAAAATTCAAATTTAAACGCTGCTTTGGGCGCTATTACTCAATCTAAAATTTATGCGCTTTTTGAAATATAGCACCTTAAGATACCTGATGAACGAGTGCAACAGTTTAAACTTTAGTACTGTGTATTCATTCATTCACTGTTTGATTCATGTTAAACCTTAATTGGTCTGTATAGTTATGATTTAACAATCCATTAAGTAATTGCAGCACTAGTTCACAACCTACTCGAGTTCATTCTGATCGTAATTGAACTTATGTCAAACCTCAATTGGTGGTGACGTTTTCCAATTGTATTTTGGGTAATTTTATAAATAAATGATCTAAGGTTGGCATTAATTGCAGTTTAAACTGGACCGGTGAAATTGTGGTAGCTATTAAGGAACCTTGGTAACCGCCTTAGCTCTATAAGTTATTATTTACACCTGGTGAAAGAATTATCAAGAATCTTTATATAACTGTTCTCCTTTAACACTGCATTTATTTACCGTACGGCTACGATTCATGTTCCATTTAAACATCTTGTGATAGCAAGTGTTCATTCGTATTTGGTTGCAACTTTGAGCAAGTGGCTCCTAATTAGCACAACGTAATAGCGAGTTGGCTATCTATGGATGATTCGCTTGTACTATTAACCTTTATGTAAAAGATTGATATTTATGTATAAGATCCTTTTGGAGCGCCTAGTATAATACATTTAACATCAAGGCTGATGGTTGTACACAGCGAGTTAATTTAGGTCTATGGTTTAGGCTGCCGATTTGGACTGTTACGTTCCATAAATGGTTCAGTATCACACATGAGTAAAGGAGGTAGTGAATATTTAACCCCTTTAACAAATAATTCTGACCTTATAGGATCTTTAACAGTCATACTTCTTGGGTCATCATTAGGTAGTTTGATGTGGTTAGACAGCGGTCATTGTTATCTCATGTAATCTTGTGAATCCATTGATGCTCCATTAAGAAACGAATGCTTTATAATAGTAGGAGCTAATTTGAATGGTTAATTCCCATGTTCAATTTATCATTTTTTTGTTATAATCACTCCTTGAGGTATTTCACCTACGAATTAATTGTGGTTATATTGATTTTATATATGTCTATACTTGTAATGTTGCTTTGAGTTGAGTTTATTAAACCTTCTGAAGGGTTTATGTTTAATGTTTAATAAAGTATTTATATTTTTAATGTATATGTCCTAGCCGGTTACCTCTAGTTCAGAGGTCCTTTCTTGTTTATATTGGGTTACCCCCTGAGTGGCTCTGGATATCATATCTAAGAAGCTCTACAGTAGTCAACTGTTTGGCTACCCTCTCCATGCATCAGAAACATCACTAGGAGATACATCAGCCAGCGTAGATGATGTATCTAGCGATGTCTCTGAGCACTTAGTGGGGTCAAAATCTGGGTCGGAGTCCGACGCAGATGCCTCAGATTCTGACGCCAGGATGGCATATGCCTCCTCGGCGCTGTACACCCTCTCAGACATTATATATAATAGATTATAAAATTTTATAATTATTATATATATATAAGCGGATTATTGGTTCTTAGAAGAACCGTTGGGTTTCATAAGAAAATACAAATAAACACCTAAATCTCTCTAAATCCCTCTAAACCTGCCTCAATTCTTCTAAATCTCCCTAAAATCTCTCTAAATCTGCCTCAATTTTTCTAATCTCGCTAAATCTACCTAAAATCTCTAACCTGTCAATTCTGATCTCTCTCTCTCGCTCACCAAAACACAAGTGAGGAGAGGGAGGGAGAATCACAGAGGTCACGGCCAATATTTTTTAAGCAAGCATGGGATAGGCATAAGGCTATCCTAAACAAAAGATAAATCCAGGTTAAGTATCCATGTAATTGGGCAGACTAGATGGGCCGAAAGGTTCTTATCTGCCGACATTTTTCTATGTTTCTATGTTTCTATTTACAAAATATTGACCTGACCTGACAAATTAGAAATTTTATTTAGGTTTTTTATAACTTCTGATTGGATGTTGCTAGCCTGCCTCTCTGATGAGGCAGGCTAGGAACATCCCACACAGCCCCAAGATGACCCTGCCCTTAGAAGGGCAGTGCCATCTTGGCTGTCACATTTATTTTATTTTATTCATTTTTATTCATTTATTTTTCTTTTATTCACTTTTATTCACTTTTTTTTACACTTTATTTTAGTCTGCTGGGTGCCATGATCCCTCAAGGCACCCAGCAGAGCACCTGATCACTCATGTGATCTTTTTTGTACTGAGTGCAACGATACCTCGTGGCACTCAGTACTTCCTGCCGCTACAGGAAGTGATCGCTCGGGGGGAGCGATCACTGAGCGGACCGGCGGCAGGTAAACATATTGCAAGGATGCCTCGATGTCGAGGCATCCCTGCAATATACTCAGAGCAGCTGGAAGCGATACCGATCGCTTCCAGCGCTCTGTAGAAGTGCGGGGCACCTTTCCGGTCAAACCGGATGTTGATCGCTCCTGGAGAGCGATCACAAGGGGCCCCGGCACTTCTGTCCACCATTGCACGGTTGCCTGGACTCCCAGGCACCGTGCAATGGCCCTGGAGCTGCTGGAAGCGATCCGATCACTTCCAGGGCTCAAAAGACCGCAGGACGTACCATGTACGTCAGCGGGTCTAAAAGAGACCCGCGGCCGTGACGTACATGGTACGTCCGCGGTCTCTAAGGGGTTAAACGTGTTTAGAAGCCATGTTTTATTATATGACCCAGACATATTATATATCGTTATTTCTGGCAGACTCGGCAGATTCATAATATATCATTTTTATATGTATATGTCATGTCCTGCCTGTATATAATAACAAAAATTCAATTGAATTAGAATTTTCAATTATTTACAGTGTGTAAAGTGTTTTATTCCCACATGAGCGTTTGCGGTTATATTTTCTATGGAGTGCGCTTGTACAAAAATTAGAAATGGGGACTCATTACATTTTGTTTGGGGGGAATTATGTGATTTTTTTGCAAAATGCACCCCATAGAAAAAAATCATTAAAGCAGCATCATTGTTCACTTTATAATTGAAATGTTTTTATTAATGCAGCAATATTGTTCACACCACATTTGTTATATTATTTTTTTAATATATTATTATTTTTTTAAAATTTTGTTTTACTTTGAACATGGTCATGTTTGGTATCATTCAAAAGACCATGCTCACCCCCTAGCAGCCAAGGTTCTGGAGATATCGAGGTTCAAATAAACCCCTTATCTCAACCAGGGGATTTCCTTGGGAAATGCCCAGGCAGCTAAGGGTTCCCCGGCTATCTGACGTCATTGTGCTATGCACGACACGTCAGGAGCCGATGTGGTACCCAGAGGTGGAGCCGCCATCCGGAGCTAGATTGCGATCGGCTACCGAGCGGTGCTGATCGCGATCTGGCAATTGTTAAAAACCAGGCACCGCTTTAAAGGGCAGACACTGCCCTTCAAAGCGGTGCCTGTTTTTTTGCTGAACACCCTCCCGATCGGGAGGAAGAGGGATCCAAAAGGATCCCCCCTCCCTTTCAGGCGATCTCCAGGCATTTACTTTGGGGCTGGCCTATAGATAGCGTCTGGCTTCCCTGAAGCCAGAATGCTGTGGAGAGGGGAGTATCTCTGCCAGGGCTCCCACTTGCGGATGACGTGTGGGGCATGTGCCATCCGCAGTGAAGGGGTTAAAGTCGGATGTGCCGCGACTGTTGGATGCGCGCACACCCAGCAGTACGCTGGTTGTGTGCGCATTTGAAGACGGCGACGTGGTGATGGACATGCCGCCGTCTTACTGTTTTATAGTATAGATAGGAATAACTTTCTAAAGTTTCATATTTAAAAGAAGAGTCTAGGTCGGGAGGGAGACGTCCTCAAACACACACCTTTCACTTACCAACTGTGTCACGGCTGGATCAGATGTCAGTGCAGGGACTTAGCTGCTAACGAAAGTTCACACATTTAGGTCAGGAGAAAGAAGTCCACAGACTCTTCTTTTAAAGGGGAATCACTAAAGCTGAGATATAATGTAAAATACAGTTGTGTTCAAAATTATTCAACCCCCACTGAAATTGAGTGTTTTGGCCAGTTTGACATTGATTTTGATCATTCAGTCATCTTGCTTACAATTAAATCAAAGAGGCACGTGTAGGTCAGACAAATATAACATAACATTTATAATGAAATAACCACAAATGTCTTTTCTGTGCTCACATCATTATCAGTTTTATTCAACCCCCAAGTGACATTCAATCTTAGTACTTAGTACAACATCCTTTTACAGTTATAACAGCTTTTAAACGTGAAGCATAGCTTGACACAAGTGTCTTGCAGCGATCTACGGGTATCTTCGCCCATTCGTCATGGGCAAAAGCCTCCAGTTCAGTCACATTCTTAGGCTTGCGCACTGCAACTGCTTTCTTTAAGTCCCACCAGAGGTTCTCAATCAGATTTAAGTCAGGTGACTGCGATGGCCACTCCAAAATGTTCCAGCTTTTAATCTGCAACCATGCTCTAGTGGACTTGGAGGTATGCTTGGGATCATTGTCCTGTTGAAAGGTCCAACGTCTCCCAAGCCTCAGGTTTGTGACGGACTGCATCACATTGTCATCCAATATCTCCTGGTACTGAAGAGAATTCATGGTACCTTGCACACGCTGAAGCTTCCCTGTACCTGCAGAAGAAAAACAGTCCCAAAGCATGATTGACCCCCCGCCATGCTTCACAGTAGGCAAGGTGTTCTTTTCTTCATAGGCCTTGTTCTTCCTCCTCCAAACATAGCGTTGATCCATGGGCCCAAACAGTTCTAATTTTGTTTCATCAGTCCACAGAACACTATCCCAAAACTTCTGTGGTTTGTCCACATGACTTTTGGCATACTGCAGTCGACTCTTCTTTTTCTTTGGAGACAGCAAGGGGGTGCGCCTGGGAGTTCTGGCATGGAGGCCTTCATTAACCAGTGTGCGCCGTATTGTCTGAGCTGAAACTTCAGTACCCACATCTGACAAATCTTTTCTCAGTTCCTCAGCAGTCACACTGGGACTTTTCTCCACTCTACGCTTCAGGTAGCGCACAGCAGTCGAAGTCAGCATCTTATTTCTGCCACAACCAGGTAGCGTTTCAACAGTGCCCTTTGCCTTGAATTTGCGAATAATGCTTCCTATGGTCTCTCTTGGTATGTTTAACATCTTTGCAATCTTCTTATAGCCATTGCCCTTCCTGTGAAGAGTAATCACCTCTTCTCTTGTCTTCCTGGACCATTCTCTTGACTTCACCATGTTTGTAACCACACCAGTAAATGTCTAGAAGGAGCTGAGTATCACAGTCATTTTAAAGCTGCCTAATTGGTGCTTATTATGCTTTATTGCTGCTCCGTGACATCCACAGGTGTTTTCAATACTTGATTGAAAACACTTGAATGAACCTCTGTTCTTCAGAGTGGTAGTTTTTAAGGGGTTGAATAATTGTGTCAATGAAGAATTCACAAAAGAAACATTTACTACTGTATTACAAAACCAATTGATGTCATTTTAGTTGCATATGGTTCTTTAAAAAGTCCTTGTAGGATTTCATTCTGAATACAATTACAAATGTCACTAAATTCCCTAAAACCCTTTACAGCATTGGGGGTTGAATAATTTTGAACACAACTGTAGCAGGAAAATGCTTCTTATATCATGTTAAACTGATCCAGGTAAAGTTCTAGAAACCACATGTATAATGCAGTATTGCTAATCAATCCCTGATAAGTTATCTCAGCGATTATCAATGTCTGAGACATCAAATGCTTTATAAACCCTCAGTAACAGGGTTGACGTTCCTGGAGGGATCAGCCAAATGACAAATGATTTAGGTAAACTTAAAAAATGGTGGGAGCTGTGGCAATTGAGTTTTAATGTGGATAAGTGCAAGATAATGCACCTGGGACGTAAAAACCCAAGGGCTGAATATAGAATATTTGATACAGTCCTAACCTCAACATCTGAGGAAAGGGATTTAGGGGTCATTATTTCAGAGGATCTAAGGGTAAGTAGTCAATGTAATAGAGCAGCAGGAAATGCTAGCAGAATGCTTGGTTGTGTAGGGAGAGGTATTAGCAGTAGGAAAAGGGAAGTGCTCATGCCACTGTACAGAGCACTGGTGAGACCTCACTTGGAGTACTGTGTGCAGTACTGGAGACCGTATCTCCAGAAGGATATAGACATCTTAGAGAGAGTTCAGAGAAGGGCTACTAAAATGGTGTACGGCTTGAAGGAGAAAAGTTACCAGGAAAGGCTTAATGATCTTAACATGTACAGCTTGGAAAAAAGACGAGACAGAGGAGATATGATAGAAACATTTAAATACGTAAAGGGAATCCACAAGGTAGAGGAAGGGAGTATATTTAAAAGGAAACAAAGTAGCAAAACAAGAGGACATAGTCTCAGATTAGAGGGGCAAAGGTTTAAAAGTAACATCAGGAAGCATTATTTTACTGAGAGGGTGGTGGATACATGGAACAGTCTTCCAGTAGAAGTGGTAGAGGCCAAAACAGTAATTGAATTTAAGCAAGCATGGGATAGGCATAAGGCTATCCTAAACAAAAGATAAATCCAGGTAAAGTATCCATGTAATTGGGCAGACTAGATTGGCCGAAAGGTTCTTATCTGCCGACATTTTCTATGTTTCTATGTAATAAACGCCAGTGATTGTGGAGATGTAATGGAAAGATCACCTTGTTTTTGAAAACATTTTTCCCTTGATTCCACTCGTGATAATTCCTGTTTGAGTCCTCTTGCATCCTGTGCAGAGCCTGTGCCAGGACATGCACTGCAGTGTACACTCCATAAGCCTTGATGTGCTTACTGATAAATTCAATGTCTGAAAAACTCTTCTCTTCTGTGCATTTATTGGCAGTAAACCCATACATTATTTCAAAATGTTTAGTCTTTTTTCTGTTTGGTGAAATGCATTGTAAATATACAAGCCACAGATCCTCCAGCAGGGCGTCACGCGGGCGATTGGACGTATTAACACTGCTAAGAAAAGAATGGAAGCCCGGAATGTTTTCTGGGGACAGGATAAAACTCAAGCTGCCGTTGACAAATAAAATATGGGTTTCTTGTATAATTGTACCGAGGATACTTGAAGGACAAATAATGAATGTAATGTTTTGAAAAATCAATGGATCTGCTTTAATAATCTTAGGTGTACTCACTGAGCCTTCCCCGCACAGGATGAAGATCTGAGACGTGGCTTTCTTAACAATATCCAGATTCTGGTCATTGTTTCTAGATAATTTAATACTAAACTCGATGCAGATCCCATGGCTGGTGATCACTTGGCTCAGCTCCTCGATCTCCTTCTCTCTAGTTACATCATCTGATGTGATTATTCCAACCCAGTTTGACCCAAAATACTTCAGTAAGATCACGATAGCCTGATAGTAAACATTGTCATCTTGAACTGTGCGGAAAAAGTACGGATACAGCTTCCTGTCGCTGAGCTCTGTGTTGGACGCTCCATAACTGATCTGAAGGGGGAAGAGATATTCATTTCAAACAACTATATTCAAAAGAGTGTAATATATTAAAAAAAACACAATACAGTCAAGAGCCCACAGAAAAAAACCACACTTTTTTTTAAAATACACTCCTTCATTTGCTATGTATCCAGATGGTGATCTCCCCAAAGAACTCGAACCTATAGATAATCTACTGATCCCTATAGATAATATATGAAGGTGATATGTGTAATTTATATATATCCATAAGACAATCTTAAAATCATCTTCTCAGTACATGAAAAATAAAAAACAAGATAGTATAATAAAAATATATTGTGACAGGGTCACTAGGGGCAGACTGGTTGAGGGCAGGTACATCCTCAAGGAGATGGAAGAAGCTGCCTGTCCCTTACAGGGTTAACCAGTCCCACCAATTGAGATTGTAAGTGGCCCCAGCTGCTGCTCGTTAAGTGGTGTCCAGCCCTATATAAACCTGCTAGGTTTAGCTCACATGAGAGCTGACCTGAGACAGAAGAGGTTTGGAGCTGGCTGGTGAGGGAACCAGAACTTTGTATGCTTAACCCCTTAGTGACCGGGCGGTTTTACACAAATCCGTCTTTTAGTGACCGCTGCTGTTTTTACGTTTCTGCGCTGTTAATGCTTAGGTCAAATTTTCCTCTTACTCGTTTATTCAACCCACACATATTATACACCCTTTTTCCCGCCATTAAATGGACTTTCTAGAAATACCATTAATTCCATCATATCGAATAATTTACTATAAAAAAAATATGAAATATGAGGAAAAAAATGGTAAAAACACACTTTTTTGTAATCTAATCCCCAAAATCTACAACCACCCAAAACGACCCCGGCTAAATAGGTTCAAAATTTTGTCCCGAGACTAGAAATACCCAATTTTTACATGCGTTTGCTTTTTAACCCCTTCACTGCTGAGACAGTTCACCTATGTGCGCTGCGCTCATTCTGACCATTTTGTGCTAATTATTTTTAGATGACAGCCTAGGTCCTATTTAATTAAACCCCCCCCCAGACAAAAAAACTTTAAAAAAAAAAACATTTTCTTATTTTATTAATTTTTTTTATTATTTTTTATTTATTTATTTATTTTTTTTAAAAAAATTAAAAACCAAACCTGGTCATGTTTGGTATCATTTGAAAGGCCATAATCAGGCCTTTCAAATGATGGCAAATATGACCATCTAGCTGCCATGGATCGGGAGATAAAGGGATCATTAGGATCCCCTTATCTCCACATGGCAGCTAGATGATTAACTGGCCCACTGACATCCTCACACATATGGTGAGGTTGTCAGTGGGTGGGGGGGGACCTGGAGGCTTGGCTGACATCCAAGATGTCAGCCCCCCTCCAGGTTTGAATTGCGTTTTGGCGCCAATTGGCGCCGCAACGTGATCCGGCGGCGAAACGGTTAATGTCATACACCGTTGGAAAGGGGAGGCTCTCCCCTCTCCAGCGGTGCAAACGGCATCTCCCTAGCTTCAATGGTTGGGGAGATAGAGGGCTCCGAAAGAGCCCCCCCTCCCCTCCGTTGAAACACATGGGGGCACCTTCTGATGACGTCACCACGCAGCATGGCGACGTCATCAGCCTCGCCTGCCCATGTAAATCACATGGGCAGGCTTCCTCCCTGCCAGATCACCGTGGGATCCGGCGAGGGAGGTGAGTATCGGGCGGGAGGGGGATTAGGCGCCGCTGACGTACCCTGTACGTCCGCGGGTCTAAGGGAGACCCGAGGACAAGACGTACAGGGTACGTCAGGGGGTCCTTAAGGGGTTAAAAGGTATGATGTTTGTTTGTGCTGGGAACCAGCTTAGCTGGCCAGTATTTGGTAGATAGCAATTGTGTTGTTTAGTTTAGTCTCCCATCCAGGGGAGTAGGCTTTTTTTGTTGTTTCTTTTATTTTATGATTGGTGTTGGTGAATTTAACCTGCAAAGAAATCCTATGCTGCAGAAATAAAGCAATGGAAACCTGACTGGCTGTATCCGCAGTGCCTTTGTCATATATATATATATATATATATATATATTATACTAAAATATTGCCAAAATTAGAGGTCTATGCTATTCCGCTCACATGTTTAAGAGCTAAAACTGGCTCTATGTTTTCACTCACAAGTTTGAGCCACAAACCAGCTCAAGGCATCAGACCAGAGGCTTGACACTCATACCAAACAATTGGCACACTAATTTATTGATGGACTATGTGTTAAGTCTGCCGGAGGGCAGTCTATTGTTGTAGAGGCTCTGGCTGCTCAGGTGCACCACAGGATCTGGCTGCTCAGGTGCACCACAGGATCTGGCTGCTCACATGCTCCCCGGGAAAGTTTGCTCACGGTCTGGGGGAAAGGCACTTTGCACGCGTCTCTCCAACAGATCCATATTTATTTTTTTTTTTCCAGCCACCGAAGGATGTCCCGGATTTACCCCAGGCCTGATTGGCTCCCTGCTCAGAACCTTCCCAGGGCAACAGATGATTGCCCCTGCTTTGCAGCTAATGCCGGAGGCCGTGGCAACCTCTTGCCTGGGTCCCTGTGAGTCCCGCATGCATCTGGCTGGGCTGGATGCGCGCGCAGCCAACTGGGCTCGATGTGCACACAATCTGCTGTGCTGGATGCCTGCACAACCGTGATGGCGATGGACACAAATGGCTTTATATATATATATATATATCTCAAGTGTTATACAGAGAGCATTATGCACATTGTTCATAATGCTCTTTGTATAATACATTGTTAGATTATTTATTTATAAAGTATATTACCAGGAAGAATACATTGAGATTTCTTTCATTTTCAAGTAAGTCCTTTTATGCGCATTGTGTTATACAGAGAGCATTATGAGCTTTGTTATACAGAGAGATTGTGCACAGTGTGTTATACAAAGAGTGTATGCATAGCCTGCTTGGTTCTTTTAACCTAAGTCCTGCCCTCCTAAACCCACAGATTTAAAACTCTGCAATCACATTATTACCAAAAAAAACCCTGTCCAAATTCCTATTTATTCTGCTACTTGCCTGTCAGCCACAATGGCGGTACCCAGCGTGCACCAAGTAGAGCCCTGGTATGAGTAAAAGCCTCTATATGCAGAGATGCGGGACACACAATAACCTTGGATACGTGAATATACCACATGAGACACTGGGGACCTCTGCACGGCTATACCAAAGGAGCCCTATACTGATAGATTGGTCCCTAGAGTGGCCAAATCTGCTCTAATAGAAAAGAGGTTACCTAGTGGCTGTGCAAAGCCCTAGGGTAAACAGATACCTGAAGGAGTATATACTCCACAACCTGCAGGGAAGCACTTCAATGACAAAAAGACGTGGTCAGCAGGGACACTCAACAAAACAATATAACAATAGACAGTACAGCTAGGGATGTCCAGAAGAGTCATCAGTGAATAAGCCAGAAGTCGAAACAAACGTTTACCATAAGTCAAAGTGGGGATACAGCACCAGAGAAAATCCGTCAGCCAAGCCAGAGGGTCAATACCAGGAAGTCAATCAGAACATGAAACTCAGACAATGGAGAAACACTGAAGCTGATAACATGAAAACACAAGACATAAACTGGAACCTGGGGATACTAAAGAAACAACAGACGGATAAACAAAAGAAATAAGGTAAACCTTAGAAATTGAACTTGGACAGAATAACAGGGAGCTCTCAGGAACAAAACAGTAGCTGAAGTGAACCAGATGCAAGAGCATGGTGATATGGGCCCATGGCTTTATATAGGGGAGTAATCAGCCTAGATCACCAGCAGAAGCTCAACGAGCAATTGAACTTGACAACTTAACCCCTGAGCTGCATCTCAGGGAAAGCAGCACAGGGAAACACATGAGAACACAAACATTAGCAATACAGAGGGCAGGGAGACAAGGTTGGAACGTGGGAACGTTACATTGCCCAGGCAAAAGATGTGGAATCTAACCCTGGTCCTATAGCTGACACAACCTTTAGTCTCCCCACTAAAAAAGTAGTGATGAGCCAACCCCCCCCCCCAGTGTTCGGTTCGCATTCAAACTCGAACAATTTCAAAAGTTTGAGTTCGAACTCGAACACGAACCGAACTCAATACAAGTCAATGGGACTCGAAAGTTTGAATTTTAGAGTGCTCACCAATAGGGCATATATGCAAGATATTTGCCATAAAAGGTGTATGGGGGTCCGTGTAGTGCCCTGGGGGACTGGAAACAAGGACAAAAAGTTCTTAAAAAAAACGTTTTTAAAGGAACAGTGAGTTTTCCATGAAATAAAGGTCAAGAATAAAAATGAAAAATTCCTTCAAATATCGTGCCTAGGAGGTGCCCATAACCTGCCCGTGAAGTGGCGGATTTCTAGGATGTATAGAAACATTTCAAAACAAGAAAATGCCATTTCAAATGACGGTAAACTTTTTTTCTTTAATCTATTCATAAACATCTGCTTGGGGCGGCAGCCTGTATGAAAAGAGGAGACGTTTTAGGACACGCAGAACAAGTTTAGTGATTTTTTTGGGCTAAATTATGGTGAAACTTATGCAGGCTTTGGATGAAAGTAACAATAGGTGCTTTAAAATTGGGCCTTTATTGTCGGCAACAGTGCCGTCACACCATAACCCCTCTGTGGTATTGTGGAAGAGTGCAGGATTGGACCCTGTGGTCAAATATTAAAATGATATGAATCTAGTACAGGCGTCAGTGCACCCAAATATTGTGCCTTTGGTGGCAGCAAGTGCCTTCACACTGTAACCCTTTTGTGGTAATGTGGAAGAGTGCAGAGTTGGACCCTGCGGTCCAATATTAAAATTAAATGAATCTGGTAATATAGGCATCAGTTGTAGTGCACCCAAAAATTGGGCAATTTGGTAGCAGCCTTCACACCGTAAGTAACCCCTCTGTGGTATTGTGTAAGAGTGCAGTGGTGAAGGTTCTGGGAATGCAAAAGAGATCCCATATCTATTCAGTTACATCAGCATCAGGGGATTGATAGCTGCTGATCCAGGACTGATTCATTTTTATAAATGTCAGCCGGTCCACAGAGTCGGGGACAGACGCACTCTTTTGTCTGTGACAAAATCTCCAGCGGCACTGAACATCCATTCAGAAAGCACACTGGATGAAGGGCAACCTACTAGCTGCATAGCATATTGGCTAAGTTCTGGCCAGAGATCCAGAGGATCATCTGCTGTTAAGGTATCCAGGTCTGCCCTTGCCCCTAGGTAGTCCTGCACCATCTGGTGAAGAGACTGGCAATGGGTGCCTACATTTGACGTCCCTGGGTGTCGTGGACCAAAAAAATTTTAAAAGGCAGAAGTCAAGCGGCCCCGGCCTTAACTGCTCTTCCTCTGATCATCCGCAGCCTCAGAAGCACCTGTGTCATCACTTGGTATCCTACCAGTGCCTTTAAAGGTGTTACACAAGTGTCGCTCTAGAGCGTCCTCAGGTTGTTTCATCCTGTGCTCCCTCTGTGCGGGCAGGATGAGCTCTGCAACTTTACCCTTGTATCGTGGATCAAGAAGGCTTGCCATCCAGTAATGATCCCTCTCCTTGATAGCATGAATCTGGGGTCCTTTACCAGGCTTTGCAGGGTAAGGGAGTCCATGCAGCGTAGGTTGGAGGTGGCATTAGCTTCCGAGTCTTACTGGTCAATGAGGATGACCCCATCGTGCACTTCCTCCTCCCAGCCACGTACTAGTCCTTGTGTTTCTGGGCACACAAAACCCTCCCTTGAGGAATCCCCAACTTCAATGCCCCCACTACTTAAATATTCCTCCTCCTCCTCCTGTCTGATCTGAGGACCCGCAGGAATGCTGTCTGCATAAAGACTGGGGCCTTGAGAGCTAGGGAAGGCCTTCTCTTCCTCCTGCTGCTCTGCCTCTAGTGCCACATCTATAATTCCCCGCAGAGGGCGCTCCAGCAGGAACACTAAATTAATTGTGTCACTGATGCATGCTCTGTCCCTGCTCACCATCCTCGTTGCCTCCTCAAATGGTGACATTTATCCTTGAGCTCCAAAACAAGCGCCGCAATCTCCAAAATGGCGGGAGCCCACCGAAACTAACGCCGAGTCACCGTATGTGGGGGCGCCGACTGTCCCCCCCCTCCTCATCCAGAACACCAACAGAAACGGGTCTCAGGCAGCTGGTTCCAAAGATTTATTCAGGGAATAAACTCCCTGAATAAATCTTTGGAACCAGCTGCCTGAGACCTGTTTCTGTTGGTGTTCTGGATTTATCCTTGAGCATCAGCCACTGTGGGGGGAACCAAGTTGACCTGAACCTTTCCTTGTGCCATACTCACACAGGTACTCATTGATGGCCCTCTGCTGCTTGTGCAGATGCTGCAGCATTGCTAATGTCGAGTTCCACCTGGTGGGCATGTCACAGATCAGGCGGTTTGTGGGAGGTGGAATTCTCTTTGAATTTCTGCCTGGCGAACACTTGCTGGGAATGACCGTCTGAAGTGGCTGCAGACTTTTGTGACCTGGCTGAGAATCTCTGCCAGCCCTGGGTACCTGGTTAAGAAATGCAGTTCCACCAGATTTAGGACTTGTGCTAGGCATGGTACATGCGTCAACTTACCCTGGTGTACGGCGGATAGAAGGTTGCTGCCATTATCACAGGCGACCATTCCCAGCTGAAGCTGGCGTGGTGTTAACCATGTCTGCACCTGCCCCTGCAGAGCTGACAGAATTTCTGGCCCGGTGTGGCTCCTGTCTCTTAAACAAACCAGCTCAAGCACAGTATGGCATCTTTTTGCTTGAGCCATTGAGTAGTACCTGCCACGCGTCGGTTTAACTGCCACTTTGCCAGAGACGTCAGAGAAGGAGGAGGAAGAGGTGGTGGAGCAGACAGACCTCATACAAGCAGCTTTCTGGAGGCGTGGTGGATGAACAAGCTCCAGCACAGAGCCCCATCTTGGATCCCTCCCTGCTGCAATCAGAGTTACATTTCCTTCACGGCACACTGGGTAACGGCCCTGTCCATGCTTGCTGGATCACGTGTCTAAGGTAATGCTTGCTGGATCACGTGTCTAAGGTAATGTGGATTACGTGTCTAAGGTAATCTGCTGACTGTCTCTTTCCCATTGACTCGATAACTTTGTCTTCCACGTGCTGGTATAGTGCTGGAATGGCCTTCCGTGTAAAGAAATGGCGTTTTGGAACCTGCCACTGTGGTACAGAACATTCAGCAAATTCACGGAAGGGAGCAGAGTCCACCAGCTGGAAAGGTAGCAGCTGCAATGCGAGTAATTTTGTTAAGCTGGCATTTAGACGCTGTGCTTGGGGATGGTTGGGACTGTATTTTTTTCTTACGCTGCAGCAGCTGGGGCAATGTAATCTTACTGCGTAAATCTTCAACCTGCAGTTGCAGGAACCAGAAATGGGGAATCAGGATCAGGAATCAGAATAGCAGCAATAGCAAAGGTGTTCACTCTTGGTGAGCCTGAGCTGTATGAACCAGCCATGGGTCAGTGAGGGGCAGAGCCCTTTATTTTGTGAGTCACGTGTGTTTGGTGCATTAAATCATACAATGCTGGATACTGGTTGCTGGTTGCAGGGCAGGAACAAGATGGAAGTGAACAAGATGGAAGTGATCCAGTCTTGCCTCCATGGTACTGGCTCCAGACCCTGCATCCAAGCTTGCTTCCACATCCACAGTACCAGCAACAGATCCATCTCCAGGCTTGCTTCCATGGTACCAGCACCAGATCCATCTCCAGGCTTGCTTCCACGGTACCAGCACCAGATCCATCTCCAGGCTTAATTCCACGTCCACGATACCAGTTCCAGATCCTGTATCCAAGCCTTCCTCCATGACCATAGCACCAGCTCCAGCTCCTCAACCAGGCGTGTCTCAAAAGGCCACAGCCTACGCTGCCCTCTTCTACAACCCTTCGTTCTGGACTTTCCACCAAACCAAAGATATCTCTTGAGTTATAGTCTTTTGTCCTGGACTTTACTTGTTTCATTTCAGTAAAAACTCAATTGCTTACTGATACATCTTCTGGTTTCCTTTTCGACGGCTTGCCATTGGGTTCCATATGCACAACACTATACAGGGGTCACAGCCCCTGCCCTTACACTGTCTTGCACCTGACTTGTGGTCAGGTGCAAGGCTGTAGACAATTACAAGCTTCAGGCCAGTGGAAAAGTGCATTGTGGTCCATTTGTGGTGCATTGTGGGCGAACATGCGGTTAACACACAGAAATGTTCGGTGTTCGCGAACAGCCGAACGGCCGATGTTCGATGTGAACTCCGAACAGATCGAACCAAACAGCTTATCCCTATAAAAAAGGCCTCTCCTTTGTGCACTGCAACATCCGCAATTTACTCCCTAAACTGAATGAGCTGCAACCTTGGTGCTGCTATTACAAACCCAAAGTCATTGTGCTCACAGAATCATGGTTAACCCCAAAAGTACCAGACTCTGCCATATCAATAAAAGCTGCCCTGCTACCTTTGATTTATTCTCTGGTATTATTGAGATCTCATTCAGTAAACCGATTATTGTTGCTGGATTCTAATGCCCATCGAGCTCTCCAGTGCACTCCCTCTCTGACATAGGCTGAAACGATCGTCGGAGTTTGCTGCACCTCTCGTGCAGGGATGACGTCCTTGGCAGTCAGTACTGGCCACCCTCATTGGGTGAGAGCAGACTGATTTGCATATGGAGAATTCATCCCTGTAATGGCACAAGCAAGCTAAAACCTTGTGAGACCTGAGCGGACACCCACTGTAGAGCAGGCTATTAGTGATGTTGCTCATCCTCAGGATCCTCACACCACACCCCCCTTTCTCCCTCTCTGACTTAAGGATTTGAGTTAATAACTTACTTGCACAGAACCAAAAAAGTGAACTGCTGGTCCTCGTCAATTTTAATACACATTGGCTGAATCCTAAAAACAATAAACACTGCTCATTGTTTAAGGCCTTGCAGTTAACACAATTAATCTCCTCCCCCACTCGCATTAATATGAAAAAAGCCCTAACCATACCTTGCTGGACAGGATTCTCTCCTCGTATCCTGATAGCGAGAACGCCTGCCTCCTGTATTCTAATAGCTTCAATTACCACTGTCTAGTGTACTGTGTGTGCAAAATAAAGGCCACAAAATCTCCCCAAAGGTAATAATCACCAGGTCTTTCAAGAAATTTAATCTTGAATCCTTCCTAAGTGATTGCAAACAGTTCCCATGGTACAGGCTAAACCTAATCCCAGACCTGGACTGTGCAATTGAATACTTTCAGTCTGAGCTCCTGCAAGTCTGGAATTCCCATGCCCCGCTGCGTAAAGTTTGAGTAAAAGCAAACCATCTCCCTTGGGTTACAGCCAAATTTACACAAATGTACCAGCTTAGAGATTTACCGTGGTAAAATTACAAGAGTACTGGTTCCATGAACGATCACTATGAATACCGAAACTGGCGGAATGCATGCACCAAACAAACAAAAATGGCTAAAGCACATTAGTAAAATGAAAACGTAAACTATAACATATCAAACCCTAGAAATTTTTGGTAAATTATATGTAACCTACAAGAACCCTCCATCCACTCCCAGCCAGCTGATGTCAAAGTAAACAACCAAACCCTGCAACACCCCTCAGATGTAGCAAATGCCTTTAACAATTATTTTGTTGGATGCGCCAACACCCTGATTGCTAAGCTAACAAATGACATGCATTCAGAAAGGCCGCACGCAGGTCAGGCCCCACCAACTGTGCAAAGACCCTATATCACAGAGAAATTCAGTTTTAGACCAGAGCCTGCAAGTGCAGTTACTAAACTTCTCCGTAATCAAAACATGAAATACCAGTCTGGACCTGATCAAATTCCAGCAATGCTGCTGAAAATCAGTACACTGGCAAATTCAAATCCTGTTGCAACCCTAATTAATGAATCACTGGCAACTGGATACATACCCAAATTCTGGAAGACTGCAAGATGTCATACCCCGTGGCACCGAGCCTGCAAGCAGGGCAAAAAGACTACAAAACATTAACATTAACCCTCGCAATTCTTACCTGTTCTATCCTGCGTAACCTATTTCCTTCTATGATTCTGCGATTGCCTCAGGTACTTTCACTAATTACCTAGCTCTCCCCTACTAAAGAGCTAAGGCCCATAACGCAGTGCTTCTGCATCTTTGTGCACATTTCATTGTAAACCTGTTGTTGTTGTTGTTAAAGCCTGATCTGCTCCCCTGGTTTCTGAACTCTTTGGACCTGAACACACGGATTCTACCTGCCTTCTAAAGCCCCTTGACCTTCAGATATGGACCTAGACTCTCTTATGCAATAACCCCATGGATACCATGTATAAGTGCTTTGCTTTATTACAAGAATTTTGCTTTTGCTCCCACATATTCATTTTGTTACTGGACTGCATGTATTATTTTCCTTGGATTGCAACTCCCAATACTTCTGGACTTATTATTTCTCTGGATTATAACTCCCAATACCTCCTGGACTTTATCCAGTCCCATTTATACAATTGCTTCCCAGTTAAAGCCTATGGGCCACATTCCAATGTTAACGCTCACCTGCGTGAGCATTAACGTTAGCCGCGGTGTCTACCGCATATTACAATCCAAAAGCAAACTGGTTTAGTCTTCCAGCGGGGTGTAAGGTCCTGGAGGCCCTCACCCCCTGGCGCCCCCTTTGGTTTCACATCCTGCAGGCCCCCTGCAGGTTCCAGGACTTTTTGTATAGACTCTGCACATCCTGAACTCTCTCATCCTAGTCATAGAACCTCACCTGACCACACCTTCCCCTGATTATCCCACTATATCAGGAAGCTACGCCCTCTAGAACTCAATTCCACATTGAAGTTACTGACTGCAACCCTATCTGCCAAACTCCCTGAAACCTCCTGACCATCTCCTGAATTCTGCAACCAAAGACTCCAAGGACCCTCTGTATTTTCTGGACATTCATCTACTTCATATACCGGTACTCTCCCATCCTGCTCCCCTTCTTGTGTTTATTGAACATAACATGTAAACATTCACAGTGCAGGGTGGAAAAAGTATGTGAACCCCTAGCCTTATGACTTCTCCAAGAGCTAATTGGAGCCAGGAGTGAGCCAACCTTGAGTCCAATCAGTGTGATATTATTGGATGTATTGCTGAAAGCTGTCCTGCCCTTTAAAAACACACACCAGTTTTGGGTTTACTGGTTTCAAGAAGCACTGCCTGATGTGAACCATGCCTCGCAGAAAAGAGCTCTCAGAAGACCTACAATCAAGAATTGTTGACTTGCATGAAGCTGGAAAGGGTTACAAAAGTATCTCCAAAAGCCTTGATGCTCATGTGTCCACGGTAAGACAGACTGTCTGCAAATGGAGAAAGTTCAGTACTGTTGCTACTCTCCCTAGGCGTGGTCGTCCTGTAAAGATGACTGCAAGAGCACAGCACAGAATGCTTAATGAGGTAAAGAAGAATCCTAGAGTGTCAGCTAAAGACTTCTCTGGCACATGCTAGCATTTTTTTTTTTTTGCATTCAAGGTTTTATTTTCAAAAAGGACACAAGTAGTATACAAAACATAACATAAGCTGATGAGCTTGAGAAATAGCATAAGCAATAAAAAACAAGGTATAATCGTCATATCTTAAGCAATCACTTTACGTAACCGTACATTAATAGGTATGTCTCCCAGTGCCATGTAGAGTGCTTGTACTCGAATGAGAAATTAACTCCCATGTGATTAGCGACAATGTCCCACCCCGCCCGTGAGGGGGGGGAGGGAGAGCCGTGACAAATACGTCCTCTGCGCCCCACAGTATTGGAGCATCACTCCCAGACCTATGAGGACCAGAAAGCGTGTGGGTAGAGGCGAGGTTAACGCAATATTAGGGGAGCATGCAATGCGGACGACCAACAAAGACGGACTCCAATTGGCAGGGAACAGGAAAAAACATATAAAACAAAACAAAACAGGACAAGACAGGACAACAACAACAAAAAAAAAAAAAAAAAAAAAAAGTAAGAGGGGAAAGGCCCAATAGGGATAGAAGTAAATGTAGTGGCATTGAGTAAAGTAGCCTGAGATACATGGAGGCGGCGAAACGAAGCGAAAATCAGGAAGAAGAAAGAAGACAAGCAGAGAGAGAGGAGAGAGGAGCCAGAAGAGAAGTGGGTAAAGGACATCTTCCTAGAGCCCAGACCACCGTCAGGGACAGGCCATGATATGTCTCGCTCCTATAGGGGATGTCAAGCATACCCCTCTGAGAAGCCCGTCCGCCCGTTTGTAAGAGTAACCTACCCAGAGTCGTGGGCCTCCTGAAGCCACTCTGTGCATTTAGAGGAAGACACAAACTCCGACCAGTAATACCATGTACGGCGGAATATTTCGTCCCACCTGTCTGTGGGGTACAGTAGCTGTTCTGCCGACCGTATGAGCTCCATCCTTAATAGTACTTCGCGCAAAGGGGGGGTGAGATCAGATTTCCAGAGTAGAGGTGGTACTGACCTGGCCGCCAGTAATAGTCGTGGTAAGATAGATCGTTTAAAAGGCTTGTATGGTATATCTATCTGGCCAAGCAGAAACAGCCTAGGGTCTAGAGCCAATTCCAGGTTTGTCAAATGACACGCCAGCTTCCGTATAGCTTCCCAGAAAGGACGAATGCGTGAGCAAGACCACCACATATGTAGGTATGTGCCTCTAACCAAGTTACACCTCCAGCATATATCAGTGGCTGAGGTACAGAAATGCGCCGTCTGCACTGGTGAGGTATACCACAGCGAAATCAATTTATAAGAGGACTCTCGGAGTCTGGAAACCGGGGAGCCCGACGCAACAAAATAGAACGTCTTTGCCCAGTGTTTCTCGGGTAGATTGTCCCCTAACATGTCATCCCATCTTCCTACATATGAGGGCAGATCGGCTGAAAAAGCTTGTATCATGGAGTATAAGGTGGAGAGGCTGCGTGTCAATGTAATCCCCGACACACAATATTTTTCAAATTGAGTGAGCTGCCTCAGAAGACCCGATTTATCAGGTAGGGAGCATAAAAAGGAGCGCACTTGTGCATAATTGAAAGACTCCGCAAACGTAGGCGCTGGAGCCCCCTCTTCCCCCCCCAGCGGAATCCACTGCCCATCTGCGAATAGATGGTGCGCCCGGAGACATGATGAAGTAGTGAAGCGAAGACGTACCGAAGCACGAACCCCACTCGGGAGCGCTGGGTTGTGTGACAGGGGAAGAAGAGGCGAAGGAGAGGGCGAAAGTGCAAAGAGAGGGCGGGCCCGAAGCCAATATCTGAGTGTACATCTCACTGTGGGGGCCCGTCTGGAAGGCAGGGGAACATGTCTTTGGAGGAGCCACGGTAATGCCCAAAGGGGGCACTCCGCAAGCGCCCACTCCAGGTCCAGCCATCTGCGGGTAGAGCCCTGATCCATCCAATCCAGAAGTCTAGTGAGGTGGTTGGCAAACAGATATGATCCTAGATTAGGTAATGCTAAGCCTCCTGAGGTGATAGGTTTACACATGGTCGTAAATTTAAGGCGGGGCCGTTTGCCCGCCCACACAAAATTCAAGAACAGTTTCCGTACTTCAGCGAGCCAACCTCTAGGAACCTGCAGAGGAATGGTCTGGACAAGGTAGAGAAGGCGGGGCAAGACGTTCATCTTTAGAACCCCAACCCTACCCAACCAGGAGAGATATTTAGAAGACCAGTCTCTCATGTCCTGGCGTATGACCGATAAGATAGGCAGGAAATTAAGGGAAGGTATCTTGCTGACTTCCGCATGAAGCCATATGCCCAAATATCGTAGTTTCTCTGCACACCACCTGAATGGGAATCTGCGCTTAAGTGTCGCCCTGTCAGTGCTCTGTAGGGAAATGTTCAAGATCTCTGACTTAGTCATATTAATTTTAAGTCCTGACAGTGCCCCATAGGTATCCAGCTCCGATACCACTTCTTGAAGGGAGACCACTGGGTTTGTGAGCATAAAAAGTAGGTCATCCGCATAAGCGGAGACCTTGTGATGGAGGGAGTGGCCACGGATGCCAGTGATCAGTGGATTGAGGCGAATAGAAGACAGCAGGGGCTCTAGTGTGAGTGCAAAGAGCAGAGGCGAGAGCGGACAACCCTGCCGGGTTCCATTCCGAACTTGGAAACTATCTGTGAGAGCACCATTTACTCGAACCCTCGCCGTGGGGTTATCGTAAATAGCGTCAATCCAAGAGAGAAAGGTGGCATCTAGTCCGAATTTAGCCAATGTCAGCTTCATGAACGGCCACAGCACTCTGTCAAAAGCCTTTTCGGCATCAGTTGACAACAGGAGGACCGGGCTCGACCCACGATGAGCCAGGCTAATAGCGTCAATTACACGGGTGGTAGCATCCCTAGCTTCCCTACCAGGTATAAAACCTACCTGATCCGGATCTATCAGTAGGGGCAAGCAGTCACGCAATCGGGTGGCCAAAACACGTGTCAGGAGCTTCAGATCACAGTTCAACAGGGATATCGGGCGGTAACTGGCGCAGAGTAACGGGTCCTTCCCCGGCTTGGGTAATAACGAGATAGAGGCTGCCAAAGTGGCCTGATGGAGACGTGCGCCATCAGTCACTGCATTGAAAGTGGAGAGCCAATGTGGAGCTAGGATATCTCGAAAGCTTTTATAATATTCCGAAGGAAATCCATCCGGCCCAGGGCTTTTATTGTTCTTGGCCACCCTAATAGCCTCCTGAATCTCCTCCATCGTAATGGGGCGACCCATTGCCTCAGATTCTGACTCAGACAAGGTACGTGAAACCGTGCGGTCTAAGAATTGGCAGATCACTGATGCCTCTGGTGCCGACCCGCCATCCGACCGTATACTGTACAGGGTCTGAAAAAATTTGCGAAATTCTGTAGCAATACGAGCGGGGTGTGAAGTAATCTCAGAGGCCGAGATACGAATACGTGGAATATACGCCCTCTGGCGTCGGACCCTAAGCTGCTGTGCTAAGAGCCGGCCGGGTTTGTTCTCATGGAGCGCAAAGAAGGCCCTGGATTTAATGGCCTGCAGTTTAAGGTTAGCGTTCAGATGGTCTGCCAAAGATTGGCGGGCTTGTAAGAGGCGTTGAAAAGCCTCGGCTGTTCCCGAGGCGATATGTTCGTCCTGGAGCCGCTGGACATCAGTGAGTAAAGTCTGGAGATGTGCTTTATTCCGTTTCTTAAGTGCCGTACCTCTGCTAATGAAGAACCCACGGATGCAAGCCTTATGGGCTTCCCAAATTGTGGGGAGGGGAACATCTGGCGTAACATTATCCTGAAAAAAGTTAGATAGCAGCGTTTGCGCATCTGAGAGAACCTGCGGGTCAGATAAAAGAGAGGTATTGAGCCGCCAATTCCGCTCTCTGGGCATACATAATGGGGATGAAATAGAGACAGAAACCGCTGCATGATCCGACCAAGTGCGAACCGCTATCCCCGAGTCTCGGACCAAAGAGAGTTCATGTGTAGACATGAAGAAATAGTCCAACCTGGAGTAAGAGGAGTGGGCTGCCGAATAAAATGAGAAGTCCCGTTCCCGACCATGAAACGCCCTCCAAACATCTACCAGTTGATATGAATCCAATAAACGGCGCATCTGACGATGTACACTATCCGGAATAGATGATACTCCATCGAGGTATCTATGCGTGGGTCCAAAGGGACGTTGAAGTCCCCTGCCAAAACCAGGAGACCCTCTCGAAAGGCTGCAAGTTTACGAAGAATGCTCGAGAGGCAACGGCATTGTGATTTATTTGGTAAGTACACGGAAGCAAACGTGTAGGGCTCCCCAGCTATCGTGCCTTTAGTAAACAGGTACCGCCCCTCCTCATCTCGGCACGTCTCAATTTCCACAAAAGGAACATCCGCCGCGAAGATAATAGCAGAGCCCCTAGATTTCCCACCAGCGTAATTACTATAAAAACCCAAAGGAAAATTATGATCAGCTAGGGTAAGGGTGGTATCCCCGCGAAAATGGGTCTCCTGCATGAAAATCACCGAAGCTCGAAGAGCTCTCAGTTCTCGCAAAATCTGTCGTCGCTTCTCAGGGGTATTCAAGCCCCGCACATTATAAGAAAGCAAGTTGAGTGGTCTATCCCTGTATGTAGCCATTGGGAAGGGCAGCTAGAGGCGGAGAAAGATAAAAAGGGAGGAAGTAAAGGGCAAAGAGTAAAGAAGGTGATGAAGAAAGGTAGGGAGGAAAAGAGAGGGGAGAGCAAGAGAGAAGAGAGGAGAGCAGAAGAGAGGAGAAGCGCAGAATAGGGGAGAGGGGAGCAAAATAGAAGAAAAGAGAGGAAAGCAAGAGAAAAAAGAGAGATGACAGAAAAGAGAAAAAAAGAAGAGAGAGAGAAGAAAAAAGAAAAAAAAAAAAAAAAAAAAAACACAACAAAAAACACAGATAAACACAAAAAACTGAGGGAAGTGGTGAACCTAGAGAATATAGGTTAGGGATGTGAAAAACACTACCCTAAATGGTCCTCTAGGGAGTCATACACCAATCCTCGTGGGGGAGGGTCAATCAACCTGTCTGCAGTTGCAGACTATCTAAACAGATCAATCCTAGAACAATCCCACAATCCAAACTTAATAACAAGCAACAGATAATAACTTAACAAGGTAACAAGGCGGTATTGCAAACCTAACAATTTATCTCAACCCACAAATCAAAGAGCACGGAAAAAAAAAAAAAAAAAAAGGGGGGGGAAATAGTAAACAAATTTTGCCAATGACTTGGATCAATCAAACAAAAGCTGTCAGCAGAAAGGCATAGTGAAGCATGAAGGTCTAGCCTATATTTCTGAAGGGCAAGCTCTTTGAATGCCCCTGCAACTGTGAGATCTCAAATACAGTCCTTGCACATTTAGGCCTTAACCTCCCTCCGAGGTACCTCCCCATTCAGCCACAGGTAGAGAATAATGGGTATCTAAATCTGTTGCCCCCCACCCCGTCCTTGTGTCTTATGTGCAACGTGTTCTTTCCCTTACCTGGTCCTGTCCCTCCCCCTTTCGTTTTCCCCGTTGTCTCCTCTTTCCTGTCCTCCCCTACCCCTCTTCCGACCCCCCCTCCCATCTCGTCTAATCTCCCCCTCCCAGACACCCCATTCCTTTTCCTTTTCTTCCTCTTTTTTTTTCTTTTCTTTTTTTTTTTTTTCTCTTTCTTTCCCCCCCCTCCCCCCCTTTTTCCCCCCTTTTTCTCCCCCCCTTTCCTCCCCTTCCCCCCTCCTCCCTCTCTCTCTTCCCCCTCTCTCCTCCCCCTCCCCCCTCTCCTTCCCCCACCATCCCCCCCCCTACTGAAATCTGACGGGTAGCCGCGGGCGGCGTCCTTAGTGCAAGAAACGTTTGAGTAACAGGGGTAAAATGCTGTATCTGCCATATTTACATTAAAGAGGGAATAACCATTTTTGCCCGAAAAGAATTAGAAACGGTTTCAGGCGTCAGCCGCTACAGGGGTCGGAAAAATAATATGCAAACAGTGTACTTATACTCCGTCCATCCGTGCTGTATACACAATATAAAAACCAGCAAACAGTTCTCAGACATAGCAGCGGAGCAGCAGATTATACAGACCGGTGCCATGTTTCGTGGTTCAGGCACGAAAGGCACTTGAAGACCCAAAGGCAAACGAGGTGGATCCCCCCCCCTTCCCCCTCTGCCAAGCCCAACGTCCAGCATATAATTCAAACAGTATGCTACATCTCAGGGATATGTGGGCGATAATCGTGCATAAGAGAGGGAGAGAGAAAAAAAAAAAAAAAGGGGAGAAGGGTTATTTCAGAAACTGAGGGCGCGAAAAAACAATCCCGCATGGCCAAACGCCTGTGATCACGACTTATATTTGCATACTGTCCAGTTATCAGTCCGAGGAAAACAATCCTGATACGTCGGGCCACAGGGATGACACTGGGTAGAGCAAATAAGGAGAGAAAAAAAAAAAAAAAAAAAAAACATATAGGGAAGAATATTTCCATGCTCAAAGTCCGTGTCCTGGAAATCGCATGTCATATGAGTTCAGGCCTCGTCACATGTCTCCTGCAACTCGCCCTCGTGGGTGATAGGAATCATCGGCCCTGAGGGGATAACCGTCCCCGGGCCTACCAAACCCCGTCCCCCTGCGGAACAGGTGCAACCAAATGTCGGCGCCGGCTCCGGGATCTCCGCGGCCTAGGCGCCATCTCCCTACCCTGGCCAGGGAGGGAAAACATTTCCCAGTCAGGCACCCCCACGTCCGGAAGGCCCAGAGCAGCAGTGAAATGCGGGACATCAGAGGGTGTGCGTATCAGCTGTACCACGTTATCCACACGGGCCGACAACGAGAACGGATATCCCCATCTATAAGGGATCCGTGCTTCGGATAGAGCCTGGGTCACGGGCCGCAGAGCGCGCCTGGCTTGTAGTGTAGTGGGAGAGACATCGTTAAAAACCTCAATGGTACCTCCGTCATATGACCATGTGCGGCAGGCGCGTGCTTTCATATAGATTGCTTCCTTCAGGGAAAAATCCGCAAAGAAGCAGATCAGGTCCCTCGGCGGCATCGTGGGTGATGTGGGAGGGGCCGCAGCGCGCGGGAGCGCGAGGTAAATCCGCCGCCGTCACCCTTTCTGAGCCCAGAAGGTGATTAAAGAGGCCCGGTAGATAGGTGTGCGCATCTGAAACCTCCTCCGGAACTCCGCGGATACGGAGATTTTGCCTTCGCGACCTGTTATCTAGGTCATCGATGCGGCGCCAGATCTCTGAGTGCTGTGGAGAGCCAGATATAGCCGCCTCAGGTGGTGCATTGGCCGCCTGTTCCAAGCGGGTTAGCCGCGTGTCTATCGTCGACACCTCCTCTCTCACCTCAGCGATGTCCTGCTGCAACTGCTCTCGCACCTCCGCCACCAGTGATTGAATGTCAGCCCGTGTGGGCATGTCCGCGAGCAGTCGCTCTATTCGTTGGGTGGCCGCGCCAAGGTCCGGGAGCGAATATTCCGTGGAGGAGGCCGAGGACGCCATGTCCAAAGAGTCGTCCCCTCCTTGCGTTGCCGGCGGCTGGGGTCCGAAATAAGAATCCAATCGCCCTGCTGCCGATCTGTGCGGAGTCCCCGGGCGAGACTGAACAGGCGGAGGTCGTTTGCCACGACCCATACCAGTGTTTATCTTGCTGGAGAAAGCGAATTATATGTGGGATTGTGAGGAGCTCAGACACTACGCAGCCATCTTGGTTGAGCTGCAGGCCACGCCCCTCCTGCTCCCCTTCTGCCCCCCATCTAGGACCCCCCGTGTACCAGATCCTTTGCTTGACCCTGACCATTCCATTGCCTGTTCCTTGTCGGATTCTATGCTACCGTGTTTATATTCAATAAACACCCTTTGTGATCCTGAACCTGCTTCCATCACTGCATCCTGGGCTCACAACCCCATACTACTACACCCACTGCAGTCAAACCCTTACACGGGGGCAGGCGGGAGCAGGGAGAGACTTGGGGGAAAAGTTCCTCAGTCTCCCCCCTGCGTATCACTACGCCGACGGGCCAGATCTCGCAAGGCGAGATCCGGCAGGTCATGTGACCACTGGCGTCTGGCACAATGGAGTGGACTCCATCGAGCATCCTGGGGGGTAGCACCCGCTACCAATTCAGGCAGCATTTTTTGCACCTGCATTGTAATCCCCCGTTAAAATGGGGGCGGTAGGAGGAAAACTGTGAGCGCAGTTTTTTCTCCCTACTGCCCCCGTTTTAACACGGGGATTGTAATTTAGCACTATTACTGTTATTCTATTTGCTGTGAATGTTCCCTTAGTTAACCCTTTGTTTGCCCCTTCCAGTATCTATATCAGTTCCTGTAGTGTTCCTCTGTTTCCACCCTTAATCTAGTTATTACTTCAACCAGTCCCTTTCTTACTCTATTGAATCCTATTCTCAATTATTCTTACTGTTGTACTTTCCTCCTGTTTTTCGGTAATTATTATATATTCTGTGTCTGCCCTATTTCTCATTTATTACTTAACTCCTTTTCCTAACGCTGCCTCTGTATTTATCAATATCCAGTGTCTCCGTTTTCCTGCCTCACCCTTCTGCTTATTCATTCCAATCAGCATTGCTTACTGTTTAACTCCCTCCTGTGTTATAGTAAACTAGATGTAAAGCCTGCCCAGAGGGCAGTCTATTGAAAAGTTCGTGCCTTTTTATTGTGCTCTGCCGAGTTTATTCTGATGGGTTTTGCAGTTGTTTATTCCGGTGTGCTTGGCACCGTGCGTGGATCAGTGACGTTTAATGTGCTGCGCTCTGTACGGGATATTGTGCTGTGCTCAGCTCGGTGGCATTTATTGTGCTTGGCTCTGTGGCGTTTATAGTGCTTGGCTCTGTGGCGGCTATTGTGCTTGGCTCTGTGGCGTTTATTGTGATGTACTCAACTCTGTGGCGTTTATTGTGCTCGGCTCTGTGGTGGCTATTGTGCTGTGCTCAGCTCTGTGGCGTTTATTGTGCTGTACTCAGCTCTGTGGCGTTTATTGTGCTCAGCTCTGTGGCGTTTATTGTGCTGTACTCAGCTCTGTGGCGTTTATTGTGCTCAGCTCTGTGGCGTTTATTGTGGTTGGCTCTGTGGCGTTTATTCAGTTGTGCTCGGCTATGTGCTTGGCTCTGCGGCGTTTATTCAGTTGCGCTCGGCTATGTGCTTGGCTCTGCGGCGTTTATTCAGTTGTGCTCGGCTATGTGCTTGGCTCTGCGGCGTTTATTAAGTTGTGCTCGGCTATGTGCTTGGCTCTGTGGCGTTTATTCAGTTGTGCTCGGCTATGTGGCGTTTATTCAGTTGTGCTCGGCTATGTGCTTGGCTCTGCGGCGTTTATTCAGTTGTGCTTGGCTATGTGCTTGGCTCTGCGGCGTTTATTCAGTTGTGCTCGGCTATGTGCTTGGCTCTGCGGCGTTTATTCAGTTGTGCTTGGCTATGTGCTTGGCTCTGCGGCGTTTATTCAGTTGTGCTCGGCTATGTGCTTGGCTCTGTGGCGTTTATTCAGTTGTGCTCGGCTATGTGCTTGGCTATGTGCTGGGTTTACTGGCGTATATAGTGATTTGTGCCTCTTTTTATACACTCCTGTATTTTCTTTTGCTTTGTTCTTTAATTTTCTGCTGTGCTGGCTCTGTGCTCCTGGCTGGGCTCTGCGCTCGGTGCTGTGCTTCGTGCCGTGGCTCAGATTTCTTGTGGTGATTTCGCGCGCTTTCATTGGTGGATCAGCGGCGGGAGGCGCGCGCAAACTCCACAAACTGTTTTGGCGGGAGGCGCGCGTTGAGCCAGCTGCGTGCGCATCCTACCTCGCAAGACGCTTTTGGTGTTCTTGCGGCGGTGGGATGCGCGCGCACCTGGCTGGGTGAAAGTTAAAAAAAAATACTTCCCTGAATCGGCCCCGATCCTCCAGCGGTGACCGGCTGCCGAGCGGGCTGCTCAGCCGGCCTCCAGCCTCAGGCGGGCCCCCGCTCGGCTGGGCCTACAGGCCCAGCCGAGCCGGGAAATCGCCTGAGCCTAGAGGCCGGCTGAGCAGCCCGCTCGGCAGCCGCTCAGCGCTGGAGGATCGGGGCCGAAGTTTAAAAAAACATACATAGCCCCATAGGTCGTCCCTGAGCTCCAGCGGGGCCCGGCGGCCTGCTCGACGGGCCTCCAGGCTCAGGCGAGCCCCCGGCTCGGTTTGGGCCTACAGGCCCAGCCGAGCGGGGACTCGCCTGAGCCTGGAGGTCCGCCGAGCAGGCCGCCGGTCCCCGCTGGAGCTCAGGGACGAAATACCCATAACATACTCAGATACATGGGCCCTGAACTCCAGCGGGGACCTCCTCCGGTCGGGCTGCTCGGCCGGCCTCCAGGCTCAGGCGAGCCCCCGGCTCGGCATGGGCCTACAGGCCCAGACCGAGCCGGGGACTCGCCTGAGTCTAGAGGCCGGCCGAGCAGCCCGCTCGGCCGGAAGAGGTCACCGCGGTACACAAAACATACATAACCCCCTACTGCGTCCCTGAGCTCCAGCGGTGACCGGCTGCCGACCGGCCCCATGCTCAGGCGAGTAGCCAGCAGTTTGGCCGACTGTTGCAGGCTGCTCGGCCGGCCTCCTAGCATAGGCGAGCCCCCGGCTCAGCTGGCCCGTAGGCCAAGGCAAGCCGGGGGCTCGCTTATAGCTAGGAGGCCGCCGAGCAGCCTGCTACAGCCCCAGCTGGAGTTCCGGGCCTATGTAGGGTGTAAGTTGCCAAAACATATACTCACCCACGAGTATGTTTTGGCAACTTACACCCTACATAGGCCCGGAACTCCAGCTGGGGCTGTAGCAGGCTGCTCGGCCGGCCTCCTAGCTTAAGCGAGCCCCCGGCTTGCCTGGGCCTACGGGCCCAGCTGAGCCGGGGGCTCGCCTATGCTAGGAGGCCGGCCGAGCAGCCTGCAACAGTCGGCCAAACTGCTGGCTACTCGCCTGAGCATGGAGGCCGGTCGGCAGCCGGTCACCGCTGGAGCTCAGGGACGCAGTAGGGGGTTATGTATGTTTTGTGTACCGCGGTGACCTCTTCCGGCCGAGCGGGCTGCTCGGCGGCCTCTAGACTCAGGCGAGTCCCCGGCTCGGTCTGGGCCTGTAGCCCATGCCGAGCCGGGGGCTCGCCTGAGCCTGGAGGCCGGTCGAGCAGCCCGCTCGACCGGAGGAGGTCACCGCTGGAGTTCTGGGCCGAATTTTTCGATTGTGTTATGGGTATTTCGTCCCTGAGCTCCAGCGGGGACTGGCGGCCTGCTCGGCGGACCTCCAGGCTTAGGCGAGTCCCCGGCTCGGCTGGGCCTGTAGGCCCAAACCGAGCTGGGGGCTCGCCGAGCCTGGAGGCCCGCCGAGCAGGCCGCCGGTCCCCGTTGGAGCTCAGGGACGACGTATGGAGTTATGTATGGTTTTTTTGAACTTCGGCCCCGATCCTCCAGCGCTGAGCGGATGCCGAGCGGGCTGCTCAGCCGGCTTCTAGGCTCAGGCGAGTCCCCGGCTCGGCTTGGGCCTACAGGCCCAGCCGAGCCGGGGACTCGCCTGAGCCTAGAGGCCGGCTGAGCAGCCCGCTCGGCAGCCGCTCAGCGCTGGAGGATCGGGGCGGATTTAGGTGAGTATGTTTTGCGAGCGGGCTGCTCAGCCGGCCTCTAGGCTCAGGCGAGTCCCCGGCTCGGCTGGGCCTGTAGGCCCAAGCCGAGCCGGGGACTCGCCTGAGCCTAGAGGCCGGCTGAGCAGCCCGCTCGGCAGCCGGTCACCGCTGGAGGATCGGGCCGATTTAGGTGAGTATGTTTTGTGAACTTCAGCCCCGAACCTCCAGCGCTGACCGACTGCCGGCGGCCTATTCGGCGGACCTCTAGGCTCAGGCGAGTCCCGGCTTGGCTGGGCCTGTAGGCCCAAACCGAGCCGGGGGCTCCCTTGAGCCTGGAGGCCCGCCGGCAGCCGGAGGACGGTCAGCGCTGGAGGATCGGGGCATCTGGCGGCCGTGTAAACACGGGTAGCTGCGCGCGGCTCGTGCCGTTTTTTTTTTTTTTCACGCGGCCGGCACGCGCAGCTACCTGTGTGTTTTAACGGCCGCTTTCAAAAGTCCGTCGCGCATGCGCAGACGGCTTTTGGCGACGGACGTTTTTAGGCTTATTCTATTATAGTATAGATAAAACCTATATTCCTATCTTATTTGCCTGTTCCACTCTTGTGTTACTGCACATTAAGGTTGACTCTCGCAACCCCGTACACTGGATATGACACGAGAGTGGTACCTATCCATAAAAGTGGTGACAGTACTTTGGTATCCAACTACCGTCCGATATCATTGCTCCCTGTTATGTCAAAAATTTCGGAAAAATGTGTCTACACACAATTATTATCAATGTTCAAACTATTTAACCCCAGATCAACCCGGCATTCGTCCAAATCACTCAACTACAACCACCCTTTTAAATGTTTGCAATGATATCCAAGCTGGCATGGAACAAGAAAACCTAACGAGCATCTTCCTTGATTTTGCCAAGGCCTTTGACACAGACCATGACATCTTATAACAAAAACGTAAAAACTCTGGCATTGGTGATCGCACGCTAACCTGGTTTAAATCATATGTATCCGACCGATCGCAATGTGTGTCTGGAATTTCTGGCAGCTCCTCCCTCCCGCTCCCAGTCACTTGCGGTGTACCCCAAGGCTCAATACTAGGCCCCCTGCTATTCACAATATTCATAAATGATCTGCCCAACGTCTGCAAAGCCTCAACTGTACACATGTATGTAGACGACACCGTAATCTATACCAGCAAACCAAATCTCTCGCAGCTGGAGGCCGCGCTGCAAGAACAATTCACAGAGGTAGAAAAGTGGATCAAACACAACAAACTTTTTCTAAATACTGACAAAACTGTAACGATGCTCTTTGGACCAGCACCTAAACTACACAAATTGCAAAATCCCCATCTATTTGTCAGGACAAAATCCTGATTATGAACATTGTGTTATACTAAGAGATTGTGCTTATTGTTTTTGTTTTACAGCGAGATTGTGAAAATCTGTATATATGGAAGCGTGTCCGCTCAAGGCAACTAAGCAGTCTAAGCTAGTGTGACCATGCATCCTCAAATTTAAGTAATGCTGATTTATTCACTGCTCTGAAGGAGGACCTGCAGGTCCTTCGCTCTCCACTAGGAGTCCCATTTAGCTGTGCTGTATGCGCGCGCATCAAACTATGGCGACGGACACAAACCCTTTTATTATTATTATAGACTAGTTGTTAAGCCTGCCCGGAGGGCAGTTGTAACATCCTTGGCCCCTGCAGCGCCTCCCTGGGGGGGTCAGGGTGCCCGGTGGCATCGCTGGCTAGCCTGTTGCCAGTACTGAGAGCTGACAAAATGGCATCTGAGGGGGCGGGGCTTAGCATAATTGCAAGGAGCCATCAGCCTTTAAAAGAGGGTGAGTGGAGCTTCTCCGTGAACTGTCGTGGGAGTAATTTGGAGTGGAGTTCTAGTTCATGTATCTGTTAGTTCTAGTTCTGGTTATTTCTAGTTTATGTATCTTGGTTTCTAGTTCATGTATCTGAGTTTCTAGTCTGGTTTTTCCGGTTCATGTTTTCCTGTCTGTTTGTCTGTCTTTGCTATACAGAAGCCTATCGTTGATAGTAGGTCTGCCTGCAGGCTAATGAACTTTGTGTTCCCCCTGTTTAGCTAAGTTCATGCCTCCTAAGTTTCTAGTCTGGTTTTTCTGGTTCATGTTTTCATGTCTGGTTTCAAGGCCTTATCTCAAGGCATCCAGTTCTGTGTCTAGATCAGTGTCAAGTTTTTTCCTAATTTCTAGATTTAAGTCCTGTCCAGTCTGTTGCTGAATTCATCTACTGTCTTGTATCCTGTCGTGTATCTATCGATGATAGCAGGTCTGCCTGCAGGTTATTGAACTTTGTGTTCCCCCTCTGGATATACTGTATGTACTCAATATATACAATCTTAGATTGTAGGCCTTCCCTGCAGGCTAATGAACACAAGTGTTCCCGCTCTGTATGTCTCGTAAGTCTTGCATCAACAATCTTGTTCATGTTTTTGTATCACGTCATGTCTATGTGTCAGGACACAGATAGTTAATGTGTTTCCACCCAGCGACCTCCTGGCCACAAAGCCACTTGGAGCTGAGGTGATAATTAGGTTTCTTGTAGTACCTCCCTGGTGTGGGAATCAAGGCATTACAGCCTTTCTTGCTGTCTGTGTTTTCAGTATCTGTATCTAGGTATTGTGTGACTGCCCTGCAGGCTGCACAACTCGTTAACCATTAATATCCAGCAATCTTGTTCACGTCTGTTCATGCATCACGTCATGTCTATGTATCTGTACACAGATAGTTAACGTGTTTCCACCCAGCGACCTCCTGGCCACGGAGCCACTTGGTGCTGAAGGTTAATTAGGTTTCTTGTAGTACCTCCCTGGTGTGGGAATCCAGGTACTACAGCCTTTCCTGCTGTCTGTGTTCAAGAATCTGTCCTAAAGAATCCAAATAAACGTTACTCCAGGGAAGCGCCGTTAGTGCACCGTTACAGCAGTCTATTGTTGCTGTCGGCAGCTCAGAATTCATGTCCACATATTTGTTTTTCAATGTCCTATCCAAGAGTATTTCTCTATATAAATGCGTTTGTAACGCGTCTGTCGCCATTCCATCCGCAACAGGAGGGCCAACTGAGCAGCTCTGATGGATGCGCGCACAGCTGACAGAGCAGGTTCCTCTTAACGCTTAGATTGTAAGCTCACAGGAACAGGACCCCTTACATTGTAAACTCACAAGAACAGGACCCCTTAGATTGTAAGCTCCTGGGACCCCTTAGAATGTAAACACATGGGACCCCTTAGAATGTAAACTCATGGGACCCCTTAGAATGTAAACTCATGGGACCCCTTAGAATGTAAACTCATGGGACCCCTTAGAATTTAAGCTCATGGGATAGATTGTATAGATCAGGGTACAGAGCACACAGAATAGTTGTAATGTTTTTTTACATACAATTATTTGTGACTTCTTTCATCATACAGCATATGAAAATATAAAACAGAAAGCGACCAATCATATAGCCCACCTCTTATTTTTAAATTACCACCTGCTTGCCCTCTTATCTGTGTCTGGGAGCGTCTGCCTGTCCTTTTTGTTCTTTCAGACATGGTGAGTGATATATAGATTAATATATACAGAACTCTGATTCAACTCTGGTATAAAGATTTAAATAACTCTGGTATAACTCAGTGAGACACACTGATAGCTGGCAGCCAGTGACAAGAGACAGATCACCTTAATTCCCAAGTGTTTTAAAGAAATTAGTGAGCCCCAAAATAAGCGTGGTACTTTTTGTATGACGAGACACAGATCACCTTAATTTTCAAGTTTTTTAAAGAAATTAGTGAGCCCCAAAAAGATTTGCTGGCACAGTGACAAGACCCAGAAAATCACCTCAATTCACAAATGTTTTTAATAAAGTTGTAAACCCCAAAAAAACTTGCTGGCACAGTGACAAGACACACATCACCTATATTCCCAGATATTTGGTAGAAATGAGACCCCCCCCCCCCCAGTAGCGTGGCAGACCGGCAGTAACAACACACACAACTATCTCCTTTGAAATCTCCTCTGAAATGCGTGCAGAAGCGCTGCGTGGAAACCTTATATAGTGTGCTGCGGGACTTAGCTCTGTGAGCCCATGATTGGGCAAAATTTGCCCATAGTGTTCAACCAGTCTTGCACCAGACCTGTGGTCAGGTGCAAGGCTGTAGCCAATTACGAGCTTCAGGCAGTGGGAAAATGCATTGTAGTCGAACATGCGGCGAACACCCAGAAATGTTCGCGATCCGCCCGAACAGGCTAAGTTCGGGTCGAACCCCGAACCGTCCGAACCCGAACAGCTCATCCCTAATAGTCAGGTGACTGGGTCCCTGTGCATAAAGAAGTAAATACCCAGAAAGGCTCATTCCACCAAAGCCTGGTCAAGGCTCACCTAATGTGAGTGTGGATTAAATATCTGTACGAATTTAAAAATAAGAGGCGGGCTGTACTATTGTCGCTTACTGTTTTATATTTTCACTAGGTGTTAAGCCTGTCCGGAGGGCAGCCTATAGTTGAGAATCTGGCTGCTCTCGGCGTGCCCTGGGATCTGGCTGCTCTGCACTCCATTGGGGGGTTTGCAAGGGCATTGAGGGTGCAGAAGTTGGTATTGGAGGTTGCGGGGGCAGTTGGGATGCAGAAGGTAGCAATGGGGGGGTTGTGGGCGTGCAAAAGGTGGTATTGGGGGTTGCAAGGGCAGTGGGGGACAGTGTAGTATTGGAGGTTGCAGGGGTTCAGAAACTGGTATTGAGGAGGTTGGGGGCAGTGGGGGCACAGAGTGTAGTATTGGAGGTTGCGGGGGTTCAGAAAGTGGTATTGGGAGGTTGCGGGGGCAATGGGGATGCAGAAGGTGGTATTGGGGGGTTTCGAGGGCAGTGGAGGCATGGAAGGTGGTATTGGGGGGCTGCAGGGGCAGTGGGGGTGCAGAAGGTGGTATCGGAGGCAGTAGGGGCACAGAAGGTGGTATCGGGTTGTTGCAGGGACAGTGGGGGTGCAGAAGGTGATATGGGGGTTGTGGGGCAGTGGGAGGAGCAGAAGGTGCTAACGGGGCAGTGGGGGTGCAGAAGGTGATGTGTGTGAGGAGGTGTTGCAGGAGGTGTGTATGGGGGTTTGCAGGTGGTGTGTGTGTGAGGAGGTGTTGCAGGAGGTGTGTATGGGGGTTTGCAGGTGGTGTGTGTGAGGAGGTGTTGCGTGTGCGGTGGGGTTGCAGGAGGTGCATGTGCGTGGGGGTTGCAGGGTGTGCGTGGGGGTTGCAGGGTGTGCGTGGGGTTGCAGGAGGTGATGGTGTGTGTGGGGGGTTGCAGGAGGTGCTTGTGTGTGGGGGGTTCCAGGAGGTGCGTGTGCGTGGGAGGGTTGTAGGAGGTGCGTGTGTGGGGGGTTGCAGGAGGTGCGTGTGTGGGGGGTTGCAAAAGGTGCGTGTGTGGGGGTTGCAAAAGGTGCATGTGTGGTGGTTGCAGGAGGTGCGTGTGTGTGGGGGGTTCCAGGAGGTGCGTGTGTGGGGGTTCCAGGAGGTGCTTGTGTGGGGGGTTCCAGGAGGTGCGTGTGCGTGGGAGGGTTGTAGGAGGTGCGTGTGTGGGGGAGTTGCAGGAGGTGCGTGTGTGGGGGTTCCAGGAGGTGCGTGTGTGAGGGGTTCCAGGAGGTGTGTTGTGGGGGGTTTGCAGGAGGTGTGTGTGGGGGTTGCAGGAAGTGTGTGTGGGTGGGGTTGCAGGAAGTGCGTGTGGGTGGGGGTTGCAGGAAGTGTGGATGGGGGTTGCTGGAAGTGTGGATGGGGTTGCAGGAAGTGCGTGTGGGGGGGTTGCAGGAGGTGCGTGTATGTGGGGGTTACAGGAGGTGCGTGTGTGTGTGTGTGTGGGGGGGGTTGCATGTGCATGTGGGGGGCAGGAGGTGCGTGTGGGGGGGTTGCAGGACGTGCGTGGGGGAGGTTGCAGGAGGTGCGTGTGGGGGGAGGTTGCAGGAGGTGCGTGTGTGGGGGGGTTGCAGGAGGTGCGTGTGTGGGGGGTTGCAGGAGGTGCGTGTGTGGGGGGTTGCAGGAGGTGCGTGTGTGGGGGGTTGCAGGAGGTGCGTTGTGTTGGGGGGGTTGCAGGTGGTGCGTGTGTGGGGGGGTTGCAGGAGGTGCGTGTGTGGGGGTTGCAGGAGGTGCGTGTGTGGGGGTTGCAAGAGGTGCGTGTGTGGGGGTTGCAAGAGGTGTGTGTGGGGGGGGTTGCAGAGGTGCGTGTGTGGGGGGTTGCAGGAGGTGCGTGTGTGGGGGTTGCAAGAGGTGCGTGTGTGGGGGGTTGCAAGAGGTGTGTGTGTGGGGGGGGTTGCAGGAGGTGCGTGTGTGGAGGGTTGCAGGAGGTGCGTGTGTGGGAGGTTGCAGAAGGTGCATGCGTGTATGTGTGGGTTTCAGGAGGTGGTGTGGGGTGGTTTGCAGGTGTGGTGTGGGTAGGTTTTCAGGACGTGTGTGGGGGTTTGCAGCAGGTGGTGGGGAGGTTGCAGAAGGTGCGTGTGTGGGGGGTTCCAGGAGGTGCGTGTGTGGGGGGTTCCAGGAGGTGCGTGTGTGGGGTTCCAGGAGGTGTGTGTGGGGGTTGCAGAGAGGTGATTTGTGAGGGGGGTTGCAGGAAGTGTGGATGGGGGTTGCAGGAAGTGTGGATGGGGGTTGCAGGAAGTGCGTGGGGGGGGGCTTGCAGGAGGTGCGTGTATGTGGGGGTGTAGGAGGTGAGTGTGGTGTGTGGGGGGGTTGCATGTGCATGTGTGGGGGCAGTAGGTGCGTGTGTGGGGGTTGCAGGAGGTGCGTGGGGGGTTGCAGGAGGTGCGTGGGGAGGTTGCAGGAGGTGCGTTTGGGAGGTTGCAGGAGGTACGTGTGTGGGGGGGTTGCAGGAGGTGCATGTGTGTGGGTGGGTTGCAGGAGGTGCGTGTGTGGGGGGTTACAGGAGGTGCGTGTGTGTGTGTGTGGGGGGGGGGGTTGCATGTGTGGGGGCAGGAGGTGCGTGGGGGGTTGCAGGAGGTGCGTGGGGGGGTTGCAGGAGGTGCGTGGGGGAGGTTTGCACAGGTGCGTGTGTGTGGGGGTTGCAGGAGGTGCGTGTGGTGGAGGTTGCAGGAGGTGCGTGGTGGAGGTTGCAGGAGGTGCGTGTGTGGAGGGTTGCAGGAGGTGCATGCGTGTATGTGTGGGGTTTGTTGCAGGAGGTGGTGTGGGGGGTTTTCAGGAGGTGTGGGGTTTGCAGGAGGTGTGTGAGGAGGTTTGCAGGAGGTGGGGGTTTGCAGGTGGTGGGTGGGTAGGTTTGCAGGAGGTGGTGTGGGGTTTGCAGGAGGTGGTGAGGAGGTTTGCAGGAGGTTGTGTGTGGGGGTTTGCAGGAGATGTGTGGGTTTACAGGATATGGCATGGGGAGATTTGCAGGATATGGCGTGGTGGTGGTTGCAGGAGGTGGTTTGTGGGGAGGTTTGCATGAGGTGGTGTGGGGAGGTTTGCAGCAGGTGGTGTGGTGGGTTTGCAGCAGGTGGTGTGGCAGGTTTGCAAGAGTTGGTGCGGGGAGATTTGCAGGAGGTGCTGTGTGTAGGGGTTGCAGGAGGTGGTGGGTTTGCAGGAGGTGTGTGAGGAGGTGGTGGGGAGGTTTTCAGGAGGTGGTGTGGGGTTTGCAGGAGGTGGTGGGGAGGTTTGCAGGAGGTTGTGCGTGGGGGTTTGCAGGAGATGGTGTGGGTTTGCAGGATATGGTGTGGGGAGGTTTGTCGGATATGGCGTGGTGGTGGTTGCAGGAGGGGGTTTGTGGGGAGGTTTGCATGAGGTGGTATGGGGAGGTTTGCAGCAGGTGGTGTGGCGGGTTTGCAGGAGGTGGTGTGGGGAGGTTTGCAGGAGGTGGTGGGGAGGTTTGCAGGAGGTTGTGCATGGGGGGTTTGCAGGAGATGTGTGGGTTTGCAGGATATGGCATGGGGAGGTTTGCAGGATATGGCGTGGTGGTGGTTGCAGGAGGTGGTTTGTGGGGAGGTTTGCATGAGGTGGTGTGGGGTGGTTTGCAGCAGGTGGTGTGGCGGGTTTGCAGCAGGTGGTGTGGCGGGTTTGCAGGAGTTGGTGCGGGGAGATTTGCAGGAGGTGCTGTGTGTAGGGGTTTGCATGAGGTGGTGTGGGGAGGTTTGCAGGAGGTGGTGGGTTTGCAGGAGGTGCGTGAGGAGGTGGTGGGTAGGTTTGCAGGAGGTGGTGTGGGTTTGCAGGATATGGCGTGGGGAGGTTTGCAGGATATGGCGTGGTGGTGGTTGCAGGAGGGGGTTTGTGGGGAGGTTTGCATGAGGTGGTATGGGGAGGTTTGCAGCAGGTGGTGTGGCGGGTTTGCAGGAGGTTCTGTGTGTAGTGGTTTGCAGGAGGTGGTGTGGGGAGGTTTGCAGGTGGTGGTGTGAGGTTTGCAGGAGGTGGTGGGGGGTTTACAGGAGGTGGTGTGTGGAGGGGTTGCAGGAGATGGAGTGTGTGTGTTTGCAGGGGGTGGGACCTGCGCTCAGTGAGGAGAGAGACTGACATGGAGAGGGACACGGAGAGGAGGAAGTGCTGAGTCAGAGGGAGGAGTTAGCTGCACACGCTGCATCTATTGGTTGTGGGCCGGCCCTTTCGCTCTGAGCTTCCTCCTCACACAGCCTTCCCTCCAACTGACAGGTTCAGTCCCCTCGCGCAGGCCGGCCGGCAGGTTCCTCTTCAGACATGCGCAGTGTGCAAGTAAGCTGACGGCGACGGACTTTAAAACGGTTTTATTATATAGATATGCTGTATGGAGAGGAAAGAAGTCCCAAATAAGTGTATGTAAAACATTAGAATTATTCTGTGTGCGCTGTACCCTGATCTATACAATATTGGTCTGACTTTGTCAGTTTTGGTGTTTTGGGGAAACCACTACCTGGGTACTTGGCAAACCATACTGTGTGGGGGGTATTCTGGTGTGGTGCTTCACTTCTTCCAATAAATATAATCATGGCTTAGATTGTAAGCTCATGGGACCCCTTAGATTGTAAACTCATGGGACCCTTAGATTGTAAGCTCAAGGGATAGATTGTAAGCTCATGGGACCCTTAGATTGTAAAATTAGCCTGCACCAGCTGGCAGGGGAGACTCAGGGCAGGGGGGATCCGTGTGGGACAAAAAAAAAGCTGATCCGTTGGACAAGAGCACAGCTCCTCCCCAACTGATTTTTGTTGTCCTTTGCTCACGCCGGCTGTGTGTGTGCCGCGGCGGTTGGATGAGCGCACACCCAGCAGCACGCTGGTTGTGCGCGCATTTGAAGACGGCAGCGTGCTGACAGACACACCGCCGTCTTACTGTTTTATTGTTTAGATTATTTTATATATAGGGACAGCAGCACATTTGGAATAAAGATAACAGCTGAAGAAGCCACGTATGTGTATTGTTTTAATAAAGCGCTTTTTTGATTCATCCTGCTTTCTACAGTTTGGAGTAAAGTGTAGTGGATTTTGGCTTAAAAGTCCTCGTGTATGAATAAGAGCCGAGGAAGGCTCCAACAATTGTGAGCTGGCGATTGGCTGTCCTTTTGTCTAATTTTTAAATAAGGATTCTATACAGTATTCTGCTAGGGGCAGTGCTGTATCTTGGCCTAGGCCGATAAGTCCTAGGGCGGCACTTTCCATGGGGCAGCAAAAAAAGCAGCCCTCTGCATCCGCCCCAGCAGGTTCCTCAAGGCTGCTGGATGTGAGTGCTGTGTGCTACAATCAATGCACTGCTGCCTCTACTGATGCCAATAGGAACACACCATGTTCTACCGGGGCGGGGCGAGCAGGAGATTTAAAATCTGGCCACAGCCCTGGCTCACCCTTAATCAGTCAAGGACAAGTCAGCTCTCACGGCCCACCGCGTGTCCACCCACTCCAGCATTTCTTCATTGCTGCCCACCCTGCATTTCATCTACCTTTAGTGCACAGCTCCCACTTCTATCAGCCAGCGCAGTCCATTCATAACCACGTAGGCGGTTCCCTGTCCTCCAGGATCCTCTCCGGCATCTCGGTCCCCCACATGAGTTACTGGACTCTCTCCCTTTAGGAGCCCCTTCCCAGCAGTCCCTGGGATCCTGCCCTGCAAAGCGGCCCTTGCTGTGAGCCGGAGATCACATGGCTCTGCCCCCAGTCTCCCTTGCAGCATTTCATCCTTTTACCTGCTCCTTCGTTGCTTTCCCCATCTCAGGTCCCAGCACCCCTCCTGCATGCTCTCCCACCCGGCAGTTAGCATCGTGGCTCTTGCAACAGCAGCATCTGTCTCTGCCCCCAGCCTTCAACCCGGTTCCCGATCTCCCTTCCCCTCACATATCTGTTTTTAGTGTTTGGCGTCACCTGGTTAGTAGAGGTCAGCTAGCAAAAAAAAAAAAAAAAAGGAAACCTGATGGAAAAACCTCTTTTAAACTGTGTTAATTTTTTGAGGGTGTCACAGAGCTCCACATTAATGAGCAGTGTGTTTGAGGGTGTCACGGAGCTCCACATTAATGTGCAGGGTTTGAGGGTGTGACAGAGCTCCACATTAATGTGCAGTGTTTGAGGTTGTCACAGAGCTCCACAGTAATGTGCGGTGTGCATGAGGAACCAATAAGAGTGTCTGTGACCCAGTATACTTGACGTGCATGACTGATCTTTGTAAAAATGGTTGAATTTATGCATTTCATTACTTTATTATGTATTAAAATAGATACACCATTTGAAATGGTATACAAAATATACAAGTAGGCACTTGGGATTCACTTTTAATCTACAGAGAGGGCGAGGCGGAGCTCCAAGGGAAAAAGGTGGAGCCTAAAGTGGAAGAGTGGAGTTTAAACAAGAGGTGTGGCCTTAACCTGAAGGGGTGTGTCAAATAATAAATTCGGGAGTGCACGAATTTAGTCAGGCCTAGGGTAGCACAAAACCTAAATACACGACTGGCTATAAAAAAATCTTTGAATTTATATGTTTCAATTTAGAAACTACCTGAAAATTTAGTCGTAAATGTGACGGTAGTCCGTGGCAACTTTGTCCTGTCTCAGGCCCTGTGCTCAATTTTTGTATATATATTTTTTTTAATATTTTTTTTTTATTCGAGTGACAAGAATAGGAGGACATCGCTCGGGCTCCATATTAGCCTCCTGGTTGGCGATGGTTGGCAGAGTTGAGGTTCTGGATGCACACATACACAAGAGGAAGGTTGAAGTCACTTGAACAGACGAGAGATGGGGCGTGCATGAGCAGAAAAGAAAGCCGGACTGAACTCCATTGTGCAGCCGTGTTTAGAGAAACATGACTGGAAAAGGAAGTCAGATTGTGGTTGGCAGAAGACAATGATGGAAGACTTCTGATTAGTGATGGGCCGAACACCCTCGTGTTAAGTCAATGGGGCTCAAAAGTTTGAAAATTAAGGTCCCCTCCAGAGGGCATATATGCAAGATATTGGTCATAAAAGGTGTATGGGGGTCCGGGTAGTGCCCTGGTGACAGGAAACAATGAAAAACTAATTTTAAAAAAACCATTTCACCGCTGTGCACTGAGCTCATTTTTACCGCTTTTGCTCATGTTTAAACGCGATTTGAAGCCGTGGGAAATGTTTGAGCAACAACGAGTGTGAAAAATTACGATCTTAACGCAAATGTTAACGCTCACTTACGTGAGCATTAACGTTTGCTGCGTTGTTCACCGCATATTACAGTCCAAACGCAAATGGGTTAACCCCTTAGTGACCGCGGACGTACCATGTACGTCATGGCGCAGGTCTCTTTTAGACCCTCTGACGTACATGGTACGTCCTGCGGTCTTTTGAGCGCTGGAAGCGATCGGATCGCTTCCAGCAGCTCAAACGCCATTGCAGGCTGCCTGGGAGTCCAGGCATCCATGCAATGGTGGTTAGAAGTGTCGGGGCACCTTGTGATCGCTCCCCGGGAGCGATCAACATCCGGTTTCGCTGGACAGGTGCCCCGCACTTCTACAGAGCGCTGGAAGCGATCGGTATCGCTTCCAGCTGCTCTGAGTATATTGCAGGGATGCCTCGACATCGAGGCATCCTTGCAATAGGGTTACCTGCCGCCGGTCCGTCCCTGATCGCTCACCCCGAGCGATCACTTCCGGTAGCGGCAGGAAGTACTGAGTGCCACGAGGAATCGTGGCACTCAGTACAAAAAGATCACATAAGTGATCAGGTGCTCTGCTGGGTGCCTCGAGGGATCAAGGCACCCATCAGACTAAAAAAAGTGTAAAAAAAGAAGAAAAAAGTAAAATAAATAAAATAAAAATGAATTAAATAAAATAAAAGTGACAGCCAAGATGGCGCTGCCCTTCTAAGGGCAGAGTCATCTTGGGGCTGTGTGGGATGTTCCTAGCCTGCCTCATCAGAGAGGCAGGCTAGCAACATCCAATCAGAAGTTATAAAAAATCTAAATAAAATTTCTAATTTGTCAGGTCAGGTCACTATTTTGTAAATATTGGCCGTGACCTCTGTGATTCTCCCTCCCTCTCCTCACTTGTGTTTTGGTGAGCGAGAGAGAGAGAGATCAGAATTGACAGGTTAGAGATTTTAGGTAGATTTAGCGAGATTAGAAAAATTGAGGCAGATTTAGAGAGATTTTAGGGAGATTTAGAACAATTGAGGCAGGTTTAGAGGGATTTAGAGAGATTTAGGTGTTTATTTGTATTTTCTTATGAAACCCAACGGTTCTTCTAAGAACCAATAATCTGCTTATATATATATATATATATAATAATTATAAAATTTTAGAATCTATTCTATATAATGTCTGAGAGGGTGTACAGCGCCGAGGAGGCATATGCCATCCTGGCGTCAGAATCTGAGGCATCTGCGTCGGACTCAGACCCAGATTTTGACCCCGCTAACTGCTCAGAGACGTCGCTAGATACATCATATAAGCTGGCTGATGTATCTCCTAGTGATGTTTCTGATGCAGATCCTGGGCCACCACCTGCCAGCAGGAGATGCACAGCTCCAGCTGAGGAGTGGGTAGTGCCTCATTGCCAGAGGCCAGATATCCCTCCTTTCACGGCAAATCCTGGCATCATTATTGATGCTGCAGGATTTACCGCCACACAGATTTTGCAGGTGTTTATGGGGGATGATTTGTTGGGCCACATCGAGGCCCAATCAAATCTGTATGCCCATCAGCATTGTGCTGCGAAGCCAGACTCCTACTTGGCAAGGCAGCAATGGACCCCGCTAGATGTACCAGAATTTCTGAAATTCTGGGCACTTACTATGCTGATGGGCATCATAAAGAAGCCCTCAATTCGCTCCTACTGGAGCAGTAGACCCATCTGCTCTACCCCCATTTACCCCCAATCAATGTCACGTAGAAGGTATGAAAACATTTTGCGTTTCATGCACTTCAGTGACAACAGCCTGTGCCCTCCTAGAGAGCATCCCCAGTTTGACAGGCCGTATAAAATCCGCCCCCTGATTACCCACTTCGTCGCCAGATTTGCAGAGGCTTATACACCTGGAAGGAATATCTGCGTGGATGAATCCCTAATGAAATACAAGGGAAGGCTGGGATTCAAGCAGTATATTCCTTCCAAACGCTCCAGGTATGGAGTGAAGGTGTATAAGCTCTGTGACAGCGAGAGTGGGTATACTCAGGCCTTCCGGGTGTACGAGGGAAAGGATAGTAGCCTTGACCCTCCAGGTTGCCCAGAACACATGGGAACCAGTGGCAAGATTGTGTGGGACCTACTTTTTCCCCTGATGAACAAAGGGTACCACTTGTATGTTGATCATTTATATACGAGTGTCCCTTTGTTCAAGCTGCTGTATTGTTTTGATACAGCAGCATGCGGTACTGTTCGCAAGAACCGCGTAGGTTTCCCAGCACAGCTTGTCCGCACCCGGCTAAAAAGGGGGGAGACCTCAGCTCTGCGCCAAGAGGAGCTATTGGCGGTCAAGTACAGAGACAAGAAGGATGTATACCTTCTATCCACCATCCACACTGAGAGGTCTGTGGAGGTCTCTGTACGTGGCAGAGCTGAGCGCATCAGGAAGCCAGTGTGCATCAAAGCCTATAACCGGCATATGGGTGGGGTTGATCTGGCAGATCAGCTGCTCCAGCCCTACCAGATTATGCGGAAGTCAAGGGCCTGGTACAAAAAGGTTGCAATTTACCTGATGCAAATTGCAACCCACAATGCCTTTTTGCTCTTCAAAAAGGCAAACCCCGGAGTGACGCTGTCCTTTTTACAGTTTCAGCTCCAGGTCATTTCGGGGCTTTTGTACCAGGATGCACCTGCTCCCCGGGCGGTGATGGGGGACAGAGTTGGGGCTACACATTTTATTTATAAAATCCCCCCTACTGAGGGCAAACAGAAACCCCAAAAAAGATACAGGGTGTGTTTCAAGAGGGGGCAGAGGAGAGACACAATCTTTTACTGCCCAGAATGCCCTGGACAACCCGGTCTGTGTCTTGGGGACTGTTTCAAGCTATATCACACTGTGCGTGATCTGTGATTTTTTTTTTCCTTTCTATTTTTTCTCACACGTTATTTAGTTAGTTCAGTTTAGTTTATTTTTCTTTTACTGCACCAGACTTTTACATTTTATTCCTACATTTTTATGTTCTACAATTGTTGCTGTATTTTGCCAAAATCTTTGCACACCTATGCATGGGGGGCATGGGTGTACTCAGGAGACCTTGCAGAAAACAACCTGGAGAGTTTTCATGCAGTAACAAACAACAGTGTCTCCTAAATCACAGTCCAAAACTGATGTGGGCGTAAAAATCTGAAAATTGAAAAATTACCGCCACACACCTTCTCAAATGTTTTGGGCTAAAACCGTTGCATCCATGGCATCAAAGCACTCCATATGCAATACCTTGGGGTGTCAACATGACAAATATAAACAATTTTCTGGCAATAATTCAAACTGGGGTATGCGGTAGACCCAAAACCAAAGATAGGCCTAGCTGAAGAAATAATCTCAATTTCAACTCCAATGACATTCAGGGTTATCCAAAGAGATCCGAATTGCTTGAGAAAGGTAACCGAATGCTGAAAATCAGCGTTCGGTTACCTTTCCTGGCCATTCGGCTATCCAGAGAGCAGGCAATTCGCCAAATCCTGGCGAATTGCCTGCACATACGGTGCCTGTTCGGTTCCTGTTCGAGGGCAGTGAAATCCCCATGAAAAAGCACTGCTTCGGCTATTCAGAGAACACAAACCAGCAGTGAAAGGTTCCCCTAATGCCCTGCCATTCGGTGGTTTCATTCGGCAAATTTATTCAGGAGAATCCCATAGACTTCAATGTTAAAAATATTCCCGTTTTAATTCAATATCTAATAAACCGTTCATTATAAAATTCTGCAGCAAAAAGTCTCTTTATTTATAGATTTTTTAGGATACTTTAATCATTTTTCATTTATTTATTTATTTATTTATTTATTTTTTTTCAGTTTACTTATTTTTTCTGTAACAGCCCTCTTTATTATCATTCCCTGGACCTCCTGTGAAAATTTCAGACATTTTCGCTGAGTAGTTTCTTTGCAAACAGCGTTTCTTTTTCCCAGATTCATACAAATGGTTTTGCTAATTTATTCACTGCCTCCTCTACGTCACAGCTGCTTCGGCTCTGTGTGATTCGGCTCCTGTTCGGCTTCTTCGAAGGTTAATCCAGATGTTTTAGATGGTTTTCAGCATGCATTCGGTTAGTTTTCGTCAGGTTTGCGGCAGCTTTTCCCTGCAATACGGGGACCCTGTGCTGTTTGCTGAATACACCGCAGGGTCACCGAAATGCAATCGGCAAAAGGAACCGAATTGAAGAGAACGAAAAGTCACCGAACGTGCGGTGACTTTTCGAATCTCTTTGGATAACCCTGAAAGTCATAAAAATTGTATTTGAACCTTCCCAAAATCCTGGCAAACCTATGCATGGGGGGCATGGGTGTACTCAGGAGACCTTGCAGAAAACAACCTGGAGAGTTTTCATGCCGTAACAAACAACCGTGTCTCCTAAATCACAGTCCAAATCTAATGTGGGCGTAAAAATCTGAAAATTGAAAAATTACCGCCACACACCTTCTCAAATGTTTTGGGCTAAAACCGTTGCATCCATGGCATCAAAGCACTCCATATGCAATACCTTGGGGTGTCAACATAACAAATATAAACAATTTTCTGGCAATAATTCAAACTGGGGTATGCGGTAGACCCAAAACCAAAGATAGGCCTAGCTGAAGAAATAATCTCAATTTCAACTCCAATGACAAAGTCATAAAAATTGTATTTGAACCTTCCAAAATCCTGGCAAACCTATGCATGGGGGGCATGGGTGTACTCAGGAGACCTTGCAGAAAACAACCTGGAGAGTTTTCATGCAGTAACAAACAACAGTGTCTCCTAAATCACAGTCCAAAACTGATGTGGGTGTGAAAATGAAAAATGACCACCAAACAGCATCCAATTTGTTTGGAGCAAACGGATGCATCCATAGCATAAAAACACTCCATTTACAATACTTTGGGGTGTTAGCTTACCAAATATATGCACGTTCATAAAACTGGGGTATGTAAAAAGGACCCTAAAAAGAAGATAAGCAAAGAAGATACTGTATGTCAAATTAGAAAATTGACAAGCACATGTCAAAGATTGGCGTAGCACCCCAAAAACAACAGAACAAATCTATATATGGGTGGTATCAATTTACTCAGAAGATGTTGCTGAACATATTTTGGGGTGTTTTTTGGCAGTAACCCATAACTGGATTTGACAATTCATGCCTAAAGTACAATGTGTGTGAAAAAATAACACAAAAAGTGACTACCTGAAAGTTTGACATAGAGCTAGTGCATGGAAAGTGTTAAAATACAACTCTTTGAAGCACCCTAGGGTGTGCCCTTTCTAAAAATATATGGTTTGATGGGGGTAAATTACTTTGGCCGGCTTCAAAAATGTCCCAAATAGGACATGGGTGCATGATGACGAAATGTGAAAATTCCAAGTTGGAAAACTGAAATGCGCACCCCCCAAATAAGGCCTATTAGCCCCCAAATGACCCGACATACCTATACATGGGTGGTATCAATTTACTCAGAAGATGTTGCTGAACATATTTTGGGGTGCTTTTTGGCAGTAAACCTTAAAGTTCACAGTACATGTATTCTTAAATTGCGTTAAAAAAAAAAAATCACCAAAAATTTTTTTTTCTCAAACTTTGGCATAGATTTGTGGTAAAATGGTTTGCATGGAAAGAGTCAAAATACCCCAAGTTTAATACCTTGATTTGTGTACTTTAAAAAAATAAGTATATGTGGAGGGTTATTCAGGAATTAGTAACAGATATCAGTGTTACAATGTCACTATCACTAGTTTTGAAAATAAACTCTTTGGAAATGGCAAAGTGCTACTTGCACTTATTGTTGCATAAAATAAGGAAAAAAGTGAGGAATATGTAAACATTGGGTATTGCTAAACTCAGAACTAAATTTAGAAACTACTAAGGAATTAAATTTTTTTGACGGTTGTTGATACATAAGAAATTTTGGGGGTCGAAGTTCAAAAAAGTGGTGTTTTTTCAATTTTTTTGTAATATTTCACAATATTTTTTATAGTAAATTATATGAAATGATGAAAAAAATGGTTTCTTTATAAAGTCCATTTAATGACGAGAAAAACAGTGTAAAATATGTGTGGGTTACATAAACGAGTAAGAGGAAAATTTGACGTAAACGCTAACAACGCAGAAACGTAAAAACAGCAGCGGTCACTAAAGGACAGATTTGTGTAAAACCGCCCGGTCACTAAGGGGTTAAGTAACTCGTTTGCGCGCTGAAAAGCACAAGGTACCAGTTACTGTACTTTGTGCTCCCTATGCTTAACATGGGGAGCACAAAGTGTTAATCAGCTCTGAATTACAAAGTCCCAACGCTGATAAACGTCCGGCTCTGGTTAGCGGAAAGTTATCCACAGCCAAGACTTGGTGTTAACGGATTCCACTTCTGCAGAATCCGTTAACACCAGGCTAAAAAATAAAAAATTAAATCAGATACTCACCTCCTGTCCCGCGGCTCCAACCGCCTCCTCCATCCGGTGGGAGCAGGGAAAGCCTGGGAGAAAAAGTCCCCCCAGTCTCTCCCTGCATATCACTACGTGGAGCCAGACACAGGTTTCGGGGGGGGGGCATCTACCAGTTTTCGCCAAGAGCAGGTGTTGGGTTCGCAGTGACAGGTGGATATATTTGCCCCAGGTCACGTGGATATATTTGCCCCCAGCTCTCCCCGCCTCTGCTGCCAGGCCCCTTCGCAGCCGCTCCGAGTACCCGCCGGCCGTTATTCTCCCTACTAGTGGCCGCCGGCATGCAGCTTGGCCGCTCGCCGGGAACCACCTGACCAGTGCAGCCGCGTTCTCGCAAGATCACGGAGTTCACGTGAACTCGAAAGAAAAAGAGAGAGAGGGCTCTTAGATTGTACAAAAATTATCGTTAGCAATTAATACAATCTTTAAAGGCGATCGATGGAATATTACTCACACATTTTGGTGCCTATATCCAGACACTGGTGTTCAGGAAAATCCGTGGATTTAGGAGCACTGATTCTCCTTCTCGTCACCTTCCCTTGGTGCCGGTGTTGCAGTGAAACTGGAGTCACAGACTGAGTGTAAAAAATCCGTATTTATTAAACAAAAATAAAATAATAACGTTTATAAAAGGTCCTTTAAAACCTTAATCTCTTCTCTAGTCGAAATCGAAAGTGGATGGTACAGAAACGTACTAAGAGAGGACCAGATATAGTCAGTTACTATAACTCCACCAGGTAAACACAAAGCATGGCGCGCACAGCCCAGTGTCAGCAGGACGACAGCCAAAAGCACAAGAGGGATCACTTCCTGCATCTCCTGGTTGTACTAACAGAAGGTTGGACCAGGGTCTTGTTTGCACCCACCAGCGAGGGTCCTGGAGTCTCTTGAATGGAAAGTGACCTTCCTGGGAGATGGTTGGCCGGCTTAATAAGTCACAACGTGCCAAAAGCAAACGGTCCCACGTCGCCAACTTGTCTCATTAGTAATAAAAATATATATATTGGTCTTTAGTGACACCTGTTAGTGGCCACGTCTGTTACTGTTACGATTATTTCCCCAAATATCGATATATAGGCGCCACTAAAGTCCAAAATATCCTTTTGTCTCATCTTAGCTGTGAAACATGGTAGAAAGAGCATCATGGATTGAGCTTTTGCTGCCTCAAGGTTATGGATACTTTGCAATCATGTGTATTGATACATTTTATATCCGGTGTAGCAGCTCGTAAAGCTTAATGGAGGTTGTGAAACGCAGCACAAGAATAACCTGAAGAGCGCAGGTAAATCAACTAAAAATGGCTGAAAAGGAAAAGGATGAAAGTGTTTGTACGATCTGGGCTCAATCGTGTGAGACGCTGAGACATGACTTTAATGCCGGGGTCAGATGAGCACACTGGGTGCGCCTGTACTGACATGCCCCCCGGTGCCATCACAGCATTCTGACAAACAAATTGCACGCGTTACAGCAGACGTGCTGAAAGCCTCCCCGCCAAAATGCTACGACGAGCGTTCGACATGGCTGCAAAGGGTGATCCTCCATGGGAGAATCGACCCTTGCAGTGCTGAGCGCACTAATTGCGGTCAGTGGGGTGGCAACTAGGGATGTGCACGCATTTTTTTTTTGTTTCGTTTCGGTTCGGCTAGTTCAGTTTTTTTAAAATTTTCGTTTTGGATCGTTTCCGCTGATTTTCGTTTCGTATCGACTTTTATTTTGTGATATCTAAATTTTCAGTCTTTTTGGATCGTCTATTCTCTTCGTTTCAAAGTATCTATTTCGTTTTGACTTAGACGAATGGTATTTTGGATGTTCCGATATTTCGATCGATACGATAATTCTGCCGATTCTATCGTTTTTTATGAAAGATCCTTTTTTATGTTATGACTATGCATTGCAGAACCTTATTTAATCATATTAAAATGGTATGAAAGGAAAAAAAATGAACAAAACGATTGTAAAAATGCAAAAATACTGACCCAAATGGTCGAACTTTAAAAATAAAAACCAGAACAAAATGTTTTAAAACAGAAAAAAAACCGAACAAAATAATATGAAACGAAAAAAAAAACCAGAACAAATAAAACGATTCTGCACACCATGCAGCACCTCTACAGTATAATAATGCAGCGTATGAATCCTCACACTAACACTAGAAAAGTACACGTCACAATATATTCCACTGGTTAATAAATATAAAAGAAACAGACTGAAACCAATGTGGCTTAGTAGGAAGGTAACTAAGGAAATGAAAAATAAAAAGAAGGCATTTAAAGCTTTTAAATCTGATAAATCTGAGGCATCCTATAAAGCATATAGGGCAGCCAATAAAGCATGTAAAAATGCGATTAGATGGGCTGAACTAGAAAATGAAAAAGAAATAGCCAAAGAGAGCAAGACCAACCCTAAAAGATTCTTTAGGTACATAAATTCTATTTGACAAGGTTTTGCACAAATTAAACAATGTGAATGTTAATAAAGCCCCAGGGCCAGATGGAATTCACCCACGAGTACTGAGAGAGCTATGTGTTGAAATATGTAAACCTCTGTTCTTAATCTTTCAAGATTCTTTTCTTTCAGGAATAGTACCAGAGGATTGGAGAAAAGCTGACGTGGTCCCTATATTTAAGAAAGGTTTAAAATTTGTGCCTGGGAATTATAGACCTGTGAGCTTAACATCTGTGGCTGGGAAAGTATTTGAGGGGTTACTAAGGGATAATATTCAGGAATTTATTGGGAGGTATAATGTAATTGGCAAAAATCAGCATGGTTTCATGAAACACAGATCATGTCAGACTAACCTAATTACGTTCTATGAGGAAGTAAGTAGAAGTATAGATCAGGGGGTCGCAGTGGATGTGATTTACTTAGATTTTGCCAAAGCTTTCGACACAGTTCCACACAAAAGGTTACTATTTAAATTGAGAAAAAATGGTCTAGATGAAAATACTTGTTCTTGGATAGAAAACTGGCTAAAAGATAGGGTACAGAGAGTGGTCATAAATGGTACATTTTCAAGATGGACACCAGTGGTAAGCGGTGTCCCTCAGGGGTCTGTTATAGGACCAATACTATTCAATTTATTTATAAATGACCTTGAGATAGGCATTGAAAGTCATGTATCAGTGTTTGCAGATGACACAAAACTAGGAAAAGTAATACAATGTGAGCAGGATGTTACTTCGCTGCAGAAGGATTTAGATAAATTGGGGGACTGGGCACTTAAATGGCAGATGAGATTTAATCTAGATAAATGTAAAGTTATGCACTTTGGAGTGAAGAACACACAAGCAATTTATACCCTAAATGGTACGGAGTTAGGGAAATCCAAGCAGGAGAAGGATTTGGGAATAATCATAGACTTCAAACTAAGTAACTATGTGCAATGTCAAACAGCAGCCGCCAAGGCCAGCAAAGTATTGGCATGCATTAAAAGGGGAGTTCACTCACGGGATGAAAACATAATTTTGCTTCTGTATAAATCAATGGTCAGGCCGCACCTTGAATATGCTGTGTGATTTTGGGCACCTGTCTTAAAAAAAGATATTATATCGCTAGAAAAAGTGCAGAGACGGGCAACTAAATTAATAAGGGGGATGGAAGGGTTAAGTTATGAGGAAAGACTAACAAGCTTAAACCTGTTTAGTTTAGAGAAACAGCGCCTTAGAGGGGATCTGATAACCTTATATAAATATATATGGGGCCATTGTCTGATAACCTATTCATTAACAGGACTATACATAGGACAAGGGGTCATCCATTTAGACTGGAAGAAAGGAAATTTAGCTTAAAGCATAGGAAGGGTTATTTTACGGTGAGAACAATAAAGCTGTGGAATTCTCTGCCTGTTGAGGTGGTTGGGTCAGAGTCTGTACAGACTTTTAAAAAACGACTGGATGACTTCCTGCAGACACAGAATATTAAGGGTTATAATATTTAATATGTGGGTAAAAGCTTCTTGATCCAAGGAGAAATCTGACGCAATCTGAGGTCAAGAAGGAATTCTTTCCCGGTATGTTGCATATTTCAGACTGGGTTTTTTGCCTTCTTTTGGATCAACAGCAGTAGGTTATGTGGGAGAGGCTGAACCCGATGGACGCATGTCTTTTTTCAGCCTATATAACTATGTAACTGCCGGGCAGCACCTTTACAGTATAATTAATGCAGCATATGAATCCTCACACTGCCGGGCAGCACCTCTACAGTATAATAATGCAGCATATGAATCCACACACTGCCGGGCAGCACCTCTACAGTATAATTAATGCAGCATATGAATCCACACACTGCCGGGCAGCACCTCTACAGTATAATAATGCAGCATATGAATCCACACACTGCCGGGCAGCACCTTTTAGGCTAGGGTCAGACGAGCGTGATTTCTACGGACTGTACGTCCGTGCAGTACGGACATCGTCAGTACAGATGACGCAGTAGTGGTCACACAGTCCGTTTTTTCACTGAAGTTATTTTTGACGGATGTAGGAGGGAAAAATAAATTACAATGAAAAAACATTCTGTCCGTCAAAAATGCTGGACGTATAAATGCAGTCCATCTGACCATGCTCCATCACTCACACACAAAGCTATGCGGACGTTGTGGACGTGGCGCACTCTGCACGTCCGTTCTAGCAGTATTACGTTCTTGCCTAACCTGCGTCCGTTTGCAGCGTCCGTCATGCGTCCGCAGTTCTGTGCGGACGTACTTCGTGTGTGGGGCTCCATTTAACACAATTGTATGCTATCACGGACGTACTTATGTGCGGCAACACGGACGTTAACACTGCGTTCGTCTGACCCCAGCCTTACAGTATAATAGTGCAGCATATGAATCCTCACACTGCCGGGCAGCACCTTTACAGTATAATTAATGCAGCATATGAATCCACACACTGCTGGGCAGCTCCTCTCTGCAGTATAATTAATGCAGCATATGAATCCACACACTGCTGGGAAGCACCTCTCTGCAGTATAATTAATGCAGCATATGAATCCACACACTGCTGGGAAGCGTCTCTCTGCAGTATAATTAATGCAGCATATGAATCCACACACTGCTGGGAAGCGCCTCTCTGCAGTATAATTAATGCAGCATATGAATCCACACAGTGCTGGGAAGCACCTCTGCAGTATAATTAATGCAGCATATGAATCTGCACACTGCGGGGCAGCACCTCTACAGTATAATTAATGCAGAATATGAATCCACACACTGCAGGGAAGCACCTCTCTGCAGTATAATTAATGCAGCATATGAATCCACACACTGCTGGGAAGCATCTCTCTGCAGTATAATTAATGCAGCATATGAATCCTCACACTGCGGGGCAGCACCTCTACAGTATAATTAATGCAGCATATGAATCCTCACACTGCCGGGCAGCACCTCTGCAGTATAATTAATGCAGCATATGAATCTACACACTGCTGGGAAGCACCTCTCTGCAGTATAATTAATGCAGCATATGATTCCACACACTGCTGGGCAGCACCTCTGCAGAATAATTAATGCAGCATATGATTCCACACACTGCTGGGCAGCACCTCTGCAGTATAATAATGCAGCATATGAATCCTCACACTGCTGGGCAGTATAATAATGCAGCATATGAATCCTCACACTGCCGGGCAGCACCTTTACAGTATAATAATGCAGCATATGAATCTGCACACTGCTGGGCAGCACCTCTGCAGTATAATTAATGCAGCATATGAATCCACACACTGCTGGGCAGCACCTCTGCAGAATAATTAATGCAGCATATGATTCCACACACTGCTGGGCAGCACCTCTGCAGTATAATAATGCAGCATATGAATCCTCACACTGCTGGGCAGTATAATAATGCAGCATATGAATCCTCACACTGCTGGGCAGCACCTTTACAGTATAATAATGCAGCATATGAATCCACACACTGCCGGGCAGCACCTCTGCAGTATAATAATGCAGCATATGAATCTGCACACTGCCGGGCAGCACCTCTACAGTATAATAAAGCAGCATATGAATCCTCACACTGCCGGGAAGCGCCTCTACAGTATAATAATGCAGCATATGAATCCACACACTGCTGGGAAGCACCTCTCTGCAGTATAATTAAAGCAGCATATGATTCCACACACTGCTGGGCAGCACTCTGCAGTATAATAATGCAGCATATGAATCCTCACACTTCTGGGCAGTATAATATATGCAGCATATGAATCTCACACTGCCGGGCAGCACCTTTATAGTATAATAATGCAGCATATGAATCTGCACACTGCTGGGCAGCACCTCTGCAGTATAATTAATGCAGCATATGAATCCTCACACTGCCGGGAAGCACATCTGCAGTATAATAATGCAGCATATGAATCCTCACACTGCTGGGAAGCGCCTCTCTGCAGTATAATTAATGCAGCATATGAATCCACACACTGCTGGGCAGCACCTTTACAGTATAATAATGCAGCATATGAATCCACAAACTGCCGGGCAGCACCTTTACAGTATATAATGCAGCATATGAATCCTCACACTGCCGGGAAGCGCCTCTACAGTATAATAATGCAGCATATGAATCCTCACACTGCCGGGCAGCACCTCTACAGTATAATAATGCAGCATATGAATCCACACACTGCCGGGAAGCGCCTCTATAGTATAATAATGCAGCATAGGAATCCACACACTGCCGGCAGCACCTTTACAGTATAATAATGCAGCATATGAATCTGCACACTGCTGGGCAGCACCTCTGCAGTATAATTAATGCAGCATATGAATCCACACACTGCTGGCAGCACCTCTGCAGAATAATTAATGCAGCATATGATTCCACACACTGCTGGGCAGCACCTCTGCAGTATAATAATGCAGCATATGAATCCTCACACTGCTGGGCAGTATAATAATGCAGCATATGAATCCTCACACTGCTGGGCAGCACCTTTACAGTATAATAATGCAGCATATGAATCCACACACTGCCGGGCAGCACCTCTGCAGTATAATAATGCAGCATATGAATCTGCACACTGCCGGGCAGCACCTCTACAGTATAATAAAGCAGCATATGAATCCTCACACTGCCGGGAAGCGCCTCTACAGTATAATAATGCATCATATGAATCTACACACTGCTGGGAAGCACCTCTCTGCAGTATAATTAAAGCAGCATATGATTCCACACACTGCTGGGCAGCACCTCTGCAGTATAATAATGCAGCATATGAATCCTCACACTTCTGGGCAGTATAATAATGCAGCATATGAATCCTCACACTGCCGGGCAGCACCTTTATAGTATAATAATGCAGCATATGAATCTGCACACTGCTGGGCAGCACCTCTGCAGTATAATTAATGCAGCATATGAATCCTCACACTGCCGGGAAGCACATCTGCAGTATAATAATGCAGCATATGAATCCTCACACTGCTGGGAAGCGCCTCTCTGCAGTATAATTAATGCAGCATATGAATCCACACACTGCTGGGCAGCACCTTTACAGTATAATAATGCAGCATATGAATCCACAAACTGCCGGGCAGCACCTTTACAGTATAATAATGCAGCATATGAATCCTCACACTGCCGGGAAGCGCCTCTACAGTATAATAATGCAGCATATGAATCCTCACACTGCCGGGCAGCACCTCTACAGTATAATAATGCAGCATATGAATCCACACACTGCCGGGAAGCGCCTCTATAGTATAATAATGCAGCATAGGAATCCACACACTGCCGGGCAGCACCTTTACAGTATAATAATGCAGCATATGAATCCTCACACTGCCGGGAAGCGCCTCTACAGTATAATAATGCAGCATATGAATCCACACACTGCCGGGCAGCACCTCTACAGTATAATAATGCAGCATATGAATCCACACACTGCCGGAAGCGCCTCTATAGTATAATAATGCAGCATAGGAATCCACACACTGCCGGGCAGCACCTTTACAGTATAATAATGCAGCATATGAATCCTCACACTGCCGGGAAGCGCCTCTACAGTATAATAATGCAGCATATGAATCCACACACTGCCGGGCAGCACCTCTGCAGTATAATAATGCAGCATATGAATCCTCACACTGCTGGGAAGCGCCTCTCTGCAGTATAATTAATGCAGCATATGAATCCACACACTGCCGGGAAGCACCTCTCTGCAGTATAATTAATGCAGCATATGAATCCACACACTGCTGGGAAGCACCTCTCTGCGGTATAATTAATGCAGCATATGAATCCACACACTGCTGGGAAGCACCTCTCTGCGGTATAATTAATGCAGCATATGAATCAACACACTGCTGGGAAGCACCTCTCTGCAGTATAATTAATGCAGCATATGAATCCACACACTGCTGGGAAGCACCTCTCTGCGGTATAATTAATGCAGCATATGAATCCACACACTGCTGGGAAGCACCTCTCTGCAGTATAATTAATGCAGCATATGAATCCACACACTGCTGGGAAGCGCCTCTCTGCGGTATAATTAATGCAGCATATGAATCCACACACTGCTGGGAAGCGCCTCTCTGCAGTATAATTAATGCAGCATATGAATCCACACACTGCTGGGCAGCGCCTCTCTGCAGTATAATTAATGCAGCATATGAATCCACACACTGCTGGGAAGCGCCTCTCTGCAGTATAATTAATGCAGCATATGAATCCACATACTGTGGGGAAGCACCTCTCTGCAGTATAATTAATGCAGCATATGAATCCACACACTGCTGGGAAGCACCTCTCTGCGGTATAATTAATGCAGCATATGAATCCAGACACTGCTGGGAAGCGCCTCTCTGTAGTATAATTAATGCAGCATATGAATCCACACACTGCTGGGAAGCACCTCTCTGTAGTATAATTAATGCAGCATATCGAATTTGAAATGAACTATAAAAACGAAAAAAGGTTGTCCGAAATGACCGAAACCACAAATGGAACAAAAATGACTTGTGATTTTACAAATTTCACGTTCATACGAAATAACGAAATTATTTCGGAAGGTGTGTATTTCGTTGCCGATCCGATTTGGAACATCAGATGAATCCGAAGCACTGAATCGGCCCGTTTCATGAAAAAATTGAATCGATCCGAAACAAAATGCACATCCCAAGTGGCAACATGGGCGTCAGGGTGGAAGGAATGTCCACTCCCCCAGCCTAAGAGTTCAGCAATCAAGAAAACTCAGAATCAAGATGAGATATTGTGTTTATCATTAGAATCAATATAATCGCTCTGCTCCTGGGGATAAGAAGTGGCGGATCGGGCAATGCTTTTGTGACGGACGTAAACATTTATATATATACTAGGTGTAAAGCCTGCCCAGAGGGCAGTCTATTGAAAAGTGTGGTGTGTATGAATGTTTGTCGAAAGGAAAACACAGAAGCATCAAGAAACGTGAAATATTTTTAGTGACTATTTTGAATAAATTTCTTTAAACACAACATTTTTAGTGAAACATGCATCAGTCCCTGGTATTAGGTAGCCTTGTTCACGTCCATCGATGAGTTTTATTTTAACATCCGCAGAGCTCTTGACTCGGGAGAATGCAACATATAGTTGTCCATGGCTGAAGACGGGTTCTGGTAAATATATGCCAACTCTGTCTAAGGTTTGTCCTTGGGATTTGTTAATAGTCATTGCAAAGGCCAATTTAACTGGAAATTGTCTCCTTCGCAAAACAACTGGCAGTTTGGTGTTACTTGGTGCTAAATCAATTCTAGGAATGAAAATGTTTTTTGGTTCTGAGGTAGGTGTCAAAACTTTAGCAATGAGCAGATTTTGTCGCATAGCTGTCACAATCATTCTTGTTCCATTACACAGGCCTCTCTTTGTATTCAGGTTACGCAGGAGCATAATAATACTGCCAATTTTTAGTTTCAGTTTATGAACTGGCATTCCTGAAGGAGTCAATTCATTTAAGAACTCAATGGGGTAATTATCCTTGTCTTCCTGTGATTCATCATCAATAGAATCAGTGTAGCTCTCACCTTCTAACAAACTAAGCACTTCTTCATTGATGTTGTTCACATCACAATTTTTGGGGCATAAAATTGCAGTTTTTTCAAACTGTGAAATATGATCAGGGTGTAAATGGTCACCATAAATTTCTTTGACAATGGAGTTTTTGCAGATCATTTTAGGTGGTATCTGAAATATATCTTGATGGATGCCATGTTCGTTTGTGAGTTTTCCATCGCCAAGTTTAATTAGCCAAGAGCTGAACTCTGGATCCACAGATCTTACATTTGTTTCCAGCTTTATGATCTTAAATTTATCCCATAGTGAATTGAATTTAATGCTGGATTCAACAATTGCGGATCGACTGCCATGTGCCACAACAGGTAGAGTTTGTCGGAAATCGCCTCCGAGGATAATTGTTTTACCGCCAAATGGTTTGCTGTTTTTCATGAGCTCTTGCAGGAGTTTGTCAACGCATCTGAGAGCATTACTTGGAGCCATGGTTGATTCATCCCAAATTATTATTTTTGTTTTTCTAAGGATTGTGGCATCATTAGATGTTTGCCTCATTGATGATGTAGAAGTGTCCAACAAAGGAACAGGCAGTTTGAATTGTGAGTGATATGTGCGTCCACCCTCTAGTAAATTAGCAGCAATTCCAGTAGAAGCTACAGCTAATGCTATCTCTTTGTTTCCTCTAAATGAATGTAATAAAGTTTGGTATAGGTATGTTTTGCCACTACCTCCAGGACCATCGATAAAGTAACACCTTTGGGGTAAAGTATCGTTTTGGGAGGCAGAAATAATGTCTTCAAAAGTTTCTCTTTGTAGATCGTTTAATGCCGCCTGCATTTGTACTCCGATGTGACGTTGATGAACTGCATCATAAATGTCTGTTGTTAAGACGGTTGAATAGTCGGTAGGCGTTGGTAAACCGAAATCCTGACATCTTTTTCCGTTAACAATTAAAATGTCTTGAATGTCTAATAGTGCATTATTGAGACATGTTTGGCAGTCTGGTGTGTGGCCAGGGTGTCTCGATAAGTCTTCAATGAGTTGGTCTTTATATTTTTCAAAGAGTTGTTTAGCATTTGGTGGAGATGCAAGGGCACAAATGTTGGCAAAAAGCTCTCGAAGCAGTTGAGGCATCATCTCACTTGAAGCTTCGTGAAGAGTCAAGTCCCATAATTCATCATCCTGAAAAAGACCGAGTCTTTGAGCAGCCTCTTTGAATGTTGGAAGGAGCACACCACCAACTGTTCGGATATGTTCAAATGAGGTGGCTCCTTTAACATGGAGTAAAAGTAATCTTAAGCAAAATCTCTCAACATCTGAATTTATGTTAACAGAGTACATTCGCCCAATAGTGTTATTCTCTCGATGTCTCAATCTCCTTTCCCATGTTGTTTTTTTCTGATGAAATACAAAATGTTGTGGAATATCAGTATACAGAAATTCACGTGCAGCCACATCTACTCTGTTTAAGGTGAACCAAGCTGTCAATGTTGTGTCTCTTGATTGTGTTCTTTCTATAGCGTTCCTGATGTTATCTTCAGTAAAGTATACCGACTGTTCGTCAGGAAGATGGATTTGTAAGCGCACGATGGTATGTGTTTGATGGTGCATTTTGAAACCAAGAAGACGCCATGCCGCTTCTGGAGCTGTCACATATCTAGAATCCATGAAGGAGGTGATCTCGTCATGATGGAGCGTTGCATGTTCCTTGATGGCAATATTTGCACAGTCATGTCCTTTATAGATGTATTTGAATAAGTACTTATGACGGAATGGAGATGTTGTTCCGCCTGCGGGTGTGCTCAATCTGCGTGACCCCGCCGCTTACCGCTGGCCCGACTACCGAGTGGCGCCCACTCGGCGTCTCGTGCGGCCTGGCGTGACCCTAGGGTAGGGTTAGCGGGCGGTGGCGGGGACCCCTGCCTGAAACCAGTCCGACCACTGAGCTATGTAGCACTCAGCGTCCCGAGCAACTGGTTTCTTGACCTGGCGGGTGGGGGACGCCTGCGGGAATCAGCCTTAACGACTGCGGAGGAAGATTCGGATCTTATGGGGAAACGTTTCGGTTCTTAAGTGGGAAACGTTTCCGATCCGGGGGCGGAGGTTTCTTCGGATCTTGAGCGGCGATGTTTCGGGTCGGGAAGGGATGAAGGGTCGGTTCGGAACTGGAGGGATTCGGATCGGTAGGGGAAAGGCGCTTCGGATCTGGCGGGACCAGGTGAAAAGACGAGTCTTACCGCTACGGTCGATGCGCGGCTCCCGGCGGGGCCGTTCAGTTCGGATCGCTGTGTTGGTTCCGATCGAATCTTCTAATGGAGCGCCGCTGCCCTGATGCTTGATGCAGGGTCAGCGCGCTCGATTCGGATCGGCTCTCCGAAGTTCCCCGATCGAATCTTCTGATGTAGCGCCGCTGCCCTGATGCTCAATGCAGGGTCAGCGCGCTCGATTCGGATCGGATGGGGCACCGTATTCTGAGGCCTCGGGGGACACTCAGATCCGAAATACGGCGGAGAATCAAGCCACACCAGACACAGCTGAATGCACTGCAGGAACTGCCTTTATTGTTTACATTACACACTTTTATTACTTCTCACAATAATTAGAATACAATGGGACTCCTTGCCCGCCCTCCCAGGACCCATTGGCCCTTAGCCTTCAGGGAGTCGCCAATTCGGACCGGATGGTCCGAATCGGCCATTTCACGATTCGAACCGGATGGTTCGAATCGGCCATTTTCCGAATCGAAATTCCAACTGCGCCACAAGGATCGGAAAATGGCGGCGAGCAAGGCAAACACAGGGAAAAATACATCACACCATAACCAACGGGGAACACTTTATTAACACCACACAATGTCACATCTAAATAAAATAACGAAAAACAAGGTGCGTGCCACCACACCCGAGTGTCCATGTCACCACTGTCACTGCACCGCCCCTGGTTGAGGGTGCTGGGCCATCCCGTGACAGTACTTTACACTTTTAATAGAAGCGCAGCTCTCAACGTTTATATGGCAGTTGTATTTTAAAGCTAATAATGGGTTGTACGGCACAACCCAAGAGTTATTGATTCTTTTTCCATTTACCTCAATAGAAGCAGCTGTTTGTGTTCTCCGGTACAGTGGATAGCCGTCCATGTTTGACAATGTTTGTTCTTGGTATGTTTTTGGGTAATTTTTTGAGCAAACACCATCAGTCATGCAGGGTGAATTAATATTCTGAGGGCCACATGGTCCATGTATCATGTGTTTGACGACTATTGCATGTAATCGGGGTTGTGCGTGAATGTCGGGGATTTCTGCTGAAATGAACCTATCAATATCATCGGCATCCTTAAGCTTATCTTGTGGTGATAATATGAGTAAAATATGTGCATGAGGTAATCCACGTTTTTGAAACTCTATTACATGAATCTTAGCAACAGGTTTACCTAACACATGTTTGTTTGTGATGTCGTGTAGTAGTTCTTTTAGCTTTAAGTTGAAAACCTTGGCAACCAAATCAGGACGGTATTCCACTGCTTGACCTTCTGTAATATTTTCTATAATTTCTGGCCATTTTGGGTTGCATGTCATTGTTATGAAGAAGTCAGGCTTACCATACTTTCGCACAATAGCCATGATGGCGTCTTGGTAGTTTTGCAGCATGTTTCTGGGACTACCCTGGAATGTTGATGGAAGTATTACTGCTTTTCCTGGTATCAAGCCCTGTTCTTTGGCAGCGTTTTGTAGATGGTCCATGAGACCTGTGTATTTTTCAACTCGTAATTTGGACTGATGTTGTCGTACATAATTGAGACGGTTACCTTCGGTCTTAACATATGCGTCTACAAAATACTGTTGAGTTAATTTGCCTGCATTTAAAAATGGGTTGAAATCTTTTCGGATGGAAAGCATGTAGCTGTAAAATTGCATTTGAGTGACTCTTTCTCTTGGCTTCACAGACGAATGACTGCGTATGTTTTTCACAGTAGTAGGGGTGTAGTTAAGTTTAATGCGAGGTGACCAACTTTGGTCCCCGAAAGGAAATAAAAGTGGATATAGCATTGGCTCTAGGTTTGGATCTAAAATGCTTATTCTTTCTGTTTTTCTGTCTGTGTTTTGCGTTCGGCAATGAATGATAAGATCTCTTTCGAGAGGAGGTTCTCCATCATCATTTTGGAAAATAATTGCAACCTCATTACTGCGAGGTGCATTGTATCTGTGTTGATCGTCCGTGCGATCTTGTACGATCGCCATGGTGACTGTTGGTGTTATAGTGCCATTTTGTATAGCCTCCTGTAAGGATTCTTGTTCAACCTCATATAACATTTTACAGGCCTCAGCAAATGGATTGTTTTTATCCATAAAAGTGCTTAACTCTATCATGAGCTCAGGGTTGCATTTTGAATTTTCATTAATCATGAGGCGTTGTTTAGCAGCCTCATCTGGATCAAGGATATATAGTTGTGCAAACTTTCGGTTATCCTCATTGTGTGGATGAAGAGATGCAGTTCGGTGGTAAATCTGGCCATTAATTCTAAAGCAGTAAGGTCCATAACCAGGAGGAGGAGTAATGTTTGCCCCCATGGAAGCAAACGCTAAGGAACTGTTGATAGAGCGAATATTTTGTTTGAAATTTTTGGAATGCTTATGAGCGCCTGTCATAAGACTTTCTATTAAAGGAGCAACTTTAATGGGCTCCATGTATACTTTTCCTTTGTTGCAGCATTGAGTGAATAGTCTGTCGGATGGCTTGTTCGTATCAAAATGAAGTGCATTGCATTTGGTGCACAGAACATCGAGTTTCCCACAATAATGTTGCTGTACCGTATCATCCTGTTCTTTGTTGATGATTTTTTTTATTTTTGTTTCTGCACGTCGCACTTTGTGAGGCAAAGTGTTTTTTATTCTTTCTTGACATCGTGCATTTTCATCCATCTTAGCTCTTTCCTTTCTTTTCTGTTTTTTTTTTTTATTTCTGAAATGTTGTAGTTGCTCGTTCTGCGTGTCATCAGTGTCTGTTTGATTTTCTCTCCTTTTTGCAACAGATTGTAGTTGTAAATCCATTTTTCGTTTGGGTGGCATTTTTTTTTTAAATTATTATAATAAAAAGAATTTTGTTTTTGTGTGATTTCCTTTGTTGTATATTTAAAAGGGTTAAGAGGTTTGTGGAGGTTTTGTGCAGAGGGGTGCACTGTTTTTTTGTTTGGACTTAAAATGTTTTTTTTTTTAAACTTTTTGTTGTGTTAGTGTGGCCGTTTATTGGGCTCTGCACAGTGCTCTGTTCTGGGCTCTGTGCTCCGGGCTGGGCTCTGCGCTCGGTGCTGGTGGTGTGCTGGGTGCCGTGCTCTGTGCTCAGCCCCGGGCTCAGATTTCTTGTGGTGATTTTGCGCGCTTTCAATTGGTGGTTCAGCGGCGGGAGGTGCGCGCAAACTCCACAAACTGTTTTGGCGGGAGGCGCGCGTGGAGCCAGCTGCGTGCGCATCCTACCTCGCAAGACGCTTTTGGTGTTCTTGCGGCGGTGGGATGCGCGCGCACCTGGCTGGGACTCGCCTGAGCATGGAGGCCGGTCGAGTTGCATGCTCGGACGTCCTCCAGGCTTAGCGGAGTCCCCGGCTCGGCTGGGCCTCTAGGCCCACGCCAAGCCGGGGGCTCTGCTAAGCCTGGATACCGGCCGAGCAAGCAGGGTGGGTGTAAAGAGCATATAGTCACCTACATCAGCCCTGAGCCCCAGCGGAGACCTCCTCCGGCTGCCGCTGGCTGCTCGGCGGGCCTCTAGGCTTAGGCGAGCCTCCGGCTCAGTTTGGGCCTACAGGCCCAGCCAAGCCGGGGACTCGCCTAAGCCTAGAGGCCCGCCGAGCAGGCCGCCGGTCACCGCTGGAGGATCGGGGCCGAAGTTCCCAAAACACACATAACCCCATAAGTCGGCCCTGAGCTCCAGCGGACACCTCCTCCGGCTGCCGCTGGGTGCTCGGCGGGCCTCTAGGCTTAGGCGAGCCCCCGGCTCGGTTTGGGCCTACAGGCCCAGCCGAGCCGGGGACTCGCCTAAGCCTAGAGGCCCGCCGAGCAGCCAGCGGCAGCCGGAGAAGGTCACCGCTGGAGGATCAGGGCCGAAGTTCCCAAAAAAATACATCCCAAAATCAGCCCTGAGCTCCAGCGGAGACCTCCTCCGGCTGCCGCTGGCTGCTCGGCGGGCCTCTAGGCTTAGGCGAGCCCCCGGCTCGGTTGGGCCTACAGGCCCAGCCGAGCCGGGGACTCGCCTAAGCCTAGAGGCCCGCCGAGCAGCCAGCGGCAGCCGGAGAAGGTCACCGCTGGAGGATCGGGGCCAAAGTTCCCAAAACATTGTCCCCTAAATCGGCCCTGAGCTCCAGCGGAGACCTCCTCCGGCTGCCGCTGGCTGCTCGGCGGGCCTCTAGGCTTAGGCGAGCCCCCGGCTCGGTTTGGGCCTACAGGCCCAGCCGAGCCGGGGACTCGCCTAAGCCTAGAGGCCCGCCGAGCAGCCAGCGACAGCCGGAGGAGGTCACCGCTGGAGCTCAGGGCCTAAATTCCCAAAACATACTCCACCAAATCGGCCCTGAGCTCCAGCGGTGACCTCCTCCGGCCGAGCAGGCTGCTAGGCGGGCCTCCAGGCTCAGGCAAGCCCCCGGCTTGGTTTGGGCCTACAGGCCCAGCCGAGCCGGGGACTCGCCTAAGCCTAGAGGCCCGCCGAGCAGCCAGCGACAGCCGGAGGAGGTCACCGCTGGAGCTCAGGGCCTAAATTCCCAAAACATACTCCACCAAATCGGCCCTGAGCTCCAGCGGTGACCTCCTCCGGCCGAGCAGGCTGCTAGGCGGGCCTCCAGGCTCAGGCGAGCCCCCGGCTTGGTTTGGGCCTACAGGCCCAGCCGAGCCGGGGACTCGCCTAAGCGTAGAGGCCGGCCGAGCAGCCTGCTCGGCCGGAGGAGGTCACCGCTGGAGCTCAGGGCCGATTTGGTGGAGTATGTTTTGGGAATTTAGGCCCTGAGCTCCAGCGGTGACCTCCCCCGGGGGTCAAAGGCTTTCGTGACGTCATCCTGGCGAACAACGGAGAGAGAGAGAGGACGCTGGAAGCGGGACCGCCATCGCTGGAGGAGCTAAGGGCCGATGTCGGTGAGTATGTGTGGAACCGGTGGAGGACTCGAGGCCGATGTAGGTGAGTATGTGCTCTACACACACACACCCTGCTTGCTCGGCCGGTATCCAAGCTTAGGCGAGCCCCCGGCTTGGCTTGGGCCTAGAGGTCCTGCCGAGCCGGGGACTCGCCTGAGCATGGAGGCCGGTCGAGTTGCATGCTCGGGCGTCCTCCAGGCTCAGGCGAGTCCCCGGCTCGGCTGGGCCTCTAGGCCCACGCCAAGCCGGGGGCTCGCCTAAGCTTGGATACCGGCCGAGTAAGCAGGGTGGGTGTGGAGAGCACATTCTCACCTACATTAGCCCTGAGCTCCAGCGGTGACTGTCCTCCGGCTGCCGCAGGCTGCTTGGCCGGCCTCCAGGCTCAGGCGAGCCCCCGGTTCGGTTTGGGCCTACAGGCCCAGCCGAGCCGGGGACTCGCCTAAGCCTAGAGGCCCGCCGAGCACCCAGCGGGCCTCTAGGCTTAGGCGAGTCCCCGGCTCGGCTGGGCCTGTAGGCCCAAACCGAGCCGGGGGCTCGCCTGAGCTTGGAGGCCCGCCTAGCAGCCTGCTCGGCCGGAGGAAGTCACCGCTGGAGCTCCGGGCCAATGTAAGAGGGTGTTGCCATACACATACTCACCGACATCGGCCCTTCTCCAGCGATGGCGGTCCCGCTTCCAGCGTCTTCTCTCTCCGTTGGTCGCCGGCATGACGTCACGAAAGCCTTTGACCCCGGGTCAACATGCCAGGGTCAAAGGGTTTCGTGACATCATGCCGGCGACCGGCGGAGAAAGAGAGGATGCTGGAAGCGGGACCGCCATCGCTGGAGAAGGGCCGATGTCGGTGAGTAAGTGTAACCTACATCCCCCTACATTGGCTCGGGGCTCCAGCAATGGCTGTCACAGGCTGCTCGGCCGGCCTCCTAGCTCAGGCGAGCCCCCGGCTCGGTTTGGGCCTACAGGCCCAGCCGAGCCGGGGACTCGCCTAAGCCTAGAGGCCCGCTGGGTGCTCGGCGGGCCTCTAGGCTTAGGCGAGTCCCCGGCTCGGCTGGGCCTGTAGGCCCAAACCGAGCCGGGGGCTCGCCTGAGCCTGGAGGCCCGCCGAGCAGCCAGCGGCAGCCGGAGGAGGTCTCCGCTGGAGCTCAGGGCCGATTTTGGGATGTATTTTTTTGGGAACTTCGGCCCCGATCCTCCAGCGGTGACCTTCTCCGGCTGCTGCTGGCTGCTCGGCGGGCCTCTAGGCTTAGGCGAGTCCCCGGCTCGGCTGGGCCTGTAGGCCCAAACCAGGCCGGGGGCTCGCCTAAGCCTAGAGGCCCGCCGAGCACCCAGCGGCAGCCGGAGGAGGTGTCCGCTGGAGCTCAGGGCCGACTTATGGGGTTATGTGTGTTTTGGGAACTTCGGCCCCGATCCTCCAGCGGTGACCGGCTGCCGGCGGCCTGCTCGGCGGGCCTCTAGGCTTAGGCGAGTCCCCGGCTTGGCTGGGCCTGTAGGCCCAAACCGAGCCGGGGGCTCGCCTAAGCCTAGAGGCCCGCCGAGCAGCCAGCGGCAGCCGGAGGAGGTCTCCGCTGGAGCTCAGGGCCGATTTAGGGGACAATGTTTTGGGAACTTTGGCCCCGATCCTCCTGCGGTGACCTTCTCCGGCTGCCGCTGGCTGCTCGGCGGGAGTCTAGGCTTAGGCGAGTCCCCGGCTCGGCTGGGCCTGTAGGCCCAAACCGAGCCGGGGGCTCGCCTGAGCCTGGAGGCCCACCGGAGGACGGTCACCGCTGGAGGATCGGGGCATCTGGCCGTGTAAACACACGGGTAGCTGCACGCGGCTCGTGACGTTTTTTTTTTTTTTTCAAGCGGCCGGCACGCGCAGCTACCTGTGTGTTTTAACGGCCGCTTTCAAATGTCCGTCGCGCATGCGCAGTAGGGTTTTGGCGACGGACAGTTTTTAGCTTACTCAATTATAGTATAGATAGGTTAGAGGTCACGTACCTGTGTGTATCCATATAAACTGAGGATTTGTGCCATTGGAAGTGTGGTGATAGATGTTCGCCCTCCTATAAATCCGGCGACTTTACTCCGCTCTTGGCAGGAATAGTTAGGAGCTTCCCTCTGGTTTCCAGATAATATTTGCAGAGTGTCTTTTATCGCCTTATTGGAGTCTCCACATGCATCATAAGCGTGATAACCCAAAGTGACGTTGGGTAAAATACTCGGGTTCCTGTTAATCTCATCAATAGCGAAGATGAAAGCCAATAGACTGGTGTATTCATCAGAAGAAGGGCTGGGGGGAGATACACACACTGTGCTAAACAAGTACATTCCATTTAATTCAACTTGATGTATAAATAAAATGAAATGAAACCAAGTGAGTTATGCAACAAATGTAACATTGTGACACACGTGTAAGAGACATCTTTAGACTATCCAATAGAAATATCAGCTGTATCTCCTCGCTGTGTGTTTTACGTGAGAGCCCGGGATTAACATGCATAACATAAGGGATTGTACAAAGAGCACTGAAATTCCACCCGAAAACAGGGTCCCCGAAGTGCAGGGAAAATCCACCGAACAACCACTGAATCAAAAGGAAAAAAAGCTGCAAAACTGCCATGAAACATCAGATCCGATAAGCATCCGCAAACCTGCCGAATGCATTAAAAAAAAGCTGACAATCCGCCGAACAGAGTGCCAACCAGCCGCTGGAAAAAGCCAACAGGCCAAAGAACAGGGAAAAAAAAATACAAAAAAAACTACAGCAACTTTTAACCTCTTAGTGACCAGGAGGTTTTACACAAATCCGTCCTTTAGTGCCCGCAGCTGTTTTTACATTTCTGCGCTGTTTGTGTTTAGATCAAATTTTCCTCTTACTCGTTTATGCAAACGAAAAATTGTGAAATATGACAACAAAATTGAAAAAACACTACTTTTTCGACCTTTGACCCCTAAAATTTCTTATGTATCAACAACCTTCAAAAAAAAAAAGGAATTGCTTAGTAGTTTCTGTCACGGAATGGCTCAGCACCCTCAGCCAGGGGCGGTGCAGGGACAGTAAAATGGCCATGGACAATTAGGTGCGGTGGCACGCACGGAGTTTTAAAGTATGTTTATTTAGATGTGGTTATGTGTGGTGTAATAAAGTGTCCCCGTTTGCGTTGTGAAATGTATTTCCCTGTGTTTGCCTTGCCCGCCGCCATTTTCCGATTGCCTCGTGGCCGTTATCAGATTCTTCGAACCGGAAAATGGCCGATTCGAACCATCCGGTTCGAATCGTAAAATGGCCGATTCGGACCATCCGGTCCGAATCGGCGACTCCCCGAACTGTAATGGCCAATGGGTCCCGGGAGGGCGGGCAGGGATTCCCATTGTATTGTAATTTGTGTGAAGTTGATAAATGCCTGAGCTGTAAATAATAAAGGCAGATTTAGCAGTGCATCCAGCCTCGTCTGATGTGTTATTTCTCCGCCGTGCTTTACCTTCTGAGTATCCCCCGCGGTCTCAGGGTACGGTGTCCTAGACGATCCGATCCGAACCGAGCGCTCTGTGCCTGCATCGAGCATCAGGGCAGAGGCGCAGCGTATGAGGTTCGGTTCCCAGACCATCAGACAGAGATCCGATCCGAAGGGCGCGGCTGTGTACCTCGCTTCGGTATTGCGAGGGACTGCGGTAAGATACGAAGACTCTGCCGATTCCCGCAAGGTCCGAAGCTGCATCCAGTTCAGATCCAAAAAGTCCTTCACCGGAGATACGAAGATTCACCCGCACCTGGATCGGAAACGTTTCCCGCATAAGATCCGAAACGTTTCCCACATAAGATCCGAATATTCCTCCGCGGCTGACAGATCCGATCTCCACGGACGTCCCCCACCCACAAGGTCAGTGAACCAGCTGCTCGGGACGCTGAGTACCGTATGGCTCAGTGGTCGGGCTGGTTCTAGGCAGGGGTCCCCTCCACCGCCCGCTAACCCTTCCCCAGGGTCACGCCAGGCCGCACGAGACGCCGAGTGTGCGTCACTCGGTAGTCGGGCCAGCGGTAAGCGACGGGGCCATGCAGATAGAGCACCCGCAGGCGGAACAACATCCCATTCCGTCATACTGGTGGCAGCGGTGGGATAGCTCTCTGCAGGCCCTAGGGGGACCCTCATCATGACCGGGTATAGTGCCTACAAACGGGACGTCCTGCGTGGCATGCTGGAGAACCGGGGCGGCGCCCCGGGCTCCAAGAGCCGGGAGACCATGATGGAGGAGTTGAGGAGGATGGATCAGGAGGCGGCGTTCGCAGCGTTGCCTGCTGACATAGCGCCGGCCACCGTCCCCGCCGAGCCCGAAGACAGCGACTTTTGCCGGAAGATGCGGGAGCGGATCTCCATGATGGGTCCGGCCCCATCGGAAGCTGAGATGAGGAGTCTGGTCCGAGTACTCGGCCAGGAAGAGGAGCGTGAGAGGGAGCGAGCGCACGAGCTACGGCTGGCTGAAGTGCGAAGCCGACGGAGTAGCCGTTCCCCGTCGGACCGTTACCCCGGGCGCAAAGTGCCGTTTCAGGCATTCAAGGAGTTCCGGGAAGCCGAGGAGGAGATAGAAAGTTACCTCCAGGACTTTGAGCGCCTGTGCCGAGTGCATGAAGTGCACCGTGCCGACTGGGTAAGGATCTTGGCGTGTAAGCTGACCGGTCGGGCCGCCGAGGCTTATCGCACGGTGCCGGACGAAGAGGCCACCAGTTACTCACACGTCAAGCAGGCGCTGCTGAGCAGATTCGCTGTGACCCCTGAAGCCAGCCGGGTGAAGTTCCGGAATTCCCGCCGGCCCAGTGGCGCCACTCACGTGGAGTGGGCCCATCGGTTGCAGCGGGACTTGCGCACCTGGCTCTCGGGAAGCCAAGCGGAGACGGTAACGGAGATTACCCAACTGCTGCTGCTCGAGCAGTTTTTCGAGCACACACCCTCCGCTATCCGGGAGTGGGTGCGCGACAAGAAGCCCCAGACAGTGCAACAAGCGGCCACCTGGGCCGACGAGTACACGGACACTCGGAAGATGTCGGGGGGGAGCGGTCCCTGGCCGCCCGCCCAGCTTTACCCGCCCCACCACCTCCACCACCCCCACCACCAGCGGTCCAGACGCCAGTAGCACGGCCCACCAGCCGGCCCACCAACATGGCTAACGTCCGGTGCTACGGGTGCAACCAGGAGGGGCACTACAAGCAGTATTGCCCCAACCGACCGGAGTTGACCCGGCCGGCCGCCAGGCCATCGCCGGCGGTCCATTGCTGCGACGCCGAAGCTCCGTGGCCGGAGGCCCCGGAGGAATGGGAGCAGCTGCATGAGGCCGACCCCGTGCAAGCCGCCGCGGACGACAACCGCCGTCACCACCGCCAGGCGGTGTGGATAAACGGGCGGCCCGCTGAGGGGCTGCGGGACTCCGGGGCTACCATCACCCTGGTCTGGCCTCACTTGGTTCCGCCGAGCGACCGTCTGAGAAGCACTGTTTCAGTACGGGTGGCGGGGGGAAAGGTGCTCCGGCTCGAGACGGCCCGGGTTCACCTGGACTGGGGGAACGGGGAGAGGGAGGTGAGGGTGGGGTTGTTGAGGCAACTGCCGGCCGAGGTGCTCCTGGGTAACGACCTGGGGCAGCTCATTTCCGCTTACTCCACAGATGCAGCTACCCCGGTAACCACTAGGCAACAGAGCCAACGCCACGACAGGGGCACTCCGAACGGGACCCAGGTGAGATCTCAACCAAAACCATCCCGACCTCCCAAACACCCCAAACCTCCCCGACCTCCCAGACCTCCCCGACCCCCCAAACCTCCTAAACCCCCCCGGCCACCCAGACCGCCATCACCTCCCATACCACGACGGGACCCGACCCTTCCCTTCCCACCGGACCTCCCTTCCCCGTGGAGTACCCCGGAGACGCTTCGCCACCAGACCCAGACCGACCCCACACTGCAGGGCTACCGGGACCGAGCCGGTCAGGGCCTGGACGACCAGAGAAAGGACAAGGTAGAGTGGGAGGATGGGCTGCTTTACCGGTACACCGTGAGGGAGGGGGCCAAGAAGAAGCAGGTCCCGCAGAAGCAGTTGGTGGTGCCTCAGGGCCCTAGGCAGGAGCTTCTGCGCTTGGCCCATGACATCCCCCTTGCAGGTCACTTAGGCCAGACGAAAACCCGGCACAGGTTGGCGCGCGCGTTTTTCTGGCCCCGCCTTAGCGAAGACACCCGCAACTATTGCCGCACCTGCCCAGTTTTCCAAAAAACTGGGAAGGCCGGGGATCACCCGAAAGCGCCCCTGCGCCCCATGCCCATCATTCAGGAGCCCTTTAGCCGGGTGGCGGTCGACATCATTGGGCCGTTGCCGCGGCCCAGTGCCACCGGTAAAAGGTACATCCTTACCGTAGTGGATTATGCCACCCGGTACCCCGAGGCTGTGGCCTTGGCCAACATCCAGGCGGACACCGTGGCAGACGCGCTCCTCCGGGTGTTCACGAGGGTGGGGTTTCCCCGAGAAATCCTATCCGATCAGGGTACCCAGTTCACCGCGGAGCTCACCCAACAGCTCTGGCGTCTCTGTGGTGTGAGGGCGCTGCACAGCACCCCGTATCACCCTCAGACCAATGGGCTGTGCGAGCGGTTTAATGGGACCCTGAAGCAGCTCATTCGGGCCTTTGTGCACGAGAGCAGGGATTGGGAGAAGTATCTTCCCCACCTGCTGTTCGCCTACCGGGAGGTTCCGCAGGAATCCACCGGTTACTCCCCCTTTGAGCTGCTGTATGGGCGCCAGGTGCGAGGACCCCTGGATCTGGTTAGGGCTCAGTGGGAGGGGGCACAGGAGGAAGATGGGGTTCCTGTGCTGGATTACGTCTTGAAGCTCGGGAGCGCTTGGCGGAACTGGCGGGGTTCGTGCAGGAGAACATGGAACGGCCCAAGCTCAGCAGAAGGCGTGGTACGATCGCGCTGCGTGCAGTCGCTCGTTCTGCGTGGGGCAGAAGGTTCTGGTGTTGAAACCACAGCGGCAGAACAAGCTGCAGGCGGCCTGGCAAGGTCCCTACAAGGTGGTAACCCAACTGGGGGATACCACCTATGTGGTTGTCAGCTGCGCAGACACCAGAATCCAGCGGACGTTCCACGTCAATATGCTGAAGGCCTTCCATGAGCGGCCGGAGACGGTGGACGCCATATGCGCGCCGGCTGCCGAGGAGACGGAACCGTTTCTTTGGAAGAACTTCCGGGGGTAGCCAGGCAGCCTTCCGGGGTGGATCAGGTGCAGCTGGGGGAGGAGTTAGGACCCGAGAAACAGGCGCAGGCGCGGCAGCTGCTTCTCGCCTACCCGGGGGTTTTCTCGGCTCTCCCGGGATACACGGACCAGGCCATCCATCAGGTGGACACGCCCGGTCAGAGACCCCTTCGGCAACCTGCATACCGGCTCCCGGAAGCGGTCCGCGAGTCCATGCGGGCCGAGATCCGGGAGATGCTGGAGCTGGGGGTCATTGAACCGTCGGCCAGTCCATGGGCGTCGCCCGTGGTCCTGGTGCCCAAGAAAGACGGTACCACCAGGTTCTGCGTCGACTATCGGCGGATAAACGATTGTACCATTACGGACGCTTATCCGATGCCCCGAGTCGACGAGTTGCTAGACCAGATCTCCGGGGGTCATTTTTTGACCACGGTGGATCTGTGCAAGGGGTATTGGCAGATTCCCCTTGCCGAGGAGGCGACCCCGAAGTCGGCCTTCATCACCCCGTTCGGCTTGTACCAGTTTCGAGTCATGCCGTTCGGGATGAAGAACGCCCCTGCTACCTTTCAGCGGTTAATCGATCGCCTCCTCGATGGCCTCCAGGGGTTCGCTTGCGCCATCTATAGCCAGACCTGGGAGGAACATCTGGACCATGTAGGGACTGTCCTGGGCCGGATTAGGGACGCCAACCTGACCCTGAAGCCGGAGAAATGCAAAGTGGGGATGGCCGAAGTGCAGTATCTGGGCCACCGGGTGGGGTGCGGGATACAACGGCCAGAGCCCGCCAAGATAGAGGCCATTCTAGACTGGCCCACCCCTGTGACCAAGACCCAGGTACTCGCCTTCCTGGGTACCGCGGGGTACTACAGAAAATTTGTACCCCATTACAGTGACCTGGCCAAACCCCTGACTGACCTGACCAAGAAATCCCTGCCCCGCCAAGTCCTGTGGTCCCCGGAGTGCGAACAGGCCTTTCGGCAACTGAAGGCCGCCCTGACCCAAGCTCCCCTGCTGGCAGCTCCCAACTATAACAAACGTTTTGTTGTTCACACAGACGCGTCCATGTTCGGACTGGGAGCTGTCCTAAGTCAAGTGGGGGACGACGGGGGGGATCATCCGGTGGCGTTCATCAGCCGGAAGCTGTTGCCACGAGAGGTGGGGTATGCTGCAGTGGAGAAGGAGTGCCTGGCCTTGGTCTGGGCCCTACGAAAGCTCCAACCCTATGTCTACGGTCGGTCCTTCACCGTGATGACCGACCATAACCCCTTGGTATGGCTCAACCGGGTGGCGGGGGAGAACGGCCGCCTGTTGCGGTGGAGCCTGGCTCTCCAACCCTTCAATTTTACAATTCAATATCGGCCCGGGTCGCAAAACGGTAACGCAGATGGGTTATCGCGGCAGTCGGCCCGGGAACCAGGGGATTGGGGAGCCCCGACTACCTCGGTATGACCCGTTGGGGTCCAACCGAGTGCGTCGGACCTTGGGGAGGGGGAGGAGTGTCACGGAATGGCTCAGCACCCTCAGCCAGGGGCGGTGCAGGGACAGTAAAATGGCCATGGACAATTAGGTGCGGTGGCACGCACGGAGTTTTAAAGTATGTTTATTTAGATGGGGTTATGTGTGGTGTAGTAAAGTGTCCCCGTTTGCGTTGTGAAATGTATTTCCCTGTGTTTGCCTTGCCCGCCGCCATTTTCCGATTGCCTCGTGGCCGTTATCAGATTCTTCGAATCGGAAAATGGCCGATTCGAACCATCCGGTTCGAATCGTAAAATGGCCGATTCGGACCATCTGGTCCGAATCGGCGACTCCCCGAACTGTAATGGCCAATGGGTCCCGGGAGGGCGGGCAGGGATTCCCATTGTATTGTAATTTGTGTGAAGTTGATAAATGCCTGAGCTGTGAATAATAAAGCCAGATTTAGCAGTGCATCCAGCCTCGTCTGATGTGTTATTTCTCCGCCGTGCTTTACCTTCTGAGTATCCCCCGCGGTCTCAGGGTACGGTGTCCTAGACGATCCGATCCGAACCGAGCGCTCTGTGCCTGCATCGAGCATCAGGGCAGAGGCGCAGCGTATGAGGTTCGGTTCCCAGACCATCAGACGGAGATCCGATCCGAAGGGCGCGGCTGTGTACCGCGCTTCGGTATTGCGAGGGACTGCGGTAAGATACGAAGACTCTGCCGATTCCCGCAAGGTCCGAAGCTGCATCCAGTTCAGATCCGAAAAGTCCTTCACCGGAGATACGAAGATTCACCCGCACCTGGATCGGAAACGTTTCCCGCATAAGATCCGAAACGTTTCCCACATAAGATCCGAATATTCCTCCGCGGCTGACAGATCCGATCTCCACAGACGTCCCACACCCACAAGGTCAGTGAACCAGCTGCTCGGGACGCTGAGTACCGTATGGCTCAGTGGTCGGGCTGGTTCTAGGCAGGGGTCCCCTCCACCGCCCGCTAACCCTTCCCGGGGTCACGCCAGGCCGCACGAGACGCCGAGTGTGCGTCACTCGGTAGTCGGGCCAGCGGTAAGCGACGGGGCCACGCAGATAGAGCACCCGCAGGCGGAACAACATCCCATTCCGTCATAGTTTCTAAATTTTGTCCTGAGTTTAGCAATACCCAATGTTTACATATTCCTTGCTTTTTTCCTTATCTAAGGCTGGGGTCAGACCAGCGCATTTTTAACGTGCGTTCTGGCGCACTTAATCACGGTCGCACTAGCAGCAAATGACAGCCAATATACGAAGTACGGTCGCACGAAAGTCCAGCCGCGCAACGCAAGTGGAAAATGAATGCATTTTTTCGAGAACGCAGAACCGCTAGTACTGATGTACAGAGTGCGCTGCGTCCGCTAGTGGTGTGTGTGTGTGTGATTTGGAGACGTCAGACCCTGCTCGTGTCCGGCCAACATAACGTCCAGACGCAAAAAGTTTCCTGGTTTGGATTCGTAAAACATCACGCACATAAATGCGCATCGTATGACCATTTTCGCATATTCCGTGAAAAAATACATCAATGCGTTCGGACGCACTTTTTTAACGTTCGCGTGTAAAAATGCTTTCGTTTGACCCTAGCCTTATGCAACGATAAGTGCAAGTAGCACTTTGCCATTTCCAAAGGGTTTATTTTCAAAATTAGTGATAGTGACATTGAAACACTGATATCTGTCACTAATTCCTGAAAAACCCTCCACATATACATTTTTTTTAAAAGTACACAACCCAAGGTATTAAACTTGGGGTATTTTGACTCTTTCCATGCAACCATTTTACCACAAATCTATGAAAAATGTGAGAAAAAAACTTTTTTGGGTGATTTTTTTTTTTTTACAGAGTGCAATTTAAGAATACTTGTACTGAGAACTTTAAGGTTTACTGCCAAAAGCACCCCAAAATATGTTCAGCAACATCTTCTGAGTAAATTAATACCACCTATGTAGGTATTTTGGGTCATTTGGGGGCTAAAAGGCCTTATTTGGGGGTGCGCATTTCAGTTTTCCATCTTGGAATTTTCACATTTCGTCATCATGCACCCATGTCCTATTTGGGACATTTTTGAAGCCGATCAAAGTAATTTACCCCCATCAAACCATATATTTTTAGAAAGGGCACACCCTAGGGTACTTCAAAGTTGTATTTTATCACTTATCATTATGACGGAATGGAGATGTTTCTGAGCAGCGCCTCTGCCCTGATGCTCGATGCAGGGTCGGCGCGCTCGATTCGGATCGGATGGGCACCGTACTCTGAGGCCGCGGAGGACACTCAGATCCGAAATACGGCGGAGAATCAAGCCACACCAGACAAAGCTGAATGCACTGCAGGAACTGGGTTTATTGTTTACAGTACAGACTTTTATTACTTCTTATCATAATAGAATACAATGGGACTCCTTGCCCGCCCTCCAGGACCCATTGGCCCTTAGCCTTCAGGGAGTCGCCAATTCGGACCGGATGGTTCGAATCGGCCATTTTCCGAATCGAAATTCCAACTGCGCCACAAGGATCGGAAAATGGCGGCGAGCAAGGCAAACACAGGGGAAATACATACACCATAACCAACGGGAAAACACTTTATTAACACCACACAATGTCATATCTAAATTAAAACTGGTAAACGGGGTGCGTGCCACCACACCCAAGTGTCCATGTCCCCACTGTCACTGCACCGCCCCTGGCTGAGGGTGCTGGGCCATCCCGTGACACTCCTCCCCCCCCCAAGGTCCGACGCACTCGGTTGGACCCCACCGGGTCGTGCCGAGGTAGTCGGGGCTCCCCAATCCCCTGGTTCCCGGGCCGACTGTCGCGATAACCCATCCGCGTTACCGTTCTGCGACCCGGGCCGATATTGGATGGAAAAGTTGAAGGGTTGGAGAGCCAGGCTCCACCGCAACAGGCGGCCGTTCTCCCCCGCCACGTTGAGCCATACCAAGGGGTTATGGTCGGTCATCACGGTGAAGGACCGACCGTAGACGTAGGGTTGGAGCTTTAGGGCCCAGACCAGGGCCAGGCACTCCTTCTCCACGGCAGCATACCCCACTTCACGTGGCAACAACTTCAGGCTAATAAACGCCACCGGATGATCCCCCCGTCGTCCCCCACTTGACTCAGGACAGCTCCCAGTCCGAACATGGACGCGTCTGTGTGGACAATAAAACGTTTATTATAGTTGGGAGCTGCCAGCAGGGGAGCTTGGGTCAGGGCGGCCTTCAACTGTCGAAAGGCCTGCTCGCACTCCGGGGACCACAGGACTTGGCGGGGCAGGGATTTCTTGGTCAGATCAGTCAGGGGTTTGGCCAGGTCACTGTAGTGGGGTACAAATTTCCGGTAGTACCCGCGGTACCCAGAAGGCCAGGACCTGAGTCTTGGTCACAGGAGTGGGCCAATCCAAGATAGCCTCTATCTTGGCGGGCTCCGGCCGCTGTATCCCGCACCCCACCCGGTGGCCCAGATACTGCACCTCGGCCATCCCCACCTTACACTTCTCCGGCTTTAGGGTCAGGTTGGCGTCCCTAATCCGGCCCAGGACAGTCCCTACATGCTCCAGGTGTTCCTCCCAGGTCTGGCTATAGATGGCTATGTCATCCAGGTACGCGCAAGCGAATCCCTGGAGGCCATCGAGGAGGCGATCGATTAACCGCTGGAAGGTAGCAGGGGCGTTCTTCATCCCGAACGGCATGACTCGAAACTGGTACAGGCCGAACGGGGTGATGAAGGCCGACTTCGGGGTCGCCTCCTCGGCAAGGGGAATCTGCCAATACCCCTTGCACAGATCCACCGTGGTCAGAAAATGACCCCCGGAGATCTGGTCTAGCAACTCGTCGACTCGGGGCATCGGATAAGCGTCCGTAACAGTACAGTCGTTTACCCGCCGATAGTCGACGCAGAACCTGGTGGTACCGTCTTTTTTGGGCACCAGGACCACGGGCGACGCCCATGGGCTGGCCGACGGCTCAATGACCCCCAGCTCCAACATCTCCCGGATCTCAGCCCGCATAGACTCGCGGACTGCTTCCGGGATCCGGTAGGCGGGCTGTCGGAGTGGTCTCTGGCCGGGGGTGTCCACCTGATGGACGGCCTGGTCCGTATATCCCGGAAGGGCCGAGAAAACCCCCGGATAGGCGAGCAGCAGCCGCCGCGCCTGCGCCTGTTTCTCGGGCCCTAGCTCCTCCCCCAGCTGCACCTGCTCCACCCCGGAAGGCTGCTTAGCTACCCCCGGAGTTCCTCCAGGGGAAAGGGCTCCGCCTCCTCGGCCGCCGGCGCACATATGGCGTCCACCGACTCTGGCCGCTCATGGAAGGCCTTCAGCATATTGACGTGGAACGTCCGCTGGATTCTGGTGTCCGCGCAGCTCACAACCACATAGGTGGTATCCCCCAGCTGGGTTACCACCTTGTAGGGACCTTGCCAGGCCGCCTGCAGCTTGTTCTGCCGCTGTGGTTTCAACACCAGAACCTTCTGTCCCACACAGAACGAGCGGCTGCACGCAGCGCGATCGTACCACGCCTTCTGCTGAGCCTGGGCCGTCTCCATGTTCTCCTGCACGAACCCCTGGAGGTCCGCCAAGCGCTCCCGCAACTTCAGAACGTACTCCACCACGGGAACACCGTCCTCCGCCGGCGGTCCCTCCCACTGAGCCCTAACCAGATCCAGAGGACCCCGCACCCGGCGTCCATATAGCAGCTCAAAGGGCGAGTACCCGGTGGATTCCTGCGGAACCTCCCGGTAGGCGAACAGCAAGTGGGGAAGATACTTCTCCCAGTCCCTGTTCTCATGCACAAAGGCCCGGATGAGCTGCTTCAGGGTCCCGTTGAACCGCTCGCACAGCCCGTTGGTCTGGGGGTGATACGGGGCGCTGTGCAGCGCCTTAACGCCACAGAGACGCCAGAGCTGTTGGGTGAGCTCAGCGGTAAACTGGGTACCCTGATCGGACAGGATTTCCCGGGGAAACCCCACCCTCGTGAACACCCTGAGGAGCGCGTCCGCTACGGTGTCCGCCTGGATGTTGGCCAAGGCCACAGCCTCGGGGTACCGGGTGGCATAATCCACCACGGTAAGAATATACCTCTTACCGGTGGCACTGGGCCGTGGTAACGGCCCTACGATGTCAACCGCCACCCGGCTAAAGGGCTCCTGGATGATGGGCATGGGGTGCAGGGTCGCTTTCGGATGGTCCCCAGCCTTCCCAGCCTTCTGGCAAACTGGGCAGGTGCGGCAATAGTCGCGGGTGTCGTTGCTAAGGCGGGGCCAGTAGAACGCGCGCGCCAACCTGTGCCGGGTCTTCGACTGGCCTAAGTGACCTGAAAGGGGAATGTCGTGGGCCAAGCGCAGAAGCTCCTGCCTGGGTCCTTGCGGCCACCCAGCTGCTTCTGCGGAATCTGCTTCTTCTTGGCCCCCTCCCTCACGGTGTAGCGGTACAGCAGCCCGTCCTCCCACTCCACCTTGTCTTTCCCCTGGCCGTCCAGACCCTGCCCAGCCCGGTCCCGGTAGCCCTGTAATGTGGGGTCGGTTTGCGTCTGGTGGCGCAGAGTCTCCGGGGTGCACCACGGGGAAGGGAGGACAAGCGAAGGGGAAAGCAGCAGGTCCCGTCGAGGTCGGGGAGGGGGTGACGGACTGGGAGGTCGAGAAGGGCCTGGGGTTTTGGCCTGTCGGGGAGGTCGGGGAGGTCGGTGAGGGTTGGGGGGTCTCGGAGGTCGGGGCGGTTTGGGGGGTTTGGGAGGTTTGGGAGGTCGGGATGGTGTTGGTGGAGGTCTCACCTGGGTCCCGTTCGGAGTGCCCTGGTCGTGGCGTCGGCTCTGCTGCCTAGTGGTAACCGGGGTAGCTGCATCTGTGGAGTAAGCGGATACTAACTGCCCCAGATCATTCCCCAGGAGCACCTCGGCCGGCAGGTGTCTCAGCAACCCCACCCGCACCTCTTTCTCCCCGTTCCCCCAGTCCAGGTACACCCGGGCCGTCTCCAGCCGGAGCACTTTCCCTCCCGCCACCCGTACCGCTACAGTGCTCTGCAGGCAGTCGCTTGGCGGGACCAAGTGTGGCCGGACGAGGGTGATGGTCGCCCCGGAGTCTCGCAGCCCCTCAGCGGGCCGCCCATTTATCCACATCGCCTGGCGGTGGTGTCGGCGGTTGTCATCCGCGGCGGCTTGCACGGGGTCGGCTTCGTGCAACTGCTCCCACCATTCCTCCGGGGCCTCCGGCCACGGAGCTCCGGCGTCGCAACAATGGGCCGCCAGCGATGGCCTGGCGGCCGGCCGGGTCAATTCCGGGCGGTTGGGGCAATGTTGTTTGTAGTGCCCCTCCTGGTTGCACCCGTAACAGCGGACATTAGCCATGTTGGTGGGCCGGCTGGGAGCCCGTGCTACAGGCGCCCGGACCACTGGTGGTGGAGGAGGTGGAAGTAGTGGGGCGGGTAGAATGGGACGGCTGGCCAGGGGCCGCTCCCCCCCGTCAGCTTCCGGGTGTCCGTGTACTCGTCGGCCCAGGTGGCCGCTTGCTGCACCGTATAGGGCTTCTTATCGCGCACCCACTCTCGGACAGCGGAGGGTGTGTGCTCGAAGAACTGCTCGAGCAGCAGCAGTTGGGTGATCTCGGCCACCGACTCCGCTTGGCTTCCCGAGAGCCAGGTGCGCAGGTCCCTCTGCAGCCGATGGGCCCACTCCACGTGAGTGGCGCCACTGGGCCGGCGGGATTCCGGAACTTCATCCGGCTGGCTTCAGGGGTCACGGCATACCTACTCAGCAGCGCCTGCTTGACGTGCGAGTAGCTAGTGGCCTCGTCATCCGGCACCGTGCGATAGGCCTCGGCGGCCCGACCGGTCAGCTTGCTCGCCAGGATCCGGATCCAGTCGGCGCGGTGCACTTCATGCACCCGACACAGGCGCTCAAAGTCCTGGAGATAGCTTTCAATCTCTTCCTCAGCTTCCCGGAACTCCTTGAACGCCTGGAACGGCACTTTCCGGTCGGAATATCGGTCCGATGGCGAGCGGCTACTCCGCCGGCTTCGCACTTCGGCCAGCCGCAGTTCGTGCACCCGCTCTCTCTCCCTCTCTTCTTCCTGACCGAGTTCCCGACCCAGTTTCCTCAGTTCCGCTTCCGATGGAGCCGGACCCATCATGGAGATCCGCTCCCGCATCTTCCGGCAGAATTCGCTGTCCTCGGCCTCAGGGACGGCAGCCGGTACTGGGTCCGCGGGCAACTCCGCGAACGCCTCCGCCTGATCTATCCTCCTCAACTCCTCTATCAGGGTCTCCCGACTCTTGGAGCCCGGGACACCGCCCCGATTCTCCAACATCCCGCGCAGGACGTCCCGCTTATAGGCGGAATATTTGATCATGATGAGGGTCCCCCTGGGGTCTGCAGAGAGCGATCCCACCGCTGCCACCAGTATGACGGAATGGAGATGTTGTTCCGCCTGCGGGTGTGCTCAATCTGCGTGACCCCGTCGCTTACCGCTGGCCCGACTACCGAGTGGCGCCCACTCGGCGTCTCGTGCGGCCTGGTGGCCCTAAGGTAGGGTTAGCGGGCGGTGGAGGGGACCCCTGCCTGGAACCAGTCCGACCACTGAGCCATACAGCACTCAGCGTCCCGAGCAACTGGTTCCTTGTCCTGGCGAGTGTGGGACGCCTGCGGGAATCAGCCCTAGCGGCCGCGGAGGAAGATTCGGATCTTATGGGGAAACGTTTCGGTTCTTAGGTGGGAAACGTTTCCGATCCGGGGGCGGGTGTCTCTTCGGATCTTGAGCGGTGGTGATTCGAGTCGGGGAGGGTTGGCGGGTCGGATCGGAACTGGAGGGCTTCGGATCGGTAGGGAAGGGCGCTTCGGATCGGTAGGGAAGGGCGCTTCGGATCTGGTGGGACCAGTGGGAAATTCGGGCCTTACCGCAACGGTCGATGCGCGGCTCCCGGCGGGGCCGTTCGGTTCGGATCGCTGTACTTCTCCGATCGAATATTCCTGAGCAGCGCCTCTGCCCTGATGCTCGATGCAGGGTCGGCGCGCTCGATTCGGATCGGATGGGCACCGTACTCTGAGGCCGCGGAGGACACTCAGATCCGAAATACGGCGGAGAATCAAGCCACACCAGACAAAGCTGAATGCACTGCAGGAACTGGGTTTATTGTTTACAGTACAGACTTTTATTACTTCTTATCATAATTAGAATACAATGGGACTCCTTGCCCGCCCTCCCAGGACCCATTGGCCCTAGCCTTCAGGGAGTCGCCAATTCGGACCGGATGGTCCGAATCGGCCATTTTACGATTCGAACCGGATGGTTCGAATCGGCCATTTTCCGAATCGAAATTCCAACTGCGCCACAAGGATCGGAAAATGGCGGCGAGCAAGGCAAACACAGGGGAAAATACATTACACCATAACCAACGGGAAAACACTTTATTAACACCACACAATGTCATATCTAAATTAAAACTGGTAAACGGGGTGCGTGCCACCACACCCAAGTGTCCATGTCCCCACTGTCACTGCACCGCCCCTGGCTGAGGGTGCTGGGCCATCCCGTGACAATCATGCACTAGCTCTTTTTCAAACTTTCAGGTAGTCACTTTTTGTGTTATTTTTTCACACACATTGTACTTTAGGCATGAATTGTCAAATCCAGTTATGGGTTACTGCCAAAAAACACCCCAAAAAAATGTTCAGCAACATCTTCTGAGTAAAGTGATACCATCCATATATAGATTTGTTGGGTTGTTTTTGGGGTGCTACACCAATCTTCTGACATGTGCTTCAGTGACGTGTGGTGAGGTCAGTGGTTGGTGAGGCACTGGCTAGTATCAGAGCCAGATATACACAGAGTTATGCAGTCGCAATTTACGCATTTGATTATTGTTATATAGGAAAATAGTGTTTCACTATTTATAAAGTAAAGTTCGCATTTTGTTTTTTAGTTCTAAGAGCATGCACTTTCAATACTAACTAATAGAGGGCGCTTTTACAACTCTTACTTTAAAGTCAAGTTTGCATATTATTTTTTAGTTCTAAGATCATGCACTTACAATACTGACCAACAGAGGGGGTATTACACACATGCTGATTGCTGAGCTCTGCCTGCCCACCCTCCTACGACTGACGAGGACAGTCACATGACTGTCCTACGTCAATCAATCCATGGGGAGCTCTGCCTTCCATGAGGGGCGGTTTTTTAAAAAAAATTATTGCCAGAAAGGTTTTTATATTTGAAATGTTTACACCCCAAAGTATTGCATATGGAGTGCTTTGATGCCACGGATGCAACGGTTCTAGCCCAAAACATTTGAGAAGGTGTGTGGCGGTAATTATTCAATTTTTTTATTTTTACGCCCACATTAGATTTAGACTGTGATTTAGCAGACACTGTTGTCGGTTACTGCATGAAAACTCTCCAGATTGTCTTCTGCAAGGTCTCCTGGGTACACCCATGCATAGATCTGCCAGATCATCCCCACCCATATGCCGGTTATAGGCTTTGATGCACACTGGCTTCCTGATGCGCTCAGCTCTGCCACGTACAGAGACCTCAACAGACCTCTCAGAGTGGATGGTGGATAGAAGGTATACATCCTTCTTGTCTCTGTACTTGACCGCCAACAGCTCCTCTTGGCGCAGAGCTGAGGGCTCCCCCCTTTTTAGCCGGGTGCGAACAAGCTGTGCTGGGAAACCTACGCGGTTCTTGCGAAGAGTACCGCATGCTGCTGTATCAAAACAATACAGCAGCTTGAACAAAGGGACACTCGTATAAAAATTATCAACATACAAGTGGTACCCTTTGTTCATCAGGGGAAAAAGTAGGTCCCACACAATCTTGCCACTGGTTCCCATGTGTTCTTGGCAACCTGGAGGGTCAAGGCTACTATCCTTTCCCTCGTACACCCGGAAGGCCTGAGTATACCCACTCTCGCTGTCACAGAGCTTATACACCTTCACTCCATACCTGGAGCGTTTGGAAGGAATATACTGCTTGAATCCCAGCCTTCCCTTGTATTTCATTAGGGATTCATCCACGTAGATATTCCTTCCAGGTGTATAAGCCTCTGCAAACCTGGCGGCGAAGTGGATAATCAGGGGGCGGATTTTATTCAGCCTGTCAAACTGGGGATGCTCTCTAGGAGGGCACAGGCTGTTGTCACTGAAGTGCATGAAACGCAAAATGTTTTCATACCTTCTAGGTGACATTGATTGGGGGAAAATGGGGGTAGAGCATATGGGGCTACTGCGTAGGTTTCTCAGCACAGCTTGCCCGCACCCGGTTAAAAAGGGGGGAGCTGAGAGCATCAGGAAGCCAGTGTGCATCAAAGCCTATAACCGGCATATGGGTGGGGTTCATCTGGCAGATCAGCTGCTCCAGCCCTACCAGATTATGCGGAAGTCAAGGGCCTGGTACAAAAAGGTTGCAATTTACCTGATGCAAATTGCAACCCACAATGCCTTTCTGCTCTGCAAAAAGGCAAACCCCGGAGTGACACTGTCCTTTTTACAGTTTCAGCTCCAGGTCATTTCGGGGCTTTTGTACCAGGATGCACCTGCTCCCCAGGCGGTGATGGGGGACAGAGTTGGGGCTACACATTTTATTTATAAAATCCCCCCTACTGAGGGCAAACAGAGACCCCAAAAAAGATGCAGGGTGTGTTTCAAGAGGGGGCAGAGGAGAGACACAATTTTTTACTGCCCAGAATGCCCTGGACAACCCGGTCTGTGTCTTGGGGACTGTTTCAAGCTATATCACACTGTGCGTGATCTGTAAAAAAAAAATCCATTCTATTTTTTCTTACACTCCAGTTAGTTCAGTTCAGTTTAGTTTATTTTTCTTTTACTGCACCAGACTTTTACATTTTATTCCTACATTTTTATGTTCTACAATTGGTGCTGTATTTTGCCAAAATCTTTGCTAACCTATGCATGGGGGGGCATGGGTGTACTCAGGAGACCTTGCAGAAAACAACCTGGAGAGTTTTCATGCAGTAACAAACAACAGTGTCTCCTAAATCACAGTCCAAAACTGATGTGGGTGTAAAAATCAGAAAATTTAAAAATTACCGCCACACACCTTCTCAAATGTTTTGGGCTAAAACCGTTGCATCCATGGCATCAAAGCACTCCATATGCAATACCTTGGGGTGACAACATAACAAATATAAACAATTTTCTGGCAATAATTCAAACTGGGGTATGCGGTAGACCCAAAACCAAAGATAGGCCTAGCTGAAGAAATAATCTCAATTTCAACTCCAATGACAAAGTCATAAAAATTGTATTTGAACCTTCCCAAAATCCTGGCAAACCTATGCATGGGGGGCATGGGTGTACTCAGGAGACCTTGCAGAAAACAACCTGGAGAGTTTTCATGCAGTAACAAACAACCGTGTCTCCTAAATCACAGTCCAAAACTGATGTGGGTGTGAAAATCTGAAAATTGAAAAATTACACCACACACCTTCTCAAATGTTTTGGGCTAAAACCGTTGCATCCATGGCATCAAAGCACTCCATATGCAATACCTTGGGGTGTCAACATAACAAATATAAACAATTTTCTGGCAATAATTCAAACTGGGGTATGCGGTAGACCCAAAACCAAAGCTAGGCCTAGCTGAAGAAATAATCTCAATTTCAACTCCAATGACAAAGTCATAAAAATTGTATTTGAACCTTCCCAAAATCCTGGCAAACCTATGCATGGGGGACATGGGTGTACTCAGGAGACCTTGCAGAAAACAACCTGGAGAGTTTTCATGCAGTAACTAGGGATGAGCTGTTCGGTTCAATCTGTTCGGAGTTCGCATCGAACATCAGCTGTTCGCCGAACTACGAACATTTTCGCGTGTTCGGTTCGAGTTCGCCCCACAATGCACCACAATGGACCACAATGCACTTTTCCACTGGCAAATTTTGTCCAATCATGGGCTCACATAGCTATGTCCCGCAGCACATAATATAAGGCGTCCCTCACAGCCTCAGCATGTGTTTTTTGAGAGGAGATTGTTCTGTTAGTGTGTGTTCTCACTGCCAGCAGCTATTGTGGGGTCTCACTTCTACAAGATAGCTGGGAATTGTTGTAATCTGTGCGTTCTCACTGCCAGCAGCTATTGGGGGGGTCTCACTTCTAGCAGATATCTGGGAATTCTAATCTGTGTCTTGTCACTGCCACCCATCAGGGGGTCTCACTGATTTATATGAGGTTTCCGGGAATTTTAATCTGTGTTTTGTCACTGGCTGCCAGCTATCAGGGTGTCTCACTGAGTTATACCAGAGTTCTGGAAATCCTTAATCTAGATAACACAGTTGAATCAGAGTTCTGCATATCTCCAATTTTTATAACAGAGTTGAATCAGAGTTCTGTATATCTTTAATCTATATATCACTCACCATGTCAGAAAGACCAAAAAGGACAGGTAGACGCTCCCAGACACAGATAAGAGGGCAAGCAGCCTCTGTGTCGGAAGGCTGTGCCCCTGGTCGTCGTGGACGTGGTGCATCCTCTGCAGGGGCATGCTTGTCCTTGTTTCTAACTGGTGCTGGCCATTTTAAGAAGCAGTAACATACAGAGGATTTTGTGGATTGGCTAACCAGGCCATCCTCATCCTCCCAGTCCTCTGCCAGCCAGGCTTGTAGTTCTTTACAGTCCACCTCAGCTGCCAAAACATCTAATTCAGCCTCCATGTCCACAGCTACTCCTGCCGTAGCCTCACTATCATACACGGAAGAGTCAGCTGAATTGTTTGACTACAGTGACCGTGACATGCTGCTTGAGGATGCAGAGCAACTTAAGTGCTCTGATTCAAACTCTGAGGTTGAGGAAGAGAGTAAAATCAGCCTAGAGGAAGGGGGTGCCAGTGACACTCAAAGAACTGGCACTCATGTTCCCCCAGTAGCTGCAGCATATTGCGATGTTGACTCCAGTGACGAGGAGATAGGGGGTGATGAGGATGATGAGGTCACTGACTCCACCTGGGTGCCTGATCGAACAGAGGAGTCAAGGGAGGAGGAGGAGGCACATCAAAAACGAGGCAGAACGTCCTCTATGACCAACCGTAGCACTAGCCAGTCCAAGGCATCAGAAGTCACAGCTGCTCAGGTGCAGAGCGCTGTTGTCTCAAAGCACATGTACAAGAAGTCTGCTGTCTGGGAGTTCTTTAAGACGTGTGCAGCAGACCGCACCGTTGCTATTTGTAATCTATGTCAGATGAGGATCAAGCGTGGGAAAGACATCCCACGCTTGGGTACCACGTGCTTGAGGCGACATATGACCAATAGGGATGAGCCGAACACCCCTGTGTTCAGTTCGCATTCGAACTCGAACAATTTCAAAAGTTCGAGTTCGAACACAAACATGAACCGGACTCAATGCAAGTCAATGGGACTCGAAAGTTCGAATTTTAGAGTGCCCTCCAAGAGGGCATATATGCAAGATATTTGCCATAAAAAGTGTATGGGGGTCTGGGTAGTGCCCTGGGGGACAGGAAACAAGGACAAACATTTAAAAAAAGCCTTTTTAAAGGAACAGCGAGATTTCCATGAAATAAAGGTTAAGAATAAAAACAAAAAATTCCTTCAAATATCGTGCCTAGGGGGTCCCCATAACCAGCCCATGAAGTGGCAGATTTGTAGGATGTATAGAAACATTTAAAAACAAAAAAATGGGGGCGTTTGCCTTGATGGCAACCAAGATGGACGCGTGAGTGATTAGCTCCGTACCTCCACCGCGCTATTTGTTCGATTTAATACACCCTTCTGCACCATGGGTCGCAATAAAAAGAATCCGGAGGACCCCGGGCCATTTGGGACTCCGAGGAAAACGATTGTGGGGCCGCTGGACAACTATCTGCAACCCCCTGCGTCGCCACCGCCAGAGGTGCGGCCTACTGTTGGGACGGAGCAGACGAAACCAGGAGCTGATCTATCGGCGGCAGACCGCGTGGCCGAACTTATCGCCGGCCTCCCTACCCGCGATTATGTTCAGACCCTGCTGGACACGTTACAGATGACCCTGAACCAGGACCTGGCGAAGGTGCGAGAGGAAATGGGCGCGTTGGAGACCCGGGTGAAGGCCTTGGAGACGGCCCCTTCCAGGGCAGCTGCTGCAGATGGACGGAGGGACCCTGTGGAGTCACTCCAGACTCCCCCGATGGTCAATGAGGTATGGCGCCAGCTGGACGACCTCGAGAACCGCTCCCGACGCAACAACATCCGCTTGCGGGGGGCCCGGGAATCAATCTCCGATCTGGGTGCCTATCTTGCCCATATCTTCAACACCATACTAGCTGAACGCGCAGCATACCCCTCAAAAGAGACGCCTTTTCACCCTTACACCCTGTGTGCGACGATAACAGCCCTCCCCAAACCGGGGAAGGACCCCTCAGGATGTACCAGTTACAGACACATCTCTCTACTTAATAGTGACATTAAGATTCTGGGCCGTATCCTGGCTGATCGGCTCAAACGGTACCTACCAGGCTTGATCCATTCGGACCAGGTTGGGTTCATACTGGGTAGGGAACCAAGGGATGGCACGCAGAGGGCGATTAACGCCGTGTCGGCGGCTAAGCTCTCAGGTCAACGCCTCCTCCTGCTCTCCACGGACATGGAGAAGGCATTCGACAGAGTCCTTTGGCCCTTTCTTTTCCAGACGCTGAGGACTCTGGGCATGGGTCCAGCTTTCTTGACCTGGGTACAGGCGCTGAACACCTTCCCCACCGCCAGAATTAAAGTTAATGGGGCACTTTCTGCCAGCTTTTTCAATTGCCAACGGCATGCGCCAGGGCTGCCCCCTTTCTCCATTACTCTTCGCACTATCATTGGAGCCCTTCCTCGAAGCCGTACGCCGCAACTCCATAGTTCCGGGTCTGAAGGTTGTTGGCCGTTTTCACAGTCACTGCATATGCATATTGCATATGCATATTGTTTTTCCTGACTGACGCTCGTCGGTCTCTGCTGGCAGGTGGTGCGAGAGTTTGAAGTTTATGGCTAATTGGCGGGCCTCAAAATCAATATGTCCAGATCAGAGATACTGAACGTATCTGTCCCAGATGTGGAGGCCACGGGGGAATGGGACTCATTCCCCTTCCATTGGTGCGACGCTAAGATGAGGTACCTCCGGATTTGGCTCACCCCGACTCTACAGGATCTTTTTGCGCTTGTGGCGGAATGGAGTATCCGCCTGCGGTCCTGCTCTATCTGACCCCCTCTTTGGTGTTGCCAAGCCCGACTACCGAGTGGCACGGCACCCGGCGTCTCGAGCGGCTTGGGTAGAAGACCACGTGGCGGTGGAGATCTGGAGAGTAGATGGGGCACCCACGGTGGAAATCCGCCTGACTACCGAGTGGCACGGCACTCGGCGTCTCGGGCAGCGGATCTACTGACCATTGAAAGGCTGGAGACGGTCTGCATGGCGAACCGCGGTTCGGTAGAGTCTCCTTGAAGATGCAGGCACGGCGCTGCGTCGAGGTCCTGATTCGGGGTGGATGCGGTATCCCGAGGTCCCAATCCAAGGTGGCGCAATGGCGCGGCGAATCGATGTGCTGCTGCGGAGTTGAAGTGACCCGTTCCTGGGTGGTGGTGATATAGCCGGCGTGAAATGACAACACCAGACGAAGCTGTATGTATCAAACACTCAGATGATCTCATTTTATGGGTTTCCACAGGGTCATTTATACAACTTCACACAAACAGATTGCCCACTCCCCCACCCACACAACCAGCACTGATTGGCTCCTTTCCCAGCCTCCTGTTCCCTCTCAGGTCCCTTTCAGCCTCCCCATTGTCCAGGGATTAGGCAAATGAGGTCTTGGAAAAGCCTCCAAGCAGCTGGCTTGCTGTGTCCTCTATCTTGCCCTTTCAGGTTTCCCATTGTCCAGGGATTAGGCAGATGAGGTCTGGGAAAAGCCTCCAATCAGCTGCCCGCTGAATCCTCCATCTTGGGGCCAGGAGATCCTTTGTCTGGTGTAACCATGCTGGAATGGGCAAAATGGCGACGGGGAAAAACACATACAAACGTTTTCTTACACTTACTACAGTTACAATCACACAAGGTACATCTTAATACAGCACATCAAGTAAAACCACATCTAGCAAGGAAAATAAAACTGTTCATACATTGAAACGCACACTGCAAACGTTCAAAGGAAAACAAGTTCCTTTTAAAAATGTCTTGGGTTTGAGTCCTGGGTCTCGCTGTGCCGAGCCTCTTGGGTCATTCCGTGACACTCCTCCCCCTTTCCAAAGTCCTACGAGCCCGGTTGGACCCACACAGGTCGTATAGGGGGAGTCGGTGCAGTCTCTGCGGCCCATAGTCCGTGGGCAAGAGGCGAGCCGCCAGGCTTCTCCAGTGGTGCTCGCGGCCATGCCTGGCAGGTTGTAAGTCTTTCGGGGTACCCCCTCCGGAATAAGTGTCCCGTGGTTGGGGAGAGGTACCACCTGTGCCAACTCCAGTGGTCTCGGGTACTCGGGGTAAAAGGGGGCTAAAGGCACGTGCCCCAAGTGCCTTGGTCAGCCGTTGATAAAGACGGTGGCTGCAGGGGGCCTCCGGGCCAAAGGGTTGCAAGGAGGGGCCGGTTGGCAACCGGCTCTGCTCCATCACCAGCGCGTCGGCTGGGGTGGTGAATGCTGGAGAAGAATCACCCGGCAGGAGAAGGACGTCCTCCATCTCGGGTGAAGTTGGTGGCTGAAAATAAACCCGCTCAGGGGAATCCTCTTTCTGTTCCTCGGTGCCGATAAGGGAGAGTGGACAGAGGCCAGATGCACTCTGCCCCGTTGCCAGCGCTTCTGCTGGAGAGGGGGTACCGGAACAAGGTCCCGGGGGTTGGATGGGGTAAGCAGCTGCGAGGTCGGTAGCGCAGGGTTATCCTCGTTCTGCTCCTCAGGGCAGATGGTAAAGGATGGGCAGAGGCCAGCGGCACTCTGCCCCGTTGGCAGCTCTTCTGCTGAGAGGGTGGGGGCTGGGGCAACGTCCAAAGGGTCAGACGGGGTAAACGGTCGTGGGGTAGACAGTCCAAGGGTATCCCCCTCCTGCCCCTTGAGGCAGCTGGTGAAGGGTGGACAGAGGCCAGCGGCACTCTGCCCCGTGGCCATCTCTTCGGCTGGGTGGGGGTCCCCTTGCGGGAGGGCGGTTTCTTCACCCCCCGGGGCAAACAATGGCTGCAGGCCCCCCAGCCCGGGGGAACCATCTGTCTGCTCCTCCTGACAGACTGTAGGGGGTGGGCAAAGGCCAGCGGCACTCTGCCCCGTGGCCAGCTCTTCGGCTGGGTGGGGGTCTTCTTGCGGGAAAATGGTTTGTTCAACCCCCGGGGCAATCAATGGCTGCGGGCCACCCAGCCCGGGAAAACCATCTGTCTGCTCCTCCTGGCAGACTGTGAAGAGTGGGCAGAGGCCAGCGGCGCTCTGCCCCGTTGCCAGCTCTTCTGCTGGGCCCGCGGGCACGGCCACCGTGTCTTCCTGCGGGTTTAAGGGGATAGCTTCTGCTGTGGCCCCAACGGGGACCCATGGGAGCATCTCGGCCTCCCATACTTCAAGGTCCCTTGGACTGTCGGTCCCTTCAGCCGGACAGTCCCAGTACATGGGGCTTAGACCCGACTGCAGAACGCTGTCCAACAGTCTCCTGTAGGCCTTCTCGAGCTCCCATTCTCGCTCTACTAGGAACTCCAGTTCCTCTAACTCCGAGTCCCCGCTATCGTACGGGAACTCCTTTTCCCGTCGCTCCAGTATCTCCTCCGACCGCTCTTCTGTCTCTTCTCCGAACCCAGGGTCCTTGGCCATGCTCTCGTAGAGCAGCCCTGTGCCGCCGTAGTGGGGCCCTGTGGTGGAGGCGCCGTTGATGGTGCGGGGTAGCAGGGGGCCTGTTAGCCACCAGAGCGCGCGGTACGCGGCGTCCAGTGCAATCTCCTGCCGCACCAGGTATTGGAGCTCTGCCTCCCACTCCTCCGGGGGTCGATCTTGCAAGAACACTGCTCGGGCGTTATACTGCACCTGGTAGATGACAGCGGTGGAGGGAACATGGACATCATGGTAGTCCCTTTCATGGTACAGGGCCTCGTACCAAAGTTCTTGGCGGATCTCGTCCCGCCACTCATGCCCAGTGGGCTCCACTGTGGACCCGTGGTACCGATCCAGGCCCTCCTGCAGCCTTCTCGGAAATTCCGCCCTCGAGTCCGCGAATGTGCTGAGACAGTGGCACTGCCACTCGCTGGGGGGTGTGGCGTCCTCGGATGCAGCTCCAGGCGAGCTGTAAGCCTCCATCCAAGGGTCGCTGGGATGTGCGTTTTCCCCAATACAGGCTCCAGGCGAGCTGTAAGTCCCGAAAGGGGTATCGCTGGGGGGTGTAGATTCCCGGGGTGAAGCTCCAGTCGAGCTGTAAACCTCGACCCAGGGTCCTACGGGGTTGGGGACGGGGCCAGACAGTTCATCACTTTTTGCACAGATCGCCGCCATCCGCAACTCGTGCTGACGGTCCTTCTCCTCATTCGCTTTGAGGTCCATCATTAGTCGGCTCACCATGTCCTCGGAGGGGGTGAGGCCGAATACTTCAATTAGGGACCGAGCTCTCTGCCGAAGGGGTTCATTAGGGTCCTGAGTCAGGGTTGGGGTGCTCACCCTTTTCTGATCCATCCTGGTCAGCTCCTTCATTAGGGTTTTCCTATTTTTGTTGCCGGGAGTTCCTTCACGATTCTCCAACATGCCACACAGGACGTCCCGCTTGTAAGCGCTGTACCCGGCCATGATAGGGGTCTTCTTGGGGGTTGCAGAGAGCTTATCCCACCGCTGCCACCAGTGTGGCGGAATGGAGTATCCGCCTGCGGTCCTGCTCTATCTGACCCCCTCTTTGGTGTTGCCAAGCCCGACTACCGAGTGGCACGGCACCCGGCGTCTCGAGCGGCTTGGGTAGAAGACCACGTGGCGGTGGAGATCTGGAGAGTAGATGGGGCACCCACGGTGGAAATCCGCCTGACTACCGAGTGGCACGGCACTCGGCGTCTCGGGCAGCGGATCTACTGACCATTGAAAGGCTGGAGACGGTCTGCGTGGCGAACCGCGGTTCGGTAGAGTCTCCTTGAAGATGCAGGCACGGCGCTGCGTCGAGGTCCTGATTCAGGGTGGATGCGGTATCCCGAGGTCCCAATCCAAGGTGGCGCAACGGCGCGGCGAATCGATGTGCTGCTGCGGAGTTGAAGTGACCCGTTCCTGGGTGGTGGTGATATAGCCGGCGTGAAATGACAACACCAGACGAAGCTGTATGTATCAAACACTCAGATGATCTCATTTTATGGGTTTGAACAGGGTCATTTATACAACTTCACACAAACAGATTGCCCACTCCCCCACCCACACAACCAGCACTGATTGGCTCCTTTCCCAGCCTCCTGTTCCCTCTCAGGTCCCTTTCAGCCTCCCCATTGTCCAGGGATTAGGCAAATGACAGCTGGCTTGCTGTGTCCTCTATCTTGCCCTTTCAGGTTTCCCATTGTCCAGGGATTAGGCAGATGAGGTCTGGGAAAAGCCTCCAATCAGCTGGCCCGCTGAATCCTCCATCTTGGGGCCAGGAGATCCTTTGTCTGGTGTAACCATGCTGGAATGGGCAAAATGGCGACGGGGAAAACCACATACAAACGTTTTCTTACACTTACTACAGTTACAATCACACAAGGTACATCTTAATACAGCACATCAAGTAAAACCACATCTAGCAAGGAAAATAAAACTGTTCATACATTGAAACGCACACTGCAAACGTTCAAAGGAAAACAAGGTCCTTTTAAAAATGTCTTGGGTTTGAGTCCTGGGTCTCGCTGCGCCGAGCCTCTTGGGTCATTCCGTGACAGCGCTTAACTTTCATCCCCTACTGATGACAATCCGTGATGACCTGATACTCTGGAATACTAAATATCTCTTGTGGATGGGAAGGGTGGCAGTGTTCAAAATTAATGTATTACCTCGCATTCTCTACCTTCTACAAACTGTCCCGGTAGCGCTACCTGGATCTTTCTTTAAATCGTTTTGGTCAGAAATGATTAAATTTGTGTGGACGGGGCAGAAATCTCGATTACGCCTTTCGGTATTATGTAGACCAAAGGAAGCTGGCGGGCCTGGCACTACCAGACCTACTTATGTACTATAGGGCAATCGGTTGGTGGATTTGTCCTCCGCAGATGGTGGGAGCGGGTGGATGGATTTAGAGGGTGCAGATCTAACAGTACCGCTGTGGACGTTGCCATGGCTTCCACATAGAGCAGTGCCGAATATGGCACGTACCCACCCCCTACGGGTACCGGCCAAAATCCCTACAGCCAGGTAACCTAATGCCAACATCCTGACGGCCAACTTCCAGCCCGAACAAGTGCCGGACATACCAACTTCCCTACACGGCCAACTTCCAGACATCCATAATCCCAGCGGCTAACCCTAATACTAACACCCCATCCCTAGGTTTACGGGGTTAGGTCTAGGTTTAGGGGGGATATTGCTAGGTTTAGGGGGTTTAGTGCTAGGTTTAGGGAGGGTAGTGCTAGGTTTAGGGGGATAGTGCTAGGTTTAGGGGGTAGGGCTAGGTTTAGGGGGTAGGGTTAGGGCTAGGTTTAGGGGGTAGGGTTAGGGCTAGGTTTAGGGGGTTAGGGGTAACTTTAGGGGTTATGGCTAGGTTTAGGGGGTTAGGGTTATGTTTAGGGGGTTAGGTTTAGGTTTAGGGGGTTAGGGTTAGGTTTAGCGGGTTAGGCCTAGGTTTAGGGGGTTAGGGTGAGGGCTAGATTTAGGGGGGTGAGAGCTAGATTTACGGGTGTTAGGGTTAGATTTAGGGGGGTTAGGGTGAGGGCTAGATTTAGGGGTTTAGGGTGAGGGCTAGGTTTAGGGGCTAGGGCTAGGTTTAGGGGATAGGGCTAGGGTTAGGGGTGTTAGGGTTTAGGGCTAGGTTTAGGGGCTAGGGGTTAGGGTTAGGGCTAGGTTTAGGGGGTTAGGGCTAGGTTTAGGAGGTTAGGTAATAGGGTTAGTATTAGCCACTGGGATTTTGGATGTCTGGAAGTTGCCAGTCAGGGAGTTGTCTGTGTAGGGAAGTTGGCCATCAGGGAGTTGTCTGTGTAGGGAAGTTGGCGTCGGGATTTTGGCAGTAGGGAACCTGGTTGTAGGGATTTCGACCCAAACCCACCAACCTAGTAGGGGCAACACTGCGCTTATGGGAACGCTTGAAATTCTCCCACGCACTCTCCTCTAGCCCCTCTCCTTTACTGCCGCTGACGTTGAATCTCCTTTTTGCCCCCAGGGTTCGGCCCACGCTCCGACGACAACTTACAGAGGGAAACAGGCTTCTTGCCTTACATGTTGCTCACATCCCTACGTTAGAGGCCATTACATCGCGCATGGACCTCCCGCCCTTGTCATTCATGGATAGGTTTAATTTTAGCCACATCCGTCACTTCCTTGGCTACCAACCAGAGGGACATAGGTTGACACGAGCGCTCTCTCCATTTGAACGATACTGCTCACTCGGACTCACTTTGAACAATGGTATTTCCACCCTCTACGCCCTCCTCCAATCGAGAGATTCGGAATCCCCCCTCTTTATGAGTGTATGGGAGGCTGAACTAAATCTGACAATTTCGGATACGGAATGGAAAATGATCCTGTCTCTGACTCACCATGGCACGCGAGTGGTGAGATACCATGAAACATCTTATAAAATTCTGACTCGTTGGTATTACACGCCACTCTGCTTGTTTCAATTTACGGGAACGTCGGACCCCATCTGCTGGCGTTGTGGCAAGGACCTAGGCTCTTACCTCCACATATGGTGGTCATGTTCACTACTGCAACCTTACTGGACATGAGAGGGGGAGGTAATCAAAGAGGTAACCGATGTCTCATTGGATCATACTCCTCGGACTTTCCTCTTATTGCTAAAGGGGCCAATCAACGGCCTCATTTAGGAAATCGGTGGCTTTCTGCCTATTGTTGGCGGCACGCCATCTGGTACCCGAGACACTGGAGACGCCAATCGGTCCGCTCCCTTGGGAATGGATTTCTCAAGTGGACGAGATGTTCCGATTGGAGGAACGGATAGACACGCGCGAAGACTAGGGATGAGCCGAACACTCCCCGAGTTCGGTTCGAGCCCGAACCCGAACTTCCCAATTGTGCGGGACCGAACCCGAACCCGAACTCGAACCCCATGCAAGTCAATGGGGCTGAAAATTTGGTTTTTTAGAGTGCCCTCCAACAGGGCATATATGCTACATATTTGCCATAAAAGGTGTATGGGGGTCCGGGTAGCGCCCTGGGGGACAGGAAACAAGGACAAAAAGTAAAAAAAAAACATTTTTAAAGTGACAGTGAGTTTTCCATGAAATAAGGGTTAAAAATAATAACCAAAAATTCCTTCAAATATCGTGCCTAGGAGGTCCCCATAACCTGCCCGTGAAGCGGCGGATTTCTAGGATGTATAGAAACACTTAAAAACAAAAAAAATGATGTTTCATATGACGGTAAATGCTTTTCCTTTAATCTATCCATAAACAACTGCTTGGGGCGGCAGCCTGTATGAAAATACATTTTAGGACGCGCAGAAAACATTTAGTGATTTTTTGGGCTAAATTATTGTGAAACTTATGCAGACTTTGGATGAAAGTAATAATAGGTGCTTTAAAATTGGGCTTTTAGGCTAGGGTCAGACGAGCGCAATATTAACGTGCGTTTAGCCGCACTTAATCGCGGCCGTGCTAGCAGCAAATGACGTCCAATGCCGGGCAGCATACGAGGAACGGCCACACGAAAGTGCGGCCGCGCAACGCAAGTGGCAAACGAACGCATTTTTTCGAAAACGTCAAACTGCTAGTACTGACGTACAGAGTGCGCTGCGTCCGCTAGCAGCGTGTGTGTGTGATTAGGAGAGGTCAGACGCTGCTAATGTCCAGCCAACATCACGTCCAGATGCAAAAAGTGTTTTATTGCTGATCCATACAAAATCACGGACGAACATGCGCATCGTATGACCGCTATCGCGTATTCCGTGAAAAAATACGTCCATTCGTTCGAACGCACATTTTCACGGACAACGCGAAAAATGCGTTAGTCTGACCCTAGCCTAAGCGTTGGCAACAGTGCCGTCACACCGTAACCCCTCTGAGGATATGAATCTGATACAGGCGTCAGTGGCAGTGCACCCAGATATTGTGCCTTTAGTGCCAGGCATGCAAGTACTATCATACAGTAACCTCTCTGTGGTATTGTGGAAGAGTGCAGGGGTGGACCATGCGGTCCTATATTAAAAAGATATGAATCTGGGAATGGGGCATCAGTGCACCCAGAAATTCTGCCTTTGGTGCAAGACTGCCAGGGCAGCAAGTATCATCATACAGTAACCCCTCTGTGGTATGGTGGAAGAGTGCAGGGGTGGACCATGTGGTCCTATATTGAAAAGTTTTTGATCTGGTAATGGGCGTCAGTGCACCCAGATATTGTGCCTTTAATGCCAGGGCAGCAGGTATCATCATACAGTAACCCCTCTGTGTTCTTGTGGAAGAGTGCAGGGGTGAACCTTGCGGTCCTATATTAAAAAGATATGCATCTGGTTAAGGCGTCAGTGCACCCAGATATTCTGCCTTTGGTGCAAGACTGCCAGGGCAGCAAGTATCATCATACAGTAACCCCTCTGTGGTATTGTGAAAGAGTGCAGGGGTGGACCATGTGGTCCTATATTGAAAAGTTTTTCATCTGGTAATGGGCGTCAGTGCACCCAGATATTGTGCCTTTAATGCCAGGCCAGCAAGTATCATCATAAAGTCTGAATCTGATAAAGGAGTCAGTGCACCCAGATATTGTGCTTTTGGTGCCAGACTGCCAGCAAGTACTATCATACAGTAACCCCTCTGTAGTATTGCGGAAAAGTGCAGGGTTGGACCCTGCGGTTCAAAAAATTAAAATGATATAGATGTGGCACAGGCGTCATTGCAGCCAAATATTGCGCCTTTCATGGCAGCAAGTGCATTCACACCGTAACCCTTTTGTGGTATTGTGGAAGAGTTCAGTGCTGGAGGTTTTGTGAATGCAGAAGAGGACATCTCCTATCTATTCCAATACTTCAGCATCAGGGGATTGATAGCTGCTGATCCAGGACTGATTCATTTTTATAAATGTCAGCCGGTCTACAGAGTCGATGGACAGACGCACTCTTTTGTCTGTGACAAAACCTCCAGCGGCACTGAACGTCCTTTCGGAAAGCACGTTAGATGAAGGGCAACCTAGTAGTAGCATAGCATATTGGCTAAGTTCTGGCCAGTGATCCAATCTCAACACCCAGTAAGCCAGTGGATCATCTGCTGGAAAGGTATCCAGGTCTGCCCTTGCCCCTAGGTAGTCCTGCACCATATGGTGAAGACACTGGCAATGGGTGCCTACATTTGACGACCTTGGGCCTCGTGGACTAAAAAAATTTAAAAAAGCATCAGTCAAGTGGCCCCGGCCTTCACCGCTATTCCTCTGATCATCCGCAGCCTCAGAAGCACCTGTGTCAGCACTTGGTAATCTACCAGTGCCTGGAAAGGTGTTACACAAGTGTCGCTTTAGAGTAGGGATGTGCGTTTCGGGTTTCGGAATTTCGGAATTTTCACAAAATTTCCCGATTCGGGTCTTTCGATTCGGCCGAAAATCCGAAATTTTTTAGATCCGAAAAAGTCGAATCCGAACAGGTTTCCGAACCGAATCGAAAAATTTTCGGAATTTCGAATGGACTTGAAACGTGTCAAATCGAAATCTATTGCTTTGAAACGAGAACAGACTTTCCGAAAAAACGAAAAGTTTACCAAATCGAAAATTTTTCGGAATTTTCGAATGGACTTGAAATGTGTCAAATCGAAATTTATTTTCCCTCTATTCATGATTTCAGTTCCATTCGGGATTTCGGTACCATTTCGGTAAGTCTGGACATCGTATATTTAACTAGTATCGGTTATATGGCTGATTCTGTAAATTTTTTAATTGTTTCCAAAGATCCGATCAGAATATTCGTATTTTGGTCAGATCCGATTCGTCCGCGGGTCGCGCATGCGCGCGCGCGCGCGCACATGTCGTAACTTTATTGAGCCAGTTTTATTGACAACTTTTTGAACAAAATATTGTTTTTATTATTCTTCATGATGGCCGCTGCCAGAGAGGAGACCTCGTCATCATCTCATGATGAACCACCTGCACCCACTGGTGTATTTTGGCCTAGGCCGACTAGGCCCAGGCCTAGGGCGGCACTTTCTAGGGGGCGGCGGCCCGCACTGGGTTGCCCCACCCCTAAAAAAAAAAAAAAAAAATTTTTTTTTTTTTTACTTTTGCAAAGTATTTTACCAGGAAGGATACATTGAGATTTCACTAATTTACACTTTCAATTTCACTTTCCAGGGGGCAGCAAAAAACCTCACCACTAAATGGGTTACTCACAGAGCACCGAAATGACGCCAACGTTTTGGTGTTCTGTAGTTCCCTGCACTTAGGAGAATAAAATTTCCCCACCCTGCAGTGAATTCACCATTCACCGCAGGGTCCCCAAAGTGCATGGAGTCGGCCGCTGAATGCTGCCACCGCAAACCCGTGGCTTGCTGTTTTCAAAAGAACTACTGAACGAAAATGTCTGGAATTTACATATAAGATCCTATGATTGATAATAAAAAGTTCTGTTACAGAAAAAAGAAAAACTGCTATTAAAAAAAAGGGGGGGGGAAATTTTGCCCAAAAAAAAAACTGAAAAATGACTAAAAGGTACTAAAAAAAAATCAATAAGTAAAGACTTTTTACTGCAGATTAAAATAATAAATGATTTATTAGATATTGCATAAAAACGGGAATATTTTTAACATTGAAACCTATGGGGTTCGCCTGAATAAACCTGCTGATTGAAACCACCGAACATCAGGGCATTTCACTGCCATTTCTCTGAGTCTCAGTACCACATGACTGGCTGAACCACGTGAAACGCACGCGCGCAGCTGCCCGCCCTTTCGTTAACAGACTCTATTCTGGACTGAACACCCACCGGGAAGGGAATCAAAGCTACAGTGCACCCTCTGGTAGTGGCACCCCACTGCTGACAAGATGGCTCCACAGCATAATTGCTGTGTGCTCATATACACTCGGTTTGCTGGGAGTTTTACTGCAGTGGATTCTGATGCACTCATACACACTGCACATTGCATTGCTGGGAGTTTTATTGCTGTGGATTCTGATACGCTGACACACACCACACATTGCATTGTTGGGAGTTTTATTGCTGTGAATTCTGATGCTCTCATACACACCGCAAATTGCATTGCTGGGAGTTTAATTGCTGTGAATTCTGATGCTCTCATACACACCGCACATTGCATTGCTGGGAGTTTAATTGCTGTGGATTCTGTGATACACACTGCATATTACTGGGAGTTTTATTGCCCTGGATCTCTGGGATACGCTCATACACACTGCACATTACTGTGAGTTTTATTGCTGTGCAGTTCTGTGATATGCTCATACACAGTGCCCATTTCTGTGGGTTTTATTGCTGTGCAGCTCTGTGAAATGCTCATACAGTTGTGTTCAAAATTATTCAACTCCCAATGCTGTAAAGGGTTTTAGGGAATTTAGTGTACATTTGTAATTGTATTCAGAATTAAATCCTACAAGGACTTTTTAAAGAACCATATGCAACTAAAATGACATCAATTGGTTTTGTAATACAGTAGTAAATGTGATAAATGTGTAACTGTGATACTCAGCTCCTTCTAGACATTTACTGGTGTGGTTACAAACATGGTGAAGTCAAGAGAATGGTCCAGGAAGACAAGATAAGAGGTGATTACTCTTCACAGGAAGGGCAATGGCTATAAGAAGATTGCAAAGATGTTAAACATACCAAGAGAGACCATAGGAAGCATCATTCGCAAATTCAAGGCAAAGGGCACTGTTGAAACGCTACCTGGTCGTGGCAGAAAGAAGATGCTGACTTCGACTGCTGTGTTCTACCTGAAGCGTAGAGTGGAGAAAAGTCCCCGTGTGACTGCTGAGGAACTGAGAAAAGATTTGTCAGATGTGGGTACTGAAGTTTCAGCTCAGACAATACGGCGCACACTGCGTAATGAAGGCCTCCATGCCAGAACTCCCAGGCGCACCCCCTTGCTGTCTCCAAAGAATAAGAAGAGTCGACTGCAGTATGCCAAAAGTCATGTGGACAAACCACAGAAGTTTTGGGATAGTGTTCTGTGGACTGATGAAACAAAATTAGAACTGTTTGGGCCCATGGATCAACGCTATGTTTGGAGGAGGAAGAACAAGGCCTATGAAGAAAAGAACACCTTGCCTACTGTGAAGCATGGCGGGGTCAATCATGCTTTGGGGCTGTTTTGCTTCTGCAGGTACAGGGAAGCTTCAGCGTGTGCAAGGTATCATGAATTCTCTTCAGTACCAGGAGATATTGGATGACAATGTGATGCAGTCCGTCACAAACCTGAGGCTTGGGAGATGTTGGACCTTTCAACAGGACAATGATCCCGAGCATACCTCCAAGTCCACTAGAGCATGGTTGCAGATTAAAGGCTGGAACATTTTGGAGTGGCCATCGCAGTCACCTGACTTAAATCCGATTGAGAACCTCTGGTGGGACTTAAAGAAAGCAGTTGCAGTGCGCAAGCCTAAGAATGTGACTGAACTGGAGGCTTTTGCCCATGACGAATGGGCGAAGATACCCGTAGATCGCTGCAAGACACTTGTGTCAAGCTATGCTTCACGTTTAAAAGCTGTTATAACTGTAAAAGGATGTTGTACTAAGTACTAAGATTGAATGTCACTTGGGGGTTGAATAAAACTGATAATGATGTGAGCACAGAAAAGACATTTGTGGTTATTTCATTATAAATGTTATGTTATATTTGTCTGACCTACACGTGCCTCTTTGATTTAATTGTAAGCAAGATGACTGAATGATCAAAATCAATGTCAAACTGGCCAAAACACTCAATTTCAGTGGGGGTTGAATAATTTTGAACACAACTGTCTGCAGTGCACGTTTCTGTGGATTTTATTGTTCAACCAATTAGAACGGCTGTGATCCCGTTTACTTGACATGCGTGGCTGTTCTTTGTAAAAATGCTTGAATTTAAACATTTCATAATTTTCTTTATCTCAATAGATACATTTGAAATGGTATACAAAATATACAAGTAGGCACTTGGTATCCACTTTTAATATAAAGAGAGGAAAAGGCGGAGCTCTAAGAGGAAAAGGTGGAGCTTAAATAGGAAGGGTGGGGATTAACCAGGAAGAGGTGTGCCCTTGACAGGAAGGGGTGCGTCAAATTTAAATTAGGGGGTGCACGAGTTTAGTCAGGCCTAGGGCAGCACAAAACCTAAATACACCACTGCCTGCACCCAGGAAGAAACGGGCCCAAAATATGTCGTTTGAGGAGATGTTGGAGCTGGTCCGCATCTTTGATAGAAAAGATTATGATTGCCGGATTATTTCCGACGCATCCGCCGCGTCATAGCGAAACGTAAGTGTCATGTTATATTGTAAAGCGCTGCGCAAACTGTTGGTGCTATATAAATCCTGTATAATAATAATAATGTGCTTGCATGTGCTAATGTGCGCAGAAATACGTTTATTTATCTAGTCCTTTTTTTATGCAATGTGATTGTGTATAGATTTGCGTTTTCACAACTCGTCATACATGCATTTTTGCCATAGCTCTTCTTTTTTGTGATTTTACGTATTCGTGAAAATTGTGATATTTGATGTATGTAGATGAAGTTACCGCAGGAAGTTACTGCAGTTACCGCAGGAAGAATAACGCCAGGAAGGATCGTATCCTGGACAAGCTACGCGCCACCATTTTGGAGATGTTCGGGAAGGACCGGACAAAGGACCAGCTCAGGAAGCGCTGGTCTGATTTAAAAGTACGCGAGCAGGAGCAGCTGAGACGCATCCGCCGCGTCATAGCGAAACGTAAGTGTCATGTTATATTGTAAAGCGCTGCGCAAACTGTTGGTGCTATATAAATCCTGTATAATAATAATAATGTGCTTGCATGTGCTAATGTGCGCAGAAATACGTTTATTTATCTAGTCCTTTTTTTATGCAATGTGATTGTGTATAGCTTTGCGTTTTCACAACTCGTCATACATGCATTTTTGCCATAGCTCTTCTTTTTTGTGATTTTACGTATTCGTGAAAATTGTGATATTTGATGTATGTAGATGAATTTACAATGCTGGATTTCTTTTGGCACTGTGTGTATAGTCTGTAGTGTGCTGGGGGGGGTTGTTGTGATTGAGTGATGCATACGAGATGACCCGCAGCTTGCCCAATATTGGCTCCCACCTGCGCATCAACAAAAATCTCTGCGTCTCTGCTAAGTGATAGGATGGGACATGTAGTTCTTCTGAAAGTGCATCCAAACAGAGCTGCGTTCAATACAGCCTCAGCAGCTGCTGCAGCAGTGTCATTGAATGCTTTAGATGCAAATTTCAAAACAAAATGGTGGATTTCTGTTGTTGTTTCTGCAATATCCAGTTTTATTATTCGCAGAAACTGAAAGTGAAACTGAGGCTGAGGCATCTATAAAATAACTAAAAGCAGTCGCACAATGCGCTTTGTACACACACAACACAAATAATAGTTTTTATTGAATAAACGTAATGTTTACTTCTGAAAAAAATATATAAATGAACGGTAATATATGTCTATGTGCAGAGGAAATAAATAAATATTTTGTGACTTTAGAACTATGAGATGGGAGTAGTGGTGGGTCAAGCTGGTAGTGGGGTAGTGGAGGGGTGTCGCAATACTTTCGGCAATATATTGTATAGATATACCATTTTTTCCAGTCTGCATTATTTACGTGTTATTTTTTGGATTTGGCAGAAGACAGGAAGAAGAAGGCCGCCGAATCTGCCCGGGCAGGGACCAGTGCCCCAGTGGAGGAGGAGGGGGAGCCACGGGCGTCCACCAGCGCTGGTATATACTGTTTTATTTAGCAACGACTTTTGGTCAAAAACAGAAACATTTTTTGTTTACTGTATTTGAATTTATTTTTTTTATGTATAGCACAAGAGGAGCAGGAGGAGGAGCAGGAGGAAGAGGAGGAGGAGGGCGAAGGAGAGAGTCAGCCGGTGCAGCAGGGGGCCGCCAGTCCAGGTTTTTTTTTTTTTACTGTTGTATTTTGCATCGACTTTTGTTCAAAATAAATCAGTTTTGTTGTTTACTGTATTTTTTATTTCTTTAATTTCTTACATATAGCACTGGATATGCAGACGGTGGTGGTGGGGGGGGAGGAGTCGGAGGAGGCCGCCAGCTCTGGTATATACTACTGTTATATTTTTTCAAGACTTTCAGTCAAAAATAGAAACCTGCTTTACTTACTGTATTTTCCTTCTTTCATTTATTGGATATATCGAAGAAGCCAGACCGAGCAATCAGGAGGCGATTGGCGAACTAAGGCTGGCTGTCAGGACACTGGATGCCATCCAGGAACTGCTGCAGGAACTCCAGGAACACCTTAATAACACTGCGGACATCCTGGAGCGGCAGTAAGAGACAATATTCAAGACAATACGGATGTGCCTCAGCTGCTCCTGCTCGCCTGCTTTGAGGTCGGACCAGCGTTTTCTGATCTGGTCCTTCGTCCCGTCTTTCCCAAACACCTCCATGATGGTGGTGCGCGTAGCTTGTCAATGATACGATCCTTCCTAAAATTATTCTTCCTGCCGTAAGGGCCCTTACTGCAGTCATAATCTTTGTAATCAAAGATGCGGACCAGCTCCAACATCTCCTCAAATGCCAGTAATTCTAAAATGTATGTTTGTTTGTGTTGTTTGTGCCCCTGTTGGGCAGTTTGCCATCCTTGGCATGTTCCCTTCCTTCCCTTCCCCATTTTGTAAATAAATTTTCTATTTTTTCTATATTTTCCTGTTTGTGTGCGTTGCTTTACGTTAATAAGTTAATTATGTATTGCTTGGTTTCCACACTGTTAACCACGTCGATGCGGAGGACGCGCTCAGCGCGTCCTCCGCATGGCTGCTGGTATGCGGAGGACGTGCTGAGCGCATCCTCCCTTTGGGGTCAGCGTTCGGCTGGGTTCCGGTCGATCGCTGGCCGCCCGGTACGGGCTTACATCCTCGATGTCAGCCCAGCATCCGGAACCGCCGCCGGTGAAATTAGGTGTCATCGCGACAGCGCGATGACACCTAATTCAGGCGCCCCCCCCCCCGCATGTGCGGAGGAGGCGCCTGAAAGGGAGGGGGGGAGGTCCTTCGGACCTCTCTCCCTCCCGATCGGCAGCGTTGCGGGGGTTAACCCAGGCACCAATTGGAAGGGCACAGCCTGCCCTTCCAAATGGTGCCTGGCATTAACCCCTGGGGAGCTGGATCGCAAATCGGCGCGGAAAAGCGCCGGTTCGTGATCCTTTCCCGGAGCTGGCTGACATCTTGGATGTCGGCCAAGCCTCCGGGAACTCCCCCTGAGGACTGGCGTCATCGTGCATAGCACGATGACGCCAGTCCTAGAGTTAACCCCTAACTGCCACCAACGGTGGAGATAGGGAGTTCCAATGCACTCCCTATCTCCCGATCCGTGGCAGCTAGGGGTTAAAGTTTGGTATGGTTGGATCGGCCAGAGCATGGCCGTTCCAACGATACCAAACACTACAGTGAAAAAAGTTTTTTTAAAAAAATGAAAAATAAAAATATATTTTAAAAAAAATTATAAAAATTAAATAAACATTTTATTTTTCTTTTTTTTGGTTCGTTAATGCAGCAATATTGTTCCCATTTCAATTATAATGTGAACAATGATGTTGCACTAACGATTTTTGTATGCGGTGCATTTGTTAAAAATCGTGTAATTTCCCCCAAAAAAAAATGTAACGAGACCCCATCTCTAATTTTTTTAACAAGCGCACCCCATACAAAATATAACCGCAATTGCTCGCATGTTAAAATGTGAAAAAAAAACACTTTACACGTTGTAAATTATTGAAAAATCATATTTTATTGCATTTTTTGTTATGATATACAGACATGACATAACGTATACATATAATAATGACATATTATGAATCTGCTGAGTCTGACGGAAAGAACGATATATAATATGTCTGGGTAATATACTAAAATAAGCCTTCAAAACACGTTTAAACATGATGAGCAAAACCGGTAAAAATGACCTCAGCACAGGGGCGGGAAATGCCACAGCAGCGAAAGGGTTAATTAAAAAAACACGATAGAATCGCCAGAATTATCGTATCGACAGAATGAATTATCGGATCCGAAAAAAAACCCAAAAATTTATTATAAAAAATATATAAAGTAGTATTAAAAAAGTAAACCATAGTAGTTTTCATCAAAACGAATAGAGTTAGACAGCTTTGAAACGAGAACAGACGTTCCGAAAAAACGAAAAGTTCCGAAAAACGAAAAATTGGCGATATACCGAAAACCATGTACAATTCCGAAAAACGAAAAGTTCCGAAATACGAAAAATGGGCGATATGCCGAAAACCATGTACAATTCCGAAAAACCAAAATTTTCCGAAATAACGAAAAGTCAATACAGAAACCTAGTAAAGTGACCCGAAAATACGAAAAATGGTCGATATTCCGAAAAATAAATGTACCCGAAAACCGAATCGAACCGAACCGAATCGAAACGGAAAGCAGTCGAAACGAGCCGAACCGAAAAGTTTAAAAATTTGAAAAATCGAATCGAATCGAAAAAAAAATTGGTGCACACCCCTACTTTAGAGCGTCCTCAAGTTTTTTCATCCTGTGCTCCCTCTGTGCAGGAAGGATGAGCTCTGCAACTTTCTCCTTGTATTGTGGATCAGGGTGGGGAAGGGTTGCCAACCAGTAATGATCCCTCTCCTTGATAGCACGAATCCTGGGGTCCTTTAGCAGGATTTGCATCATTAGGGAGCCCATGCAGCGTAGGTTGGAGGTGGCATTAGCTGCCGAGTCTTCCTGGTCAATGAGGATGACTGTATCGTGCACTTCCTCCTCCCAGCCACGCACAAGCCCTTCTGTTTCTGGGCACACAAAACCCTCCCTTGAGGAATCCCCACCTTCATTGCCCCCACTACTTAAATAGTCCTCCTCCTCCTCCTCATCCTCCTCCTGTCTGATCTGAGTAGGACCCGCTGGAATGCTGTCTGCAGAAAGACTGGGGCCTTGAGAGCAAGGGATGGCCTCCTCTTCCTCCCGCTGCTCTGCCTCTAGAGCCACATCTATAATTCCCCGCAGAGTGTGCTCCAGCAGGAACACTAAAGGAATTGTGTCACTGATGCATGCACTGTCCCTTCTCAGCATCCTCGTTGCCTCCTCAAATGGTGACAGTACAGTGCATGCATCCTTTTTCATCAGCCACTGCGGGGGGGGGGGTAAATGAACCAAGTTGACCTGAACCTGTCCTTGTGCCGTACTCACACTGGTACTCGTTGATGGCCCTCTGCTGCTTGTGCAGAGGCTGCAGCATTGCTAATGTTGAATTCCACCTGGTGGGCATGTCACAGATCAGACGGTTTGTGGGAAGGTGGAATTCTCTTTGAATTTCTGCCAGGTGAACGCTTGCTGGGAATGACCTTCTGAAGTGGCTGCAGACTTTTCTGGCCTGGATGAGAAGCTCTGGCAGCCCTGGGTACTTGGTTAGGAAACGCTGTACCACCAGATTTAGGACGTGTGCTAGGCATGGTACATGCGTCAATTTACCCTTGCGTAGGGCGGAGTGAAGGTTGCTGCCATTATCGCAGACGATCATTCCCAGCTCAAGCTGGCGTGGTGTTAACCATCTCTGCACCTGCCCCTGCAGAGCTGACAAAATTTCTGACCCGGTGTGGCTCCTGTCCCCTAAACAAACCAGCTCAAGCACAGTATGGCATCTTTTTGCTTGAGCCATTGCGTAGACCCTGTCAGGCATCGGTTTAACTGCCACTTCGCCAGAGACAGGGAAGGAGGAGGAGGAGGAGGAAGAGGTGGTGGTGGTGGAGCAGACAGACCTCATACAAGCAGCTTTCTGGAGGCGTGGTGAATGAACAAGCTCCAGCACAGAGCCCCATCTTGGATCCCTCCCAGCTGCAATCAGAGTTACCCAGTGTGCCGTGAAGGAAATGTAACGACCCTGTCCATACTTGCTGGACCACGTGTCTAAAGTCACATGCACCTTGCTGCTGACTGCCTTTCCCAATGACTGGATAACATTCTCTTCTACGTGCTGGTATAGTGCTGGAATGGCCTTGCGTGAAAGGTAATGGCGTTTTGGAACCTGCCACTGTGGTACAGCACATTCAGCAAATTCACGGAAGGGAACAGAGTCCACCAGCTGGAAAGGCAGCAGCTGCAATGCGAGTATTTTTGCTAAGCTGGCATTTAGACGCTGTGCTTGGGGATGGTTGGGACTATATTTTTTCTAATCTGACGTAACGTAATCTGACTGCGTAATTCTTCAGCTACTTTGACGATGTCACATTGTGAGGAAGGACCTGCTGGTACATCCATTACTGTAGCATCATCCCTGTCGGTGGAGGTTGTAGGCAATGACATGGCAGGACATACAGTGTGGGTAGAGACAGATGAGGAGGAGGAGGACCTACGCAAAGTTTTGCGCCAACGGGATGTGTGGCACTTTTTTTTGTGAAAGGATTTTACCTGGAAGGATACATTGAGATTTCTCTCGTTTTCAAGGATGTCCTGGGTGGTGAGTATGTACCGTTAGGTGTCTTGCCAAGGACACTTACAGGAGAGGTTGCTCGCTGGGATCGAACCCATGACTCCACAGGCTCTCTCCATGCAGAGCAGTGACATTACCTCTACTCCACCCAGCCGGTTCTACTCCACCCAGCCGGTTCATATGTCGCCTCAAGCACGTGGTACCCAAGTGTCCGGTGTTTATCCCACGCTTCAGCCTCATCTGACATAGATTACAAATAGCAACGGTGGGGTCTGCTGCACATTTCTTAAAGAACTCCCAGACAGCAGAGTTCCTGCATGTGTTCTTTGAGACAACAGCGCTCTGCACCGGAGCAGCTCTGACATGTGATGCCTTGGACTGGCTAGTGCTACAGTTGGTCACAGAGGATGTTGTGCCTCCTGTTTGCTGTGCCTCCCCCTCCTCTTCCTCCCCCTCCTCTTCCTCCCCCTCCTCCTCACTTGATTCCTCAGTTCGATCTGGCACCCAGGTGGAGTCAGTGACCTCATCATCAATGTCATTTTCACCCCCTATCTCCTCGTCACTGGAGCCAATTTGGCAGTATGCTGCAGCTGCTGGGGCAACATGAGTGCCAGTTATTTGTGTGTCATCACTGGCACCCCCTTCCTCTAGGTTGATTATACTCCCTTGCTCAACCTCAGAGATTGAATCAGAGCACTGTACTTGCTGCGCATCCTCAAGCAGCATGTCACTCTCATTGTAGTAAAACAATTCAGCTGACTCCTTCGTGTGTGATAGCGAGGCTACGGCAGGAGTAGCTGTGGACATGGAGGCTGCATTAGATGCTTTGGCAGCTGAGGTGGACTGTAAAGCACTAGAAGCCTGGCTGGCAGAGGACTCGGAGGATGAGGATGGCCTGGTTAGCCAATCCACCAAGTCCTCTGTATGTTGCTGCTGCTTAAGACGGCCAGCTCCAGTTAGAAAGGACAAGCGTGCCCCTGCAGAGGATGCACCACGTCCACCACGAACAGAGACACAGCCTCCCGACACTGGGGCTGCTTGCCCTCTTATCTGTGTCTGGGAGCGTCTGCCTGTCCTTTTTGTTCTTTCAGACATGGTGAGTGATTTATAGATTAATATATACATAACTCTGAATCAACTCTGGTATAAAGATTTAAAAAACTCTGGTATAACTCAGTGAGACACACTGATAGCTGGCAGCCAGTGACGAGACACAGATCACCTTAATTCACAAGTGTTTTAAAGAAATTAGTGAGCGCCAAAATACAGCGTGGTACTGGTTGTGTGACGAGACACAGATCACCTTAATTCACAAGTGTTTTAAAGATATTAGTGAGTCCCAAAATACAGCGTGGTACTGGATGTGTGACGAGACACAGATCACCTTAATTCACAAGTGTTTTAAAGAAATTAGTGAGCCCCAAAATACAGCGTGGTACTGGTTGTGTGACAAAACGCAGATCACCTTAATTCACAAGTGTTTTAAAGAAATTAGTGAGCCCCAAAATACAGTGTGGTACTGGTTGTGTGACGAGACACAGATCACATTAATTCACAAGTGTTTTAAAGAAATGAGTGAGCCCCAAAATTCTGCGTGGTACTGGATGTGTGACGAGACACAGATCACCTTAATTCACAAATGTTTTAACGAAATTAGTGAGCCCCAAAATACTGCGTGATACTGGTTGTGTGACAAGACACAGATCTCCTTAATTCACAAATGTTTTAAAGAAATTAGTGAGCCCCAAAATACAGCGTGGTACTGGTTGTGTGACAAGACACAGATCACCTTAATTCACAACTGTTTTAAAGAAATTAGTGAGCCCCAAAAAATTTTGCTGGCTGTGTGACGAGACACAGATCACCTTAATTCTCAAGTGTTTAAAAGAAATGAGTGAGCCCCAAAATACAGTGTGGTACTGGTTGTGTGACGAGACACAGATCACCTTAATTCTCAAGTGTTTTAAAGAAATGAGTGAGCCCCAAAATACAGCGTGGTACTGGTTGTGTGACGAGACACAGATCACCTTAATTCACAAGTGTTTTAAAGAAATGAGTGAGCCCCAAAATACTGCGTGGTACTGGATGTGTGACTAGACACAGCTCACCTAATTCACAAATGTTTTAACGAAATTAGTGAGCCCAAAAATACAGCGTGGTACTGGTTGTGTGACGAGACACGGATCACCTTAATTCACAATTGTTTTAAAGAAATTAGTGAGCCCCAAAAAGATTTGCTGGCACAGTGACAAGACCCAGTAGATCACCTTAATTCACAAATGTTTTAAAGAAAGTTGTAAACCCCAAAAAAACTTGCTGGCACAGTGAAAAGACACACATCACCTAAATTCCCTGATATTTGATAGAAATGAGACCCAAAAAGACTTGCTGGCACAGTGACAAGACCCAGAAAATCACCTCAATTCACAAATGTTTTAAAGAAAGTTGTAAACCCCAAAAAAACTTGCTGGCACAGTGACAAGACTAGGGATGAGCTGTTCGGGTTCGGACGGTTCGGGGTTCGACCCGAACTTAGTCTGTTCGGGCGGATCGCGAACCCCGAACATTTCTGGGTGTTCGCCGCATGTTCGACCACCATGGACCACATTTACATCTATACTATAATTGAGTAAGGCTTGGCGTGTCCGTCGCCAAGCTACTCTGCGCATGCGCGCGCAACCAGCGGCGGTTGGTTGCGCGCGCATGCAACCGCCGTGGCATGAGCCGGCTGTGCGCTCGCCGCGGCGGTTACAAGATGCACACAGCAGCTGGGTAGAGGCTGCGCTCGCAGCCTCTACCCGGCTGCCGCGCGCATCCAACCCCCGAGCGGCGCCAGGGAAGTGAAAGTTTCCCCACTTCCGCTCTTTGAAGGACCCAAGCCCTGGTCACGTGACCGCGGCTTGGGTCCTTCAACGAGCGGAAGTGGGGAAACTTTCACTTCCCCGGCGCCGCTCGGAAAGGTAAGTATGGGGCGGCTGTCCGAATGCCAATAGAGCATTCGAACAGCCGCCCCATGTCTGAGCTGGGGGCCAATATCCATGAGTGCTGGGGGGCATATCCACGAGCTGGGGGGGCAGTATCCATGAGCTGGGGGGGCAGTATCCATGAGCTGGGGGCAGTATCCATGAGCTGGGGGGGCAGTATCCATGAGCTGGGGGGGCAGTATCCATGAGCTGGGGGGGAACAGTATCCATGAGGTGGCAGTATCCATGAGCTTGGGGGCAGTATCCATGAGCTGGGGCAGTATCCATGAGCTGGGGGGCAGTATCCATGAGCTGGGGGCAGTATCCATGAGCTGAGGGCAGTATCCATGAACTGGGGGGCAGTATCCATGAGCTGGGGGGCATATCCATGAGCTGGGGGGGCAGTATCCATGAGTTGGGGGCAGCATCCATGAGCTGGGGGCAGTATCCATGAACTGGGGGGCAGTATCCATGAGCTGGGGGGACAGTATCCATGAGCTGGGGGGACAGTATCCATGAGCTGGGGGCAGTATCCATGAGCTGGGGGGGCAGTATCCATGAGCTGGGGGCAGTATCCATGAGCTGGGGGCAGTATCCATGAGCTGGGGGGCAATATCCATGAGCTGGGGGGGCAATATCCATGAGCGGGGGGAGCAGTATCCATGAGCGGGGCAGTATCCATGAGCTGGGGGGCAGTATCCATGAAGCTGGGGGGGCAGTATCCATGAGCTGGGGGCAGTATCCAGGAGCTGGGGGGCAGTATCCAGGAGCTGGGGCAATATCCACGTGCTGGGGCAGTATATCCACGAGCTGGGGGGCAGTATATCCACGAGCTGGGGGGCAGTATATCCACGAGCTGGGGCAGTATATCCACGAGCTGGGGCAGTATATCCACGAGCTGGGGCAGTATATCCACGAGCTGGGGCAGTATATCCACGAGCTGGGGCAGTATATCCACGAGCTGGGGCAGTATATCCACAAGCTGGGGCAGTATCCACGAGCTGGGACAGTATATCCACGAGCTGGGGCAGTATATCCACGACCTGGGGCAGTATCCACGAGCTGGGACAGTATCCACGAGCTGGGGCAGTATCCACGAGCTGGGGCAATATCCACGAGCTGGGGCAGTATCCACGAGCTGGGGCAGTATCCACGAGCTGGGCCATATATCCATGAGCTGGGGCAGTATATCCACAATAGACTGCCCTCTGGGCAGGCTTTCCACCTTGTAGTTACATAATTACATAGTTATATAGGCTGAAAAAAGACATGCGTCCATCGGGTTCAGCCTCTCCCACATAACCTACTGCTGTTGATCCAAAAGAAGGCAAAAAAACCCAGTCTGAAATGCTTGCCAATATGCAAAATACTGGGAAAAAATTCCTTCTTGACCCCAGAATGGCAGTCAGATTTCTCCTTGGATCAAGAAGCTTTTACCCACATATTAAATATTATAACCCTTAATATTCTGTGTCTGCAGGAAGTCATACAGTCGTTTTTTAAAAGTTCTGTACAGACTCTGACCCAACCACCTCAACAGGCAGAGAATTCCACAGCTTTATTGTTCTCACGTAAAATAACCCTTCCTATGCTTTAAGCTAAATTTTCTTTCTTCCAGTCTAAATGGGTGACCCCTTGTCCTATGTATAGTCATGTTAATGAATAGGTTATCAGACAATGGTTGATAATGGCGCCGTATATATTTATATAAGGTTATCAGATCCCCTCTAAGGCGCCGTTTCTCTAAACTAAACAGGTTTAAGCTTGTTAGTCTTGCCTCATAACTTAACCCTTCCATTCCCCTTATTAATTTAGTTGCCCGTCTCTGCACTTTTTAATGCATTTTCCCACTGCCTGAAGCTCGTAATTGGCTACAGCCTTGCACCTGACCACAGGTCTGGTGCAAGACTGGTTGAACACTATACCAATCACCACTCAGAGTACAGATTGGGCAAATTTTGCCCAATCATGGGCTCACAGAGCTAAGTCCCGCAGCACACTATATAAGGTCTCAATGCGCCGATTCTGCACGCATTTCAGAGGAGATTTCAATGAAGATAGTTGTGTGTGTTGTTACTGCCGGTCTGCCAAGCTACTGGGGGGGTCTGGGGGGGTCTCATTTTGACCAAATATCAGGGAATTTAGGTGATGGGTGTCTTGTCACTGTGCCAGCAAGTTTTTTTGGGGTTTACAACTTTATTTAAAACATTTGTGAATTGAGGTGATTTTCTGGGTCTTGTCACTGTGCCAGCAAATCTTTTTGGGGCTCACTAATTTCTTTAAAACACTTGGGAATTAAGGTGATCTGTGTGTCGTCATACAAACAGTACCACGCTGTATTTTGGGGCTCACTAATTTCTTTAAAACACTTGTGAATTAGGTGATCTTCTGTGTCTCGTCACACAGCCAGCAATTTTTTTTGGGGCTCACTAATTTCTTTAAAACACTTGTGAATTAAGGTGATCTGTGTCTCGTCATACAAAGAGTACCACGCTGTATTTTGGGTCTCACTAATTTCTTTAAAACACTTGGGAATTAAGGTGATCTGTGTCTCGTCATACAAACAGTACCACGCTGTATTTTGGGGCTCACTAATTTCTTTAAAACATTTGTGAATTAAGGTGATCTGTGCCTCGTCATACAAAAAGTACCACGCTGTATTTTGGGGCTCACTAATTTCTTTAAAACACTTGGGAATTAAGGTGATCTTCTGTGTCTCGTCGTCACACAGCCAGCAATTTTTTTTGGAGCTCAATAATTTCTTTAAAACACTTGGGAATTAAGGTGATCTGTGTCTCGTCATACAAAAAGTACCACGTTGTATTTTGGGGCTCACTAATTTCTTTAAAACACTTGTGAATTAAGGTGATCTTCCGTGTCTCGTTGTCACACAGCCAGCAATTTTTTTTGGGGCTCACTAATTTCTGTAAAACACTTGGGAATTAAGGTGATCTGTGTCTCGTCATACAAAAAGTACCACGTTGTATTTTGGGGCTCACTAATTTCTTTAAAACACTTGGGAACTAAGGTGATCTTCTGTGTCTCGTTGTCACACAGCCAGAAATTTTTTTGGGCTCACTAATTTCTTTAAAACACTTGGGATTTAAGGTGATCTGTGTCTCGTCATACAAAAAGTACCACGCTATATTTTGGGGCTCACTAATTTCTTTAAAACACTTGGGAATTAAGGTGATCTGTGTCTCGTCATACAAAAAATACCACGCTGTATTTTGGGGCTCACTAATTTCTTTAAAACACTTGGGAATTAAGGTGATCTGTGACTCATCATACAAAAAGTACCACGCTGTATTTTGGGGCTCACTAATTTATTTAAAACATTTGTGAATTAAGGTGATCTGTCTCTTGTCACTGGCTGCCAGCTATCAGTGTGTCTCACTGAGTTATACCAGAGCTATTTAAATCTTTATACCAGAGTTAAATCCGAGTTCTGTATATATTAATCTATATATCACTCACCATGTCTGAAAGAACAAAAAGGACAGGCAGACGCTCCCAGCCAAAGATAAGAGGGCAAGCAGCCCCTGTGTCGGGAGGCTGTGTCTCTGGTCGTGGTGGACGTGGTGCATCCTCTGCAGGGGCTCGCTTGTCCTTTCTAACTGGTGCTGGCCGTCTTAAGCAGCAGCAACATACAGAGGACTTGGTGGATTGGCTAACCAGGCCATCCTCATCCTCCGAGTCCTCTGCCAGCCAGGCTTCTAGTGCTTTACAGTCCAACTCAGCTGCCAAATCATCTAATGCAGGCTCCATGTCCACAGCTACTCCTGCGTAGCCTCGCTATCACACACAGAGGAGTCAGCTGAATTGTTTGACTACAATGAGAGTGACATGCTGCTTGCGCAGCAAGTACAGTGCTCTGATTCAATCTCTGAGGTTGAGCAAGGGAGTATAATCAACCTAGAGGAAGGGGGTGCCAGTGATGACACTCAAATAACTGGCACTCATGTTGCCCCAGCAGCTGCAGCATACTGCCAAGTTGGCTCCAGTGACGAGGAGATAGGAGGTGAAGATGACATTGATGATGATGAGGTCACTGACTCCACCTGGGTGCCAGATCGAACTGAGGAATCAAGTGAGAAGGAGGGAGAGGAGGGGGAGGCACAGCAAACACGAGGCACAACATCCTCTGTGACCAACCGTAGCACTAGCCAGTCCAAGGCATCACATGTCAGAGCTGCTCCGGTGCAGAGCGCTGTTGTCTCAAAGAACACATGCAGGAAATCTGCTGTCTGGGAGTTCTTTAAGAACTGTGCAGCAGACCCCAGCGTTGCTATTTGTAATCTAAGTCAGAGGAGGCTGAAGCGTGGGATAAACACCGGACACTTGGGTACCACGTGCTTGAGGCGACATATGAACAAGTGCCACACATCCCGTTGGGGCAAATCTTTGTGTAGGTCCTCCTCCTCCTCATCTGTCTCTACCCACACTGTATGTCCTGCCATGCAATTGCCTACAACCTCCACCGACAGGGATGATGCTACAGTAATGGATGTACCAGCAGGTCCTTCCTCACAATGTGACATCATCCCAGTAGCTGAAGATTTATGCAGTCAGATTACATTGCCACCGCAGCTGCTGCAGCAAAAGAAAAAATGTAGTCCCAACCATCCCCAAGCACAGCGTCTAAATGCCAGCTTAGCAAAATTACTCGCATTGCAGCTGCTGCCTTTCCAGCTGGTGGACTCTGCTCCCTTCTGTGAATTTGCTGAATGCGCTGTACCACAGTGGCAGGTTCCAAAACACCATTACTTTTCACGCAAGGCCATTCCAGCACTATACCAGCACGTGGAAGACAATGTTATCCAGTCATTGGGAAAGGCAGTCAGCAGCAAGGTGCATGTGACTTTAGACACCTGATCCAGCAAGCATGGACAGGGTCGTTACATTTCCTTCACGGCACACTGAGTAACTCTGATTGCAGCTGGGAGTGATCCAAGACGGGCTCTGTGCTGGATCTTGTTCATCCACCACGCCTCCAGAAAGCTGCTTGTATGAGGTCTGTCTGCTCCACCACCACCACCTCTTCCTCCTCCTCCTCCTTCTCTGTCTCTGGTGAAGTGGCAGTTAAACCGACGCCTGACAGGGTGTACGCAATGTCTCAAGCAAAAATATGCCTTACTGTGCATGAGCTGGTTTGTTTAGGGGACAGGAGCCACACCGGGTCAGAAATTTTGTCAGCTCTGCAGGGGCAGGTGCAGAGATGGTTAACACCACGCCAGCTTGAGCTGGGAATGATCGTCTGCGATAATGGCAGCAACCTTCTCTCCGCCCTACGCAAGGGTAAATTGACGCTTGTACCATGCCTAGCACACAACCTAAATCTGGTGGTACAGCGTTTCCTAACCAAGTACCCAGGGCTGCCAGAGCTTCTCATCCAGGCCAGAAAAGTCTGCAGCCACTTCAGAAGGTCATTCCCAGCAAGCGTTCGCCTGGCAGAGATTCAAAGAGAATTCCACCTTCCCACAAACCGTCTGATCTGTGACATGCCCACCAGGTGTAACTCGACATTAGCAATGCTGCAGCATCTGCACAAGCAGCAGAGGGCCATCAACGAGTACCTGTGTGATTATGGCACAAGGACAGGTTCAGGTCAACTTGTTTTTTTATCCCCCCCGCAGTGGCTGATGATCAAGGATGCATGCACTGTACTGTCACCTTTTGAGGAGGCAACGAGGATGGTGAGCAGGGACAGTGCATGCATCAGTGACACAATTCCTTTAGTGTTCCTGCTGGAGCACACTCTGTGGGGAATTATAGATGTGGCTCTAGAGGCAGAGCAGCGGGAGGAAGAGGAGGCCATCCCTTGCTCTCAAGGCCCCAGTCTTTCCGCAGACAGCATTCCAGCGGGTCCTACTCAGATCAGACAGGAGGAGGATGAGGAGGAGGAGGAGGACTATTTAAGTAGTGGGGGCATTGAAGGTGGGGATTCCTCAAGGCAGGGTTTTGTGTGCCCAGAAACAAAAGGGCTTGTGCGTGGCTGGGAGGAGGAAGTGCAAGATACGGTCATCCTCATTGACCAGGAAGACTCGGCAGCTAATTCCACCTCCAACCTACGCTGCATGGGCTCCCTAATGATGCAAAGCCTGCTAAAGGACCCCAGGATTTGTGCTATCAAGAAGAGGGTTGGCAACCCTTCTTGATCCACGATACAAGGGGAAAGTTGCAGGGCTCATCCTGCCCGCACAGAGGGAGCACAGGATGACAAAACTTGAGGACGCTCTAAAGCGAAACTTGTGTAACACCTTTCCAGGCACTGTTAGATTACCAAGTGCTGACACACGTGCTTCTGAGGCTGCGGGTGATCAGAGGAATAGTGGTGAAGGCCAGTGCCGCTTGACTGATGCATTTTTTAATTTTTTTAGTCCTCGACGCCCAGGGACGTCAAATGTAGGCACCCATTGCCAGCGTCTTCACCATATGGTGCAGGACTACCTAGGGGCAAGGGCAGACCTGGATACCTTTCCAGCAGATGATCCACTGGCTTACTGGTTGTTGAGATTGGATCACTGGCCAGAACTTAGCCAATATGCTATGTCGCTACTAGGTTGCCCTTCATCTAGCGTGCTTTCCGAAAGGACGTTCAGTGCAGCTGTAGGTTTTGTCACAGACAAAAGAGTGCGTCTGTCCACCGACTCTGTAGACCGGCTGACATTTATAAAAATGAATCAGACCTGGATCAGCAGCTATCAATCTCCTGATGCTGAAGTAATGGAATAGATAGGGGATGTCCTCTTCTGCATTCACAAAACCTCCAGCACTGAACTCTTCCACAATACCACAAAAGGGTTACGGTGTTAAGGCACTTGCTGCCATGAAAGGCACAATATTTGGCTGCACTGACGCCTGTGCCAGATTTATATCATTTTATTTTTTTGAACCGCAGGGTCCAACCCTGCACTCTTCCACATTACCACAGAGGGGTTACTGTATGATGATACTTGATGGCCTGGCATTAAAGGCACAATATCTGGGTGCACTGATGCCCATTAACAGATAAAAAAACACTTTTCAATATAGGACCACATGGTCCACCCCTGCACTCTTCCACAATACCACAGAGGGGTTACTGTATAATGATACTTGCTGCCCTGGCAGTCTTGCACCAAAGGCAGAATATCTGGGTGCACTGACGCCTCTCTTTGGGGCTCCGGCCGATCGCTGGCCCCCCGGTGCGGGCTGATATCCTCGATGTCAGCCCAGCACCCGGAACCACCGCCGGAGTAATTAGGTGACATTGCGGGGGCACGATGACACCTAATTCAGGCGCCCCCCCGCATGTGCGGAGGAGGTGCCTGAAAGGGAGGGGGGGAGAAGGACCTCTCACCCTCCCGATCGGCGGCGTGCAGGGGGTTAACCCAGGCACCGTTTGGAAGGGCACAGCCTGCCCTTCCAAATGGTACCTGGCATTAACCCCATGGGGGCCGGATCACGAATCGGCACCGAAAAGCGCCGGTTCGTGATCCTTTCCCGGAGCTGGCCGACATCTTGGATGTTGGCCAAGCTTCCGGGAATGCCCCCTGAGGCCTGGCGTCATCATGCATAGCATGATGATGCCAGTCCTGGAGTTAACCCCTAACTGCCACCAATGGTGGAGATAGGGGGTTCCAATGAACCCCCTATCTCCCGATCCGTGGCAGTTACGGGTTAATGTTTGGTATTGTTGGATCGGCCAGAGCATGGCCGTTCCAACAATACCAAACATGAGTATAAACAAAGTTAAAAAAATATATATTTTATAAAAAAAAAATCAAAAAGTTTTTTTTTCTTTTTTTTGGTTTGTTAATGCAGCAATATTGTTCCCATTTCAATTATAATGTGAACAATGATGCTGCACTAACGATTTTTGTATGCGATGCGTTTGTTAAAAATCGCGTAATTTTCCCCAAAAAAAAATGTAACGAGACCCCATCTCTAAATATTTTAACAAGCGCACCCCATACAAAATATAACCGCAATTGCTCGCATGTTAAAATGTGAAAAAAAACACTTTACACGTTGTAAATTATTGAAAATTCATATTTTATTGCATTTTGTGTTATAATATACAGACAGGTCATGACGTATACATATAATAATGACATATTATGAATCTGCCGAGTCTGACGGAAAGAACGATATATAATATGTCTGGGTCATGTACTAAAATAAGCTTCAAAACACGTTTAAACATGATGAGCAAAGCCAGTAAAAATGACCTCAGCACAGGGGCGGGAAAAGCCTCAGCAGCGAAAGGGTTAATATAGGACAGCAAGGTCCACACCTGCATTCTTCCACAATACCACAGAGGGGTTACTGTATGATGATACTTGATGGCCTGGCATTAAAGGCACAATATCTGGGTGCACTGACGCCCATTAACAGATCCAAAACTTTTCAATATAGGACCACATGGTCCACCCCTGCACTCTTTCACAATACCACAGAGGGGTTACTGTATGATGATACTTGCTGCCCTGGCAGTCTTGCACCAAAGGCAGAATATCTGGGTGCACTGACGCCAAGGGCGGATCCAGGGGGGGCAACAAGGCAATTCCCCCCCCGAGAAGGGGGGGCCGGATTGGCCTTGCAGCCCAGGCAGTGTTCGGGCACTGGGTCTCCCATTTACCCGGCAGCGTGTGGGATCACACACTGCGCTGTATATGAAGTCTGCGCGGGGGGGCGGGGGGAGAGGAAGAGGCTGCCAGCCCAGCAGCTCACATGGGGACATGATGGCTCCGCCCCTTCCTCCTCCAAAGCTGCATGATGCAGAGCCTCCCCTGTGTGCTGGAAGTGTCCAGCACGTGCAGGGAGGGGGAGTGGATGGAGAGCAGCCGGGGGAGACAGACAGGGATTCCAACCTGTAAGTAAATAACAGGCAGATAGTGTGTGTGGGCCTACAATTGATATGCTGGGGTTGGGGGTCTGCAATTGATATGTTGGGGGGGTCTGCAATTGATATGTTGGGGGGGTCTGCAATTGATATGCTGGGGGATGGGGGGGTTGGGGCCTTCCATTTGATATGCTGGGGGATGGGGGGGTTGGGGCCTTCCATTTGATATGCTGGGGGATTGGGGGGCCTGCAATTGATATACTGGAGGTTGAGTTGGGGGTCTGCAATTGATATGCTGGGGTTGGGGGTCTGTAATTGATATGTTGGGGAGGTTGGGGGGGTCTGCAATTAATATTCTGGGGGGAGTTGTGGGTCTGTAATTTATATGCTGGGGTTGGGGGTCTGCAATTGATATGTTGGGGGGGTCTGCAATTGATATGCTGGGGGGGTTGGAGGTCTGCAGTTGATATGCTGGGGGGTCGGGGGTCTGCAATTGATATGCTGGGGGTAGTTGGGGGGGCCTGCAATTGATATGCAGGGGGGAGTTGGGGGACCTACAATTGATATGCTGGGGGTTAATAAAATAACGATATGCTGGGGGAATGAATAAACCATCAGTACGTTACAGTGAGTTTTATTGCTGTGGTACTCTGATACGCTAATTCACACCGCACATACTAGTGAGTTTTATTGCTGTGGATTCTGTGATACGCTCATACACACCGCACATTGTTGTGAGTTTTATTGCTGTGGAGCTCTGTGATACTGGAATGTGCGATGTGTATGAGTGTATCACATAGTTCCACAGCAATAAAACTCACAGTAATATGCAGTGTTTATGAGCGTGAGTTTTATTGCTCTGGAGCTCTGATACACTCCTACACACTGCACATTACTGTGAGTTTTATTGCTGTGGAGCTCTGTAATATGCAGTGTGTCAGTAATGTACAGTATCTTTTAAAGTGATCAGCAGTTTCCCACGTTTGCCACAGGGACATTCTGTGCTGCGGAGCAGCCTCAGCTGCCAAGAGTGGGTGATGGACCCCTTGAGGGGCCCCATACAAGGGGGTACCCTGGGCCCCTCTTATGAAAAGGGTTCGCAGGACTCCTGAGCCCACGTGATGACAGACCCTGTGCAATGTTCTGGGGGAGAGTGAGTGTAATGAGCACAGCTTTCCATTAGGCACGTCTCTGCCTGTCACTGCTAACCCAACACCAGCTCTTAGCCAAAACTGGTAGAGTGCCCCCCCCCGAAACCTGTGTCTGGATCCGCCCCTGACTGACGCCTTAACCAGATGCATATCTTTTTAATATAGAACCGCAAGGTTCACCCCTGCACTCTTCCACAATACCACAGAGGGGTTACTGTATGATGATACTTGATGGCCTGGCATTAAAGGCACAATATCTGGGTGCACTGACGCCTTAACCAGATCAAAAACTTTTCAATATAGGACCACATGGTCCACCCCTGCACTCTTCCACAATACCACAGAGGGGTTACTGTATGATGATACTTGCTGGCCTGGCATTAAAGGCACAATATCTGGGTGCACTGACGCCCATTAACAGATAAAAAAAACCACTTTCAATATAGGACCGCATGGTCCACACCTGCACTCTTCCACAATACTACAGAGGGGTTACTGTATGATAGTACTTGCTGGCCTGGCATTAAAGGCACAATATCTGGGTGCACTGCCATTGACGCCTGTATCAGATTCATATCCTCAGAGGGGTTACGGTGTGACGGCACTGTTGCCGGCGCTAAAAGCCCAATTTTAAAGCACCTATTGTTACTTTCATCCAAAGCCTGCATAAATTTCACAATAATTTAGCCCAAAAAAAAAATAAACTTTTTCTGCGCGTCCTAAAATGTCTTTTCATACAGGCTGCCGCCCCAAGCAGTTGTTTATGGATAGATTAAAGGAAAAGCATTTACCGTCATATGAAACATAATTTATTTGTTTTTAAGTGTTTCTATACATCCTAGAAATCCGCCACTTCACGGGCAGGTTATGGGGACCTCCTAGGCACGATATTTGAAGGAATTTTTCATTTTTATTTTTAACCCTTATTTCATGGGAAACTCACTGTCCCTTTAAAAAAGTTTTTTTTAAAAACTTTTTGTCCTTGTTTCCTGTCCCCCAGGGCACTACCTGGACCCCCAAACACCTTTTATGGCAAATATGTAGCATATATGCCCTCTTGGAGGGCACTCTAAAAACTGAATTTTCAGCCCCATTGACTTGCATGGGGTTCGGGTTCGGGTTCGGACCCGAACATTTGGAAAAATTCGGGTTCGGGCCCGAACCGAACTCGGGGGGTGTTCGGCTCATCCCTATCAATGAGTACCTGTGTGAGTATGGCACAAGGACAGGTTCAGGTCAACTTGTTTTTTCCCCCCCTGCAGTGGCTGATGATCAAGGATGCATGCACTGTATTGTCACCATTTGAGGAAGCAACGAGGAAAGTGAGCAGGGACAGTGCATGCATCAGTGACACAATTCCTTTAGTGTTCCTGCTGGAGCGCACTCTGCGGGGAATTGTAGATGTGGCACTAGAGGCAGAGCAGCGGGAGGAAGAGGAGGCCTTCCCTAGCTCTCAAGGCCCCAATCGTTATGCAGAAAGCATTCCTGTGGGTCCTCAGATCAGACAGGAGGAGGAGGATGAATATTTAAGTAGTGGGGGCATTGAAGGTGGGGATTCCTCAAGGGAGGGTTTTGTGTGCCCAATAAACCCAAGGACTAGTAAGTGGCTGGGAGGAGGAAGTGCATGATGGGGTCATCCTCATTGACCAGGAAGACTCGGAAGCTAATGCCACCTCCAACCTATGCTGCATTTGCTCCCTTATCCTGCAAAGCCTGGTAAAGGACCCCAGGATTCGTGCTATCAAGGAGAGGGATCATTACTGGTTGGCAAGCCTTCTTGATCCACAATACAAGGGTAAAGTTGCAGAGCTCATCCTGCCCGCACAGAGGGAGAACAGGATGAAACAACTTGAGGCTCTCTAAAGCGACACTTGTGTAACACCTTTACAGGCACTGGTAGATTACCAAGTGATGACACAGGTGCTTCTGAGGCTGCGGATGATCAGAGGAAGAGCGGTGAAGGCCGGGGCCGCTTGACTGATGCCTTTTTAAATTTTTTTACTCCACGATGCCCAGGGATGTCAAATGTAGGCACCATTGCCAGCGTCTTTACCATATGGTGCAGGACTACCTAGGGGTAAGGGCAGATCTGGATACCTTTGCAGCAGATGATCCACTGGCTTACTGGGTGTTGAGATTGGATCACTGGCCAGAACTTAGCCAATATGCTATGCAGCTACTAGGTTTCCCTTCATCCAGCATGCTTTCTGAAAGGACGTTCAGTGCCGCTGGAGGTTTTGTCACAGACAAAAGAGTGCGTCTGTCCACCGACTCTGTAGACCGACTGACATTTATAAAAGTGAATCAGTCCTGGATCAGCAGCTATCAATCCCTTGATGCTGACGTAACGGAATAGAACGGGATCTCTTCTGCATTCCCAAAACCTCCACCACTGCACTCTTCCACAATACCACAAAGGGGTTACGGTGTGAAGGCACTTGCTGCCACCAAAGGCAAAATATTTGGCTGCACAGACGCCTGTACCAGATTCATATCATTTTAATATTTGACTGCAGGTTCCAACCCTGCACTCTTCCACAATACCACAGACAGGTTACGGTGTGACGGCACTGTTGCCGACACTAAAGGCCCAATTTTAAAGCACCTATTGTTACTTTCATCCAAAGCCTGCATAAGTTTCAACATAATTTAGCCAAAAAATCACTAAACTTGTTCTGTGTGTCCTAAAATGTCTCCTCCTTTCATACAGGCTGCCGCCCAAGCAGTTGTTTATGAATAGATTAAAGGAAAACCATTTACTGTCATTTGAAATGTCATTTTTTTGTTTTTAAATGTTTCTATACAACCTGCAAATCTGCCACTTCACGGGCAGGTTATGGGGACCTCCTAGGCACGATATTTGTAGGAAGTTTTCATTTTTATTCTTAACCTTTATTTCATGGAAAACTCACTGTTCCTTTAAAAAGTTTTTTTAAAACTTTTTGTCCTTGGTTCCTGTCTCCGAGGGCACTACCCGGACCCCATACACCTTTTATGGCAAATATCTTGCATATATGCCCTCTTGGAGGGCACTCTAAAAATCGAACTTTCGAGTCCCATTGACTTGCATTGAGTTCGGTTCGTGTTCGAGTTTGAACTCGAACTTTGAAATTGTTCGAGTTCGAATGCGAACCGAACACGGGATGTTCGGCTCACCACTAGTAGTAACTGACAACAGTGTTTCCTAAATCACAGTCCAAATCTAATGTGGGCGTAAAAATAAAAAATGACCACCACACACTATTCAGTTTGTTTATGGCAAACGGTTGCATCCTTGGCATAAAAACACTCCATTTACAATACTTTGGGGTGTCAGCTTACCAAATATATGCACGTTCTTGGCAAAAAAAAAATGGGGTATGTAAAAAGGCCCCTAAAAAGAAGATAAGCAAAGAAGATATGTCAAATTAGAAAAATGACAATCACGTCAGAAGATTGGCGTAGCACCACATAAACAACCCAACAAATCTATATATGGGTGGTATCACTTTACTCAGAAGATGTTGCTGAACATATTTTGGGGTGTTTTTTGGCAGTAACTCATAACTGGATTTGACAATTTGTGCCTAAAGTACAATGTGTGTGAAAAAATAACACAAAAAGTGACTACCTGAATGTTTGACATAGAGCTAGTGCATGGAAAGTGTTAAAATACAACTTTGAAGTACCCTAGGGTGTACCCTTTCTAAAAATATATGGTTTGATTGGGGTAAATTACTTAAATGGCCGGCTTCAAAAAGGTCCCAAATAGGACATGGGTGCATGATGACGAAATGTGGAAAACTGAAAAGTGCACCACCCAAATAAGGCCTATTAGCCCCCAAATGATCCGACATACCTGTACATGGGTGGTATCAATTTACTTAGAAGATGTTGCTGAACATATTTTGGGGTGTTTTTTGGCAGTAAACCTTAAAGTTCTCAGTACATGTATTCTTAAAATGGTAAAAAATTAAATCACCAAAGAAAGTTTTTTTTCTCAAACTTTGGCATAGATTTGTGGTAAAATGGTTGCATGGAAAGAGTAAAAATACCCCATGTTTAAGAACTTGGGTTGTGTACTTTTAAAAAATATGTATATGTGGAGGGTTATTCAGGAATTAGTGACAGATATCAGTGTTACGATGTCACTATCACTAATTTTGAAAATAAACCCTTTGGAAATGGAAAAGTGCTACTTGCACTTATTGTTGCATAAGATAAGGAAAAAAGCGAGGAATATGTAAACATTGGGTATTGCTAAACTCAGGACAAAATTTAGAAACTACTAAACAATTTTATTTTTTTGGCGTTTTTTGACACATAAGAAATTTTAGGGGTCAAATTTCAAAAAAGTGGTGTTTTTTCAATTTTGTTTTGTCATATTTCACAATTTTTTTATAGTAAATTATATGAAATTAGGAGAAAAATGGTATCTTTAGATAGTCCAATTAATGACGAGAAAAACAGTGTATAATATGTGTGGGTGGCATAAGCGAGTAAGAGGAAAATTTGACCTAAACACAAACAGCGCAGAAACGTAAAAACAGCAGCAGTCACTAAAGGACGGATTTGTGTAAAACCGCCCGGTCACTAAGGTGTTAAGCAGCAGACACAGGATGGATGACTGGCAGCCAAGAAAGTCTCTAGGCCCCTGAGGATTATGGGCCACATAGTCAGGAAGCTGCAGATTCCACAGGAGTAGCAACAAGGACCAGGTAATGGTGATTCTCAGGTAAGGTGGATAACTGGAACTCAGGAACCCAGGCAGAACTCCAGTCCCACTGGAAAGTGGGCTACGCAGTATATAGTCCAGCAACATGATCCAGGGATACTTGAACCACAGGAATACAACAGAACAAGGGATAAAGGGGTAATACTGACAAACAGGAGGAGGTAGCTCACAGTACCTCACATGAACAGGGAAGGGAACAAAATGACAGAGCGAAGATGGAAGGGTGTGTTCAGATTTTATGCACACCCACATAGGATCTGGAACAGGAATAAACCCCTGAATAGAATGCAGACATGGAGTAAATAATAACCATCGTGGCTACAAGCAGGTTCCAAGGGTTAGGGCATGACAGTTAGTGCCCAGAATTTCAGAAATTCTGGCACATCTAGGGGGGTCCATTGCTGCTTTGCCAAATATGAGTCTGGCTTTGCAGCACGATGCTGATGGGCATACAGATTTGTTTGGGCAACAATATGGTCCAACAAAGCATCCTCCAGAAACACCTGCAAAAACTGCGTGGGGGTAAATCCTGCAACATCAATATTGATGTCAGGATTTGCTGTGAATGGAGGGATATCTGACCTCTATCGATGAGGCACTACCCACTCCTCAGCTGGAGCTGTGAGTCTCCTGCTGGTAGGTGGTGGCCCCAGATCTGCATCAGAAACATCTTTAGAAGATACATCCGGAAGCCTAGATGATGTATCCAGCGATGTTTCTGAGCACCTGGCAGGGTCAAAATCTGGGTCTGAGTCAGAAGCAGATGCCTCAGATTATGACGCCATGATGGCATATGCCTCCTCGGTGCTGTACAACCTCTTTCAGGGTTGCACCAGGCGTGGGCAATGGTGGAACCCAATTGCAGGGGTTATTGAGCCCAATATGCAGGGTATACAGGAATGAGTACCTGGCAGAGGTCTCTTCTGGTGGTATCTGTGCGTAGTTCAAAGGGGGTCAGGCAAGCGGATGGTCAGTAGGTAAGCAGGGGGTCTGGTACACAGGGATAGCAGCAGAGAACAAGCATAGAACTGATCAGGTTGGGAATGACTCAATACTGAGGTGTTTGCACAGAGGAGGGAAAGGTCCTTTATGGACAAACAGGGGGGTGTGGTTGTGTTAGTGTTTTTGGTGCTTGACTTTATTAACCCCTATCAATGCTGGGAGTTACTGCAGACATAAGGGCAGCACTTTTCCTGGAGCTGATCCAGCATCGGGCATGGTTCCTTACACCCTCTCAGACATTATATATAATAGATTATAAAATAAATTTTTATAATTATTATATATATATATATATATATATATATAAACGGATTATTGGTTCTAAAATGAACCGTTGGGTTTCACAAGAATATAAAAATAAATGGCCCTGAAAGGAACCGTTGTTTTAACCTGAGTAAACACCTAAGTCTCTCTAAATCCCCCTAAATCCCTCTAAACCTGCCTCAATTTTTCTAAATCTCTCTAAACTTGTCTCAATTGTTCTAATCTCCCTAAATCTGCCTAAAATCTCTAACCTGTCAAATCTGATCGATCTCTCTCTCGCTCACCAAAACACAAGTGAAGATAGGGAGGGAGAATTACAGAGGTCAGAGACAATATTTACAAATATTGACCTGACCTGACAAATTATAAAATTTATCTATAATTTTTATAATTTCTGATTGGATGTTGTTAGCCTGCCACTCTGGTGAGGCAGGCTAGGAACAACCCCCACAGCCCCGATACCTCGTGGCACTCAGTATTTCCTGCCGCTGCCGGTAGTCATCGCTCGGGGGGAGCGATCATGGATAGACCAGTTGCAGGTAGCCATATTGCAAGGATGCCTTGATGTTGAGGCATCCTTGCAATATACTCAGAGCAGCTGGAAGCGATGGTGATCGCTTCCAGCACTCTGTACAAGTGCGGGGAACCTTTCCGGTGAAACTGGAAGTTGATCACTCCCGGGGAGCGATCACAAGGGGCCCGGCACTTCAGACCACCGTTGCACAGATGCCTGGACACCCAGGCAGTCTGCAATGGCGTTTGAGTGGCTGGAAGCGATACCGATTGATTCCAGCGCTCAAGTGACCACAGGATGTACCATATATGTCCGAGGGTCTAAAAGAGACCTAAAGACCTAAGGGTTTAAAGAAATGGTACGTCCGCGGTCACTAAGGGGTTAAAAGATGTTTGCAAAAAAAAATACTGCATGAAAATTCCTGAAATTAATATATACGATCCTTTAAATAATAATAAAAAGGTATCTTAAAGGGAAAAAAAGCGCTATTTGAAAAATATCCCAAAATATTTTTAACATTTGAAACCTATGGGTTTCGTCTGATTAAACCTGACAAATTAATCCACTGAACAGCTGGGCATTTCACGGACATTTCTCTGCTGTTTGGTCTCTCTGAATAGATTAACCATTGCTTCTCTATAGGGGAGTTCACTGCCGCCGAACAGGCTTCGTATTTCACTAGGCATTTCTCCAATATTTGGCAAACCGAAAACTTTTTGAATAGCTAAATGGCCACAAATTGCACTGTACGCAGAGCGAGTGTTAGCTATAAGGCAAGACAGTCTATAAGGCCTGCCTAGGGGCGCCTGTCCAGCAGTGGGCACAAAAATCAAGATATCCACTTACTGACTGGGAATCAGATTTTGAATCCTCTCAGCCTGTCAGCGCTGTCTTTCCGTAGGGAGAGATCAGTGCTGTGCAGAAGAGAGGCCCGTCCCCTCAATGAGACTGCTGGGGGTGAGGAGAGGAAGCAGCACTACCACCATCAGGCTCCCGCCTGCTTACCTGGCTCTGCGAGCATGGGGAGAGCCAATGGGAGCCTCCTGAACAATGACACGCCCCCTTTCACACACACGATCATGACCAGCACGTGCCTGCAGCTGTGTGGAGGAGAGGAGCCAGCAGCCTGACACCCTGGCATGCCGTGATCTGGAGAGAGGCAGGTAACAGGGGCGGACATCCCAGCTCACACCCGTCATGACTCCCCCACTTACCTCTGGATCCATGATGGCTTATACTCCAGTCTCCAGCAGCAGCACGTCCTTCACACACTGCTTGGGGAGGAAGGGAAGAGACCTGGTTGATCGGCAGCATATACTATATACTGGTCCCTGCTCGTCCCTCCATCTGCAGGGGAAAGTCTTCTTGGCCCTACTGTACATATTTAGAAATTCTCCCCCAAGTAGCCCAGAGGAAGCAGCAAGACATGGCAGATTCTCCTCTCTCTTTGCCCCCTCTTTCCCCTCCCATAGACAGGGTTAATACTGGTCAGACCATCCAGCACATGGTGCAAAGAAAATACTCCCGTCAGTTTTGCTGAGGACACACAAAAGTGCTAATATGACTTACATAGATACCAGTCCTGGCTCTGCAGCATGGTGGCATGTGGGGGAGCAGCTTTAAAGGCTGCAGGACTGACACTAGAGCAAACTTGCTATAAATGTCAAATATCTGCTACTATTCTCTGGAAGCCCAATATATTTAACTTACTGCAAGTTTATTCAAGCTGTAAAATGTATTTTATATAAAGGCCCACAATTGTGTGTAATATATTTTATAATAGGACCTGTTGAAGATAATTCAAGGTTTCTCTAGACTGTAAGCTCCTATGAGCAGGGCCATCTACACCTCTTGTTTCCATCCTATGTCCATTTATCCGCATCTTGTTCCCTTTTGATTATTGTAAAGTGCTGTGGAAATTGTTGGTGCTATATAAATGATGATGCTAATAATATCTAGTCCCTCGCTCTGCTCACACGGGGTTCTGTGTATGGGTATGCATGTATCTGGGGCCTGATGTGTCTGGGTATACATGTATCTGGAGTCTGATTTGTTTGGGTATGCATGTATCTTGGGTCTGATGTGTCTGGGTATACAAGGATCTGGAGTGATTGTGGAGATTAAAAAATGCACTAGGTTTATTAAAAGTTGAGCAGCTACGCTTAATATTTTGTTTGTATCCCTATTGACGTAAAGAACAAAATTTTATTTATGTTAATATATATATATATATATTTTAACTTTATTCTGAATATAACATTTAACAGTGTAATTTCAGAAGAAAATTTAAGAGGGTGTGTTTGGGGTAGAGTTAAGGGCAGGGATTAGGTGGGGCAACTGGTAGCGAGTAACTCTTAAGGCCTGGCTAGTAGCTCGGGAATTTAAATTTTAAGCCCTGACATAGGACATATTGGGGGATGGAGAGGGTGACATAGGATACACTGGGGGATGGAGTGGGTGAAATAGGAAACACTGGGGGCTGGGGAGGGTGATGTAGGGTATGCTGGAGGTTGCAGAAGGTGTCATAGGTCACAATAGGGTCTGCAGAGGGTGAGAGGAGACACACTTGGGGCTGGGATGGGAGACATAGGAGTCACAATGGGGGCTGGGATGGGAGACATAGGAAACATCTGGGGCTGGGGAGGAGAACGTAGAGCACACCAGGTGCTAGTGTGGGTGACATTGGGCACACCGGGGCCTAAGGCAGATAACATTGGACACACTGGGGTTGTGGATGTAGACATAGGACACACTAGGGCTTGCGGAGGGAGACATAGGACGCATTGGGGGTTGGGGAGGATGAGAGGAGAGACTGAGGACTGTGGAGGGTGACAGGAACTGGGGCTGGGGGGGGACAGCATTTTACATAGGAATGGCTATTAAGCCTAAAGGGGCAAAGTCAGGACTGGAACTATTGGTGAGCATTTCAGACTGGTTTTTTTTCCTTCTTTTGGAAGCAGTAGGTGTTGTGTGAGAGGCTGAACCTGATGGACGTATGTCTTTTTTCAGCCTATGTAACTATGTAACTGACTGATTGTGGCCCTGGCAAGGGTTTCAGAGGTCACATGGGGGACAGGAGAATGACTCCGGTCACATTTGAGGCAGGGAATGGTGGCAGAGGGCTGAGTGGGAGCCGAGGAGGATGGCATAAGGCTGAGGAGACAAGCATGGGGTCACTGGGTGTCACGGGATGCAGTGGGACTGCAGGCATTACAGGGGGCTGAGGAGAATGGCAGGGAGCACAGTGGGGAAGGTGCCAGAGGGTAGAGGAGGGTCTGGGGAGGATCAGCAGACAGGACAGAGTGGGAGATGAGGAGGAGAGCAGGAGACCCAGGGATGGCAGAAGAGATCAATCAAATATTAGAAGGATTTAATAACATCATGAGAAAGAAACACAGAGAATGCGGGATAATAGATTTGATCATGAAGTATAGGATTATTATTGGAGTATTTTGTGGGATAGTGAGGTACGTGGATTAGTCATTTGGTTGGGGGGGGGGCGACAAAGTGATCCTTGGCCTTTGTTGGAAAAAATTATTACACCGGCCCTGACCTTACGGGGAAATTCACTGTTCAGTGCAATTTTGAGGCCAGTTCGGCACTCTCTGAATAACCCTGATAGTTACTTTTTACTTACTTTACGCAGAATATAAAGTCACGCTCCCATGATCCTTCTGGTTTGTAAACTTGTTTTCCAGAATTCACAGTAAACATTCCTCCAATGATGACGTCTCCCTCCTGATAATATTTATATTCAAACAGACAATTGCTCATTGAAAGGCGACATGCAGGGCCTGGATTCTGAGATACTGATCCTCCAGAGGACACACACAGGATGATCAGACAGAAAATCACTGCAAACACATAGTGAATCGCGTCGGACAGACACCGCTCCATCATCCCTTGTCCTTTTCTGTCCTGTGACTAGCAGCAGCTGGAAGGCGTCCGTTGGGTCTATGAGCAGAGCTCTCTCTATGAGCTGTATTTAAGCATCTTCCGAGCTGGATCGAATAAAAATACATCATGTTCTCTGTTCATACTTTCAGTTTTTTTTCTCGATGAGCGAATGTAAATCCCAAAGCAGAATAAGTTCTAGTGAATCATCCTTCAAACATAGCACCTGCTAAATGTGTCCAGGACGAATTCTACTATTTGTTCTTGATAAAGTTTTCAGATTAAATGTGATGGACACAAATCATATAGGACTCTATTCCCTAGTGGACGATTGAAACTGATGAATACAATAGATACTTTTACATAGAAGCAAAACTTATTGTATATCCATGGGCAATTCAATGGGTCACATCTAAGCTCTCTAATCATGAAAACCTTGGACAATGTTGAATTGTCCCAGCTGTAAAAAAAATAAAGGTGGTTAGAGATTTTTTTTGTATATAGCAGTGATGGTTACCTACAAATCAAGTTTGTAAGGCATATTATGACACTATGAGGAAAGGCAATATGATCTGTAACACTGTATTATACAAGGTGCCTAGGTGGTATTTGAATATGTAACTTAGACGGTGAGTTATAATAGATAATCATGGTACTGATATTCTTATAAAAGTAGAACCATACCACATTTAATTGATTATTAAATAACGAGTGTATTGTTTATTAACATTCAGAAAGCAGTAGATTAAATCTGTTAATTATTAATGAATCTTTAGGGATATCATGAAACACATATATGCTTGAGATAATCCTGCAGACATATTTTTAGATATTTATGCCAACGTACATCAGGCATGCCGCTGCGAAATATGCTAGTGCTTTATAAATAAAGAATAATAATAATATTGGTAGATGCTGCATAGAATACTTGTATATATTAGGTTAGTGCCTATATATATTAATTAATTCCTTTAGGATTTTGGTCCGTAAAATCTGAGAAACGGCAAAGTTAGGATTTTGATCTTAGGGAGACCTCTGCTGGACAGGCGCCAGGAGCACCTAGTTAAATATTGGGGAAAAGAATAAAATAACCCACCAATCAGATGATAAAAATATTGTCAAGTTACTCCCTTGTAAGCCAGTCTTTGGATAAAGAAATCTGGAACATAAAAGGGGGTGAGTTTTAGACAAAAGGGTGGAAGAAAGGAAAGAAAGGGCCAGATACCACCAGAGGCCAAGGAGCCAGGGGGGCCACACGCGATTCCACTCAATCTGCCCCGAATCCTACACCAATCTATCTTCACTACCAGATGGTAAAGTATAATTGAATAATTTTAACTTGATATCTATTTTCTAATTGTATTGTCTCTGCTTTATATGTACATCACCTTTTAAAGGAATATATATAAATTATTTGGCTGTTGAAGCCTAAACAGTAGAATAGTATCTACCTTTCAGTTCCTGCTGCAGCAGAACGCTAAGGAAGTAACTATTTATTTATTTATTTATTTATAAAGGATTTTACCAGGAAGGATACATTGAGATTTCTCTCGTTTTCAAGTATGTCCTGGGTTCAAGAACATTGAAGTGTTACAGTTACAGAAATACAAAGTAATACAATGCAAGATAATAAAAAAAAACAACACAAATATACAGATTAACAGAAAAATATGTAGGAAATATAGTCACTAGGTTACATGTTTACAGGTGCATTCTGTATTGAGGTATGTTAGTAAGGAGCTTTTGAGTGACTTAAGACTGGGGGAAGATTTGACGGTGTCTGGGAGGTTATTCCATAATCGTGGTGCTCTGTAGGAAAATGAGGACCGAGCCACTGTCTTTTTGTATTGTGGTATAGCAAGTAAGGTGCTGGTCCTGGATCGGATGTTATAGGATGAGGGAGCTGCTGGGGGAAGCAGTCTATTCAGGTAGGGTGGCAGCTTCCCAGAGATGCTCTTAAACACCAGGCTGGAAAGGTGAAGGGTGCGTCTGGATTCCAGCGATGGCCAGTTTAGCTCTTTTAACATGTCACAATGGTGGGTCATGTAGTTACATTGTAGCGCAAAGCGGCAGAATGAGTTATACAATGTAGTAAGTTTATGAAGGTGTGTTTGCGGGGCGGCTGCATACACTACATCTCCATAATCAATAGCCGGCATAAGCATTTGCTGTACAATCTGCTTTCTTACCGCGGGACTCAGGCAGGATTTGTTTCTGTACAGGGCACCTAGTTTGGGGTAAAGTTTAGATGAGAGTTTTTCGATGTGGGGGCCAAGTATAGATTAGGGTCCAACCACATACCTAGATATTTGAGAGAAGTGACTGTGGTCAGCATGCCATTTGATTTTGTCCCAACACATAGATGGGGATTTTGCAATTTGTGTAGTTTAGGTGCTGTTCCAAAGAGCATCGTTACAGTTTCGTCAGTATTTAAAAAAAGTTTGTTGTTTTTGATCCACTTTTCTACCTCTGTGAATTGTTCTTGCAGCACGGCCTCCAGCTGTGGGAGATTTGGTTTGCTGGTATAGATCACAGTGTCGTCTGCGTACATATGTACAGTTGAGGCTTTGCAGACGTTGGGCAGATCATTTATGAATATTGTGAATAGCAGGGGGCCTAGTATTGAGCTATTACAGGCGGCCTTGTTGCTCCCCCTAATTTAGTGAATTTATTTATATTATAAGAATGCTGTGTTTGGACATCTAAAGAAAAATTCTGTCTCCATAGAGAGATAAGCTGGAACGGAGAAATAGCTTGTATATATTAAGTGCCATCAGCCCCATTAGAATAAACAAACATAACCCAATTCTACATATTGCAACCGCTACTATTGAATGTACACTAAGTCAATAGGAAGGTTTTTTTTGTTAACTCATGTTGAATAAATTGCTGAGTCTAGATTGCAAGTGATTAAATATACAGGTTATCTTGCTTGGTCCATCATAAGTGTTACAGAGTAACTGCAGTGAATGATATTGTAAGTTGAGTATTGATGATGTGATTAATCTGTAGAAGAGATAGTTTACCGATCAAGATTGTGTTATGTGGCTCCCTGAACAAAGTTTCATTTAGTGAATCGGCCCCCACAATACTAAATTGCTGCAGGTGATGCCCCAGTAACTGAGTGTTTTAGCCAGGTTGAGGATTGTTTTATAATGGGAGAAGCTTAAGTGGGTAGGATAGAACTTGGTGTTTAAGAGTTATTTTGTGCATATGTGGGGTGCGGTCTATAAACCTAAGCTGTTTGTCCATTAGATTAATGTGTGTCACAGTAAGGCTGCTAATAATCACTACCTCTAACTACTCATAAAGTTGTATCTTGCTGATCAGTTGACAACATATGATTGTATGGGACTTGATGGTGCAAATATACCTTGATTTTGTTTTACTGTTACGTAGTCTTGTATCATCTTTAATGATTTTATCGTGTCTAAAATTATCTACATAGCCTCAAATGAACTCAGGATAACAAGCTATATATTTGTTAATCTGCTTGGTGGTATTCCCGAGTGTGACTCGGGGTTTAATTTTGCTACTGAGATCGGTAACCCCGAGCCACACTCAGGCTGTATACTCACTGCATCTCTCACTCCCTCGCTGTCTCTGCAGTCACCGAAGTCACCGCAGTGTGATCACGGCGACTTGCTTCCTGGTTTCGCTCCCTGCGAGCCACACGACGCAGGGGGTGGGACCAGGCGGCAAATTCAAAAACTGTAAAAAAAAAAAAGTAAAAAAAATTACACTATAAAAAATACAGTAAAAAATGAACTTTGTTACTTCAGGCCTAGATGCCTGTCTGAGGCTGCTGCAGGGGAGAGATGACAACGCCCCGCTGACCAAAGGCATCTTCCTTCAGATGCTGACAGCGCTGCAGGGATGCAGAAAAGAAGCAACTCCGTGGATGTCTGTGGCCGAGACTGCGTCACTCTTGGGTTCCACCGCGACCTGTTTGTCAGCTGTCAAGGCTGAGGAGAGCTGCGCTGGATCTGGTGAACCTGATGCGGTGCCGATTCTGGGGCGAGTCTGCTATCCGTGAGTCGCTTCCCCATCCGGGACCGGAGGATATGCTGGCGACACCTGTGGAGAACAGCCGGTGCCTGATGGCAGCTGGATCTTCCATTGTGCTGCCCAAGTGGTGGATGCTTCCTGGACCCCCCCGGTCATCTCTGGCTCTGACATTTCCCAGGGCAGACGTGGTAGGATCCTGGCAACAAACCTCTAACCCTCAGATCCTTTGGATGGTCGGGACCGCTAACCCTAACCTCTAGCAGCCACAGAGGCCAGGGAAAACAGCAACACAGACTGAGATAGATATTGTAACTCACATCACCGTAACAGATAACAGATATCAGACAGGGGCACAGAGCAAGAGTTGTCATTTAACAGAACCGGGTCAGCAAGGTAAAGATATTTGTACTGCGCTATGGTACATGTGGCAGAATTCAATAGCACACAGTAGCAGCAGATACATCAGACAGGGGCACAGAGAGAGAGAGAGTAGTCGTATAGCAAACCGGGTCAGCAACATAAAGATACTTGTACTGCGCTATGGTATATGTGGCAGGATATAATGCCGCCAGAGCTCCTGGCAACCGGCCAGGCAGTGGACATGTCGCTCCAGGGTCCCCCTGCGAGCCTCCCGGGACCCTGGATGTCACACTCTGGTGCCGCCGATGACCTTCGACCGTGACACTGGTGGTGGCTGTGGCGGCGCAGATGGGAACCTGCATGACTTTAAGGCCTTGTTTTTCCGAGCTGGAGCTGGGTCTGGGTCTACCACCTGGCATGGCCTATCGTGCACCGCCTTGCCTGTGCTGAGACTGCAGCCATTTCGGGACACTGGATGAGGAAACCCATTTGATTTTTGTTCTCTTTTATTTATGCTTCCACGCTGAGATTTATTGTTTTCAGAAGCATTCTGTGAGTGAACACTTTGCAGCAGTCTCATTTTCTGTAGTTCCCCCCTCGATGCTGAGTACACCCTCAATGAGTACATCACCCCCCCTGATATTCAGAGACAAAAAAAATAAAAAATTTGTGCAGTGCAGTGCAGTGGGTGCTGGGATTCCTGTTCATTTGTGGACTCCTTTGCCAATGAAATACAGGACATGGGGTAACAAAAGAATTAGAGGAATAATTCTCAAAGCAGCTTTACAGAAATAAAAGGCAAATAAAATCAGTTCTTAAATGTAATAGGGCTTTGCAATGCACGTTTCGCTGGTCCTTGCCCAGCTTCATCAGTTGGGTCTGGGCAAGCACCAGCGAAACTTGTATTGGAAAGCGCTATTACATTTCAGATATTATTTTTATTTGCCTTTTATTTCTGTAAAGCTGCTTTGAGAATAAATCCTCTAATTTTTTTGGTATTCCCGTGTCCTGTATTTCATCGGCAAAGGAGTCCACATCTGAACAGGAATCCCAGCACCCAGTGTTTTTGGTTTGATTATATTAATCAATATAATTTATTTCCATTATTTTTGATAATTATTTTTTGGGATAATAAATTATTATTTCGTGTTTCAAACCTTCTCTGTCTGCGGGTGTTTACTAGACTCTTGCTTGCATGGATTTCAGTGAGTTATTCCTACAGATTACAGGCCTACTATATAAAACAACACATCTCCTTTCCAAAAAAAAATAAAACACTTTTAGACACAAAATTTTGAAAAAATCAGACCGCCTGTCTGTCATTAATGATATATATATTTATGTATACATATATTTAGAGAAAATACACGTCATAATAAATAACCCGACAGAGCAAGCGATCAGTAGCACATCGATAAGTAATTATTACAAAGTGCTGGTGTTACTTACCCCCGGGATGCGATGTTGAACATTTTAGCTACTCCTCAAAGCAGGTGCTAATTCCAAACTTGAGGAACCTGGCCAAGCGCAAAGTCTCCAGCCTATAAAAAGGGAGGCAGCACAGCACATGGTCTATTGACCTCATACACCAGAGATATTATACACTGGATTTAGCCAGGCATATCAGAATTATCGCTGTTGCTTTCTTGCTTGTACGCCATTACATAGGCAGAAACCATGTCCGATGCCAGCAGGAGTTAGAGAGGGCACGTACAGTTCTTCGGGCACCTTGTGTCTAAAGGAAGAGACTCAATTTGGAGAATGTGAGAGATGCAGAGTGTCGCTTTTGGTACAGACTAAGTCGTGACCAGATCTGCAGGCTCTATGTGTGACTGAGGCCCCATCTGGACTCGAGGTCTGGCTCACGCTTATCTGAGCCAAGGATGACAAAGCTGCTGTAACTAACTAAAGCTAACAAAGCTGCTGCTTTTTAATCACTTGGCTGTGAAAGACGCGATCATTGTGTCATCTCGATCGCACTCATTGTGCGGAAGACGCGCTGAGCACGTCCTCACATTGCAGCCAGTGATCGGCCGTTATTTCGGATGATCGCTGTGATTGTCAGGACCTGGACACTCTGACCCCCTGGTGCCCCCTTTTGATGCCCTTTTCATGCCACGTCCTTCATGATCCATGCAGGTTCCAGGACTTGATACTTGAACTTTCCATACAAGCCCTGGAGCCTCACCTGCACTTTATCTTGCCTGATTACCTCAGCATAAGAAGAAGCTACGCCCTCCCAAGGACGCTTCCTCATTGACGTTGCTAGCTCAGCTTAGTGCAGTCCTGTCTTCTTGATCTCCTTGATTGAAACCCCTCCTGATCCATAGACTTTTCTGAAAAACCCTCTGTTTATTCCTGGACATTATCTTCCCACCAGTATCCTCCTTTGCCCCCCTGTGCCCCTCTGCTATTTGATCGATATTCCTGTGTGCCAGATCCTTGCTAGACCCTGACTTCTCTATTTCTAGTTCCATTGTAACCTTGCCTGGATTATATGTTATGTGTTACTTTGTATTATTGTAGTATTGTATATTCAGCGTCCCCCCTTCCGGTTATCTGAATTCCCAGATGTATATTACTCTAGTCCCCTTCTAGTAATTCAGTCTCCTTTACCCTCTGTTTATCCTGCCTCCTAGCTCCTCCAATCTTGAGTTCCCATTCCCATTACTCCCAGCCATCCTCCTGTTAACTATAAGCCCTTTCTTCCTGCTTCTCCTCCCTTCTGCAATCAGTCCCCATCTTGCCCAGTCTCCTCCTGTTATTTAGTTCTCTTGTGTAGTCTGTTTTTAGACTTTATATCTCTTGTATGTTGCTTTAATAAACTGTTACCCTGTAACCTGCCTAATCTGCTCCTATCACTGAATCTTGGGCTCACACCCACACTGCTGCACATAATGCGAGGCCAGGAGCATGACAGAATGAGGAAGCTTGAAACCAGTGAGCCCGCAGTGATTATATCCTTGATAAAAAACCTGAGAGGAGCCCTTACAACATCTATGCAGCACCTGGACATTGCACTCTCTATCATGCTGCAGATTTCCAAGAGCACCTTGATTAAAGTTCCTGTTCCTGTGAAAGTTTTCAGAGGATCCCTGACCCTGGAGGAAAAGGTACGGAGAAAGACCCAGGGATTATGCTTCTATTGCGGCACTTCCCCGCACAAACAAATAAACTGCCAAGTGCATCCACAGGAGACATTTTCCATGTTCCAGCCTTGCCAGGCCTCCGTGGTCAGACCTTGCCAGGCCTCAGATGAAGAACCTTTAGAGTCCTCTGCCCTGTATCCCGCAGAACCTTCAGAGTCCTCTGCCCTGCATTCCACAGAACCTTCAGAGTCCTCTGCCCTGCATCCCACAGAACCTTCAGAGTCCTCTGCCCTGCATCCCGCAGAACCTTCAGAGTCCTCTGCCCTGCATCCCGCAGAACCTTCAGAGTCCTCTGCCCTGCATCCCGCAGAACCTTCAGAGTCCTCTGCCCTGCATCCCGCAGAACCTTCAGAGTCCTCTGCCCTGCATTCCGCACAGAACCTTCAGAGGTCGCTACCCTGGCCACCCAGCTGTCACCGCCACAGGGCCGCCGCTGTCGCCACAAAGCTAAGCCGGTCGCTGCCCTACAGGGTGCCGACCCCAAGCCGGTTGCCAATGAGCCGAGCAGTGCCGAGGTCACAAAGAAACCGTGCTGTGCTGAGGTTGCTGACGAGCTGTGTCGTACTGAGATCCATGCCCAGCAGAGCCACATCAAGGTCACCTCCCAGATCGCTGTCCAGCAGAGCCGTTCCAGGGTCGACGCCGAGATCGCTGTCCAGCAGAGCCGTGCCAGGGTCAATGTCGAGATCGCTGTCCAGCAGAGCCGTGTCAGGGTCGATGTCGAGATTGCTGTCCAGCAGAGCCGTGCCAGGGTCAATGCCGAGATCGCTGTCCAGCAGAGCTGTGTCAGGGTCGACAACGAGATCGCTGTCCAGCAGAGCCGTGTCAGGCTCGACGCCGAGATCGCTGTCCAGCAGAGCCGTGTCAGGGTCTGTGTGCAAGACAAGCAAGAGCCGTGTGCAAGGCCTCTAATGGGACTTTAATTCGCAGAAAGAACCTAGCGAGATTTGAGGCGATATTGAACCGAAGGCGTCAGAGAAAAGTCCAAGCTGAGGTTCAGGATATTGGCATTGTGCCACCACCGACTCCACGGTCTGGCCTGCTACCTACCTGTGCCAGTCCGCTTCCAGGAGTCTATGTGGCCATTAAGCTTCTACATGTCCAGACCTGTCACCTGAAGAACCGGGTCCCTATTCTGTGCAGGGCACCTATGTCATACCCACCTGGGACTGAGTATCAGGAACTTGGACATTACGTCCCACGGACAATCCTTGGTCACCAGGGGTATGACCCTGAAGTTCTGAACACTTGTTTTGCCAGTCCTTGCCCTCATCTTGGTCACCCGGAGGGTGCCCCTTGAGAGGGGGTAGTGTCAGGACCTGGACACTGACCCCCTGGTGCCCCCTTTTGATACCCTTTTCATGCCACGTCCTGGATGATCCATGCAGGTTCCAGGACTTGATACTTGAAATTTCCATACAAGCCCTGGAGCCTCACCTGCACTTGATCCTGCCTGATTACCTCAGCATAAGAGGAAGCTACGCCCTCCCAAGGACGCTTCCTCATTGACGTTGCTAGCTCAACTAAGTGCAAACCTGTCTTCTTGATCTCCTTGATTGAAACCCCTCCTGATCCATAGACTATTCTGAAAAACCCTCTGTTTATTCCTGGACATTATCTTCCCACCGGTATCCTCCTTTGCCCCCCTGTGCCCCTCTGCTATTTGATCGATATTCCTGTGTACCAGATCCTTGCTAGACCCCGAATTCTCTATTTCTAGTTCCATTGTAACCTTGCCTGGATGATATGTTATGTGTTACTTTGTATTATTGTAGTATTGGCAATAGAGGGGCAAAGGTTTAAAAGTAACATCAGGAAGCATTATTTTACTGAGAGGGTGGTGGATACATGGAACAGTCTTCCAGTAGAAGTGGTAGAGGCCAAAACAGTAATTGAATTTAAGCAAGCATGGGATAGGCATAAGGCTATCCTAAACAAAAGATAAATCCAGGTAAAGTATCCATGTAATTGGGCAGACTAGATGGGCCGAAAGGTTCTTATCTGCCGACATTTTTCTATGTTTCTATATTCAGCGTCCCCCCTTCCGGTTATCTGAATTCCCCGATGTATATTACTCTAGTCCCCTTCTAGTAATTCAGTCTCCTTTACCCTCTGTTTATCCTGCCTCCTAGCTCCTCCAATCTTGAGTTCCCATTACTGCCAGCCATCCTCCTGTTAACTATAAGCCCTTTCTTCCTGCTTCTGCAATCAGTCCCCATCTTGCACAATCTCCTCCTGTTATTTAGTTCTCTTGTGTAGTCTGTTTTTAAACTTTATATCTCTTGTATGTTGCTTTAATAAACTGTTACCCTGTAACCTGCCTAATCTGCTCCTATCACTGCATCTTGGGCTCACACCCACACTGCTGCACATAATGCGAGGCCAGGCACATGACAGTGATCTCCCAGTGAGGGCTGACAGCTTAGCTGTCAGCCCCGCCTCCGGGACCCTGGCCAGTGTATTGACGTCATCGTACCGGGCACAATAACATCTGTTTCAGGCACACACCCACCAGAGCTGGGAGAGTGCCTGAAGGGGAGGGGGGCTTTTGGACACCTCTCTCCCCCATCAATGATGGCCATAGAAGAAACAGAGACACCGCTGGAAAGGAAACAGTCTGCCCTTTCACAGTCTGCCCTTTCACAGTCTGCCCTTTCACAGTCTGCCCTTTCTAGCGGTCTCTCTTTAACCCCTTAGGGGCAGGATAATGATTCGGCACCAATTGACGCCAGATCACAGTTCTCTCCTGGAGGTGACTGACATCTTAATGTCAACCAAGCCTCCGGGGTCTCCCCCCCCCGCCCACTGCCATCATCGCACATGGATGCGATGATGTCAGTTAGGGAGCTAACCCTTAGCTGCCACTTATGGTGGCGATATGGTGGTCCATCAGACCCCTATCTCACGATTGGTGGCAGCTAGAGGGAGCATGGTCTTTCCAATGATAAAAAAAGACCATTTTTTTTATTATTATTTTTTTTCTACCTTATTAATGCTGCACTGATGTTCACTTTTAAATTCTAATGTGAACAATGATGTTGCACTAATGAGAAATATAAGGGGTTATTCAGAGAGCACCAGACTGTCAGTGACAGTGGTTAATGACGGCAAGGTGTACAGGTATGCCTCGCTGTCAGGTGCCGCCATGGGCCTCTAATTCGGCCTGCCCGAGATGCCGACGTGTGATGCACATCATTGGCTGCAGGGGGCAGCTTGAGTTCAGGCCATCTCTCTGCAGCCAATGTCGCGCTTCGTGTGCCGGCTGTGTAGAGGGGCCGCAACGGCCCATTGAACTCCGTGGGACGTACCTGTACAACCTGCAGTTCAAGGCCTTTCAGCCACAGAAGGCATAGAAGGTCCCATGGCGTTACAAGTGTATAACTGCTGCAGATTTAACACTTTGAGTGTTCAGAGAAAGCTGATGGATCATATCTGCACATGTATGTGCATCCTGAATCCATCATTATGCGCAGCTGCAATGGCTCACTTTGTATTAGACATGTTTTATAAATGTAGTAATAGATATGACGGCTAAAGCTTTCAGAATGTTAACAGATTCTTTTTTTACTTTACAGGTATTGTGATATCAAATGCAGGTGAAGCAGAAGATTGCCAGGGCGGTGGAGTCCACCTGTACTAGGGATGGGCACTTTTTTTTTTTTCGATTCGGATTTTGAATATTTTTGTTTCGGATCATTTCGGCCGATTTACGTTTCGGCTCGTTTTTCGTATCGACTTTTTTCCCCGATAGCGGACATTTTTGTTTATTCGGATCGTCTGTTCTATTCGTTTGGACTTAAACTAATGGTATTTCGGATGATCCGATATTTCTGTCGATTCGGTAAATCTGCCGATTCTATTGTTTTTTTATTAAATAAAGATCCTTTTTTTCATTTGAATATGCATTGCACAACTTTATTTAATCATATTAAAATGGAACATAACGATGTAAAAAACACAAAACTGACCCAAATGGTCTGACTTTAAAAATAAAAAAAAGCTGAACAAAATTATTAGAAACGAAAAAAAACAAAAAACAGAACAAATAAAATGATGTGAAACATCGGGACTTTGGATAGATTTCAACTATCCTGAAGTGAAAAAACATATACAGGGTTATTCAGAGAGCGTGAAAAGCAGGAGAATGACTGGAGAATGAAAAATTCTAGGTCAAAATAGCCAAACCAGAAAAATTCTCCCTTTCATCTCACTTTCCAAATCGGCTATTTTGACCTAGAATTTTTCATTCTCCAGTCATTCTCCAGCCATTCTCCAGCCATTCTCCAGTCATTCTCCAGTCATTCTCCTACTTTTCACGCTCTCTGAATAACCCTGATAGTCTCAAAGTCCCAATGTTTCACATCGGGAGCTCGGATAGAGTAAGTCCTAGAGTTAACCCCTAACTGCCACCAACGGTGGAGATAGGGAGTTCCAATGAACTCCCTATCTCCTGATCCGTGGCAGCTAGGGGTTAATGTTTGGTATCGTTGGATCGGCCAGAGCATGGCCTTTCCAAACATGTCAAACATGACCATGTTAAAAGTTAAGAAAAAATATAAAAAAATAAAAAATTATATTAAAAAATTAATTAATAAAAAGTTTTGTTTTGTTAATGCAGCAATATTGTTCCCATTCAATTATAAAGTGAACAATGATGCTGCAGTAATGATTTTTGTATGCGGTGTGTTTGTTAAAAATCATGTAATTTTCCCCAAAAAAAAATGTAACGAGACCCCATCTCTAATTTTTTTAACAAGCGCAACTCATAGAAAATATAACCGTAAACGCTCGCATGTTAAAATATGAAAAAAAAACACTTTACACCTTGTAAATTATTGAAAATTCAAATTTTATTGCATTTTAAATTATAATATACAGACAGGATACGTATACACAGTGCTTTTTTTCTGGGAAAATAGGTGGGGGTACTCTCTCACACCCGGGGGAAAAACTGATTATTATGACTATTTTCATGTCCTCATATACAACAGTTGTAGTTCACTATAAAAGGAAACCATATTTTTGAATACTGTGTTCCTTTAGGCTAGGGTCAGACTGAGGCAGTGCGAACGCGCGTTCTGGCGCACTTAATCACGGCCGTAGTAGCAGCAAATGCCGGGCAATGACAGCCAATATACGACGTACGGTCGCACAAAAGTCCGGCCGCGCAACGCAAGTGGAAAATGAACGCATTTTTTCGAGAACGTTAAACCGCTAGTACTGACGTACAGAGTGCGCTGCGCCCGCTAGAGGCGTGTGTGAGTGAATTGGAGATGTCAGACGCTGCTAATGTCCGGCCAACATAACGTCCAGATGCAAGAAGTGTTTTATTGATGATCCGTACAAAATCACGGATGAAACTGCGCATAGTATGACCGCTATTGCGTATTCCGTGAAAAAATACGTCCATTCTTCGAACGCACATTTTCACGGACAACGTGAAAAATGCGTTAGTCTGACCCTAGCCTTAGGCTAGGGTCAGACGAAAGCATTTTTCCCCGCGAACGTGAAAAAGTGCGTCCGAACGCATTGACGTATTTTTTCACGGAATGCACAAAAACGATCAGACGACGCACATTTTCGGGCGTGATTATGTACGGATCGTCAATAAAACTCTTTTTGCGTCTGGACGTTATGTAGGCCGGACATTAGCAGTGTCTGACATCTCCTAATCACGCAAACACGCCGCTATGCCGCAGCTGCGCACTCAGTACGTCTGTACTAGCGGTTCTGCGTTCTCAGAAAAATGCGTTCAAATTCCACTTGCGTTGCACGGCCGGACTTTTGTGCGGCCGTACATCGTATATTGGCCGTCATTGCCCGTCATCTGCTGCTAGTGTAGCCGTAATTATGTGCGCCAGAACGCACGTTAAAAGTGTGCTGGTCTGACCCCAGCCTTAAATGAACTACAACTATTGTTGTAACCCTATGGGGTTTGTCCACCAAGTTCCTTTGTTACAAGAAAAATATGTATTGCAGGGCAGTTAGCTGTTTTTTTTTTTTGCAACGATGGCACTGAGTGGATAATCCCCTGGCATTTGTGAGCACCACAGCAATGAAACTCAGTTTTGCTGAGTATGTATGAACTCCACAGCAATAAAACTCACAGTAATGTGCATTGTGTATGAGATCCACAGCAATGAAACTCAGTGATGCGCAGTGTGTATGAGCTCCACAGCAATAAAACTCACTACCAGCTTACAGTGCCAGCTCCACTGATCACACCGCTTGCCTGACAATCCGCAGCTCTGGCAGATGTGTGTAAACATGCTGCACCCCCCTCCCCATGCTGTTCAAAGTTTCAGTGGCTGCAGAGAGGGGGGGAGCAGCCCTCCCTTGTCACTTAATGGGGAGGGGGTTATCAGTCCCTACATACACTCCTGACACTTGGAAGTGTTCAGGAGCAATATGAGCTGCCATGCGCTTCCGATTCTCTGCCTGCCACTGCAAGAGGAGGGAGGAGCGTCATGTTAGTTCTGGCTGGTGTGAGGTGCCGGTACTGAGTGGTGAGGTGCCGGTACTGAGTACCCCCTGAAAAAAAGCCCTGCATATACATATAACACAGACGTATACATTTATTATACCACAGATAGGCACTTGTTCCCAGCAGTGTGTGGATTCATATGCTGCATTAATTATACTGCAGAGAGGCGCTTCCCAGCAGTGTGTGGATTCATATGCTGCATTAATTATACTGCAGAGAGGCGCTTCCCAGCAGTGTGTGGATTCATATGCTGCATTAATTATACTGCAGAGAGGCGCTTCCCAGCAGTGTGTGGATTCATATGCTGCATTAATTATACTGCAGAGAGGCGCTTCCCAGCAGTGTGTGGATTCATATGCTGCATTAATTATACTGCAGAGAGACGCTTCCCAGCAGTGTGTGGATTCATATGCTGCATTAATTATACTGCAGAGAGGTGCTCCCAGCAGTGTGTGGATTCATATGCTGCATTAATTATACTGCAGAGAGGCGCTTCCCAGCAGTGTGTGGATTCATATGCTGCATTAATTATACTGCAGAGAGGTGCTTCCTAGCAGTGTGTGGATTCATATGCTGCATTAATTATACCGCAGAGAGGCGCTTCCCAGCAGTGTGTGGATTCATATGCTGCATTAATTATATCGCAGAGAGGCGCTTCCCAGCAGTGTGTGGATTCATATGCTGCATTAATTATACTGCAGAGAGGCGCTTCCCAGCAGTGTGTGGATTCATATGCTGCATTAATTATACTGCAGAGAGGTGCTTCCTAGCAGTGTGTGGATTCATATGCTGCATTAATTATACCGCAGAGAGGCGCTTCCCAGCAGTGTGTGGATTCATATGCTGCATTAATTATATCGCAGAGAGGCGCTTCCCAGCAGTGTGTGGATTCATATGCTGCATTAATTATACTGCAGAGAGGCGCTTCCCAGCAGTGTGTGGATTCATATGCTGCATTAATTATACTGCAGAGAGGTGCTTCCTAGCAGTGTGTGGATTCATATGCTGCATTAATTATACCGCAGAGAGGCGCTTCCCAGCAGTGTGTGGATTCATATGCTGCATTAATTATACTGCAGAGAGGCGCTTCCCAGCAGTGTGTGGATTCATATGCTGCATTAATTATACCGCAGAGAGGCTCTTCCCCGCAGTGTGTGGATTCATATGCTGCATTAAGTATATTGCAGAGAGGTGCTTCCCTGCAGTGTGTGGATTCATATGCTGCATTAATTATACTGCAGAGAGGTGCTTCCCGGCAGTGTGTGGATTCATATGCTGCATTAATTATACTGCAGAGAGGCGTTTCCCAGCAGTGTGTGAATTCATATGCTGCATTAATTATATTGCAGAGAGGTGCTTCCCAGCAGTGTGTGGATTCATATGCTGCATTAATTATATTGCAGAGAGGTGCTTCCCAGCAGTGTGTGGATTCATATGCTGCATTAAGTATATTGCAGAGAGGTGCTTCCCTGCAGTGTGTGGATTCATATGCTGCATTAATTATACTGCAGAGAGGTGCTTCCCGGCAGTGTGTGGATTCATATGCTGCATTAATTATACTGCAGAGAGGCGTTTCCCAGCAGTGTGTGAATTCATATGCTGCATTAATTATATTGCAGAGAGGTGCTTCCCAGCAGTGTGTGGATTCATATGCTGCATTAATTATATTGCAGAGAGGTGCTTCCCAGCAGTGTGTGGATTCATATACTGCATTAATTATACCGCAGAGAGGCGCTTCCCAGCAGTGTGTTGATTCATATGCTGCATTAATTATACCGCAGAGAGGTGCTTCCCGGCAGTGTGTGGATTCATATGCTGCATTAATTATACTGCAGAGAGGTGCTTCCCAGCAGTTTGTGGATTCATATGCTGCATTAATTATACTGCAGAGAGGCGCTTCCCAGCACTGTGTGGATTCATATGCTGCATTAATTATACTGCAGAGAGGCGCTTCCCAGCAGTGTGTGGATTCATATACTGCATTAATTATACTGCAGAGAGGTGCTTCCCAGCAGTGTGTGGATTCATATGCTGCATTAATTATACCGCAGAGAGGCGCTTCCCAGCAGTGTGTGTATTCATATGCTGCATTAATTATAATGCAGAGAGGCGCTTCCCAGCAGTGTGTGTATTCATATGCTGCATTAATTATACTGCAGAGAGGTGCTTCCCAGCAGTGTGTTGATTCATGTGCTGCATTAATTATACTGCAGAGAGGCGCTTCCCAGCAGTGTGTGGATTCATATGCTGCATCAATTTTACTGCAGAGAGGCGCTTCCCAGCAGTGTGTGGATTCATGTGCTGCATTAATTATACTGCAGAGAGGTGCTTCCCAGCAGTGTGTGGATTCATATGCTGCATTAATTATACTGCAGAGAGGTGCTTCCCAGCAGTGTGTGGATTCATATGCTGCATTAATTATACTGCAGAGAGGTGCTTCCCAGCAGTGTGTAGATTCATATGCTGCATTAATTATACTGCAGAGAGGTGCTTCCCAGCAGTGTGTGGATTCATATGCTGCATTAATTATACTGCAGAGAGGCGCTTCCCAGCAGTGTGTGGATTCATATGCTGCATTAATTATACTGCAGAGAGGCGCTTCCCAGCAGTGTGTGGATTCATATGCTGCATTAATTATACCGCAGAGAGGCGCTTCCCAGCAGTGTGTGGATTCATATGCTGCATTAATTATACTGCAGAGAGGCGCTTCCTAGCAGTGTGTGGATTCATATGCTGCATTAATTATACCGCAGAGAGGCGCTTCCCAGCAGTGTGTGGATTCATATGCTGCATTAATTATATCGCAGAGAGGCGCTTCCCAGCAGTGTGTGGATTCATATGCTGCATTAATTATATTGCAGAGAGGCGCTTCCCAGCAGTGTGTGGATTCATATGCTGTATTAATTATATTGCAGAGAGGCGCTTCCCAGCAGTGTGCGGATTCATATGCTGCATTAACTATACCGCAGAGAGGCTCTTCCCCGCAGTGTGTGGATTCATATGCTGCATTAAGTATATTGCAGAGAGGTGCTTCCCTGCAGTGTGTGGATTCATATGCTGCATTAATTATACTGCAGAGAGGTGCTTCCCGGCAGTGTGTGGATTCATATGCTGCATTAATTATACCGCAGAGAGGCGCTTCCCAGCAGTGTGTAGATTCATATGCTGCATTAATTATACTGCAGAGAGGCGTTTCCCAGCAGTGTGTGGATTCATATGCTGCATTAATTATATTGCAGAGAGGTGCTTCCCAGCAGTGTGTGGATTCATATGCTGCATTAATTATATTGCAGAGAGGTGCTTCCCAGCAGTGTGTGGATTCATATGCTGCATTAATTATACCGCAGAGAGGCGCTTCCCAGCAGTGTGTGGATTCATATGCTGTATTAATTATACTGCAGAGAGGTGCTTCCCAGCAGTGTGTGGATTCATATGCTGCATTAATTATACTGCAGAGAGGCGCTTCCCAGCAGTGTGGGATTCATATGCTGCATTAATTATATCTGCAGAGAGGTGCTTCCCAGCAGTGTGTGGATTCATATGCTGCATTAATTATACTGCAGAGAGGCGCTTCCCAGCAGTGTGTGGATTCATATGCTGTATTAATTATACTGCAGAGAGGCGCTTCCCAGCAGTGTGTGGATTCATATGCTGCATTAATTATACTGCAGAGAGGTCTTCCCCGCAGTGTGTGGATTCATATGCTGCATTAAGTATATTGCAGAGAGGTGCTTCCCTGCAGTGTGTGGATTCATATGCTGCATTAATTATACTGCAGAGAGGTGCTTCCCGGCAGTGTGTGGATTCATATGCTGCATTAATATACCGCAGAGAGGCGCTTCCCAGCAGTGTGTAGATTCATATGCTGCATTAATTATACCTGCAGAGAGGCGTTTCCCAGCAGTGTGTGGATTCATATGCTGCATTAATTATATTGCAGAGAGTGCTTCCCAGCAGTGTGTGGATTCATATGCTGCATTAATTATATTGCAGAGAGGTGCTTCCCAGCAGTGTGTGGATTCATATGCTGCATTAATTATACCGCAGAGAGGCGCTTCCCAGCAGTGTGTGGATTCATATGCTGCATTAATTATACCGCAGAGAGGCGCTTCCCAGCAGTGTGTGGATTCATATGCTGCATTAATTATACTGCAGAGAGGTGCTTCCCAGCAGTTTGTGGATTCATATGCTGCATTAATTATACTGCAGAGAGGCGCTTCCCAGCACTGTGTGGATTCATATGCTGCATTAATTATACTGCAAAGAGGCGCTTCCCAGCAGTGTGTGGATTCATATACTGCATTAATTATACTGCAGAGAGGTGCTTCCCAGCAGTGTGTGGATTCATATGCTGCATTAATTATACCGCAGAGAGGTGCTTCCCAGCAGTGTGTGTATTCATATGCTGCATTAATTATACTACAGAGAGGCGCTTCCCAGCAGTGTGTGTATTCATATGCTGCATTAATTATACTGCAGAGAGGTGCTTCCCAGCAGTGAGTGGATTCATATGTTGCATTAATTATACTGCAGAGAGGCGCTTCCCAGCAGTGTGTGGATTCATATGCTGTATTAATTTAAACGCAGAGAGGTGCTTCCCAGCAGTGTGGATTCATTGCTGCATTAATTATACTGCAGAGAGGCGCTTCCCAGCAGTGTGTGGATTCATATGGTGCATTAATTATACTGCAGAGAGGTGCTTCCCAGCAGTGTGTGGATTCATATGCTGCATTAATTATACTGCAGAGAGGCGCTTCCTAGCAGTGTGTGGATTCATATGCTGCATTAAGTATATTGCAGAGAGGTGCTTCCCTGCAGTGTGTGGATTCATATGCTGCATTAATTATACTGCAGAGAGGTGCTTCCCGGCAGTGTGTGGATTCATATGCTGCATTAATTATACCGCAAGAGAGGCTTCCCCAGCAGTGTGTAGATTCATATGCTGCATTAATTATACTGCAGAGAGGTGCTTCCCAGCAGTGTGTGGATTCATATGCTGCATTAATTATACTGCAGAGAGGCGCTTCCAGCAGTGTGCGATTCATATTCTGCATTAATTATACTGCAGAGAGGTGCTTCCAGCAGTGTGTGGATTCATAAGCTGCATTAATTATACTGCAGAGAGGAGCTTCCAGCAGTGTGTGGATTCATATGCTGCATTAATTATACTGCAGAGAGGCGCTTCCCAGCAGTGTGTGGATTCATATGCAGCATTAATTATACCACAGAGAGGCGCTTCCCTGCAGTGTGTGGATTCATATGCAGCATTAATTATACCACAAGAGAGGCGCTTCCCAGCAGTGTGCGGATTCATATGCTGCATTAATTATACCGCAGAGAGTGCTTCCCAGCAGTGTGGATTCATTGCTGCATTAATTATACTGCAGAGAGGCGCTTCCCAGCAGTGTGTGGATTCATATGCTGCATTAATTATACTGCAGAGAGGCGCTTCCCAGCAGTGTGTGGATTCATATGCTGCATTAATTATACTGCAGAGAGGTGCTTCCCAGCAGTGTGTGGATTCATATGCTGCATTAATTATACCGCAGAGAGGCGCTTCCCAGCAGTGTGTGGATTCATATGCTGCATTAATTATACTGCAGAGAGGCGCTTCCCAGCAGTGTGTGGATTCATATGCTGCATTAATTATACCGCAGAGAGGCGCTTCCCAGCAGTGTGTGGATTCATATGCTGCATTAATTATACTGCAGAGAGGCGCTTCCCAGCAGTGTGTGGATTCATATGCTGCATTAATTATACTGCAGAGAGGTGCTTCCCCTCAGTGTGTGGATTCATATGCTGCACTAATTATACTGCAGAGAGGCGCTTCCCAGCAGTGTGTGGATTCATATGCTGCATTAATTTTTTAATTTTTTTATTTCATTTTAAATCATTTTATTAGTTCTGTTTTTTTTTTCAGATAATTTTGTCCAGCTTTTTTCCCATTTTAAAACCTTTTTTTCTGGTTTTAATTTTTAAAGTCAGACCATTTGGGTCAGTTTTGCGTTTTTTAAATTGTTTTGTTCCTTTCATACCATTTTAAAATGATTAATTAAAGTTGTGCAATGCATATTCATAAGAAAATACGGAATCAGCAAAGGAACCGAAAAATACGATGTCCGACATTACCGAAATGGAACCGAAATCACGAATGTAACGGAAATGCCTTGTGACTTTACAAAGTTCACTTCCATATGAAATAACCAAATTATTTAGTTTTGGATCGGAAATCATTTCGTATCGGCCGTTTCGTAAATGGTAGCGTTTTAGCCCCTGGTTTAAACCTCACAATCTCTCTTTGTCTTTTAAAAGGGATTAACATAACCTACACCAATTTATGTGTCCTCCATTTTTCTGTATAATTTATGACCTCTGTTTATGGGCAATTACACCAGAGGACCATCAGACCAAGTTTATTGACTTGGCTGTATTGTATCCATCCAAATACATTATGCCCTTTATTTGCGATCAGACTGACAAAATATCGGCAATCCGGTGGAACGCAAATAAAGTCTTGGAACGCACATCCAAGATGGCCGCGGTGCACAACGATGACGCGAGATGCACTATGTGACTGAGTACCGCGAACCCGAAAGTGAGTGGCTCGACACGCTTTCTACCTAGAACAAATGACCCTTTAAGAAGAGACCTGTGGAGTGCTTCAGATTCCTTATTTTCTACCAGACATATCTGCTTAAGGACTGAGGAAGGCACATGGAGTGCCGAAACGCGTATCCATACATTTTTTGATCTTTCCTATCCCCCCTCCACTTTTAGTATCCTCATTTTTACTTCTGTATTGTTTTTAATTAATAAATACTTTTATTACCCTCCATATAGCCCAAAGTGTTTTATGACCACCCCACACTGCCTTGTATTAGGCACAACCGAACATAAGATTATATTAACAGTATTTATTAACCCTATCCAGCACTTCTACTCACCCAGGAGACCTGTAAGCTGTCTAAAGGGGTGACGGTACTCACCAACTAAGGCTAGGGTCAGACGAAAGCATTTCTCCCCGCGAACGTGAAAAAGTGCGTCCGAACGCATTGACGTATTTTTTCACGGAATGCACAAAAACGGACAGACGACACGCATTTTCGGGCGTGATTTTGTACGGATCGTCAATAAAACTCTTTTTGCGTCTGGACGTTATGTTGGCTGGACATTAGCAGCGTCTGACATCTCCTAATCACGCAAACACGCCGCTATGCCGCAGCTGCGCACTCAGTACGTCAGTACTAGCGGTTCAGCGTTCTCAGAAAAATGCGTTCAAATTCCACTTTCGTTGCACGGCTGGACTTTTGTGCGTCCGTATATCGTATATTGCCCGTCATTGCCCGTCATCTGCTGCTAGTGCGGCCGTAATTATGTTAAAAGTTTACGTTAAAAGTGCGCTGGTCTGACCCCAGCCTAAGAGGTACCGAATGCTTAAGAGTTGAGCCTGGAACAATAAGGCTCCAACATCGGTGAGTGAGACCAAAACAGCTTATTCGATATTCAAAGATTGGGTTCAAATTACGCTATGGGAGCCTTGTTTCTCCACACCTTTTGTATTTGAGGTGACCAGAACAAAGGAAAGAAGGGAAGAGGTCACCTTTTATTTCGGCCCGGTGCATTTTAGACCAGAGCCTGGATTTAGTAGGATCTGGAGAGTGTAAGTGTGCTTTTTCCTGTCAATTGTAGCCAGTTCATTGAGACAATATTGCACTATCACCTTTTCCTTGTTTTTTTCTTTCCTTCCCTTGAGGACTGGGAGCTTGTTAGGACTATATAGAAACGGCATCCAAGTGGGATTTCCACATAGAACTGGACCAGACAAGTGAGACTCACTAAAGACTTTATCTATCAGCACCAGCACATTTTTTGTGCACTACCAACGGACTTAGTATCCAACAAGACTGTCTCCTAAACCAGTGATATCCCGGATATTGTGTAACACATGCACCAGGAGACATTATTGACCTATTGCGCAGTTTCCTAAAGCTTTGACTGTGGAAACTCTTAAACTGTAAGCACTTTATCACTTGCATCTGCAATTCAGAAGCACAAGCACTTTTAGTCGATATTGCAATATATGCACTTTTCTTTGCACTTTGCACCTGATCTAGTTTTACTTCATGGTTGCACTTTTTTACCAGTCCTTTTCAGACTGTGCGCATATCCCAATACTGGGACTCACCGTGTTATTTTGGCATGTATTATGCACTGTAGATGGTTTGTATTGTGTCGCTCATAACCTCTTTCGTGCCGATTCACCATTAACACTTCATTTCATCCATCGGCCATTATATTTGTGTTGTATTGATATATCTACAGTGTTCACAGATAACTCTTCAACTGTATGCCATTTTTTGTGTCATTTTAGACCATATAGGTTAGTTGCATGAGAAGGTAACTAAGCCCTCAATTTATTAATTATCCTTTCGCCACATGAGCCCCTTCCCTTCACACCTTTGTATTTTACACATTTCTGTCAAGGTTTTGTGTCCTTCTCTTAGTAGGCTGCATAATCATAAACATTACTCCATCTAGTAAATAGCACTTCCACTGTATCACCCCATTTTTTTGAAGCTCCCCAATTGCCATTCTTAGACTGGACCTGTCCGGTCTGGCTTCTCCTGCTGGTATATATATCCAATAAATGAAAGAAGGAAAATACAGTAAGTAAAACAGGTTTCTGTTTTTGACTGAAAGTCATTAAAAAAATATAACAGTATATACCAGAGCTGGCGGCCTCCCAAGGCTCCGACTGGTCCTTCTCCTCCTCCTCCTCCACCACCAGCACCTCTTCTTGTGCTATATATAAGAAATTAAAGAAGGAAAAAATACAGTAAGCAACAAAACTGATATCTGTTTTTGACCAAAAGTCGTTGCAAAATACAACAGTATATACCAGAGCTGGTGGTCGACTGTGGCTCTGCCTTCTCCACGGTGCCAGGCTCTGGGGCATTTGAGGTGCTGGTCCCTGGAGAATGAGATGCCTTTGCCTTCCTGTTTTCTGCCAAATCCAAAAAATAACATTGTGAAGGAACCGTTCCCTTCCGTCTGTCCTGGCTCTCCAGACACCCCTTCGTTGCGGTCAGCCCGGCTACTGGGAGCGCTGTCCTCAGCGCCTCGAGCGGCTTGACCTGCCTGCTTCTGCTTCTGCCCTAGAGCCGTTAGGAATCTCCAGAAGGCCGCTCTCTGCCTTCTGAGGGTGATAGTGTATAGTGTAGCGTCACTGAAATAAAGACACCAGGCGCGGCTGTATGCTTTAAAACAGGATCCTCTCTCTCTGAGCTCTGAGAGTTCTCTCACTTTTTAATGAACAAAACGCCACCATTTATGCTGAAATCCAACAGTCATAATTTGCATACCCATACTAATTACTAGTCATAATTTGCATACCCATACTAATTACATTAGGTCAGTTATTTACAATAAACATTCTTTACATTCTCTAGCCTTTCAGGTCACACAACATTTGTATATCCATTGTTCTAACACATCAGATTAAACACACACTATCAGAGATCCCTTGAATTAAACATGCAGCTAGATAATGGGAAAAGCCCTGGTGCATAAATTACACAGCAGCAAAGCTTGTTTACTGTATACACAAAAACACATTTACCTACAGGAATATAAGTATTTTTAAAACCAAAGCTATGCCATTTTACACTAAACTAAATTAAACTAAAACCAAACGATGTAAAATATATTTAAAACCACACGATATAAATGAACATAAAGTCTCTTGGGGTTTGAAGCATGGAGCGTTACATCAGCTCCATGACAAACATATATGTAAATAATGCAGACTGGAAAAAATGGTTTATCTATACACTATACTGCCGAAAGTATTGAGACACTCCTCCACTACTAGCTTGACCCACCACTACTCCCATCTCATAGTTCTAAAGGAGGAAACTATGTTGTTATTTTACAGTGCTAACATGCTTTACATGAAATATATAGCAAACCGAAGAAAATGGTACTTTATGTTCAATACTTATTTGTATTGCTAAAAATTAAAAAAAATAATTGTGATCTAAAAAGTTCTTTTTTTAAAAAAAATGTAGCCGAAAAGCATATCAGGAGAGGACTCCTTCTAATTAAAACTAATCAAGATGACCTTGTCAAAGTCAATATAGAAATGCTAGGAAATATTTTTGTGTTCGTAAAACTTCTCTGCGTTTTATATCTGATCAGATGGTTAGATTCAACACAGAAACGTTCAATACATTTTACAGAGCAGGCCTGGTTCTTCAGGACCATGATGTGGTATAATGGTATTTCGTAGGGTCTAATTATTCATTAAATACTATAGTAAAAATAAAAACCAATCCCCTCCATGGACACAGGTGTATACAATGATACACCTCGACATGCAGACGCTTCTACAGACATAGGTGAAAGAGTGGGTCGCTCTCAGGAGCTCGGTGACTACAAGCGTGGTACCGTGATAGGTTGTCACCTGTGTAATAAGTCCATCCGTGACATTTCCTGGCTACTAAATATTCCACGGTCACCTGTTCCTGGTATTATAGCAAAGTGGAAGCAACTGGGAACAATAGCAACTCAGCCACAAAGTGGTAGGCCACGTAAAATGACAGAGTGGGGTCAGCGCTTGCTGAAGCGCACAGTGCGCAGAAGTTGCCAACTGTCTGCAGAGTCAATAGCTACAGACCTCCAAACTTTGTGTGGCCTTCAAATTGGCACAACAACAGTGTGTAGAGAGCTTCATGGAATGGGTTTCCATGGCCGATCAGCTGCATCCAAGCCTTACATCACCAAGTGCAATGCAAAGCGTTGGATGCAGTGGTGTAAAGCACGCCGCCACTGGACTCTAGAGCAGTGGAGGTGCGTTTTCTGGAGTGTCGAATCGTGTTTCTCCATCTGGCAATCTGATGAACGAGTCTGGGTTTGGCGGTTGCCAGGAGAATGGTACTTGTCTGACTGCATTGTGCCAAGTGTAAAGTTTGGTGGAGGGGGGATTATGGGGGTTGTTTTTCAGGGGTTGGCCTTGGCCCCTTTGTTCAAAATGTCTGAGTATGCTGAAGCATTCAGAGTTCCTTTCACTGGAACTATTTCATGCTCCAACTTTGTGGGAACAGTTTGGGGATGGCCCCTTCCTCTTCCAACATGACTGCGCACCAGAGCACAAAGCAAGGTCCATAAAGACATGGATGAGTGAGTTTGGGGTGGAGGAACTTGACTGGCCTGCACAGAGTCCTGACCTCAACCCGATAGAACACCTTTGGGATGAATTAGAGTGGAGAATGCAATTCCGACCCTCCCATAAACACACACTCCTAAACCTCCTCCTAAAGCTGGTTGGATGCACTTTCAGAAGAACTACATGTTCCATTCTACCACTTAGCAGAGGCTCAGAGGTTTTTGTAGATGCGCAGGTGGGAGCCAATATTGGGCAAGCTGAGGGTCATCTCGTATGCATCACTCAGTCACAACAACCTCCCCCCCAAACACACTACAGTACACACAGTGCCAAAAGAAATCCAGCATTGTAACTTCATCTACATACATCAAATATCACAATTTCCCGAATATGTAAAATCACAAAAAGAAGAGCTATGGCAAAAATGCATGTATGAGTCCTGAAAACGCAAAGCCTATACACATTGCATGAAACAAGGACTAGATCAATCAACGTATTTCTGTGCACATTAGCACATGCAAGCACATTATTATTATACAGGATTCATATAGCGCCAACAGTTTGTGCAGCGCTTTATAATATAACATGACACTTACGTTTGGCTATGACACGCCGGATGTGCCTCAATTGCTCCTCCTCACGTGCCTTCAGGTCCGACCAACGTTAGCCGAGCTGGTCCTTCGTTCGGTCCTTGCCAAATGTTTTCAGGAGGGTGGTGCGGACCTTGGCAAGGATGTGGTCCCTGGGGGCATTGTTTTTCTTGCCGTAAGGGCCCTTACGGCAGTCGTAGTCACGCTTGTCAAAGACACGGATGAGCTCCACCATTTCAACGAATGCCATATTGCTGGCCCGCTTCATTGTGGGGGTCTCACGTGTCTCCAGGGTGGAAGGGGATGAGGTGTCCGACTGACGAGACTCCCTTTCAGCCATGAACATTAAAAAATAAATAAATTTTTTAGGCTGTCAAAAAAATTTAAATCTACTATGGCTGCTATGTACTATGGCTCCCTGTAAACGACAGGCCGAAAGGAGGCGGATGTCTGTGCGGGCGCGACCCGCAGTCGAAACGAAACCAAAAACGAAACACAAACAAAATAAAACGAAAGGACACGTCTAAAATAAAGTTTAATCATGAAGTTTATATGCTACATATCAATCACTAAGGCTGGGGTCAGACCAGCGCACTTTTAACGTGCGTTCTGGCGCACATAATTACGGCCGCACTAGCAGCAGATGATGGGCAATGACGGCCAATATACGAAGTACGGTCGCACAAAGTCCGGCCGCGCAACGCAAGTGGAAAACGAACGCATTTTTCGAGAACGCCGAACCGCTAGTACGGACGTACAGAGTGCGCAGCTGCGGCATAGCGGCATGTGTGCGTGATTAGGAGACGTCAGACACTGCTAATGTCCAGCTACATAACGTCCAGACACAAAAGAGTTTTATTGACGATCTGAAAAATCACGCACGAAAAATGCGCATCGTATGACCGTTTCGCGCACTCCGTGAAAAAATACGTCAATCGTTCGGACGCACTTTTTTACGTTCGCGTGTAAAAATGCTTTCGTTTGACCCTAGCCTTAAAGTGTCCATACTTGTGTTTTGCAAAAGTAAGCTAATTTGTGCGGAGTAGTCCGAAATAGACCCGGCTGTTTTCGATCAAGTTTCCGTATGATCTACATACGAATCGCGGTCGAACCTGATCCGAAGACGAAAATGAAAAATGCCATTATTTGATTGTACAGTGAATCATCTGAGGAATTTTCTTGTACAATCAGCATAGTTCTTTATTTTGCATTTTCTGGTTTTTGGTGCTGTTTGTGTTCGATCTTGTTTTTATGCCTTATTATTTTATTTAAGACTTACATTTGCGATTCATGCAGTGACGTAACAATCACCATAGCGACCCAGGCATCCGCTATCGGGCCCCAGGGCAGAGGGGGGCCCAGCCAGGACATCCCGCTGATGCAGTGCGGGCTGCCTGGGTCACTATGGCATTTCAGGCTGCTGGCATCACTGTTGGCTATGAGGAGAAACACGCCGCTATTCACATGTAGGGATGGGCTGGCGGTTCGATCCGAACATGAGTTTGATTTGAACATTGTCGGTTCGCGAACATCGAACATTTCAGCGTGTTCGCTGTGAGTTTGCCCACAATGCACCACAAAGGACCACAATGCACTTTTCCAATGGCCTGAAGCTTGCAATTGGCTACAGCCTTGCACTTGACCACAGGTCAGGTGCAAGACTATGCCAATCAGGGCTCAGAGTCCTGATTGGGCAAATTTTGCCCAATCATGGGCTCACAGAGCTAAGTCCCGCAGCACACCATATAAGGCTTTCCGCAGCCCCAGCACCTGTTTTATTTTGCAGGAGTGAGAGGAGATTGTTCTTTCACTGTGTCTCACAGATGTCTAGCAGATTTATGTGAATTGTAATCTGTGTCTTCTGACTGCCAGCTTTTGGGGTCTCGCAGACTTCTAGCAGATATCTGGGAATTGTAATCTGTGTATTCTCACTGCCAGCTATCAGGGGGTCCCACATACTTCTAGCAGATATTTGTGAATTGTAATCTATGTCTTCTCACTGCCAGCTATCAGGGGGTCCCACATACTTCTAGCAGATATCTGGGAATTGTAATCTGTGTCTTCTCACTGCCAGCTATCAGGGGGTCCCACATACTTCTAGCAGATATCTGGGAATTGTAATCTGTGTGTTGGCACTGCCAGCTGCTGCCAGGCTATCAGGCTGTATCACTGATTTCTGGGAATTTTAATCTGTGTTTTGGCACTGCAATGGCTATCAGGCTGTATCACTGACTTATACCAGAGTTGTGTGAATTTAAATATGTGTGTTGCCACTAGTGATGAGCCGAACACCCCGTGTTTGTTTCGCATTCGAACTCGAACAATTTCAAAAGTTGGAGTTCGGACGCGAACACGATCCGAACTCAATGCAAGTCTATGGGACTCGTAGGTTCGATTTTTTTAGAGTGCCCTGCAAGAGGACATATATGCAAGATATTTGCCATAAAAGGTCCGGGTAGTGCCCTGGGGGACAGGAAACAAGTCTACACAAACAGTCTCTGTTTCCTCTATGACTGCTACTGAGGTATCACACGTTTACTTAAAAACTCCCACAAGTTTTAATGGGAGTACTGGGTCCTGTAGAGGGTTTGTAACCCAAATAAGTATTATATGTGAGTTAAACCCTGGCATGTGTCCCACAGATTATCACATGACTGATAAAGCTCTCCTGTGGGCAACCCCTATATGGGATCTGGACAGGCCAGTGATATACAATTATGCTGAGATTATGAATAGTTTAAAGCGTACGTTTGACCCCGCTAGAAGGGCAACAGGGGTAGCCAGAGCTTTATGGCGTATTTCCCAGGACAACCGCCGAGTTGCTGAATATGCTATAGAGTTTAAAACTTTGTCATCAGAACTTCTCTGGCCAAATGATGTGCTTGTTACGGTGTTTCTTGAAGGAATCTCAGAGACTATTATGCATGATTAGGGATGAGCTGTTCGGTTTGATCGGTTCAGAGTTTGATTCGAACATCGCCTGTTCGCAAACTACGAACATTTCCGCGTGTCCGCCGCATGTTCACCCACAATGGACCACAATGCACTTTACCACTGGCCTGAAGCTTGTAATTGGCTACAGGCTTGCAAATGACAACAGGTCAGGTGCGAGACAGGTTCAAGACTATGCCAATCACGGCTCAGAGTCCTGATTGGGCAAATTTTGCCCAATCATGGGCTCACAGAGCTAAGTCCCGCAGCATACTATATAAGGTTTCAAACAGCGCTTCAGCATGCGTTTGAGAGGAGATTTGAGAGGAGATTTGTCACGTGGCGTGTGCGGGTCAGGTGAGAGCCCAGCAGGCGGCGACACGGAGGGGAGGCCAGACAGGAATCACACAATGAATAAGTTTAATGAAACTTAAATAGGCCTTGGAAGCAGGCACTGAATGAATAAAGAAATATATAAAGTCCCGGGAGAGTTCTTGGATGGAGAGTCAGGATAGTGGACTATGCAGTCCCAGACTGCAGACAGGGTCCACTAGGAATAAATCCAGATAGCTGACAGTGGTACCTTAAGATCAAAAGGTCAGAGACGGTGATAATCACTTGTAATCCACAGGTAGCGATCACTGAGAGTCCCTTGCACAGGCAGATGTATCCAGAAACAACAAGGTAGACAGATGGATTTAGCAGGAGCAGGTTTGCACACGTCCAGATGGCCTCAGTCAGGGAGCACAATGCAGAACCACTGCTGGTTCAGTCTCTCAGCCTTTTAAGGAGGTTGAATCATAGATGGGCCTCAGCTGGAACTCCTAGGCTGGACGGGAAAACCCAGGCTGGATCTCCAGGAGCCTGGACATGGCACTGGGCTGAGGTAAACCCCGGATTGGAACCCAATACAAAAACATTGCAGGACAAAGGCTGTTAGGACCAGGCTGTGCAATATAGGTACCCCGGGTGGACTGTGACAAGATTGTTGTTGTGTTAGTGTGTGTTCTCACTGCCAGTCTGCCACCAGCTACTGAGGGGGTCTCATTTCTACAAAATATCTGGGACTTTTTCTAATCTGTGTGTTCTCACTGCCACCCTGAATTTTGGGGGGGTCAGTAATTTCTACAAATATTTGGGAATTGAGGTAATCTGTGTCTTGTCACTGCCACCCTGAATTTTGGGGGTCAGTAATTTCTACCAAATATTTGGGAATTGAGGTAATCTGTGTCTTGTCACTGGCTGCCAGCTATCAGGGTGTGTCACTGAGTTATACCAGAGTTCTGGAAATCTTTAATCTTTATACCAGAGTTGAATCAGAGTTCTGTATATATTTAATCTATATATCACTCACCATGTCAGAAAGACCAAAAAGGACAGGCAGACGCTCCCAGACACCAATAAGAGGGCAAGCAGCCTCTGTGTAAGGAGGCTGTGCCTCTGGTTGTGGTGGACGTGGTGCATCCTCTGCATGGGCACGCTTGTCCTTTCTAACTGGTGCTGGCCGTCTTAAGCAGCAGCAACATACAGAGGATTTGGTGGATTGGCTAACCAGGCCATCCTCATCCCCCGAGTCCTCTGCCAGCCAGGCTTGTAGTGCTTTACAGTCCACCTCAGCTGCCAAAGCATCTAATGCAGCCTCCATGTCTGTGACATGCTGCTTGAGGATGCGCAGCAAGTACAGTGCTCTGATTCAATCTCTGAGGTTGAGGAAGGGAGTATAATCAACCTAGAGGAAGGGGGTGCCAGTAATGACACACAAATAACTGGCACTCATGTTGTACCAGCAGCTGCAACATACTGCCAAGTTGGCTCCAGTGATGAGGAGATAGGGGGTGATGACAATGATGATGTCACTGATTCCACCTGGGTGCCTGATCGAACACAGGAGTCAAGTGAGGAGGAGGAGGAGGCACAACAAACATGAGGCACAACATCCTCTATGACCAACCGTAGCACTAGCCAGTCCAAGGCATCAGATGTCAGAGCTGCTCAGGTGCAGAGCGCTGTTATCTTAAAGCACACATCCAGGAACTCTGCTGTCTGGGAGTTCTTTACGAAATGTGCAGCAGACCCCACCATTGCTATTTGTAATCTATGTCAGATGAGGCTCAAGCGTGGGAAAGACACCGGACGCTTGGGTATCACGTGCTTGAGGCGACATATTACCACCTGCCACGCATCCCGTTGGCGCTAAACTTTGCATAGGTCCTCCTCCTCCTCATCTGTCTCTACCCCCACTGTATGTCCTGCCATGTCATTGCCTGCTGCAACCTCCACTGACAGGGATGATGCTACAGTAATGGATGTACCAGGTCCTTCCTCACAATGTAACAGCATCCCATCAGCTGAAGGTTTTACACAGTCAGATTACATTGCTCCAGCGGCTGCAGCGTAAAAAAAATATAGTCCCAACCATTTCCAAGCACAGCGTCTAAATGCCAGCTTAGAAAAATTACTCACATTGCAGCTGCTGCCTTTCCAGCTGGTGGACTCTGCTCCCTTCGGTGAACTTGTTGAATGTGCTGTACCACAGTGGCAGGTTCCAAAATGCCATTACTTTTCACGGAAGACCATTTCAGCACTATACCAGCACGTGAAAGACAATGTTCTCGAGTCATTGGGAAAGGCAGTCAGCAGCAAGGTGCATGTGACTTTAGACACGCGGTCCAGCAAGCATGGACAGTGTCGTTACATTTCCTTCACGGCACACTGGGTAACTCTGAATGCAGCTGGGAAGGATCCAAGACGGGACTCTGTGCTGAAGCTTGTTCATCCACCACCCCTCCAGATAGCTGCTTGTATAAGGTCTGCCTGCTCCACCACCACCTCTCCCTCTTCCTCCTCCTCCTCCTCCTCTTTCTGTGTCTCTGGCGAAGTGGCAGTTAAACCGACACGTGACAGGGGCTACGCAATGGCTCAAGTAAAAAGATGCCATACTGTGCTTGAGCTGCTTTGTTTAGGGGACAAGAGCCACACCAGGCCAGAAATTCTGTCAGCTTTGCAGGGGCAGGTGCAGAGATGGTTAACAATATGCCAGCTTCAGCTGGGAATGGTTGTCTGTGATAATGGCAGCAACCTTCTCTCCACCTTATACCTGGGTAAGTTGAAGCATGTACCATGTACCATGCCTAGCACACGTCCTAAATCTGGTGGTACAGCATTTCCTAACCATGTACCCACGGCTGGCAGAGCTTCTCAGCCAGGCCAGAAAAGTCTGCAGCCACTTCAAACGGTCATTCCCAGCAATTGTTCGCCTGGCAGAAAAAGAGAATTCCATCTTCCCACAAACCGTCTGGTCTGTGACATGCCCACCAGGTGGAACTTGACATTAGCAATGCTGCAGCATCTGCACAAGCAGCAGAGGGCCATCAACGAGTACCTGTGTGAGTATGGCACAAGGACAGGTTCAGGTCAACTTTGTTTTTTTTCTCCCCCGCAGTGGCTGATTATCAAGGATGCATGCATTTTACTGTCACCATTTGAGGAGGCAACGAGGATGGTGAGCAGGGACAGTGCATGCATCCGTGACACAATTCCTTTAGTGTTCCTGCTGGAGCACACTCTGCGGGGAATTATAGATGTGGCTCTAGAGGCAGAGCAGCGGGAGGAAGAGGAGGCCTTCCCTAGCCATGAAGGCCCCAGTCTTTCCGCAGACTGCATTCCAGTGGGTCCTCCTCAGATCAGGTAGGAGGAGGATAAGGAAGAGGAATATTTAAGTAGTGAGGCATTGAAGGGGGGGATTCCTCAAGGGAGTGATTTGTGTGCCCAGAAACACATGGACTAGTACGTGGCTAGGAGGCGAATTGCACGATGGGGTCATCCTCCTCATTTACCAGGAAGACTCGGAAGCTAATGCCACCTCCAACCTACGCTGCATGGGCTCCCTTATCCTGCAAAGCCTGCTAAAGGATTCGTGCTATCAAGGAGAGGGATCATTACTGGTTGGCAACCCTTCTTGATCCACGATACAAGGGTAAAGTTGCAGAGCTCATCCTGCCCGCACAGAGGGAGCACAGGATGAAAAAACTTGAGGACGCTCTAAAGCGACACTTGAGTAACACCTTTCCAGGCACTGGTAGGTTACCAAGTGATGACACAGGTGCTTCTGAGGCTGCGGATGATCAGAGGAATAGTGGTGAAGGCCGGGGCCGCTTGACTGATGCCTTTTTAATTTTTTTTAGTCCACGACGCCCAGGGATGTCAAATGTAGGCACCCATTGCCAGCGTCTTCACCATATGGTGCAGGACTACCTAGGGGCAAGGGCAGACCTGGATACCTTTCCAGCAGATGATCCACTGGCTTACTGGGTGTTGAGATTGGATCACTGGCCATAACTTAGCCAATATGCTATGTAGCTACTAGGTTGCCCTTCATCTAGCGTGCATTCTGAAAGGACGTTCAGTGCCGCTGGAGGTTTTGTCACAGACAAAAGAGTGCATCTGTCCACCGACTCTGTAGACCGGCTGACATTTATAAAAATTAATCAGTCCTGGATCAGCGGCTATCAATCCCCTGATGCTGACGTAATGGAATAGATCGGGGATGTCTTCTGCATTCACAAAACCTCCAGCACTGAACTCTTACCACAAATGGGTTACGGTGTGAAGGCACTTGCTGCCATGAAAGGCACAATATTTGTCCGCACTGACACCTTTACCAGATTCATATCTTTTTAATATAGGACCGCATGGTCCACCCCTGCACTCTTCCACAATACCACAGAGGGGTTACTGTATGATGGCACTTGCAGGCCTGGTACCAAAAGCACAATATCTGGGTGCACTGACGTCTTTACCAGATTCATATCTTTTTAATATAGGACCGCATGGTCCACCCCTGCACTCTTCCACAATACTACAGAGGGGTTACTGTATGAATGCACTTAGAAACATAGAAAAATGTCGGCAGATAAGAACCTTTCGGCCCATCTAGTCTGCCCAATTACATGGATACTTTACCTGGATTTATCTTTTGTTTAGGATAGCCTTATGCCTATCCCATGCTTGCTTAAATTCAATTACTGTTTTGGCCTCTACCACTTCAACTGGAAGACTGTTCCATGTATCCACCACCCTCTCAGTAAAATAATGCTTTCTGATTTTACTTTGAAACCTTTGCCCCTCTAATCTAAGACTATGTCCTCTTGTTTTGCTACTTTGTTTCCTTTTAAATATACTCCCTCCCTCTACGTATTTAAATGTTTCTATCATATCTCCTCTGTCTCGTCTTTTTTCCAAGCTGTACATGTTAAGATCATTAAGTCTTTCCTGGTAACTTTTCTCCTTCAAGCCGTACACCATTTTAGTAGCCCTTCTCTGAACTCTCTCTAAGATGTCTATATCCTTCTGGAGATACGGTCTCCAGTACTGCACACAGTACTCCAAGTGAGGTCTCACCAGTGCTGTGTACAGTGGCATGAGCACTTCCCTTTTCCTACTGCTAATACCTCTCCCTACACAACCAAGCATTCTGCTAGCATTTCCTGCTGCTCTATTACACTGACTACTTACCCTTAGATCCTCTGAAATAATAACCCCTAAATCCCTTTCCTCAGATGTTGAGGTTAGGACTGTATCAAATATTCTATATTCAGCCCTTGGGTTTGTACGTTCCAGGTGCATTATCTTGCACTTATCCACATTAAAACTCAATTGCCACAGCTCCGACCATTTTTTAGTTTACCTAAATCATTTGTCATTTGGCTGATCCCTCCAGGAACGTCAACCCTGTAGCAAATCTTTGTGTCATCAGCAAAAAGACATACTTTTCCATTAATACCTTCTGCAATATCACTAATAAAAATATTAATTAGAATGGGTCCAAATACTGACCCCTGAGGTACCCCACTGGTAACAAGACCTTGCGCCGAATAAACTCCATTTACCACAACCCTCTGTTGCCTGTCACTCAACCACTGCCTAATCCATTCAACAATATTGGAATCCAAGCTCACAGATTGCAATTTATTGATAAGCCTTCTATGCGGAACAGTATCAAAAGCCTTACTGAAATCTAAATAAGCAATGTCTACTGCACCACCTGTGTCTATTATTTTTGTTACCCAATCAAAAAAAATCAATAAGATTAGTTTGGTATGATCTCCCTGAGGTAAACCCATGTTGTTTCTGATCCTGTAATCTATGTGTTTTTAGATGTTCAACAATCCTTTCCTTTAACATGGTTTCCATTAATTTCCCCACTACTGACGTAAGACTAACTGGCCTATAGTTCCCAGATTCCTCCCTACTACCCTTCTTGTGAATGGGCACAACATTTGCTAATTTCAAGTCTTCTGGGACGACTCCCGTTAGCAAGGATTGGTTAAATAAATCTGTTAACGGTTTTGCTATTACATCTCTGAGCTCTTTTAATAATTTAGGGTGGATCCGATCAGGCCCCATTGACTTATTTGTCTTTACTTTAGACAGCTGCTGTAGAACCTCCTCCTCTGTAAACTGATATATAATTGTCTCGTTAGTGTTTCCTCCTAAATGAGGTCCCTTTCCTTCCTTTTCTTCTGCAAAGACTGAACAAAAATATTCATCGAGGCAGTCAGCGAGACTTTTATCCTCTTCTACATACCTTCCTTCCTTTGTTTTTAATCTAACTAATCCTTGTTTTACTTTTGTTTTCTCGTTTATGTATCTAAAAAATGTTTTGTCCCCCTTTTTTACTGACTGAGCTATTTTCTCTTCTGCGTGTGCTTTGGAAGCCATTTTAAATTGCTTTGCCTCTTTCTGCCTAATCTTATAGGTTTGCTTATCTTCTTCACTCTGAGTTTTTTTATAATTATTGAATGCTTTCTTTTTTTCTTCACTATTTTGGCCACTTCTGCAGAGTACCACAGTGGTTTCTTCCCTTTTTTATTTTTGCTAACAAGTCGAATGCAATTGCCTGTGGCCTTCAATAATGCTTTCTTTAAATAATGCCATTTCTCCTGGACTCCCTTTAAACTCCTCCAGTCTGATAATGACTCCTTCACACAAAATCTCATTTTAGAAAAATCAGTTTTTTTAAAGTCTAAAACTTTTGTTTTTGTGTGGTGCGGCTCCATCCCTGTTCTTATATTAAACCATACTGACTGGTGATCACTAGATCCCAAATTTTCACCTACAACAACGTCCGATACCAAACCTCCATTTGTGAGTATTAAATCCAATATGGCCTCTTTACGGGTCGGCTCCTCAACTACTTGTGTTAGAGATAATCCCAGTAGGGAGTTTAGAATATTTGTACTCCTGGTGCACCCAGCTGTTTTGGTTTTCCAGTTCACATCAGGAAGATTAAAGTCCTCCATGATAATAACTTCCCCCTTCATTGTCATTTTGGCTATTTCCTCAAGCAGCAGATTATCTAGCTCTTCTACTTGTCCAGGGGGTCTATAGATCACACCTACACGAGCTACTGTACGATTGCCAAATGTTAGCGTAACCCAAACTGACTCTATGTTTACCTCTCTCACTTTTATTTGGTTCGTTTTTATGTTGTTTTTCACATACAGGGCCACTCCTCCTCCTTTCCTACCTTCTCTGTCGTTTCTATATAAAAAGAGTACCCCGGTATTGTTACGTCCCAGTTATTTTTCTCACTGAACCATGTCTCAGTAACCGCAACTAAATCTACTTTTTCAGCTGCCATCATTGCCTCCAGTTCATTGATTTTATTGACTAAACTGCGAGCATTTATAGACACGACTCTGAGCTTGTCATTTTTTTCCCCGCATGTTGCTTGCACCCTCCGATTTAGTTTTGGGGGACAATCAGGCAGATTGTTTTTTACCCTTTTGTCCCCCCTCCTAGTTTAAATATTTTGTTGCGAAACCTTTGAACTTCTCACTGAGAACATATGTTCCCCTATGAGTAAGATGCAAACCATCTTTTTTATACAGTTCCTTTCTGCTCCAATTAGTAGGGATGTGCGTTTCGGGTTTTGGAATTTCAGAATTTTCACGAAATTTCCCGATTCGGGTCTTTCGATGCGGCCGAAATTCCGAAATTTTTTAGATCCGAAAAAGTCGAATCCGAACTGTTTTCCGAACCGAATCGAAAAATTTTCGGAATTTCGAATGGACTTGAAATGTGTCAAATCGAAATCTATTGCTTTGAAACGAGAACAGACTTTCCGAAAAAACGAAAAATTTACCAAATCGAAAATTTTTCGGAATTTTCGAATGGACTTGAAACGTGTCAAATCGAAATCTATTGCTTTGAAACGAGAACAGACTTTCCGAAAAAACGAAAAATTTACCAAATCGAAAATTTTTCGGAATTTTCGAATGGACTTGAAATGTGTCAAATCGAAATTTATTTTCCCTCTATTCATGATTTCAGTTCCATTCGGGATTTCGGTACCATTTCGGTAAGTCTGGACATCGTATATTTAACTAGTATCGGTTATATGGCTGATTCTGTAATTTTTTTTATTGTTCCAAAGATCCGATAAGAATTTTCCTATTTTGGTCAGATCCGATTCGTCCGCGGGTCGCGCATGCGCGCGCGCGCACATGTCGTAACTTTATTGAGCCAGTTTTATTGACAACTTTTTGAACAAAATTTTGTTTTTATTATTCTTCATAATGGCCGCTGCCAGAGAGGAGACCTCGTCTTCATCTCATGATGAAGTTGAACCACCTGCACCCAGGAAAAAACGGACCCAAAATATGGCGTTTGAGGAGATGTTGGAGCTGGTCCGCATCTTTGATAGAAAAGATTACGATTGCCGGAACGGACCTTACCGCAGCAAGAATAACGCCAGAAAAGATCGTATCCTTGACAAGCTACGCACTACCATTTTGGAGAAGTTTGGGAAGGACCGGACAAAGGACCAGCTACGGAAACGCTGGTCTGATTTAAAAGTTCGCGAGCAGGAGCAGCTGAGGCGCATCCGTCGCGTCATAGCGAAACGTAAGTGTCATGTTATATTGTAAAGCGCTGCGCAAACTGTTGGTGCTATATAAATCCTGTATAATAATAATAATGTGCTTGCATGTGCTAATGTGCGCAGAAATTCGCTGATTTATCTAGTCCTTTTTTCATGCAATGTGATTGTGTATAGATTTGCGTTTTCACAATTCGTCATACATGCATTTTTGCCATAGCTTTTTTTTTTTGTGATTTTACGTATTCGTGAAAATTGTGATATTTGATGTATGTAGATGAAGTTACAATGCTGGATTTATTTTGGCACTGTGTGTATAGTCTGTAGTGTGCTGGGGGGGAGGTTGTTGTGATTGAGTGATGCATACGAGATGACCCGCAGCTTGCCCAATATTGACTCCCACCTGTGCATCAATAAAAATCTCTGCGTCTCTGCTAAGTGATAGGATGGGACATGTAGTTCTTCTGAAAGTGCATCCAAACAGAGCTGTGTTCAATACAGCCTCAGCAGCTGCTGCAGCAGTGTCATTGAATGCTTTAGATGCAAATTTCAAAACAAAATGGTGGATTTCTGTTGTTGTTTCTGCAATATCCAGTTTTATTATTAGCAGAAACTGAAAGTGAAACTGAGGCTGAGGCATCTATAAAATAACTAAAAGCAGTCGCACAATGCGCTTTGTACGCACACAACACAAATAATAGTTTTTATTGAATAAACGTAATGTTTACTTCTGAAAAAAATATATAAATGAACGGTAATATATGTCTATGTGCAGAGGAAATAAATAAATATTTTGTGACTTTAGACCTATGAGATGGGAGTAGTGGTGGGTCAAGCTGGTAGTGGGTAGTGGAGGGGTGTCGCAATACTTTCGGCAATATATTGTATAGATATACCATTTTTTCCAGTCTGCATTATTTACGTGTTATATTTTTTGGATTTGGCAGAAGACAGGAAGAAGAAGGCACAGGACGCCGAATCTGCCCGGGCAGGGACCAGTGCCCCAGCGGAGGAGGAGGGGGAGCCACGGGCGTCCACCAGCGCTGGTATATACTGTTTTATTTTGCAACGACTTTTGGTCAAAAACAGAAACATTTTTTGTTTACTGTATTTTAATTTAATTTTTTTATGTATAGCACAAGAGGAGCAGGAGGAGGAGCAGGAGGAAGAGGAGGATGTAGAGAGTCAGCCGGAGCAGCAGGAGGCCGCCAGTCCAGGTTTTTTTTTTTTACTGTTGTATTTTGTATCGACTTTTGTTAAAAAATAAATCAGTTTTGTTGTTTACTGTATTTTTTATTTCTTTAATTTCTTACATATAGCACTGGATATGCAGACAGTGGTGGTGGGGGAGGAGTCGGAGGAGTCGGAGACTCGGAGGCCGCCAGCTCTGGTATATACTACTGTTATATTTTTTCAAGACTTTCAGTCAAAAATAGAAACCTGCTTTACTTACTGTATTTTCCTTCTTTCATTTATTGGATATATAGAAGGAGAAGCCAGACGCCGACGGGAGGCGATCGGCGAGCTTCGCCTGGCAGCTACCGCCGTCAATTCCCTACAAGAACTGCTCCAGGAACTGCGGGAGCACATAACCAATGCCGCAGACCTCCTGGAGCAGCAGTGAGACCAATGGCAGCCTCCTCCAGAATGTGCCTCAGCTGCTCCTGCTCGCGTGCCTTGAGGTCGGACCAGCGTTTTCAGAGATGGTCCTTCGTCCAGTCCTTCCCGAACAGCTCCAGGATGGTGGTGCGTAGCTTTTCAAGGATACGATCCTTGCGGGTTGTTATTCTTCCTGCCGTAAGGGCCCATACAGCAATCGTAATCTTTTGCAGTCCAAGATGCGGACCAGCTCCAACATCTCCTCGAATGCCAGTAACTTGTTGGGCAGTTTGCCATCCTTGGCATGTTCCCTTCCCTATGTTAATATGTTGTAAATAAATGTTATATTTTTTCACTATTTTCCTGTTTGTGTGCGTTGCTTTTCCTTACTTAATAAGTTAATATGTATTGCTTGGTTTCCACACTCTTAAAATTATATATACATAAATGTATTGACATTTCTATGGACCCTTTGTCATAAATTTGTCAACATATTTGTGGCCATGAATGTAACTGTGCACATTCTACACTTCCTGCCTGGCCAAAAAATGTCACTCACTAACACAACCTTGTTGTACTGCCTTGAGATTTGATTACCGACGTGGCCTGGTTTTTTGTTAAGCTTAGGCGATGTCACAACAACCCGGATTTTTGTCCACAGTCACAATCATTGTATAACCAAGAATTTATCAAAAAATATTGATGGCAGCACTGCATGAAGTCTTCTCCGACACAACCCCAAGATCCTTAGTGCGGCTCAGGTCTAGTTTATTTGTCCCTGTTTGCAGCTTCACACAACACCTCCTCCCAGCTATGAGCTCTCTCTCTCCCACCGCTGCCCGCTAAGACGCTGCCCGCCAACATGGTCATGTCTTTGCAGGAAGACAACAGCGTGGGGGAACAGCAGCTGCTGACAGTCCCAAGACCTCGTCACAATGACGTCAGTTTTGGAGTTAACCCCTAACTGTGACCAAATGGTGGAGATAGGGGGTTCATTGGAACCCCTATCTCCTGATCCGCGGCAGCTATCGGTTGGTTAACGTTTGGTATCTTTGGATCGACCAGAGCATGGCCTTTCCAACAATACCAAACATGACAATGTTAAAAAATTTAAATAAAAAAATAAAAAATACAGGTTTTTTTGTTTTGTTTAGCTAATGCAGCAATATTGTTGCCATTTCAATTATAATGTGAACAATGATGCTGCACTAAGGATTTTTGTATGGGGTGCGTTTGTTAAAAATAGTGTAATTGTCACCCAAAAAAATATAACAAGTCCCCTTTTCAATTTTTTTTAACAAACGCAACTCATAAAATATAACCGCAAACACTCGCATGTTAAAATGTGAAAAAAACACTTTACACCTTGTAAAACAAACATTGAAAATTCTAATTTTATTGCATTTTTTGTTATAATATACAGACAGGACATGACGCATACATATGATAATGATATATTATGAATCATCTGCCGAGTCTGCCGGAAAGAACGATATATAACATGTCTGGGTCATATTATAAAAGAAGGCTTCAAAACGCGTTTAAACGAGAGGAGCGAAACTGTTAAAAAATAGCTCAGCAGCAGACCGCAGTGCCGTACACAGGCGTGAAGGGAAGCCACGAAATGCCTCAGCAGCGAAAGGGTTAATTTATATTTTTGTCTGTTTTAAATCATTTTATTTTATTATTTTTTTTCATTTCAGATCATTTTGATCAACTATTTTTCCGTTTAAAAATAAAAACCAGAACAAAAATGTTTTAAAAGTCAGACCATTCGGGTCAGTTTACCGTTTTTTTAAATCGTTTTGTTCTTTTTTTTTGTTCCTTGGCTTTCATACCATTTTTTTAATGTGATTAAATAAATAAAGTTGTGAAATGTATATTCATAAGAAAAAAAGGATCTTTAATAAAAAAAAAACACGATAGAATCGCCAGAATTATCGTATCGTCAGAATGAATTATTGGATCCGAAAAACAAACCTAAAATTTATTATAAAAAAAATATATAAAGTATAAAAAAGTAAACCATAGTACTTTACATCAAAACGAATAGAGTTAGACACTTTGAAACGAGGAGAACAGACGTTCCGAAAAAAAAAGAAAATTTCCGAAATCACGAAAAGTCGATACAAAAAACGAGCAAAGTGACCCGAAAACACTAAAAATGGTCGATATTCCAAAAAAATGTACACAATCGAAAATTTTAAACATCAGAACAAATCGAACCAAAAAAAAAAAAAAAAAAAAAAAAAAATCGGTGCACAAGCCTATTAATATCTGACATCCCGATGTGAAACATCAGGACTTTTGCATTAGATTTCGACCATTTTTATTCTTTTAACTTCTGGATAGTCGAAAATCGAAATCTATCCAAAAAGTCCCAATGTTTCACATCATTCTGAACTTTGTTTGGATAGAGTAAGTCTGTGGGTGTGTGGCCGTTAAATGTATATACCAGTGGCGTCGTAACATGGGGGCGGGGGTGCGGCCCGCACCAGGTGACACCCGCCTTTAGGGTGACACCGTCACCCTAAGGGCGGGTGTCTCACCCTCCGCCGCGTTTTTCGCTCCCTGCGAGCGTCCGAAGCATGCAGCTTCGGCGCTCGCCTGGAGGAAACACGTCACCAGCCAATCGCAGCTGGTCACGTGGCTCCCCCTGGCGAGCGCCCAAGCTCCGCGCCGCCGGACGCTCTGAGGGAGCGAAAAAGGCGGCGGAGGTGAGCTGGGGCCATTATCATGAGGTGCTGGGGCATTCCATGTGCTGGGGCAAATCCATGAGGAGCTGGGGCATATCCATGAGGAGCTGGGGCATTCCATGTGCTGGGGCATATCCACGAGGAGCTGGGGCATGTCCACGAAGAGCTGGGGCATGTCCACGAGGAGCTGGGGCATGTCCACGAGGAGCTGGGGCATGTCCACGAGGAGCTGGGGCATGTCCACGAGGAGCTGGGGCATGTCCACGAGGTGCTGGTGCAATATCCATGAGGAGCTGGGGCATATCCATGAGGATGTCGGATGTCGGCCAAGCTTCCGGGAACTCCCCCTGAGGACTGGCGTCATCGTGCATAGCACGATGACGCCAGTCCTGGAGTTAACCCCTAGTTGCCACCAATGGTGGAGATAGGGGGTTCATTGGAACCCCCTATCTCCCGATCCGTGGCAGCTAGTGGTTAAAGTTTGGTATTGTTGGATCGGCCAGAGCATGGCCGTTCCAACGATACCAAACACGAATGTGAAAAACGTTTGTAAAAAAATTAAATAAAAAAATATTTAAAAAAATTTATAAAAAAAATAAACAATTTTTTTTCTTTTTTTTGGTTTGTTAATGCAGCAATATTGTTCCCATTTCAATTATAATGTGAACAATGATGCTGCACTAATGATTTTTGTATGCGGTGCGTTTGTTAAAAATTTTGTAATTTTCCCCAAAAAAATTGTAACGAGACCCCATCTCTAATTTTTTTAACAAGCGCACCCCATACAAAATATAACCGCAATTGCTCGCATGTTAAAATGTGAAAAAAATACACTTTACACATTGTAAATTATTGAAAAATCATATTTTATTGCATTTTTTGTTATAATATACAGACAGGTCATGACGTATACATATAATAATGACATATTATGAATCTGCTGAGTCTGATGGAAAGAACGATATATAATATGTCTGGGTCATATACTAAAATAAGCCTTCAAAACGCATTTAAACATGATGAGCAAAACCGGTAAAAATGACCTCAGCACAGGGGCGTGAAAAGCCTCAGCAGCGAAAGGGTTAATTAAAAAAACACGATAGAATCGCCAGAATTATCGTATCGACATAATGAATTATTGGATCCGAAAAACAAACCAAAAATTTATTATAAAAAATATATAAAGTAGTATTAAAAAAGTAAACCATAGTAGTTTTCATCAAAATGAATAGAGTTAGACAGCTTTGAAAAGAGAACAGACGTTCCGAAAAAACGAAAAGTTCCGAAAAACGAAAAATGGGCGATATGCCGAAAACCATGTACAATTCCGAAAAACGAAAATTTCCGAAATAACGAAAAGTCGATACAGAAACCTAGTAAAAGATACCCGAAAATACGAAAAATGGTCGATATTCCGAAAAATAAATGTACCCGAAAACCGAAGCGAGCCGAACCGAATCGAAACAGAAAGCAGTCGAAATGAGCCGAATCGAAAAGTTAAAAAATTAGAAAAATCTAATCGAAAAAAAAAAGAAAAAAAGAAAATATAATAATAATAAGTGCACATCCCTACCAATTAGAGCTATCATGGGACACAAAGCCAAATTCTTGCTCTCGACACCATTCCCGAAGCCACAAATTAAATTCCCTATTCCGCATCTGCCTATCCTGAATGTTATGCACAGGCAAAACTTCAGAGAATGACACAGTGGACGCAATCTGCTGTATTTCACCTCCAAGAACACAAAAATCTTCCTTAATCTCAGAAACCTCGTTGCTAGCCAAGTCATTTGTCCCTAGATGGACTAGAACATCCACTTCCCCTTGTTGCTTTGCTTGTTTGACAATATTGAGAATACGTCTCTTGTCTCTACGAGTGTCACGTCTCGGACCTGCCCCCTGCTGGTGGTAGCAGGGATTCCTGTTTATTTTTGTTTTCAGGCTGCAGGCCATCTGTTGGGCTTATTGGTCTTTGGTCACATGACCTGTTCTGCCCTATATGTAGGCCCAGGATTCCCCTTGATCCTTGGACCAGGATAGACCTTATTCTACCTAGTTCCTGTGCGCTATATCATTGTTCCTCTTGTTCTGACCACCCGTGTATGACCTCTGGCTCTTGTGTTTGATTCCTCTCTTGCCTGACCCCTGTTGTATTTCTGATATCCTGTGTATGACCTTTTGCTTGGAATTTTGGACCTCTCTAGTTATAACCTTGTCTCTTTTATGTATTATTGTGTTTGTGCAGTTGTAGCTGTTTTCGCTCAGCAGACATCTGGCCACGAAGCTAGCTTGCTGTTGAGTGGCACTCAGGGCCTTGTCTGTGCTCCCTGGCTGGGAGTGTTCATCAGTCTGTATTATTGTATCAGTATTGAGTGCTGCCCTGCAGCTTACACAATTCATTCTGTCTTGCCAAATACCTTCTAGTTCTAGAGCTCAAGTTTTGCTTTCCTCTATATTGTTGGGTGCTCTAAGTCAGTGGTCCCCAACCCAGGCCCTCAGGGCCCACTAACAGGCCAGGTTTGCCAGATATCTGAAGCACAGCACAGGTGTTATGATTTGCTGCTCAGTGATTGCAGGATTCAGTCTGCATTTCCCCAAGGTGATCTGCAAAATCTGGCCTGTTAGTGGGCCCTGAGGACCAGGGTTGGGGACCACTGCTCTAAGTTATCCATTGGTCTCAAAACCTTTGGAGCTTAGTAGCCTGTTAGTTCTCCTGTATTACTCCCTGGATTCTAAGTAATAGTCTGAAGATGTTGTGCTTGATCCTGTTACTGCCTGTTTACCACATACCTGCCCTAAAGGCTTCAACCTCCGCAGATTGGGGGCTCCCCATCACCCTATTTGGGGGCTCGCCATTACAACGAGCAGTAGCCCCAGGAAGACATCTCACCAAACCACTACTCTCCAGCTCAACACCTCTTATGATAGAAGGCAATTGTTGCTGGGTGATTCTATCACCTGGCCTTGCACCAAAAGCACAATATTTGGGTGCATTGCCACTGACGCCTGTACCAGATTCATTTCCTCAGAAGGGTTACTGTGTGACGGCACTGTTGCTGATGCTAAAAGCCCAATTTTAAAGCACCTATTGTTACTTTCATCCAAAGATTGCATAAGTTTCACCATAATTTAGCCAAAAAACACTAAACTTTTTCTGCGCGTCCTAAAATATCTTTTCATACAGACTGCCGCCCCAAGCAGTTGTTTATGAATAGATTAAAGGAAAAGCATTTACCGTCATTTGAAACGTCATTTTTTTTGTTTTTAAATGTTTCTATACATCCTAGAAATCCGCCACTTCATGGGCAGGTTATGGGGACCTCCTAGGGACGATATTTGAAGGAATTTTCCGTTTTTATTTTTAACCCTTATTTCATGGAAAACTCACCGTCCCTTTAAAAACGTTTTTTTAAAAACTTTTTGTCCTTGTTTCCTGTCCCCCAGGGCACTACCCAGACCCCCATACACCATTTATGGCATATTTATTTTCTGTTAATCTGTATATTTGTGTTTTTTTTTAAAAAAATATCTTGCATTGTATTGCTTTGTATTTCTGTAACTGTAACACTTCAATGTTCTTGAACCCAGGACATACTTGAAAACGAGAGAAGTCTCAATGTATCCTTCCTGGTAAAATCCTTTATAAATAAATAAATAAAATATCTAGCATATATGCCCTCTTGGAGGGCACTCTAAAAATCGAATTTTGAGTCCCATTGACTTGTATTGAGTTCATGTTCGAGTTCGAATTCGAACTTTTGAATAGTTTGAGTTCAAATGCGAACGGAACTCGGGTGTTCGGCTCATCCCTACTTTTAATGAGATCCAAGGCCCAATTCAGTATTAAGGATGGTCTATTGATCAGAACATCTAAGTATGGTATACAACAATGGGTAGTCCCTACTGCCTTTAGAGGTTTGATGCTGCAACATGCCCACGATACACCCACTGCGGGACATCGAGGTGTAAAGATCACTTATGAGTTATTGCAGGATTATGCTTATTGGCCCCATATGTTACAAGACTTCCAAATATATTGCCATAGATGTCTAGTATGTGCCTAATTTCAACCTCACAGCCCTACTCATCGTGCACCTCTCCAGAGGAAAGGTTTCTCATTGCCATGGTCCGATATTCAGATCGACTTTATTGGTCCCGTCACAAGATCAACTAGGGGAAACAAATATATGTTAACTGTTGCCTGTCTGTTTAGTAAATGGTCAGAGTGTCTACCAGCATCTAATAATATTGCTGAAACATGTGCAACCCTTCTCATTAACCATATATTTTCCAGATTTGGTCTACCCCAAAGGTTGGAGTCTGACCGTGATAGCCATTTTATGAGTGACGTAATGACAAGAATGTGGAAAATGTTGGGTGTTAAGCGTAAATTGCATATTGTGTATTGTGCCGCGTCTAGCGGACGTGTCGAACGCTACAACCAGTCAAATGTAAATGTCCTAAAGAAATTCGTAAAAGAATCAGGGAAGGACTGGGACGTAAAGTTATCCTTAGTGCTCATGGCTATTAGAGCCACGCCAAGTACCGCAATTAAGATATCACCGTTCGAATTAATGACTGGAAGGAAAATGGTGTTACCACAACATCTGTTGTATTGCACTTCAGATCAGAATCTAATCTACATCATCATTTACAGCAAGCATTTGCTTCTGCGCAAAGGAACCTAGAAAAGGCCACTGTATCTAATAAGACCTATTATGATCTTAAGACTACTAAAAAGGAGTATGAGATTGACGATAAGGTGTATCTATATAACTTTAGTAGAGATCGAGTAAAAGAGAAAGTTTCTTCTATCCTGTAAAGGACCATACTCGATAATTGACAAACTGTCTACTGTGGCGTATTAGATAGAGATACCCAAAGGAAAGGAGAGTATTGAAAAATGGGTTCACATTAATCAATTGCGTGTTTGTCATCCTAGATCTCAACTTAGAATGTGTGAAGATGGACCAGCAGAAGACACGTAACTGGTATCATTGGAAGTGATTGTTATGATTAAAATGTGATAATTCTTCCCAGCATTCAGATGGTCATAAATGGTACATTTTCAAGATGGACACCAGTGGTAAGCGGTGTCCCTCAGGGGTCTGTTATAGGACCAATACTATTCAATTTATTTATAAACTAGGTGGAAAGCCTGCCCAGAGGGCAGTCTATTGTTAAGTGAGGTGTGCATGAATGTTCGCTGAAATGAAAGCACAGCAACATCAAGGAAAGACAATGTTTTTGGTCATATGGTTATATATTGCCCTCAGCTCATATGGGTATATATTTTCCCCCAGCTCACATGGGTATATTTACCCCCAGCTCACATGGGTATATTTGCGGCCCAGCTCACATGAGTATATTTGCCCCCGGCTCACATGGGTATATATATTGCCCCCAGCTCACATGGGTATATTTCCCCCAGCTCTCATGGGTATATATGACCCAAGCTCACATGGATATATTTTCCCCAACTCACATGGATTTATTTGCCCCCTGCTCCCATGGGTATAATTGCCCCCTGCTCACATGGGTATATTTTCCCCCAGTTCACATGGATATATTTGCCCCAGCACACATAGGTATAGTTTCCCCCTGCTCACATGGGTATATTTTCCCCCTGCTCACATGGCTATAATTGCCCCCTCCTCACATGGGTATAATTGCCCCCTGCTCACATGGGTATAATTGCCCCCTGCTCACATGGGTATAATTGCCCCCTCCTCACATGGGTATAATTGCCCCCTCCTCACATGGGTATATTTTCCCCCTGCTCACATGGGTATATTTCTGTCACGATCAGCCACTATACGCAGAGATGCGTGACACAACGATCAGGAAAAGTAAATAAACCACAGTAGACACTGGGGACCTCTGCACGGCTAAATACCAAAGGAGCCCTATACTGATAGATCAGTCCTTAGAGTGGCCGAATCTGCACTAATAGAAAAAGGTTACCTTGTAGCCGTGCAGAGTCCTGGGAAAACACAGACACCTGAAGGAGAATATACTCAACAACTTGCAGGGCAGGACTTCAATATACTAAAGCCGTGTTCTACAGGGACACACAACATATATTATGATAAGAACAGGACAGCTAGGGATATCCAGAAGAGTGGTCAATAAATAAGCCAGGGGTCAAAACCAAAACGTATACCTTGAGCCAAAGCGGGGATATAGCACCAGAGAAAATCCGTCAGCCAGGCCAGAGGGTCAATACCAGGAAGTCAATCAGAACATAAAACTCAGACAAGGGGGAAACACTGAAATAGAACTAGGATGGAAAACAGGGAGCTCTCAGGAACAAATCTGTGGCTGAAGTGAACCAGGATGCAAGAGCATGGTGATATGGGCCCATGGTTTTATATAGGGGAGTAATCAGCCCATAATCACCAGCAGAAGCTCAACGAGCCATGAACTTAACCCCTGAGCTGCATGTCAGGGAAAGCAGCACAGGGAAACACATGGAAACACAGACATAAGGAATACAGAGGGCAGGGAGACAGGGTTGGAACGTGGGAACGTGACAATTTCCCCCTTGCTCACATGTATATATTTGTGCCCATCTCACATGGATGAGCCCACCGGCGAGCAGGGACTTAAAGATGGCCGCCGACATACTTCCCCTGACATCAGAGGGGCCGCCGGCGGCCATCTTGAAGTCCCTGCTCGCCGGAGGCTGAGCCCATCGGCGAGCAGGGACTTCAAGATGGCCGCCGGCGGGCTTCCTCTGACATCATCAGATGGGGCCCGTCGGCGGCTAACTTCAAGTCCCTGCTCGCCGGTGGGCACACATGGGCCCAGCCTCGGCGAGCAGGGATGCACGCTGGCTGTCAGGGCTGAGGCCCCGGCGGTAGGCAAAAAAAAAGAAAGCGGAGCCATTGGAGAGGTGCGCGCAAAGCGCCTCTCTCACCTCCTCAGTGACTGAGCTGTGAGGAGGTGAGACAGGGAGAGGCGCGCGCCTCTTCAACGGCTCCGCTTTTTTTTTTTTTCTAACAGTTTTTAAATGTCCGTCGCGCATGTGCACTCAGCGCTTGACGGCGACGAACTATAAAACTGTTTTATTATATAGATGACCTTGAGATAAGCATTGAAAGCCATGTATCAGTGTTTGCAGATGACACAAAACTAGGAAAAGTAATACAATGTGAGCAGGATGTTACTTCGCTGCAGAGGGATTTAGATAGATTGGGGGACTGGGCACTTAAATGGCAGATGAAATTTAATCTAGATAAATGCAAAGTTATGCACTTTGGAGTGAAGAACACGCAAGTAATTTATACCCTAAATGGTACGGAGTTAGGGAAATCCAAGCAGGAGAAGGATTTGGGAATAATCATAGACTTCAAACTAAGTAACAATGTGCAATGTCAAACAGCAGCCGCCAAGGCCAGCAAAGTATTGGCATGCATTAAAAGGGGAGTTCACTCACGGGATGAAAACATCATTTTGCCTCTGTATAAATCAATGGTCAGGCCGCACCTTGAATATGCCGTGAAATTTTGGGCACCTGTCTTAAAAAAAGATATTATAGCGTTAGAAAAAGTGCAGAGACGGGCAACTAAATTAATAAGGGGGATAGAAGGGTTAAGTTATGAGGAAAGACTAACAAGCTTAAACCTGTTTAGTTTAGAGAAACGGCGCCTTAAAGGGGATCTGATAACCTTATATAAATATATACGGGGCCATTATCAACCATTGTCTGATAACCTATTCATTAACAGGTCTATACACAGGACACGGGGTCATCCATTTAGACTGGAAGAAAGAAAATTTAGCTTAAAGCATAGGAAGGGTTATTTTACGGTGAGAAAAATAAAGCTGTGGAATTCTCTGCCTGTTGAGGTTGTTGGGTCAGAGTCTATACAGACTTTTAAAAAACGACTGGATGACTTCCTGCAAACACAGAATATTAAGGGTTATAATATTTAATATGTGGGTAAAAGCTTCTTGATCCAAGGAGAAATCTGACTGCCATTCTGGGGTCAAGAAGGAATTTTTTTCCCAGTATGTTGCATATTGGCAAGCATTCAGACTGGGTTTTTTGCCTTCTTTTGGATCAACAGCAGTAGGTGATGTGGGAGAGGCTGAACCCGATGGACGCACGTCTTTTTTCAGCCTATATAACTATGTTTAACTCAAGTTAGTATTAAGACTAGATCTGTACGGTTACTTAAAATTTAATCGGAGATCAGAGTATCTATAGGGAATTTGAGTGATATCGCTTGTTATGTTTAAAGAAAGCTGACTGGTGTATGTCTAAATTCTAGGAATGATTATTTATATTCTTTCTTTTACCCTAAATAGAGAAAAGTGGTTAATCCGAATTTGTGAGATGCTGATCTGCAAAGATGAGTTGGACCACCAAGGATATCGCTATTATCTTGGTAATTCTATAGATTTCTGCACAATTCCGAGCAGATCCAATCATTGAACCAGGACTGTCCTCTGGCATCATAATCCAAGACGTGCCTGGATTTCTTCTGACGGAAAGGAGAGTGTTAAACCAAATGATTTTTGTGAGCCTAGATCCAAGATTGTCTCTTGAAAGAAAGTACAGTGTTTCTGATTCCAAACTTCTGGAATTTCGAGAGTGGTATAAATCCCATGTGAATCAAGCTCAAGCAAGTGTGAAAGATATTCTGGATAATGCCAGGAAACCGTTTATTGAACATTCTATGTACAAGAACAACAGGCAGAAAAGATTCATCGGGTTTCTTATTGCAACTGTTGTTTTCACAGTGCTGGGATTGGTCGTAGCCACAACCTCATCCGCAGTGAACTCTGTTTCTATACAGACTTTACAACAGGAATTGAACAATTTGAAAGAGAATATTGAATTTCTTTACCAAGCAGTCGAAGACCAAAAGGCCAACATGGAGAAAATGGTAACTGTGGTTAATAAAATTGCTGTCTCGACAAATCTGCATACAGAACAGATTAAACGTTCAACTAAATTACATGAAAACCACGAGAGATTTAAGCAAGAACTGTTGTTTTTTTTAAGATCCGATCATGTTCCATACGCTCATGTTTTTAAATGAGGTAAAGAGTGGTATAAATGACTTGTTGCAAGGACGAGTACCTTTGTATTTTGTTTCTCGAGAAGTAATAAAGAAAATGTTACTGGAAGTAGGAGAAAGTACTACAGATTAGGGATGAGCCGAACACCGCCCGAGTTTGGTTTGGGCCCGAACCCGAACTTTCCATATGTTCGGGTCCGAACCCGAACTCGAACTCCATGCAAGTCAATGGGGCTGAAAATTCAGTTTTTAGAGTGCCCTCCAAGAGGGCATATATGCTAGATATTTGCCATAAAAGGTGAATGGGGGTCCGGGTAGTGCCCTGGGGGACAGGAAACAAGGACAAAAAGTTTTAAAAAAAAGGTTTTAGGCTGGGGTCAGACCAGCGCACTTTTAACGTGCGTTCTGGCGCACATAATTACAGCCGCACTAGCAGCAGATGACGGGCAATGACGGCCAATATACGATGTACGGCCGCACAAAAGTCCGGCCGTGCAACGCAAGTGGAATTTGAATGCATTTTTCTGAGAACGCTGAACCGCTAGTACTGACGTACAGAGTGCGCAGCTGCGGCATAGCGGCGTGTGTGCGTGATTAGGAGATGTCAGACACTGCTAATGTCCAGCCTACATAACGTCCAGACGCAAAAAGAGTTTTATTGACGATCCGTACAAAATCACTCCCAAAAATGCGCGTCGTCTGACCGTTTTTGCGCATTCCATGAAAAAATACGGCAATGCGTTCGGACGCACTTTTTCACGTTCGCGTGGAAAAATGCTTTCGTCTGACCCTAGCCTTAAAGGGACAGTGAGTTTTCCACGAAATAAGGGTTAAAAATAAAAATGAAAAATTCCTTCAAATATCATGCCTAGGAGGTCCCCATAACCTGCCCGTGAAGTGGCAGATTTCTAGGATGTATATAAACACTTAAAAACATAAAAATGACATTTCAAATGATGGTAAACAGTTTTCATTTAATCTATCCATTAACAACTGCTTGGGGTGGCAGTCTGTATGAAAAGAGGAGACATTTTCAGACACGCAGAAAAAGTTTACTGATTTTTGGCGGTGAAAAGCAGGAGAATGGAAAATTCTAGACCAAATAGCCGATTTGGAAAGTGAGATAAATGGGAGAATTTTTCTGGTTCAGCTATTTTGACCAAGAATTTTCTCTTCAGTCATTCTCCTGAGTTTCACCTTTCTCTGAATAACCCTGCCAGGGTTATTCAGAGAGCGGGGAAGAGCAGGAGAATGACTGGAGAATGGAAAATTCTAGGTCGAAATAGCCAAACCAGAAAAATTCTCCTATTTAGGCTAGGGTCAGACTAGCGAATTTTTAACGTGCATTTAGGCGCACATAATCACGGCCGCACTAGCAGCAAATGACGGGCAATGACGGCCAATATAAGAAGTACGGTCGCCCGAAAGTCCGGCTGCGCAATGCAAGTGGAAAAGGAACGCATTTTTCGAGAACGCAGAACCGCTAGTACAGACGTACAGAGTGCGCTGCGTCCACTAGCGGCGTGTGTGCGTGATTTGGAGACGTCAGACCCTGCTCATGTCCGGCCAACATAACATCCAGACACCCAAAGTTTCCTGTTTTGGATCCGTAAAAAATCACGCACAAACATGCGCATCGTATGACTGTTTTCGCGCATTCCGTGAAAAAATACGGCAATGCGTTCGGATGCACTTTTTGACGGTCGCTGCGAAAAATGCGTTAGTCTGACCCTAGCTTTATCTCACTTTCCAAATCGGCTATTTGGTCCAGATTGTTCTCTTTTCCTGCCATTCTCCTGGTTTTCACCTTTCTCTGAACAACCCTGAGAGAGAGGCGAAAGCCAGGAGAACTGGCAGGAGAAGAGAACCATCTAGACCAAATAGTCTATTTGGAAAGTGAGATAAATGGGAGAATTTTTCTGGTTTGGCTATTTTGACCTAGAATTTTCCATTCTCCAGTTATTCTCCTGCTTTTCACCGCTCTCTGAATAACCCTGTAAATGTTTAATCCCAAGGAGAAAAATAACATTGTTTTAGATGTGAAAAGCGGGCAATAAGGAAATTTTGTATTTTTTCACACAGCAGTTAAATGTAGCATATTAGGAAGTTTTAGGAGGGTAATTACTCACTCAGAACAGAACCAGACACCCCACACCTTCATTCTACATAAAATGTATCAAATTGATTAGACCAGACTAAAACATCTGTTGTTGTTATGCCGTTTGAAAAAAAAGGTCATTTAGAAGTGAGAATCTTTGCACCTAGACATTAGTTTTTAATTCAATATCTAATAAAACGTTGCTTATAATATTCTGCGGTAAAGAGTCTCTTTATTTCTAGATTTTTTTGTATTTTTTAAGCATTTTTAATAACTTTTTTCAAAATTTCTTTTTTTTTCCCGAACTCGAACCGAACACACCCAAAAAGTTTGAAGTTCGCGAACTTTCGAACTGACAAAGTTCGGGCCGAACTCCGAACTGTCCAAACCCGAACAGCTCATCCCTACGACAGATATTCAACATATTAAATTGTCTTTCGAGATGGGAAGCACTATACCTTTGTACATTGATACGGAATGCATGGAAGTTTGTTTTCTCTTAGCTATCCCACTTATGGCGAGAAAGAATATTTTCCAAGTCAAACGCGTCCATAATGTTGGAACTAATCAAGATGGATTTCATGTAAAGATACAAACTCTTGTAAAGATAGTTACCTACCAGCCCTGGGAACCTGAAGAATACTCGATTCCAATTCTAACAGAATGTGTCAAGTTCAAAGACAATAATTACCAGTGTGAAGGTAAATCTTTCGTCTATGATGCAACCCAAGCCTTGTGTGGAATGGGATATCTTAGACACGGGTCTGAGACTTGTCAGGTTACTTTTATGAAGTAAAGAAAGAGAAGCAAATATTTACCGAAGAATCTGGTACAAAACAAGAAAGTGTTAATACCTACTCCAGTGATTCTTGTAAAAGTTCGTAAAATGAAGTCTGGTATGACGAGATACAAATCGTTGACGCATTCCAAGGACGTGAGATACCTATGAATCCGGATTTGAAATTTCTGCTAGACAACAAACCTGATCATACCATTGAACCTCTAATAAAGAAAGATAATCTAACGATTTATAGTCCAATGTATTCACAGCTTGATCATCAGTTGCTATCTGCTTATTATGGGCCTAGCATTGCAGAAATTGTAATGTGTATTGCAATTATGTTTCTAACTGTCTGGATGATTGTACTAACCAGAAAAGTGCATAAATTGAAGTTTAAAAACACTGCATCTTCAATTATTAAATGGATGACAGAAGAAAGACGTGTTGCGAAAGGTGAAAATCTTATTTCTTTGGTTAAGTGTGAAAAATATTGTATGCTTCCATCTTGAATTCTAGTATACTCTAATCTAGAATCAGATAAAACCAAAGGGGGTTTATGTCAGGTATTTTCATAGGAAAACAAAATGGATGCCTGTAGCCATTTTGTTTAATCTATATTTTTATATGATACAAGTTTTTATTCTCAACTCTCACCTACTTCTAGAATGAATTTACATAGATTTTTTTTAGAAACGAGTTCATTTGAAGGTAAAACTCATTAAAGGAATATAAGAGTTAAGTATGAGTTAAAAATAATCGATAGATATAAGGTGTCTTTATTAGGGATGAACTGTTCGGTTCGATCTGTTCGGAGTTCGCATCGAACATCGGCTGATCGACAGTTTGTGAACTTTGAACTTTTTGGGATGTTCGCCAAAAGTTCTAAAAAAAAAAAAAGTGAAGAAAGTATAAAAAATGCTTAAAAAATCTAGAAATAAAGAGACTCTTAACTGCAGAATATTATAAGCAACGGTTTATTAGATATTGAATTAAAACAGGAATATTTTTAACATTGAAGCCTATGGGATAAAACATTCTTGTTACTAAAACATCAGGCAGACACGGCCCTCTAATCAGGCACTGAAGAGGGCAGCCTGCAGGGGCCTCCCAAGGATCCCCTTGAGGAGCATGTGGCCGCCAGATGACAGAGCTGTGACTGTGTGGGCTACCCGCTCGGGTGCATGTGGCAGAGACAGGCAGTGCAGGGAGGGAGCCACTGCACCTGCGGCCACGGCAGACCCCCCACAACCAGGATCCAGGGATCCCCCACTGACCACCAGGCTAAGGTAAGGCGACACATTTCTAAAAAAAATAAAATCCGAGGACATTTTTAAATGTCCCTGGGAACATAAAATAAAACTTTTTTTTTCTTTCTCTACCCGGCTGAATGTATTTAATTAAATATATTAGATACATTCAGCCAGGTAGAGGGGGTGGCATGTGGGCTGCGCGGGGTCCAAGGCAGTGATTTGTTTTTCTTGTGTGTATCTATTTAGCAAATTTATAGGGGAAGGTAAGGGCAGGTATGATATATAGATATATATCTATATTCTTATAAATATATATCCAGACTTGTATTACACACACATTTTGGCAACTAATTCCCCCCCCCCATTTGGCTGATCCCTCCAGAAGAAATGTTGAACCCGATAGAGCAGAGAATAATATATATATTCTCTGCTTTGTCGGGTTCAACATTTCTTCTGGAGGGATCAGCCAAATGGGTGGAGCGCATTTAGTTGAGATTGTCCACATGCCACCCCCCATGTGCTTATGTGTATATATGGCCTGAGGTCTGTGGGAGGGTTTATATATATATTTCTTCGTGTTGATATATACGTATATATAGGTCTGCGTGTTGATATATACGTATATGTCTGTGTGTGTCAGGATCCCCATCGCTGACCACCCCAGGATCACATTTCTTGCTCAGGCAGCACATGTAAAGTGCTGCCCCCGTTCCAATCCAGCAAAGAGAGGGGTTAAACAGTAAAAGCACAAGCACCACACACACCACACCCTCCTGCTTGCAAATAAAGAGACACTCCCACCTTTCTACCATGGCTTCGCATTGCAAGTCTATCCTGCAAACATCGCTGAACTATTTTTAAAGACTTACTGTGTATCAGACCCCTGCTTGCTTCAACGACTATCCCGCTGTACCAGTCCCTCGACCTAGGATCGCCTGCTGACAATTCTCCTGGATAAACCCCATTGTACCACGCCTCGGATCATAACATCAGCCTAACCAAGGTACCTTCAGAGCATCCCTGCATCCTGGGCTTAGACTCCCTGAACCTGCGGTGCCACCCCGGTGCCATTCCAGACAGTGTGTGGTATCAATGCATCCCTACTCTATACACGGCACTCCGTGTCCCTATAATATATATGATTAGGGGTTACTAATTTTAAATATTTTTATACTATTCCTATTAAATTAACAGTAATTTTTGATTTTATTCAGTAGAAACTTATATAACATGTGCTTTGTAAAAATAAAACGGTTTTGTGTGTACATTTTAATTTAGTTAGTGGATTCCTGTTCAGTGCGGTGAGAAGCAAACGTAATGTAGTGTAGACACGCTGCGAGGCGGAGCGGAGTGAAGTCAAGTCTACAAAATGTTTGCTACGCTACGCTGTGCATTGCTACACGCTCAGTGTGTCTCAGCCTTTATTCCCGCATCACTAGTTTACCGAATCAGTTTGTATACTTGTTACTGAACCTGCTTGTTCTGAGGACCCGATCTGTTGCCGACTTTGCCTGCCATTTGACTATTCTCTCTGTGTATTCCCTGCCTGTTCTGTTTGCTTCCTCTTGCTACTGGTGTGCGCCAATTCTCACCATAAACAGTAGCGCAGTACAAGTGCCTAAACATTGCTGATCCGGTTTTGTTATAGCTGCTGATGTAACTGAATAGATCGGTGATCTCTTCTGTATTACCAAAACCTCCACCACTGCACTCTTCCACAATACCACAGAGGGGTTACTTACGGTGTGAAGGTACTTGCTGCCAACAAAGGCACAATATTTGGGTGCACTGCCACTGACGCCTATACCAGATTCATATCATTTTAATATTTGACCGCAGGGTCCAACCCTGCACTCTTCCACAATACCACAGAGGGGTTACGGTGTGACGGCACTGTTGCTGACACTAAAGGCCCAATTTTAAAGCACCTATTGTTACTTTCATCCAAAGCCTGCAAAAGTTTCAACATAACTTAGCCAAAAAAATCACTAAACTTGTTCTGCGTGTCCTAAAAAATCTCCTCTTTTCACACAGGCTGCCGCCCCAAGCAGTTGTTTATGAATAGATTAAAGGAAAACCATTTACCGTCATTTGAAAAGTCATTTTTTTTCTTTTTTTAAATGTTTCTGTAATCCTACAAATCCGCCTCTTCACGGGCAGGTTATGGGGACCTCCTAGGAACGATATTTGAAGGAATTTTTCATTTTTATTCTTAACCTTTATTTCATGGAAAACTCACTGTTCCTTTAAAAATGTTTTTTTTTTACTTTTTTGTCCTTGTTTCCTGTCCCCCAGGGCACTACCCAGACCCCCATACACCTTTTATGGCAAATATCTTGCATATATGCCTTCTTGGAGGGCACTCTAAAAACTAAACTTTTGAGTCCCTTTGACTTGCATTGAGTTCGGCTCGTGTTTGAGTTCGAACTCGAACTTTTGAAATTGTTTGAATGCAAACCGAACACGGGGTGTTCGGGTCATCACTAGTCTTTATTTGATATATTGTATAGACTGAGTGCTAAGACATGTCAGACAATTTCTAGGTTTGTTTTAAAGAGTCCATGAATAAAAGATATTTTCTTTTCGGGTACAGAAACACAATTATGTTAAAAATATATATGCACAAATATATCTATGCAAATATATAGCTATGCACCAAAATATATTTTTATAATCAATAATGATTTTATATTTTGTAGTGTTGAAATAGTAGCTCCAATATATTTTGGAGAGTATAACTATGATAGATACTGTAAGTTAAATATAGAAATAGTTTGCTGTGTAAAAGTAGAAGGAATGGCTGGTAACTGATAAAGAATAACTCAAGAAAAAGCTTTAATTAGCTAAAACTGAGGAGATCTTAAATATTAATTTGACAGGACAGACATACCATCTGAAGAGATTATGAGAGTTCTTTTGTTTAAACTCGATAAGAGAGATTGACTTATGATCTGTGACTATTCATTCAAAAATAGTAGAATTAAAAAGATTACTAATTAATTTTAAAATCAACAGTGCCATCTTGTGGTGTAGTATAGGTTGTGTTACATCCTCAGCCCCCGCTGTGCCCCCGAAGGGGGACCGCTGGCTAGTCGGGTGCTAGCACTTTCTGTTGGCAGATCGGCATCTGAGGAGGCGGGGTCAGGTGTGGTTACCAGGAGCCACAGGCTTTAAAACCGGGCTCTAGGAATGGCCTCATCGCCCTGTTGTGGAGTTTATTTCACACAACGCTACTTCGAAAATCTATTTGACTTTACTGTCGACTAGGGATGAGCTGTTCGGTTTGGACGGTTGGGAGTTCGGACCGAACTTAGCCTGTTCAGTCTGCTCGCGAACTCTGATCATTTCCGGGTGTTCGGAGCAAGTTTGACCACAATGCACCACAATGGCCCACAAATGCACTTTTACACTGGCCTGAAGCTCGTAATTGGCTACAGCCTTGCACCTGACCACAGGTCTGGTGCAAGACAGGTTCAACAGTATGCCAATCACGGCTCAGAGTCCTGATTGGGCAAATTTTGCCCAATCATGGGCTCACAGAGCTAAGTCCCGCAGCACACTATATAAGATTTCCACACACCGCTTCAGCATGCATTTGAGAGGAGATTTCATAGGAGATTGTTGTTGTGTGTTCTGAATGCCGGTCTGCCACACTACTGGGGGTCCGGGGGTCTCATTTCTACCAAATATCTGGGATTTGGGGTGATGTGTGTCTTGTCACTGCCAGAAAGTATTTTGGGGGTCACAAATTTCTACAAAACATTTGGGAATTGAGGTGATCTTCTGTGTCTTGTCACTGGCTGCCAGCAGGTATTTTGGGAGTCACTAATCGCTACAAAACATTTGTGAATTGAGGTGATCTGTGTCTTGTCACACAGCCAGTACCACGCAGTATTTTGGGGGTCACTAATTTCTACAAAATATTTGGGAATTGTTATAATTTGTGTGTTCTCACTGGCTGCCACCCATCAGGGGGTCTCACTGGTTTATAGGAGGTTTCTGAGTCTTGTAATCTGTGGCTTCTCACTGCCACCCATCAAGGGGTCACACTGATTTATAGGAGGGAATTGTAATCTGTGTCTTGTCACTGGATGCCAGGTATCAGGGTGTCTCACTGAGTTATACCAGAGTTCTGTAAATCATTAATCTTTATACCAGAGTTGAATCAGAGTTCTGTATATATTTAATCTATATATCACTTACCATGTCTGAAAGAACAAAAAGGACAGGCAGACTCTCCCAGACACAGATAAGAGGGCAAGCAGCCCCTGTGTCAGGAGGCAGTGCCTCTGGACGTGGTTCATCCTCTGCAGGGGCATGCTTGTCCTTTCTAACTGGTGCTGGCCGTCTTAAGCAGCAGCAACATACAGAGGATTTGGTGGATTGGCTAACCAGGCCATCCTCATCCTCCGAGTCCTCTGCCAGCCAGACTTCTAGTACTTTACAGTCCACCTCAGCTGCCAAAACATCCAATGCAGCCTCCATGTCCACAGCTACTCCTGCCATAGCCTCACTATCACACACGGAGGAGTCAGCTGAATTGTTTGACTACAATGAGAGTGACATGCTGTTTGAGGATGCATAGCAAGTACAGTGCTCTGATTCAATCTCTGAGGTTGAGGAAGGGAGTATAATCAACCTAGAGGAAGGGGGTGTCAGTGATGACACACAAATAACTGGCACTCGTGTTGCCCCAGCAGCTGCAGCATACTGCCAAGTTGGCTCCAGTGAAGAAGAGATAGGGGGTGAAGATGACATTGATGATGAGGTCACTGACTCCACCTGGGTGCCAGATCGAACTGAGGAATCCAAGGGAGGAGGAGGGGGAGGAGGAGGCACAACATCCTCTATGACCAACCGTAGCACTAGCCAATCCAAGGCATCAGATGTCAGAGCTGCTCCGGTGCAGAGCGCTCTTGTCTCAAAGCACACATGCAGGAACTCTGCTGTCTGGGAGTTCTTTAAGAAATGTGCAGCTTAGCACACCGTTGCTATTTGTAATCTATGTCAGATGAGGCTGAAGCGTGGGAAAGACACCGGGCACTTGGGTACCACGTGCTTGAGGCAACATATGAACACCTGCCACACATCCCGTTGGCGCAAAACTTTGCGTAGGTCCTCCTCCTCATCTGTCTCTACCCCCACTGTATGTCCTGCCATGTCATTGCCTACAACCTCCACTGACAGGGATGATGCTACAGTAATGGATGTACCTGGTCCTTCCTCACAATGTGACATCATCCCATCAGCTGAAGATTTATGCAGTCAGATTACGTTGCCGCAGCTACTGCAGCGTAAGAAAAAATATAGTCCCAAGCACAGCGTCTAAATGCCAACTTAGCAAAATTACTCGCATTGCAGATGCTGCCTTTCAAGCTGGTGGACTCTGCTCCCTTCCGTGAATTTGCTGAATGTGCTGTACCACAGTGGCAGGTTCCAAAACGCCATTACTTTTCACGCAAGGCCATTCCAGCACTATATCAGCATGTGGAAGACAATGTTATCCAGTCATTAGGAAAGGCAATCAGCAACAAGGTGCATGTAACTTTAGACACGTGGTCCAGCAAGCATGGACAGGGTCGTTACATTTCCTTCACGGCACGCTGGGTAACTCTGCTTGCAGCTGGGAGGGATCCAAGTCGGGGCTCTGTGCTGGAGCTTGTTCATCCACCACGCCTCCGGAAAGCGGCTTGTATGAGGTCTGTCTGCTCTACCGCCACCTCTTCCTTCTCCTCCTTCTGTGTCTCTGGCGAAGTGGCAGTTAAACCGACGCGTGGCAGGGGCTATGCATTGGCTCAAGCAAAAAGATGCCATACTGTGCTTGAGCTGGTTTGTTTAGGGGACAGGAGCCACACCGGGCCAGAAATTCCTTCAGCTCTGTATGGCAGCTGCAGAGATGGTTAACGCCAAGCCAGCTTCAGCTGGGAATGATCATCTGTGATAATGGAAGCAACCTTCTCTCCGCCCTACGCAAGGGTAAATTGACGCATGTACCATGCTTAGCACACGTCCTAAATCTAGTGGTACAGCATTTCCTAAACAAGTACCCAGGGCTGCCAGAGATCTCAGCCAGGCCAGAAAAGTCTGCAACCACTTCAGATGGTCATTCCCAGCAAGGGTTCGCCTGACAGAAATTCAAAGAGAATTCCACCTTCCCACAAACCGTCTGATCTGTGACATGCCCACCAGGTGGAACTCAACATTAGCAATGCTGCAGCATCTGCACAAGCAGCAGAGGGCCATCAACGAGTACCAGTGTGAGTATGGCACAAGGACAGGTTCAGGTCAACTTGTTTTTTTCCCCCCCGCAGTGGCTGATGATCAAGGATGCATGCACTGTACTGTCACCATTTGAGGAGGCAACGAGGATGGTGAGCAGGGACCGTGCATGCATCAGTGACACAATTCCTTTAGTGTTCCTGCTGGAGCACACTCTGTGGGGAATTATAGATGTGGCTCTAGAGGCAGAGCAGCGGGAGGAAGAGGAGGCCTTCCCTAGCTCTGAAGGCCCCGTCTTTCCGCAGACAGCATTCCAGCGTGTCCTACTCAGATCAGACAGGAGGAGGAAGAGGAATATTTAAGTTGTGGGGGCATTGAAGGTGTGGATTCATGTCCCCAGAAACACATGGGCTAGTGCGTGGCTGGGAGGAGGAAGTGCACGATGGGGTTATCCTCATTGACCAGGAAGACTCAGAAGCTAATGCCACCTCCAACCTATGCTGCATGGGCTCCCTTATAATGCAAAGCCTGCTAAAGGACCCCAGGATTCGTGCTATCAAGGAGAGGGATCATTACTGGTTGGCAACCCTTCTTGATCCACGATACCAGGGTAAAGTTGCAGAGCTCATCCTGCCCGCACAGAGGGAGCACAGGATGAAAAATCTTGAGGATGCTCTAAAGCGACACTTGTGTAACACCTTTCCAGGCACTGGTAGGTTACCAAGTGATGACACAAGTGCTTCTGAGGCTGCAAATGATCAGAGGAATAGTGGTGAAGGCCAGGGCCGCTTGACTGATGCATTTTTAAATTTTTTTAGTCCACGACGCCCAGGGACGTCAAATGTAGGCACCCATTGCCAGCGTCTTCACCATATGGTGCAGGACTACCTAGGGGCAAAGGCAGACCTGGATATCTTTCCAGCAGATGATCCACTGGCTTACTGGGTGTTGAGATTGGATCACTGGCCAGAATTTAGCCAATATGCTATGCAGCTACTAGGTATCCTTCATCTAGCGTGCTTTCTGAAAGGACGTTCAGTGCCGCTGGAGGTTTTGTCACAGACAAAAGAGTGCGTCTGTCCACCGACTGTAAAAATGAATCAGTCCTGGATCAGCAGTTATCAATCCCCTGATGCTGATGTAACGGAATAGATCGGGGATGTCTTCTGCATTCACAAAACCTCCAGCACTGAACTCTAGAACAATTCCCAGATATTTTGTAGAAATGAGACCCCCACAATTGCTGGTGGCAGTGAGAACACAAACATTAGAACATTTCCCAGAAATTTTGTAGAAATGACTGACCCCCAAAATAGTTGGTGGCAGTAAGAAAACACAAAGATTAGAACAATTCCCAGATATTTTGTAGAAATGAGAACCCCAAAATAGTTGGTGGCAGTGAGAACACAAAGATTAGAACAATTCCCAGATATTTTGGAGAAATGAGACCCCCAAAATTGCTGGTGGCAGTGAGAACACAAAGATTAGAACAATTTCCAGACATTATGTAGAAATGAGACCCCCAAAATTGCCAGTGGCAGTGAGAACACAAAGATTAGAACAATTCCCAGATATTTTGGAGAAATGAGACCCCCAAAATTGCTGGTGGCAGTGAGAACACAAAGATTAGAACAATTCCCAGATATTTTGGAGAAATGAGACCCCTCCCAGTAGCTGCTGGCAGACCGGCAGTGAGAACACACACTAACAGAACAATCATCTCTCAAAAAAATGTGCTGAAGGCTGTGTGAAGCCTCATATAGTGTGCTGAGGGACTTAGCTCTGTGAGCCCACGATTGGGCAAATTTGCCCAATCAGGACTCTGAGTCGTAATGGCATAGTCTTGCACCTGTCTTGCACCTGACCTGTGGTCAGGTGCAATTCTGTAGCCAATTACAGGCCAGTGGAGAAGTGCATTGTGGTGCATTGATGGCGAACATGCGGTGAACACGCGGAAATGTTCGATGTTCGCGAACAGGCGATGTTCGAATCGAACTCCGAACCGAACAGCTCATCCCTACCATTTACCCAGGCTACTACTCATGTTTATGTTTTTGCAAAGACCACGATAACAATTGATTTTTTTATTTCTGTTTTATGTTATTTCTAATCGCTTCTTTGACTGCTCTGCACCTTGAATACTTCACGGACTGTCGTTCCACGTATGGTGTTTCTGAGTGTGTCCTAGGTAATCTGTTGGTCTCGAAACCTTCAGAGCTTAGAGACAATTCAGTTAGTCCTTGTGTCTCGGCTTTGCAGGAATTACTTTTAGACATAGGAGGTGCTAAGAAAGCAATAATCCAAAACAGAGTAGCCATAGATTACCTGCTTTTAAAACATAATTATGGCTGCGAGCATTTTGATGGTATGTGCTGTTTTAACGTGTCGGATCACGCCGCTTCAGTGCAATCTCATATTCAAGCTTTGCAAAATTTAGCCCAGGAAATTAAACAGGATATTTCTAATAATTGGTGGGATTGGATATTTAGGTGGTTACCTAGCATGGGTCATTTCAGACAGATTGTTGGAAGTATCCTCATTTGTATTTGTGTAATAATTACATGTTGTTGTTTTATTCAATGTATACCGAATTTATTATCTGTACTAAAGATAAGACAGACACAGACCCCTATTATAATGGTGTCCTATAAAGATTATATTTAAAAATGGAATAATTATGTGAATCAAAGAGTCGGAGGACCGAATGTGTTACAATGCATTTTATAAGCCCATTATATAGAAATAATTGATCAAATTTTACTGACTGTTTGAATCTCATGGGAAGGGTTAAATTAGTTTAGGGTGATTAAGAGGAAGCCACGGTCTAGATTTTTTGCTCTGTCCCTTGCCCCGCTGCTGGCTGAAGCTGGTGTCCTATATACCAATGTGGCTTGGAGACTGCAGGTGCTAACGAACTGGCTCTCCAACACCAGCTCTGCAGAGGTGATATGACTTGGCTGCGGAGAGTTGCCTGTCGTGGCCATAGTACTGTTTTTAGATGCGGGCTGAAGTGACTCGACCCATTTTTTTGGCAGGACACTCGTCTCTGTTATGGATGGCAAACTCACGAGAGATCTTTTGATTGTGCTCCCCCCGTGCTCGCAGATGTCATTTTTTTTTTCTTTTGATATAGCGGTGTTTTACTATTGCCCTCCTCTCTGTTTTGGGGACCCCCGTTTTGATTTCCGAGACCATTCTTGATTTCCCTCCCCACCTTATGTTGCCCCACCTATTTTTGTTCCTTTAGGGATTCTGCTGATGACACCCCTTCTGGGGCTGATGACACCTGAGACCCCCCCCTCCTTTTTTATTTTTTTTTATTTATATCTCACTCCTGTTTTAGTCGTACCATGGGCCCTCCTTCTCCCTCCCCCTTAATTTTTGGCGTCCTGGGTTTAGCTCGAGGTGTGCCATTGTGGCGGCCACCCAGTGGCGTAGCGTGGGGGGGGCCGTGGCCTCGGGCGCAGTTTTGTTAGGGGCGCATTTGCGCCCCTAAAACTGGCCCTGGGGTTGAGGGGACCCAGATGCCGGGCAGCGCGGGAGTGCCTGCCCGGTCCTGAAGAGTCCGTCCTGTTAAAGGGAAGCGGCTGCGTGCAGGCGTAGCCGGTCACGTGGTCCAGCTAATCAGGTGGTACTGAGTCTATGTACCACCTGACTGGCCGGACCGCGTGACCTGTGCACGCACGCCACGCAGCCGCATCCCCTTCTACAGGACGGACTCTTCAGGACCGGGCAGGCACTCCCGCGCTGCCCGGCATCTGGGTCTCCTCAACCCCTGCCGGAGCTGGAGCAATATCCAGGTGAGAGCTGGGGCAAATCCATGTGTAAGCTGGGCAAATCCATGAGCTGGGCAAATCCATGACCTTGGGGGCAAATCCATGACCTGGGCAAATCCATGAGCTGGGGGCAAATCCATGAGCTGGGGCAAATGTGTGAGCTGGGGCAAATCCATGTGTGAGCTGGGGGCAAATCCATGTGTGAGCTGGGGGCAAATCCATGAGCTGGGCAAATCCATGTGTGAGCTGGGGCAAATCCATGAGCTGGGGCAAATCCATGAGCGGGGGCAAATCCATGAGCTGGGGGCAAATCCATGTGAGCTGGGGGCAAATCCATGTGTGAGCTGGGGGCAAATCCATGTGTGAGCTGGGGGCAAATCCATGTGTGAGCTGGGGCAAATCCATGAGCTGGGCAAATCCATGTGTGAGCTGGGGGCAAATCCATGAGCGGGGGCAAATCCATGAGCTGGGGGCAAATGTGTGAGCTGGGGCAAATCCATGTGTGAGCTGGGGCAAATCCATGTGTGAGCTGGGGGCATCCATGTGTGAGCTGGGGCAAATCCATGAGCTGGGCAAATCCATGTGTGAGCTGGGGCAAATCCATGAGCTGGGGCAAATCCATGAGCGGGGGCAAATCCATGAGCTGGGGCAAATCCATGTGAGAGCTGGGGCAATATCGATAACGTGTCCACAGGTGGGGGCGCACAATTCTTGGCTTGCCCCAGGCGCTGAAAACCCACGCTACGCCACTGCGGCCACCATACCTGGCCCTCGAGTGCCATGGCCTGGTGACCTGCACTCTTCCATGGACTCCTTTTGTCCTATGGACTTCTGGGAGTGAGCCAGGAAGGTCACCTAGTGGGCCTTTGCCACTCCACTTACGGTTTTAATTTTATTTTTGGGTCATGGTATTTTTTTTTTTTTTATTATTATTTTTTTTTCTTTATCATCCCCCCCTCCCTGTCCCTTTCCTTTCCCTCGCTGTTGACTGCTGATATTCCTGTACTCTATGTATCTGAGACTAGATAAATAACATATGTCTTTGTTTTCTTCTGTGCTCTTCTAAGCTGACGATTTATGGCCCTGCGTGGACATTTTCTTTTTTCCAAATGACTCGTTTTGGCCCTGCGAGGCCATTTTCCCTTTGATTGTATTGCTGACTTTGCTTCCAAATAAAAAGTTTGAATAAAAAAAAAAAATAGTTTAGGGTCTGTGTCTGTGAGAAGAAACTGATTCCAGGATACCAAAGCACTATGTATAGCTAACAATGGAAGGAAGCCAGACTGGTTGTGCTTATCTGAGTCCAAGACCATTCATAGTTTCCAAATTCTAATAATGGGTATTAATATATCTAGAAGGACAGACACAATAACAAATATACAATAAGAAGAAGGAAGAGAGTAATCATCAAAAAACAAGATCGTTATCACCGTTCCATGGATGCCAAGGACCTGGGGTATGATTTCCTCCACAGCCGGTGCACTTCAGGAACAATCAGCCAAGACCAAAGTTTCTCCAGTCAAAGGATTTTATTAATAAAAATAAAGATAAAGATAAGACGGCTCACGCTCAACGCGTTTCGTCAAAAGACTTCATCAGGAGCAATATGTGCAGTCATAAGTACATGGTTAAAAAATAAAAGTGTATAGAAATCAATTCTGAACATCGCCATTTTATAATCACATTCATTAACATAATTGGTCAATCAAACCCCAAACAGCCCTCCCTTATTCATCACAATCACATCAGCCTCGTTCCCGTGGTGTCTTCTCCCTCCTCCAAAAACATGGCGCGGCTCGGCTCGTACGACCCACATATTGGAGTCCACACGGGCACTCCAAAAGATATAATACATTTTTGGAATAACAGGTCAAGATTTTTTTAATCTTGACCGTTTTCCCTGTTTTTTATTAATGAAGCTCTCAGTATATCGCTTCTTATTCCCTGGGATCTACAGGCCAAACACTGGCCGCAACCATAGTAACCTTCTTTTACATGGAAGTGATTAACGGTCTTTTTGTTAACAAATTTACTCTTAATTAGTCTCTTTATGTTTTTTCGACCCTCGAAAAATAATTCTGGGTTTATCTCCTATGATTGAATCAAGGTCCTTATCTTTCTTTAACCACTTGAATGCTAAGGACGCGCTCAGCGCGTCCTCAGCATTCCCGCTGGTATGCGGAGGACGCGCTGAGCGCGTCCTCGCATTGGGGTCAGCGTTCGGCCGGGTTCCGGCCGATCGCTGGCCCCTCCGGTGCGGGCTGACATCCTGGATGTCAGCCCGGCATCCGGAGCAGTGGCCGCCATTATTAGGTGTCATCGCGCCCCCGCGATGACACCTAATTCAGGCGCCCCCCCCGCATGTGCGGAGGAGGCGCCTGAAAGGGAGGGGGGGAGGTCCTTCGGACCTCTCTCCCTCCCGATCGGCGGCTCACAGGGGCTTAACCCAGGCATCATTTGGAAGGGCACAGCCTGCCCTTCCAAATGATGCCTGGCATTAACCCCTGGGGAGCTGGATCGCAAATCGGCGCTGAAAAGCGCCGATTTGCGATCCTTCCCGGGAGCTGGCCGACATCTTGGATGTCGGCCAAGCTTCCGGGAACTCCCCCAGAGGACTGGCATCATCGTGCGCAGCACGATGACGCCAGTCCTAGCATTAACCCCTAACTGCCACGAACTGTGGAGATAGGGAGTTCCAATGAACTCCCTATCTCCCGATCCGTGGCAGTTAGGGGTTAAATTTTGATATCGTTGGATCGGCCAGAGCATGGCCGTTCCAACGATACCAAACATGAAAGTAAAAAAAATTGTAAAAAAAAAAAAAAATAAAAAAAAAATAAAAATAAACACTTTTTTTTTATTTTTTTTGGTTTGTTAATGCAGCAATATTGTTCCCATTTCAATTATAATGTGAACAATGATGCTGCATTAACGATTTTTGTATGCGGTGCGTTTGTTAAAAATGGTGTCATTTTCCCCAAAAAAAAATGTAACGAGACCCCATCTCTAATTTTTTTAACAAGCGCACCCCATACAAAATATAACCGCAATTGCTCGCATGTTAAAATGTGGAAAAAAACACTTTACACATTGTAAATTATTGAAAATACATATTTTATTGCATTTTTTGTTATAATATACAGACATGACATAACGTATACATATAATAATGACATATTATGAATCTACCGAGTCTGACGGAAAGAACGATATATAATATGTCGATGTCATATACTAAAATAAGCCTTCAAAACAGGTTTAAACATGATGCGCAAAACAGGTAAAAAATGACCTCAGCACAGGGGCGGGAAAAGCCTCAGCAGCGAAAGGGTTAAAAAATGCCAATATTTTTTAAAAACCTTTTTAATTAAAACACTATTTTCATTAAAATCATAGAAATGGGACACCTTTCATCGCTTCTTTCCTGGTTTTGTATTGTATGAGGTTATTTTGATCCACCATTTTCAAATCTCTTATTAACCCTTCCAGTTCAGCCTTATCGTAGCCTTTATCTATGAACTCCTGTTTTAGAATCCCTACCTGTTCTTCAAAAACCATATCGTCTGAGCAATTCCTACGTAGCCTAGTGAACTGCCCCTTTGGGATTCCCTTCAACCATATCGAATTATGACAACTTGTCCTATCAATATATGTATTTGTGTCTACATCTTTAAAATAAGTTTTAGTCTCTAGGGCCCCATCCTTCACATAGATCTCCAAATCAAGAAAAGAAATTCTCTTTTTACTCCACTTTTTCTCAATTTTTATGCCCCATTCTTCACTATCAAAACCTGTTAAGAAATCCAACAATTCCACTTCCTCCCCCCTCCATATAAATAGCAGGTCGTCTATATATCTCCTATAAAAGGGGACCCTGTTCTGCGCCCAGTCACGCGAACCATAGACAAAACTGGTTTCCCAGCCTGCCATATAAAGGTTCGTGTAACAGCCTACAACCTGCTTTATCCCCAGGAGCCGGTTGTAGGCTCCAAAAAATGTGAGTTAAAAATCAATATAATTACTCTCATCTTGGGTGCTGTCATACTGCGCAATTTTTGGTTCTTTATGTGTGTTTTTTCCCTACAGTGCATACTTCATCTGCATTTTTAAGAAGATCTACCACTAAAGACAAGATTACTGTTTATGGACATATTGTGTGTCTACCCCACTATCTTTTTGGACTCAGGTCTTTTAAAGCGCTGTGTTGTTTCTCCTCGTTCCCATGGTGTCTTCTCCCTCCACCAAAAACATGGCGCCCAGAATCCCACTTCCTCCACGGTGTCTGCCCGCCTATTTCCTTGATGACGTATTTCTCATGCGACGCCTTTAATTTAACAGCGCATCCATGTCACGGCATTTTTCTCTAGAAGACCCGGCGTGTGTTTTCTCCGTATTCTTCTTGCGCTTGCACAGGTGTCCATGTTTTCATACCAGACTGGGAAGACTGAATAGTCATCTTTTATTCCATTTTAATTCTAAAATCTCCTAATAAAAACAAAAACATATATTTCCCCGATATACGGGTTTTGTGTCAATAATAACTCTTTTGACATTTAAACATTGATCAGGCACAGAAGTATTAAAAATATAATTATTTTTTTTATTATTATTTTTTCTTTATATTTTTAATACTTCTGTGCCTGATCAATGTTTAAATGTCAAAAGAGTTATTATTGACACAAAACCCGTATATCGGGGAAATATATGTTTTTGTTTTTATTAGGAGATTTTAGAATTAAAATGGAATAAAAGATGACTATTCAGTCTTCCCAGTCTGGTATGAAAACATGGACACCTGTGCAAGCGCAAGAAGAATACGGAGAAAACACACGCCGGGTCTTCTAGAGAAAAATGCCGTGACATAAATGCGCTGTTAAAGGCGTCGCATGAGAAATATATCATCAAGGAAATAGGCGGGCAGACACCGTGGAGGAAGTGGGATTCTGGGCGCCATGTTTTCGGTGGAGGGAGAAGACACCATGGGAACGAGGCTGACGTGATTGTGATGAATAAGGGAGGGCTGTTTGGGGTTTGATTGACCAATTATGTTAATGAATGTGATTATAAAATGGCGATGTTCAGAATTGATTTCTATACACTTTTACTTTTTAACCATGTACTTATGACTGCACATATTGCTCCTGATGAAGTCTTTTGACGAAACGCGTTGAGCGTGAGCCGTCTTATCTTATCTTTATTTTTATTAATAAAATCCTTTGACTGGAGAAACTTTGGTCTCGGCTGATTGTTCCTGAAGTGCACCGGCTGTGGAGGAAATCATACCCCAGGTCCTAGGCATCCATGGAACGGTGATAACGATCTTGTTTTTTGATGATTACCCTGTACCTTCTTCTTATTGTATACTACTTACGGGTTACCGGGAGCCCGCAGAGGGAAGAGCCTAAGTGATTCAGTGTGTGGTTTTTTTCTTTGCACAATAACAAATATGCAAGAGAATTCGGTTTGATTAATTAATCTTGATTGACAGGCTGAGAACAGGATTGGCCTCCCTGTCTCAGCTGGTGAAGTATGAATTCTACTGTGTATTTGTATTGTATAAAAAGTCCAGGGATGTTTAGTGAAGTAGCAGGAAAAAGGGGAAAGAAGGAAGTTTCAGAGATTGCCCGAGCTCTCTTGACAAAGCGATCTCAAACCAGCCTTATATGCAGAATGATAAAGCTCTCCTTGGTAACGTATAAATGATGTAGCTTTTTGTATTAATGTCTAATCTCTCTAACATCTAGTTTTTCCATATTATCCAGTACTAATAATTCATTATCAGTTAGTTACACGTGTTTATTGCTTATCCTAATAATACTAGTGACTTGTGTTATATCTACTAACCAATTTGTAGCAGGATTCTGTTGTTGTCATTTGTCATGCTTTAATGTCGTTCATGTGTGTCTCATCACTCTCAGCCAGAGGCAACATTTACATCTGCAGCTAAAAGGGTTAATTGACTATCACAACTAATGAACTATTTGTATCAAGGTTATTTTCAGACAATGCTTTAATGTCATCCATGTGTGTCTCATTACTCTCAGCCAGACTCAGCATTTACATTTGAAGCTTAATGGTTTAATTAATTGTGATTAGGGAACTACGGTGATGTTCCTTAATATGTGTAACACTCTTGATTGTCACATGTGTGAATACTGTGATGTTTCTGGTTGATGCGTTAATTGATTAATTGAGTCATTTGCATTGATTGATGAATTGATATGGATTTATACGTGTTGGTTTCTGTGATAATCTGGTTTCAAGAATGTCCTCGGGGTTTTGCTGTATTTGCCTACCATTTAATTGTGTGTGTGTATATATATGTACAGTTGTGTTCAAAATGATTCAACCCCCAATGCTGTAAAGGGTTTTAGGGAATTTAGTGACATTTGTAATTGTATTCAGAATGAAATCCTACAAGGACTTTTTAAAGAACCATATGCAACTAAAATGACATCAATTGGTTTTGTAATACAGTAGTAAATGTTTCTTTTGTGAATTCTTCATTGACACAATTATTCAACCCCTTAAAGACTACCACTCTGAAGAACAGAGGTTCATTCAAGTGTTTTCAATCAGGTATTGAAAACACCTGTGGATGTCACGGAGCAGCAATAAAGCATAATAAGCACCAATTAGGCAGCTTTAAAATGACTGTGATACTCAGCTCCTTCTAGACATTTACTGGTGTGGTTACAAACATGGTGAAGTCAAGAGAATGGTCCAGGAAGACAAGAGAAGAGCTGATAAGAAGATTGCAAAGATGTTAAACATACCAAGAGAGACCATAGGAAGCATCATTCGCAAATTCAAGGCAAAGGGCACTGTTGAAACGCTACCTGGTCGTGGCAGAAAGAAGATGCTGACTTTGACTGCTGTGCGCTACCTGAAGCATAGAGTGGAGAAAAGTCCCCGTGTGACTGCTGAGGAACTGAGAAAAGATTTGTCAGATGTGGGTACTGAAGTTTCAGCTCAGACAATACGGCGCACACTGCGTAATGAAGGCCTCCATGCCAGAACTCCCAGGCTCACCCCCTTGCTGTCTCCAAAGAATAAGAAGAGTCGACTGCAGTATGCCAAAAGTCATGTGGACAAACCACAGAAGTTTTGGGATAGTGTTCTGTGGACTGATGAAACAAAATTAGAACTGTTTGGGCCGATGGATCAACGCTATGTTTGGAGGAGGAAGAACAAGGCCTATGAAGAAAAGAACACCTTGCCTACTGTGAAGCATGGCGGGGGGTCAATCATGCTTTGGGGCTGTTTTGCTTCTGCAGGTACAGGGAAGCTTCAGCGTGTGCAAGGTACCATAGTTACATAGTTATATAGGCTGAAAAAAGACATGCGTCCATCGGGTTCAGCCTCTCCCACATAACCTACTGCTTTTGATCCAAAAGAAGGCAAAAAACCCAGTCTGAAATGCTCGCCAATATGCAACATACTGGGAAAAAATTCCTTCTTGACCCCAGAATGGCAGTCAGATTTCTCCTTGGATCAAGAAGCTTTTACCCACATATTAAATATTATAACCCTTAATATTCTGTGTCTGCAGGAAGTCATCCAGTCGTTTTTTAAAAGTCTGTACAGACTCTGACCCAACCACCTCAACAGGCAGAGAATTCCACAGCTTTATTGTTCTCACCGTAAAATAACCCTTCCTATGCTTTAAGCTAAATTTTCTTTCTTCCAGTCTAAATGGATGACCCCTTGTCCTATGTATAGACCTGTTAATGAATAGGTTATCAGACAATGGTTGATAACCTTATATAAATATATACGGGGCCATTATCAGATCCCCTCTAAGGCTAGGGTCAGACTGAGGCAGTGCGAACGCGCGTTCTGGCGCACATAATCACGGCCGCACTAGCAGCAGATGACAGGCAATGACGGCCAATATACGAAGTACGGTCGCACAAAAGTCCGGCCGCGCAACGCAAGTGGAAAATGAACGCATTTTTTCGAGAACGTTAAACCGCTGGTACTGACGTACAGAGTGCGCTGCGGCCGCATAGCAGCGTGTGTGCGTGATTAGGAGACGTCAGACGCTGCTAGTGTGCGGCCAACATAACGTTCAAACAGCCGGATTTCCCTAGACTTCTTTTTACCCCATCGTCATGAAATACGTCCAGAATTGCGCATTGTCTGACCACTTAAGCGTATTCCGTGAAAAAATGCGTGCGCACGCATCGACGTACATTTTGACGGTGGCCGCAGAAAATGCGCTCATCTGTCCCTAGCCTAAGGCGCCTTTTCTCTAAACTAAACAGGTTTAAGCTTGTTAGTCTTTCCTCATAACTTAACCCTTCCATCCCCCTTATTAATTTAGTTGCCCGTCTCTGCACTTTTTATAGCGCTATAATATCTTTTTTTAAAACAGGTGCCCAAAATCGCACGGCATATTCAAGGTGCGGCCTGACCATTGATTTATACAGAGGCAAAATTATGTTTTCATCCCGTGAGTGAACTCCCCTTTTAATGCATGCCAGTACTTTGCTGGCCTTGGCGGCTGCTGTTTGACATTGCACATTGTTACTTAGTTTGAAGTCTATGATTATTCCCAAATCCTTCTCCTGCTTGGATTTCCCTAACTCCGTACCATTTAGGGTATAAATTACCATGAAATCTCTTCGGTACCAGGAGATATTGGATGACAATGTGATGCAGTCCGTCACAAACCTGAGGCTTGGGAGACGTTGGACCTTTCAACAGGACAATGATCCCAAGCATACCTCCAAGTCCACTAGAGCATGGTTGCAGATTAAAGGCTGGAACATTTTGGAGTGGCCATCGCAGTCACCTGACTTAAATCCGATTGAGAACCTCTGGTGGGACTTAAAGAAAGCAGTTGCAGTGTGCAAGCCTAAGAATGTGACTGAACTGGAGGCTTTTGCCCATGACGAATGGGCGAAGATACCCATAGATGGCTGCAAGACACTTGTGTCAAGCTATGCTTCACGTTTAAAAGCTGTTATAACTGTAAAAGGATGTTGTACTAAGTACTAAGATTGAATGTCACTTGGGGGTTGAATAAAACTGATAATGATGTGAGCACAGAAAAGACATTTGTGGTTATTTCATTATAAATGTTATGTTATATTTGTCTGACCTACACGTGCCTCTTTGATTTAATTGTAAGCAAGATGACTGAATGATCAAAATCTATGTCAAACTGGCCAAAACACTCAATTTCAGTGGGGCTTGAATCATTTTGAACACAACTGTGTATATATATATATATATACACGTATATTGTGTTCATTAACTTTTAATAAAAGTTTTCCCCTTTACTTTCACTAGTCAGTCTCGTGTCCTGTTGATTAAATAATAAATTAATTGCTGATTGATTAGGCAATACAACCAGACCGGGGACAGAGTGAGGAAGTTGTTATAACAAAACCGAGTCAGCAACGTCTAGGCACTTGTTACTGCGCTACTACATGAGCAGGATCTGTAGCACACACCAGCAGTAACAAGCAGCAGATATACCAGACAAATATACAAACTGATTCGGTAAGCTAGCAATGCGGGAATGAAACTCCACGGCAAGGGAAGGTATACAGCGCATGCTCCTGATTTAAAGGTCCCGGTGGCTTCGCATCATCACGCCGCGCCCTGCCCCCTGATCACTCACAGCTGTACCGGGTGCTGCCGGAGCTCCTGGCATTCGGCCAGCTGGTGGCACCATGCGTCCGGGGCCCCCTGATCTCCACCCGGGGCCCTGCATGTCACAATATTACAATCCCAACGCAAACGGGTCAAGTAACCAAATTTGTAAGAAGAATAATAAATGCAGCATATGACACTGCCGCGCAGCACCTCTACAGTCTGACGCTAGCTTTAACCGGCGCACTATTAGTGTAGAGGGGAAGCCGGCTGCGCATTTTGCATCGTTCCCTCCACACTAATAGCGTATCTTCTTAGAAGCTGCACACAGCGCGCCGGTGTATGGAGGGTCTAACAGCGTGGGAGATGAGAGGCTGCGCTTGTTGGTGGATCCAGGAATCAGGTGAGTAATAGAAAGAAAAAAAAATTTATGTTCCGGGGACATTTAAAAATGTCCTCGGATTTAATTTTTTTTAGAAATGTGTCACCTTACCTTAGCCTGGTGGTCAGTGGGGGCTCCCTGGATCCTGGTTGGGGGGGGGGGTCTGCCGTGGCCGCAGGTGCAGCGGCTCCCTCCCTGTGATGCCTCTCTGCCACTTGCACTCGGCTGGCCAGCCAACACAGTCGCAGCTCTGCCATCCGGCGGCCACATGCTCCTTAAGGGATCCGTGGGAGGCCCCGGCGCGCAGCCCTTTACAGTGCCTGATTAGAGGGTCTCGTCTGCCTGATGTTTTAGTTTAGCAACAAGATTGTTTTATCCCATAGGCTTCACTGTTAAAAATATTCCCGTTTTAATCCAATATCTAATAAACCGCTGCTTATAATATTCTGCAGTAAAGAGTCTCTTTTATCTTTAGATATTTTTAGGATTTTTCAAGAATTTTTTAAAAAGAGTTCATTTTTTTTCTTCAAACTTTTTGCGAACGGCCTGAAGTGTTCGAAGTTCGCGAACAGCCGATTTTCGATGCGAATATCGAACCGATTCGAACCGGCAGCCCATCCCTAATTAACACACAAACTCTTAAAGAAACACACATCTATTTACATCGGTTACATACACAATGCAGGAACAGTAACTGGTAGGACAGACCGAATAAGGTAAGAGGGGATGGGGTCCAGCGGACAGGTAGTCAGGCAGGAGGGCATGAGAAGAACCGAGACCTCACCCTCTGTCTTCCTTTTCTCCGATCTCATAGTGGAAGAGGGGGCAAAAAGTGGAGGTGTAAAAGAGGTTGAATGGTTAGAGGAGGAGGAGGGCAATAAAGAGATTTCAAATCAAAGTTTAGTAAAATTATTGGTGAATTAGTCAGTGAAGCTGAAAGCAGTGAGGCACATTAACAGATTGAAGGTATGACCACCTGTATGGTGGGAAAAAAATAGACCCCCTTAGCTATCCCCTCTTCAATGTCTATCCACTTTTTGTATGGCAGTAAACGTCATGTTCTCCGAAAATCGTCCATGCACTTTCTTAATGTCTGCTGAGACCGAGTGTTTCCAGTCCTCTACCGATGTTATAGATTTGTTCTCTAATTCTAGTAAATAGTGGCCCGGTAGTGCGACCCACATAATGTAAGTGACAAGGGCAAGTTAATCTTAGCACTCGGCGGCTGATTCGCCGCACTTCAGGGAACCTGCGATGGATGCTGAATAACCCTGTAGAACAGATCACCTAAATACATTGTTACTCCTCATTTTCTTCTCCAGGTCAGCTCCTCATGATTGTGAGCAGGGCCGGATTTGCATCTTAAGGAGCCTGTAGGCACAGAAATGTGGGGTGCCCCAACCCCCCTCCCCAAACAAAAAAAAGAAAACATTGTTTTGGGACATTTTGCCATATTAAAATAATCAAACAACAAAAAACAAAAAACATTTTAATGAACTGAAATCCAGCTTCTCTCTGCGTCAAATCAAAATAAGGGGCAGAATCCTTTGCGTTAGTTTAGTTAGTGCAGTGGCATTGTTTGTTTTATTTGTAAGAGCATATGTTGCCTCTGCCGTAAAACAGAGAAAAAAATACATTTTGCATTTACTTTTTTATTTTGTTTATTTTTCCACATTACATAGTTATGTCTAGTATCATTGTAAAGACCAGACCCTGACCTTTCCAATGACACCTCACTTAACTTTGTGCACTGTTCAACTCAGAGATGCAGGTTCCAAAGTCCCCCCGTCTCTCCTCACTGCACCGCCATGGTCTAGGCTGCCGATGAAACAATGCATTACATCCTCAGCTTTGCACTTTCTGGCGGTGTGGTAAATGAAAAGGTGAATTATCGCAGCATCACTGTGCACTTTATTATTGTAAACTGAATAATAGCGCTGCGTTAGAAAACAAAAGAGAAATATATTATTGTATTTGTCATTTTATTTTCACATAAACGTAACCTAGATATATTTAGTATCTCTGGAAATTACATAATATGGCCTTTCCGATGATACCTCGTATGTCCCTCTACCCCCTATAGCTCCAGAGATACAGTGATCTAAATGATTGTAAATTGTAAATAAAATTCAAAAAAACAAACATTTTTAACAGAGCAAGGCACCACCTTGTGGCAGACGCCTGTAAGCACATGCCTACTCTGCCTAGTTTGTAAACTCAGCGCAGCAGGATTCTCCACACGTCCCGTCCATGTATAGAGCATTTACTATAGTCAATACTTTTTATTTGTTTCCACTTTCTTTATTGTAAATTGATAAAGTGATTCCATACAAATTCAGGAAGAATAAACTTTTTTTTATGCTGTTTTCATTAATATAATTTTATTGAGGCAGACGCCGCCGGTCACATGACCTGCCACGCGAGATCTGGCAGGTCGGCATATTGATCTGCAGAGGGAAACTGGGGGACTTTTTTCTCCCAGTCTCACCCTGCTACCAGCGGACAGAGGAGGCGGATGAAGCTGTGGACTTCGCTGTGGGATAGTAAGTGAGTATGTGATTTATTTGGGGGGGTTCTGTTGGTGCTGACGGATTCTGCAGAATCTGAATCCATTAGCACCAGGTCTTGGCTGGGGTTGACTTTTGGGTTAACTGCAGCCAGACGGTAATTAGCGTTAGGACTTTGTAATGCTAACGCTAATTAACTCTTTGTGCTCCCCATGTTAAGCATAGGGGGCGCAAAGTACAGTAACCTCGCGCTGAAAAGCACAAGATACCATTAGTGTTTGGATTGTAATATGGTCGGCCTGCGCTAGGGCCACAAGGGCTAACGTTAACGCTCACTCAGGTGAGCACGAACGTTAACGAGAAGAAGGTAATGTGGCCCTAGATCTTTATAGCCCAGAATTCTTAATCTGGTCAAACATTTTGCCCTAAAGTGAATCACTTTCAATCTATATGAAAGAAAATGGGTCTACTGGTTAAAAATGGTGTGTGTGTATATGTGTGTGTGTGTGTGTGTGTTTCTGTGTATTTGTAGCTGTATGTGTATCTCTGTGTGTGAGAAGATGTTGATTCATTTCATAACAAACAAATAAAACATATAAAACCAGAATTATAATTTCCCCAGTAATTGTTTCCTATTGTTCATCTCTGGCTTCATTAACAGAATGTAACATTTTGGGAAGTAAATACAACTCAGTAACCCAGCGCTGGAAGCCAATATGGCAAAGACCTCCACGGCCACCATGTCCTTCCCTTTGGTGCTCAGATAGGCCGGGATCATGGCGATCCAGACACTGCAGAACACCAGCATGCTGAAGGTGATGTACTTGGCCTCATTAAAACTGTCCGGTAATGTCCTCACCATGAAAGCCAGAAGGAAACTCACAGCGGCCAGAATCCCCATGTAACCCAATACAGAATAAAAGGCAGTGACGGAGCCTTCATTACACTGGATGATGATCTTCCCGGGGTATGAAAACTTATCATATTCCTGGAAAGGAGGACAGAGGGACAACCAGATCACATTAATCACAACCTGTATTGAGGAGCATATTGTGACGACATAATGAGACGTTCTGACTCCCACCCACTTCCTCCAGATGCTGCCCGGTTTGGTGGCTTTGAACGCAATACAAACAATGATCGTCTTGGCCAGTACAGAAGATAAAGCCACTGAATAGATGGTCCCAAAAGTGGTCTGACGTAGCTTGCATGTTATATCCACAGGACGACCGAGGAACAGGAAGACAGAGAGGAAGCTCAGCATGATGGACACCAGGAGGAGGAAGCTGAGGTTCTGATTGTTTGCTCTCACAACTGGACTTTTCATGAATAAAATGAAGATTATTAGAATGAAAATAGTGAGAAAAGAGAATAATATGGAAATGACGGAGAATAAGACGGTCATAACATCATGTTCATAGGATAAGAATTCGTATCTTTTAGGAATACAGATAATGCGTCTCTGATCTGGCCATTCGTCGTCCGGACACTTCAGGCAGTTGTTACTATCTGAAACAAAGAGAAATATGATGTCATGATGCTGAGAATGATGATATAGGACGATGAGGAGAAAATTAAACTGATTCTACATACAGGGACATGACGTGTGAAGCTAAATGTGTGAAATCCACAGGATGCTGCCACACATGGGAAAGTATTACAAAGATGGTGCCAACATACCCAGAGCCGTTTAAACTTACAACTCCATAAACTATGGGCACTATTACATTATTCACGCTAACATTAGCGCTTACCTGTGCGAGTGTTAACGTTAGTATTGTTGGTCCTAACGTGGGCGTACCATATTACAATCCAAACGCTAACTGGTTTAAAAATTGGAATCTTGTGCTTTTCAGCGCGAGGTTATTGTACTTGGCACTGCCTATACTTAACATGGGGAGCGCAAAGTGTTAATCAGCGTTAGGATTGCAATCTACTAAAGCTAATTTACCGTCCAGCTGCGGTTAATACGAAAGTTAACCATAGCCAGGACTTGGTGCAAACGGATTCCACTTCTGCAGAATCCATCAGCACCAGCTAGAAGTCCATCCAAATAATCACATACTCACCTTCCATCCCACGGCGAGAACGGTGGCTCCAACCGCCCCCTCTGGCCACCGGGAGCAGGGTGAGACTGGGGGAAAATTCCCCCAGTCTCCCTCTGTGGATCACTATGCTGACCTGCCGAATCTTGCGAGGAGAGATCCTGACAGTCATGTGACCGACAGTAGAAATTCAATGAAGTCCTCTGGACTCCATCGCGGGATGCTTGCGTGCACATCCCGGGGTTTAGGGCCAAATTAGGATGCAGGCAGTCTTTCTAGCGCCTGCATTGTAATATCAGGCTAAAACGGGGAGGCAAAGGAGAAACCTGCAGGCGCACATTATCTGCAGGAGCAGGATTTTCTCCATAGCGTCCCCATTTCAGTGCGATGAATGTAATAGTGCCTTATAATGGATCTGGGAAGTTTACACCAGCTTTTTAATACTGTCCATTGAGTATAGATGGTGAATGGGAAATGGTGATGGAGCATCAGTAGAAGCTCTGCCGGCAGATTGTCCTGTAACACAAAAGTCACCAACATCTGCACATTAATAGATACATAACTTTAACATGATTGGATTGGAAACGTCATAACTGGACTCGGGAATGATGGACAGAAACTATAATCTAATGTTCCAGGTGACAGGAATACGGCAAGAAGAAACCATTATTCCATGATGTATTTTGTAATGGTTGATACTGTTATTTATTATCTCTTAATATTATTTTTTGCCAAAATTTTACTTTAATTTTGTAATGAGGTGAATCTGGACAAAATGATTAATGGAAACAGAAGGATTTCTGCGTCACATGAAAAGATGTGGCACAATAGTCACCTTTTTACATGCACCTCAGTGGTGGGGGGTGCAATAGTCATTGACAAGTCGGTAAAAGGACACCTGGTCTAATAACTAGTCCTCCGATCTGTGAGGCGGGTGAAGGTGTTAAAGATTATTTATCACACCTTGTCTGGAATTAGATGTGATCGCAGGTACAGTACAGACTATTGTACGTATTGATCTTATAGTTTATGCAAACACGTCCAAAGCTGGAACTACATGTTTTAATGCTCTAATATTTGTAAACAATATTCTTTTGTTACGAATAACTGAATGTGATGTGTCGTGCACGTCACTGACATTACCCGTCTCATTGGATATTTCCCCCTCGGAGCACGGGATACAGTCATAGCAGCAGGCATGATATCCTTCTCTGGGGGCTTTTCTGTATCCTGGGAGGCAACGCTCCGAGCACCTCGACTGGGGTAACTAGCAAAAACAAGATTTATAAAGATATTCTTCTCCATGTGACTTGCTGCACAGTCTGGACAACAGGAAATCAGATTTTCATTGCAATTTTTTTTTTTTTTAGAAAGTATTTTTACCAGGAAGGACACATTGAGATTTCTCTTGTATTCAAGTATGTCCTGGGTGGCGAGTATACATAATTACATCCAGAAAGTTTCTCCATTAATTGAAATGGTTTCTTTACCAAAAATAACAGCATAACAATGAATAGACCTGCTCCTTCCAATAATAACTATAACAGTATATAAATGAATAGACCTGCTACTTCCAATAACTATAACTGTATATAAATGAATAGACCTTCTCCTTCCAATAATAACTATAACAGTATATAAATGAATAGACCTGTTCCTTCCAATAATAAAACTATAACAGTATATAAATGAATAGACCTGCTCCTTCCAATAACTATAACAGTATATAAATGAATAGACCTGCTCCTTCCAATAACTATAACAGTATATAAATGTATAGACCTGCTCCTTCCAATAACTATAACAGTATATAAATGAATAGACCTGCTCCTTCCAATAACTATAACAGTATATAAATGAATAGACCTGCTCCTTCCAATAACTATAACAGTATATAAATGAATAGACCTGCTCCTTCCAATAACTATAACAGTATATAAATGAATAGACCTGCTCCTTCTAATAATAAACTATAACAGTATATAAATGAATAGACCTGCTCCTTCCAATAACTATAACAGTATATAAATGAATAGACCTGCTCCTTCCAATAATAAACTATAACAGTATATAAATGAATAGACCTGCTCCTTCTAATAACTATAACAGTATATAAATGAATAGACCTGCTCCTTCCAATAACTATAACAGTATATAAATGAATAGACCTGCTCCTTCCAATAATAACTATAACAGTATATAAATGAATAGACCTGCTCCTTCCAATAATAAACTATAACAGTATATAAATGAATAGACCTGCTCCTTCCAATAATAAACTATAACAGTATATAAATGAATAGACCTGCTCCTTCCAATAACTATAACAGTATATAAATGAATAGACCTGCTCCTTCTAATAATAAACTATAACAGTATATAAATGAATAGACCTGCTCCTTCCAATAATAAACTATAACAGTATATAAATGAATAGACCTGCTCCTTCCAATAACTATAACAGTATATAAATGAATAGACCTGCTCCTTCCAATAATAACTATAACAGTATATAAATGAATAGACCTGCTCCTTCCAATAACTATAACAGTATATAAATGAATAGACCTGCTCCTTTCAATAATAAACTATAACAGTATATAAATGAATAGACCTGCTCCTTCCAATAATAAACTATAACAGTATATAAATGAATAGACCTGCTCCTTCCAATAACTATAACAGTATATAAATGAATAGACCTGCTCCTTCCAATAGCTATAACAGTATATAAATGAATAGACCTGCTCCTTCCAATAACTATAACAGTATATAAATGAATAGACCTGCTCCTTCCAATAATAAACTATAACAGTATATAAATGAATAGACCTGCTCCTTCTAATAATAAACTATAACAGTATATAAATGAATAGACCTGCTCCTTCCAATAATAAACTATAACAGTATATAAATGAATAGACCTGCTCCTTCCTATAACTATAACAGTATATAAATGAATAGACCTGCTCCTTCCAATAATAAACTATAACAGTATATAAATGAATAGACCTGCTCCTTCCAATAACTATAACAGTATATAAATGAATAGACCTGCTCCTTCCAATAATAAACTATAACAGTATATAAATGAATAGACCTGCTCCTTCCACAAATCCAAATAAGGGGTGGGAGTCGAGGGAAAGGGGTCTGAATACTTTTATCAGTATATCTATAGTTCAAAAACCAAGATGTTACAGGTGTGAAGTTTGGTAATTACAATCTTTTGAAAATAAAGAAACACATGTTTTACCATTTTCCAAAAATCCAAGTGGGGGTAAAAAAAGGGGGGTGAATACTTTTAAACAGGATACCTACATCTCAAAAACATAAGATGTTACAGATGTGAAAATTGGTATTTAGATTTGTCTTGAGAAACAAACAAACACCTATTTTACCATTTTCCGAAAATCCAGTTAAGGGGGGTGGGAAAAAGGGATGTGAATACTTTTATCACTATACCTATATTTCAAAAACCAAAGATGTTACAGGTGTGAAATTTGGCACTTACTTTCTTCTTGAAAAATAAAAAAACGTGTTTTTCAATTTTCCAAAAATCCCAAGTGTGGGGGGGGGGGGGGGGGTTCTAGCAAAAAAACCTCAACTTTCTTTTAAAAAACAATTTTAACAAATCATAAAATCCACGCGAGCGAAGCCGCGGGGAAAAGCTAGTATCTAATAAACCGTTGCTTATAATATTCTGCAGTAAAGAGTATCTTTATTTCCAGATTTTAGTATTTAAGCATTTTTTCAAAATTCTTTTTTTTTTTCGAACTCGAACCGAACATGCCAAAAAGTTCGAAGTTCGTGAACTTGCGAACAGCCAAAGTTCAAATCGAACTCCAAGCTAATCGAACCGAACAGCTCATCCCTAATGCCCAGTTATCCATCCTTACTGGGAGCGGATACATAAAATAACTCAAATGTTTGTAGACCCACCTCCCAATTTCCTCCCTGCCCCCATGTTATTACATTATGTGCAATATGCATCTCCCGGATACAAAAAAAATCAGTTTGCCTCTGCATCCTAAATGTTGCTAAACGCCTGATACCCCTGTACTGGAAGCAGAGGTCGAGTCCCCCCTTGCAACTTTGGCTCTCTAAAAAGGAAGACCTTCACAGAGTTGAACAATTATATTATTCCATGAACGGAATGACTTCCTAGTACACGCAGATTTGGAGCAATTGGATTCTCCAATCAGGAGGATCGACATTTCGAGCTCTGGTATCTTAAACATGTTTGCATCACACTTTAAGGCTCCAAATGTCATTGGATGTCTTCTACCTCTTGATACATCATAGACGTGTCGTTTTACCCCACATTCTGACAACTTAACTTCATGCCCTCGCTCCCAGGCCCATTCCCCTCTCCCTTACCCAATTGGGTATTATTTTCCCGCCGCACGAATCCTCTGCATTATATTGATACGAAGACGATAATTGTATAGCAAGGTTTTGTTTATAATTGGAATTCGCGACGAAGTGCGTCCTTAACTGATAGATATATCACCCAGCCTGAGTGCTGATGACTTTGTTCACGGTTTATTACCCGTATGCTTTTCTTCACTTTACAAAAACAATAAAACATATTTACAAAAAAAAAACAAAACATCTGAGGTTGTGAATTTGACAGCCCCGCTCTAGCACGTGACTAGGTTTTTCATTTCTCACACACTGTAGCTAACAGCCCAGATTATTGGTTGATTGACCTCATCTATATAATAAAACAGTTTCAAAGTCCGTCACCGTCAAGCGCTGAGTGCGCATGCGCGACGGACATTTGAAACTGGGTTGCGAGCTGGCCGTTAAAACAAACAGGTAGCTGCGCGTGTCGGCCACCTGCAAAAAAAAGAAAAAAATCGTCACGAGTGGCGTGCAGCTACCAGTTTGTTTAAACGGCGCAAGCCCCGAATCCTCCAGCGGTGACCGTCCTCCGGCTGTGGCAGGCTGCTCGGGCATCCTCCAGGCTCAGGCGAGTCCCCGGCTCGGCTGGGCCTCTAGGCCCAAGCCGGGGGCTCGCCTAAGCTTGGATACCGACCGAGCAAGCAGGGTGGGTGTGGAGAGCACATACTCACCTACATTGGCCCTGAGCTCCAGCGGTGACTGTCCTCCGGCTGTTGCGGGCTGCTCGGCCGGCCTCCAGGCTTAGGCGAGCCCCCGGCTTGGCTTGGGCCTACAGGCCCAGCCGAGCCGGGGACTCGCCTAAGCCTGGAGGCCGGCCGAGCAGCCTGGACAGCCGGAGGACAGTCGCCGCTGGAGCTCAGGGCCGATGTAGGAGGATGTTTCCTACACAAACTCGCCTACATCGGCCCTTAGCTCCTCCAGCGATGGCAGTCCCACTTCCAGTGTCCTCTCTCCGTTGGTCACCGGTATGACAACACGAAAGCCTTTGACCCTGGGTCAAAGGCTTTTGTGATGTCATACCGGCGACCAACAGAGAGGACACTGGAAGCGGGACTGCCATCGCTGGAGGCGCTAAGGGCCGATGTAGGCGAGTATGTGTGGAACCGGTGGAGGACTCGAGGCCGATTTGTAGGCGAGTATGTGCTCTCCACACCCACCCTGCTTGCTCGGCCGGTATCCAAGCTTAGGCGAGCCCCCGGCTTGGCTTGGGCCTAGAGGCCAGCCGAGCCGGGGACTCACCTAAGTATGGAGGCCGGCCGAGTTGCCTGCTCGGGTGTCCTCCAGGCTCAGGCGAATCCCCGGCTCGGCTGGGCCTCTAGGCCCAAGCCAAGCCGGGGGCTTGCCTAAGCTTGGATGCTGGCCGAGCTACTTGCTTGGCCGGCATCCAGGCTCAGGCGAGCCCCCGGCTTGGCCTGGGCCTAGAGGCCCAGCCGAGCCAGGGGCTCACCTGAGCATGTAGGCTGGCCGAGTTGCCTATATACACACACACATGGGGTTACAGGGTGTGTATATGTATATGACTGCCCTTAGGGCAGGCTTTATACCTAGTTATTAATAAAATGAGCTTCCATTGCTCAGCGTCACATTTATTCAATTCTTTAATTGCTTTATGGTATAACTAGGTATAACGACGCGCAATGATTCATCGTACTGAAAAACACTAAATGCAAAAAGTAATCGAGCCCATTCCTGAGATACCGGCTGATGTACGTGTGTTTATAGATTGTATATAGTGATGTGCAAACTAGAGCACAATATACTGTTCTGTAAAAATATATTGATACCTTCATTGACAAGACTTGAGAAATATTCTGGTCTATTAACCTCTAATACACATTATTAGTGATGTCATTACTGAACATACCAATGAATGATCACTTTTCAGTGTGAAATCTTACAGTATCATTGACTGAAACCTAACTGTACATAAAGGAAACTATTCAGGCGTCAGATACGTCATGTGCTCATTTACTCAAAACAATATGAAAATATAAAAGATTATTAAGAGATAACTGAAATTTCATGGCTCTCTCGCTCGGCACACTTCAGCAATTTAAGGTCACCGACCCTGCGTTGAATTCAGTATTGACCACAAAGTCCCAGAAGTGCATAGAACGGGATCCCCCAAAGACCACTGAATGCCGCCGATCAGCCAACCGAACTGATCGCCGCATGTCACCGAAAAAAAAAAAACGATCAGCCGTCGAAATGGTAAAAAAAAATTTTTTTTATATAAATATATATTAATTATATATATTATTTTTTTATTTAATTAGGTCCATAATCCTCCTCATGTCTTCTGGCATATGTTCCTCGCCTTCGTTATTGTTTCTCACAGTCGATGACATTTTGAGCATGCCCGTTACTGTGCGCATCCTGTAATGGCTTTTTTTTTTACTCTATAAAACAGACCGTTTTATTTTTTTTATAGGACCTTTTTTTAGTGTGTATATATAATTTATATATTTATTAAAGCCCGAAATGCGGTTAATCCTAGGATTACCCGGGTAATCCTGACATTACTCAAAACCGCTGGGTAAAGCTGCAAAAAAAGGAAAATTTTGGACTTTACCCGCGTAATCTTAGGACTAATCTGGTTGTTTATTTTGTTGTAATTAATTGGGGTTTTATTTGCAGGGGTATTCAGAGAAAGGTGAAAACCAGGAGAACTAGCAGGAGAAGAGAACAATCTAGACCAAATAGCCGGTTTGGAAAGTGAGATAAATGGCAGAATTTTTCTGGTTTGGCTATTTTGACCTAGATTTTTCAATTCTCCAAACTTCCGTCACATGTGTTGCCACGGGGTGGGGGGGGGTGAGGTTACGAGCCCTGAATGCAGGGATACACTCGATAAGGTGAAATCAAATGGGAATTTTTTTTGAAATAAACAATAAATACAGCAGGTGGGGGGGAGGCAGGAAAGGAGATAATGGTTCTGATGGAAAGTCTCTGTAGGTGAATCCTTGGTGAAAATAAAAGTCTATTGGCAGTGTGGAGTCTTGGAAGGGGAGTCTTGCAAATAGGGTCTAAATCAGGGGGGTATTGTGCAGGAACAAATAACATTGGGTTCTTGAGGCACAGTACCAGAAAGGATAATCCAAGTTCAGAGTCCAGGGGTCCGGTACACAAATGTCAGGCTGAGCAGTAGAGCTTCTAGGCAGGCTGGAAGTCAAACTGAAAGTCGCAACTTTGGCAGCAAAATGTAGAAGCATTCTGGGACAGGCGCTCCTCTGTTAAATACTGGATGCAGGGCCTAATTAGTTGCACCTGCTGATTCTGCCAGAGTGTGTTTTAAATGGTACATTCCAGCAAGACAGGGCATGTAGGGTGCTGCGAGGGGTGATCAAGGTGGCGCAGCACCACATCTGCCTTTCTTTCACCGGCGGTGGTGAGGAGCATGAAAACTTCACACTTTAGTGAATAGACCTGTACATTTGTATTGTGATCTCACTCCTGTCTGGTTTGGCAATTTTGACCTACAGGGTTATCCAAAGAGATCCGAATTGCTTGAGAAAGGTAACCGAACGCTGAAAATCAGTGTTCGGTTACCTTTCCTGGCCATTCGGCTATCCAGAGAGCAGGCAATTCGCCAAATCCTGGCGAATTGCCTGAACATACGGTGCCTGTTCGTTCCTGTTCGAGGGCAGTGAAATCCCCATGAAAAAGCACTGCTTCGGCTATTCAGAGAACACAAACCAGCAGTGAAAGGTTCCCCTAATGCTCTGCCATTCGGTGGTTTAATTCGGCAAATTTATTCAGGAGAATCCCATAGGCTTCAATGTTAAAAAATATTCCCGTTTTAATTCAATATCTAATAAACCGTTCATTATAAAATTCTGCAGCAAAAAGTCTCTTTATTTATAGATTTTTTAGGATACTTTAAGCATTTTTCTGAATTTTTTAAAAAAAAATTAAAAGTCCGATTTTTTTTTTTTTTTTTTTTCAGTTTGCTTATTTTTTTTGTAACAGCCCTCTTTATTATCATTCCCTGGACCTCCTGTGAAAATTTCAGACATTTTCGCTCAGTAGTTTCTTTGCAAACAGCGTTTCATTTTCCCAGATTCATACAAATGGTTTTTCTAATTTATTCACTGCCTCCTCTACGTCACAGCTGCTTCGGCTCTTCGGCTCCTTTTCGGCTCCTTTTCGGGTTTTTCGAAGGTTAATCCAGATGTTTTTGCTTGTTTTCAGCGTGCATTCGGTTAGTTTTCGTCAGGTTTGCGGCAGCTTTTCCCTGCAATTCGGGGACCCTGTGGTGTTTGCTGAATACACCGCAGGGTCACCGAAATGGGATCGGCAAAAGGAACCGAATTGAAGAGAACGAAAAGTCACCGAACGTGCGGTGACTTTTCGAATCTCTTTGGATAACCCTGCTAGAATTTTCACTTCTCCAGACATTCTCCTGAGGTTCACCTTTCTTTGAATAGACCTGTTAGTTGATATCGGTTTGATTTTCGGATCAATATCGAATTGATATTGTATTGATTGACTTTATGAAACAAATCCGTTTCGTTTTACGGTTTCACAAGCACCTGTCCCAGATAATTTGCTTCTGGTACTAAATCTTTCAAACAGCTCAATATTTAACCCTAATATCAAAATTTGATTAATTTGGTTCTTATTTTTCATTTTATGCTGCATTGTTAAGTTCCTTTTACTTATTTATTCTTTTAAGATTTTTTAATCATTTTTTGTGTGTAATTTTAGGTTTCTTAACTTCTTTTAAAGAAACAAAGCTTTTTAACCCATAGGTTTCAATGCAGCATATGAATCCGCACACTGCCTGGTAGCACCTATACAGTATAATTAATGCAGCTTATGATTCCGCACACTGCCGGGCAGCACCTCTACAGTATAATAAATTATTATACTGTAGAGGTGCTGCCTGGCAGTGTGCATAATCAGATGCTGCATTAATTATACTGTAGAGTTGCTGCCCGGCAGTGTGCGGAATCATATGCTGCATTACTATACTGTAGAGGTGCTGCCCAGCAGTGTGCGGAATCATATGCTACATTAATTATACTGTAGAGGTGCTGCCCAGCAGTGTGCGGATTCATATGCTGCATTACTATACTGTAGAGGTGCTACCCAGCAGTGTGTGGATTCATATGCTGCATTAATTATACTGCAGAGGTGCTTCCCAGCAGTGTGTGGATTCATATGCTGCATTAATTATACTGCAGAGAGGTGCTGCCCAGCAGTGTGTGGATTCATATGCTGCATTAATTATACTGCAGAGAGGTGCTTCCCAGCAGTGTGTGGATTCATATGCTGCATTAATTATACTGTAGAGGTGCTGCCCAGCAGTGTGCGGATTCATATGCTGCATTATTATACTGTAGAGGTGCTGCCCAGCAGTGTGAGGATTCATATGCTGCATTATTATACTGTAGAGGTGCTGCCCAGCAGTGTGAGGATTCATATGCTGCATTAATTATACTGTAAAGGTGCTGCCCGGCAGTGTGCGGATTCATATGCTGCATTATTATACTGTAGAGGTGCTGCCCCGGCAGTGTGCGTATTCAGATGCTGCATTAGGCTAGGGTCAGACTAGCGCACTTTAAACGTGCGTTCTGGCACACTTAATTACGGCCGCACTAGCAGCAAATGACGGGCAATGACGGCCAATATACGAAGTCCGGTCGCACGAAAGTCCGGCTGCGCAGCGCAAGTGGCAAACGAACGCATTTTGTCGAGAACGTGAAACCACTAGTACGGTCGTACAGAGTGTGCTGTGTCCGCTAGCGGCGTGTGTGCATGATTTGGAGATGTCTGACACTGCTAATGTCCGGCCAACATAACGTCCAGATGCAAAAGTGTTCTATTGATGATCCGTACAAAATCACGAACGCAAATGCGCATCGTATGACCGCTATCGCGTACTCCATGAAAAAATGCGTCCATTCGTTCGAACGCACTTTTTCACAGACAACGCAAAAATGCATTCGTCTGACCCTAGCCTTACTATACTGTAGAGGTGCTGCCCGGTGTTGTGGACAGAAATGTATATGTTCGCTTTTATACTGTTCAAAGGCTTAGAAGGAGGCCTAGAAAAATGCTCATTTGAGTAGTTTAAATGGTTAATCAAGATTTATGAATCAAATGCATATTATTCTTTAAAACGCTATCTTAGCTGATTGTTTTTGTACGCACATGAAGTTTCTTGTCCTAAAATCAAGAAGAGACTGTATTGGAACATTTTGGAGGTCATCTTGGAGAATGTTTTGGAACATCTCGGAACGTCCTGTAACCAACGTCCTTGACGACTAAAGGAACATCCGGAGACACTATTGTTTATTTTCTTTAACTGTTATTAAACAAGGTCTATAGACGCACAAATGACGAATAGAATGTTGGGCAACAGCCTGTTATCGGTACATGCAAAGTAGCATAAAAAAGCCTTGTAAATCAATAAAGAGCCAGAGAAGTCATTGGCTTGGAAGCTATATAGACGTATTCATTGTCTGTGTGATTTCTTTATGCGCAAAGCTATCTGATATCTCCACCGAATTAGAACAGAATCTGGCATCCGAGGACAGACTCCATTGTCCATTGCTCCGGTAGGGATGAGCTGTTCGGTTCGGACAGTTCGCAGTTCGGGCCGAATTTAGCCTGTTCAGTTAGATCGCGAACTCAGAACATTTCCGGGTGTTCAGAGCAAGTTCGACCACAATGCATCACAATGGCCCACAATGCATTTTCCCACTGGCCTGAAGCTCGTAATTGGCTACAGCCTTGCACCTGACCACAGGTCTGGTGCAAGACAGGTTCAACAGTATGCCAATCACGGCTCAGAGTCCTGATTGGGCAAATTTTGCCCAATCATGGGCTCACAGAGCTAAGTCCCACAGCACACTATATAACGTTTCCACGCATAGCTTCAGCATGCATTTGAGAGGAGATTTCATAGGAGACTGTTGTTCTGTGTTCTTACTGCCGGTCTGCCACGCTACTGGGGGGGTCCTCATTTCTACCAAATATCCGGGAATTTAGGTGATGTGTGTCTTGTCACTGTGCCAGCAAGTATTTTGGGGGTTACAAATTTCTTTAAAACATTTGTGAATTGAGGTGATCTGTGTCTTGTCACACAGCCAGTACCACGCAGTATTTTGTGACTCACTATAATTTCTACAAAATATTTGGGAATTGAGGTGATCTTCTGTGTCTTGTCACTGCCAGCAAGTATTTTGGGGGTCACTAATTTCTACAAAATATTTGGGAATTGTTATAATCCGTGTGTTCTCACTGGCTGCCACCCATCAAGGGGGCTCACTGATTTATAAGAGGTTTCTGAGATTTGTAATCTGTGGCTTCTCACTGCCACCCATCAAGGGGTCGCACTGATTTATAGGAGGTTTCACTGCCACCCATCAGGGGGTCTCACTGATTTATAGGAGGTTTCACTGCCACCCATTAAGGGGTCTCACTGATTTATAGGAGGTTTCACTGCCACCCATCTGGGGTCTCACTGATTTATAGGAGGTTTCTGAGACTTGTAACCTGTGGCTTCTCACTGCCACCCATCAGTGGGTCACACTGCATTTTAGGAGGTTCTGCAAATTGTAATCTGTGTCTTGTCACTGGCTGCCAGCTATCAGGGTGTCTCACTGAGTTATACCAGAGTTCTGGAAATCTTTAATCTTTATACCAGAGTTGAATCAGAGTTCTGTATATATTAATCTATATATCACTCACCATGTCTGAAAGAACAAAAAGGACAGGCAGACGCTCCAAGACACAGATAAGAGGGCAAGCAGCCCCTGTGTCGGGAGGCTGTGCCTCTGGTCATGGTGGACGTGGTGCATTCTCTGCAGGGGCACGCTTGTCCTTTCTAACTGGTACTGGCCATCTTAAGCAGCAGCAACATACAGAGGACTTGGTGGATTGGCTAACCAGGCCATCCTCATCCTCCGAGTCCTCTGCCAGCCAGGCTTGTAGTTCTTTACAGTCCACCTCAGCTACCAAAACATCTAATGCAGCCTCCATGTCCACAGCTACTCCTGCCGTAGCCTCGCTATCACACACGAAGGAGTCAGCTGAATTGTTTGACTACAATGACAGTGACATGCTGCTTGAGGATGCGCAGCAAGTACAGTGCTTTGATTCAATCTCTGAGGTTGAGGAAGGGAGTATAATCAACCCAGAGGAAGGGGGTGCCAGTGATGACACACAAATAACTGGCACTCATGTTGCCCCAGCAGCTGCAGCATACTGTCAAGTTGGCTCCAGTGACGAGGAGATAGGGGATGATGATGATAATGATGATGAGGTCACTGACTCCACCTTGGTGCCAGATCGAACAGAGGAATCAAGTGAGGAGGAGGGGGAGGAGGAGGCACAGCAAACTCGAGGCACAACATCCTCTATGACCAACCGAAGCACTAGCCAGTCCAAGGCATCAGATGTCAGACCTGCTCCGGTACAGAGCGCTGTTGTATCAAAGCACACATGCAGGAACTTTGTTGTCTGGGAGTTCTTTAAGAAATGTTCAGCAGAGCGCACCGTTGCTATTTGTAATCTATGTCAGATGAGGCTGAAGTGTGGGAAAGACACCGGACACTTGGGTACCACGTGCTTGAGGCGACATATGAACACCTGCCACACATCCCGTTGACGCAAAACTTTGCGTAGGTCCTCCTCCTCATCTGTCTCTACCCCCACTGTATGTCCTGCCATGTCATTGCCTGCTACAACCTCCACTGACAGGGATGATGCTACAGTAATGGATGTACCAGCTCCTTCCTCACAATGTGACATCATCCCATCAGCTGAAGATTTACGCAGTCAGATTACATTGCCGCAGCTGCTGCAGCGTAAGAAAAAATATAGTCCCAACCATCCCCAAGCACAGCGTCTAAATGCCAGCTTAGCAAAATTACTCGCATTGCAGCTGCTGCCTTTCCAGCTGGTGGACTCTGCTCCCTTCCGTGAATTTACTGAATATGCTGTACCACAGTGTCAGGTTCCAAAACGCCATTACTTTTCACGCAAGGTCATTCCAGCACTATACATGCATGTGGAAGACAATGTTATCCAGTCATTGGGAAAGGCAGTCAGCACCAAGGTGCATGTGACTTTAGACACGTGGTCCAGCAAGCATGGACAGGGTCGTTACATTTCCTTCACAGCACACTGGGTAACTCTGATTGCAGCTGGGAGGGATCCAAGACGGGGCTCTGTGCTGGAGCTTGTTCATCCACCACGCCTACAGAAAGCTGCTTGTTTGAGGTATGTCTGCTCCACCACCTCTTCCTTCTCCACCTCCTTCTCTGTCTCTGGCGAAGTGGCAGTTAAACCGACGCATGGCAAAGGCTACGCAATGGCTCAAGCAAAAAGATGCCATACTGTGCTTGAGCTGGTTTGTTTAGGGGACAGGAGCCACACCGAGCCAGAAATTCTGTCAGCTCTGCAGGGGCATGTGCAGAGATGGTTAACACCACGCCAGCTTCAGCTGGGAATGATCGTCTGCGATAACGGCAGCAACCTTCTCTCCGCCCTACGCAAGGATAAATTGATGCATGTACCATACCTAGCACACGTCCTAAATCTAGTGGTACAGCATTTCCAAACCAAGTACCCAGGGCTGCCAGAGCTTCTCAGCCAGGCCAGAAAAGTCTGCAGCCACTTCAGACGGTCATTCCCAGCAAGCGTTCGCCTGGTAGAAATTCAAAGCGAATTCCACCTTCCCACAAACCGTCTGATCTGTGACATGCCCAGGTGGAACTCGACATTAGCAATGCTGCAGCGTCTGCACAAGCAGCAGAGGGCAATCAACGAGTACCAGTGTGAGTAGGCAGGGCACACAGTCAGGTTCAGTCAACTTGGTCCCCCCCCGCAGTGGCTGATGATCAAGGATGCATGCACTGTACTGTCACCATTTGAGGAGGCAACGAGGATGGTGAGCAGGGACAGTGCATGCATCAGTGGCACAATTCCTTTAGTGTTCCTGCTGGAGCTCACTCTGCGGGGAATTATAGATGTGGCTCTAGAGGCAGAGCAGCGGGAGGAAGAGGAGGCCTTCCCTAGCTCTGAAGGCCCCAGTCTTTCCGCAGACAGCATTCCAGCGGGTCCTACTCAGATCAGACAAGAGGAGGAGGAGGAGGAATATTTGAGTAGTGGGGGCATTGAAAGTGGGGATTCCTCAAGGGAGGGTTTTGTGTGCCCAGAAACACAAGGGCTAGTGCGTGGCTGGGAGGAGGAAGTGCACGATATGGTCATCCTCATTGACCAGGAAGACTCGGAAGCTAATGCCACCTCCAACCTACGCTGCATGGACTCCCTTATGATGCAAAGCCTGCTAAAGGACCCAGGATTCATGCTATCAAGGAGAGGGATCATTACTCGTTGGCAACCCTTCTTGATCCACGATACAAGGGTAAAGTTGCAGAGCTCATCCTGCCGCACAGAGGGAGCACAGGATGAAAAAACTTGAGGACGCTCTAAAGCGACACTTGTGTAACACCTTTCCAGGCACTGGTAGGTTACCAAGTGATGACACACATGCTTCTGAGGCTGCGGATGATCAGAGGAATAGTGGTGAAGATCAGGGCAGCTTGACTGATGCCTTTTGAAAAATTTTAGTCCATGACGCCCAGGGACGTCAAATGTAGGCACCCATTGCCTGCGTCTTCACCATATGGTGCAGGACTACCTAGATGCAAGGGCAGACCTGGATACCTTTCAAGCAGATGATCTACTGGCTTACTGGGTGTTGAGATTGGATCACTGGCCAGAACTTAGCCAATATGCTATGCAGCAACTAGGTTGCCCTTCATCCAGCGTGCTTTCTTAAAGGATGTTCAGTGCCGCTGGTGGTTTTGTCACAGACAAAAGAGTGCGTCTGTCCACCGACTCTGTAGACCGGCTGACATTTATAAAAATGAATCAGTCCTGGATCAGCAGCTATCAACCCCCTGATGCTGACGTAACGGAATAGATCGGGGATGTCTTCTGCATGCACAAAACCTCCAGCACTAAACTCTTCCACAATACCACAAAAGGGTTACGGTGTGAATGCACTTGCTGCCATGAAAGGCACAATATTTGGCTGCACTGACGCCTGTGCCAGATTTATATCATTTTAATTTTTTGAACAGCAGGGTCCAACCCTGCACTCTTCCACAATACTACAGAGGGGTTACTGTATGATGATACTTGCTGGCAGTCTGGCACCAAAAGCACAATATCTGGGTGCACTGACTCCTTTACCAGATTCATATCTTTTTAATATAGGATCGCAAGGTCCACCCCTGCATTCTTCCACAATACTACAGAGGGGTTACTGTTAGGCTTGTGCACCGATTTTTTTTTTTTTTTTTTTTTTTTTTTTTCGGTTCGATTCGGTTCGATTTGTTCGGATGTTTAAACTTTTCGATTCGGCTCGTTTCGACCGATTTCCGTTTCGGTTCTGCTCGACTTGTTTTTCGTGTACATTTTTTTTTCGGAATATCGACCATTTTTCCTATTTTCGTGTCACTTTGCTCGTTTTTTGTATCGACTTTTCGTGATTTCGGAAATTTTCGTTTTTTTCGGAACATCTGTTCTTCTCGTTTCAAAGCTGTCTAACCTCTATTCGTTTTTTGATGTAAACTACTATGGTTTACATTTTTATACTTTATATATTTTTTTATAATAGATTTTTGGTTTTTTTTCGGATCCGATAATTCATTCTGTCGATACGATAATTCTGGCGATTCTATCGTGTTTTTTTTAAATTAAATAAAGATCCTTTTTTTCTTATGAATATACATTTCACAACTTTATTTAATCACATTAAAAAAATGGTATGAAAGCCAAGGAACAAAAAAAATGAACAAAACGATTTAAAAAACGCTAAACTGACCCGAATGGTCTTACTTTAAAAATAAAAACCAGAACAAAAAGGTTTTAAAATGGAAAAATAGTTGATCAAAATGATCTGAAATGAAAAAAAATAAAATGATTTAAAACAGACAAAAAAATAAATTAACCCTTTCGCTGCTGAGGCATTTCACGGCTTCCCTTCACGCCTGTGTGCGGCACTGCGGTCTGCTGCTGAGCTAATTTTTAACAGTTTCGCTCCTCTTGTTTAAACGCGTTTTGAAGCCTTCTTTTATAATATGACCCAGACATGTTATATATCGTTCTTTCCGGCAGACTCGGCAGATGATTCATAATATATCATTATCATATGTATGCGTCATGTCCTGTCTGTATATTATAACAAAAAATGCAATAAAATTTGAATTTTCAATGTTTGTTTTACAAGGTGTAAAGTGTTTTTTTCACATTTTAACATGCGAGTGTTTGCGGTTATATTTTATGAGTTGCGTTTGTTAAAAAAAATTGAAAAGGGGACTTGTTATATTTTTTTGGGTGAAAATTACACTATTTTTAACAAATGCACCCCATACAAAAATCCTTAGTGCAGCATCGTTGTTCACATTATAATTGAAATGGGAACAATATTGCTGCATTAACAAAACAAAACAAAAAACCTGTTTATTTTTTTTAAATATTTTAACTTTTTATAATTTTTAACATTGTCATGTTTGGTATTGTTGGAAAGGCCATGCTCTGGTCGATCCAAAGATACCAAACATTAACCAACCGATAGTTGCCGCGGATCGGGAGATAGGGGGTTCCAATGAACCCCCTATCTCCACCATTGGTCGCAGTTAGGGGTTAACTCCAGAACTGACGTCATTGTGACAAGGTCTTGGGACTGTCGACAGCTGCCATTCCCCCACGCTGTTGTCTTCCTGCAAAGACGTGATCATGTTGGCGGGCAGCGTCTTAGCGGGCAGCGGTGGGAGAGAGAGAGCTCATAGCTGGGAGCCGAGGAGGTTTTGCGTGAAGCTGCAAACAGGGACAAATAAACTAGACCTGAGCCGCGCTAAGGATCTTTGGGTTGTGTCGGAGAAGACTTCACGCAGTGCTGCCATCAATATTTTTTGATAAATTCTTGGTTATACAATGAATGTGACTGTGGACAAAAATCCGTGTTGTTGTGACATCGCCTAAGCTTAACAAAACCAGGCCACATCGGTAATCAAATCTCAAGGCAGTACAACAAGGTTGTGTTAGTGTGTGACATTTTTTGGCCAGGCAGGAAGTGTAGAATGTGCACAGTCACATTCATGGCCACAAATATGTTGACAAATTTATGACAAAGGGTCCATAGAAATGTCAATAAATTTATGTACATATAATTTTAACAGTGTGGAAACCAAGCAATACATATTAACTTATTAAGTAAGGAAAAGCAATGCACACAAACAGGAAAATATAGAAAAAATATAACATTTATTTACAACATGGGGAAGGGAAGGGAGCATGCCAAGGATGGCAAACTGCCCAACAGGGGCACAAACAACACAAACAAACATAGTGTAGTGGAAATAGACTGGAAGATGGCCGCCATTGTAAGCCAGGCGAACATCTTGTTCAGAATATTGGTTCACTTGAGATAATTGCTGGCATTTGACGAGATGTTGGAGCTGGTCCGCATCTTTGATTACAAAGATTATGACTGCCGTAAGGGCCCTTACGGCAGGAAGAATAACACCCGCAAGGATCGTATCCTTGACAAGCTACGCACCACCATCCTGGAGCTGTTCGGGAAGGACCGGACGAAGGACCAGCCCCGAAAACGCTGGTCCGACCTCAAAGCACGCGAGCAGGAGCAGCTGAGGCACATCCGTTGCGTCATAGCCAAACGTAAGTGTCATGTTATATTGTAAAGCGGTGCGCAAACTGTTGGCGCTATATAAATCCTGTATAATAATAATAATAATGTGCTTGCATGTGCTAATGTGCACAGAAATATGGTGATTGATCTAGTCCTTTTTTCATGCAATGTGATTGTGTATTAGGCAGTTTCTAGCTGAAACATAGAAACATAGAAAAATGTCGGCAGATAAGAACCTTTCGGCCCATCTAGTCTGCCCAATTACATGGATACTTGACCTGGATTTATCTTTTGTTTAGTATTGCCTTATGCCTATCCCATGCTTGCTTAAATTCAATTACTGTTTTGGCCTCTACCACTTCTACTGAAATTAGAAGCAGGCATACATAGAAATTTAGGAATGTGCTGAGATCGGAAGGAAAACAATGAAAGCGCTGAGAAAGGTCTCTGCTGTTTTCGACACAGAGAAAGGATACATCAAGGTCGTTGGGGCCCGCAGAAATACAAAGGAGTATAGAGATCAGACCAGGTGCCTTTTGTAACAAATGAGTGAAGACGCTAGGGAACTGGGCGCAGCCCAGAACAGTGGGAGCAACTAATTATGATTCACTGAAACTAACATGAAGTTTGCCAATTTACAGCCAAATTAATGAAATGTCTTTTGTATTAGCCATAGGGTGGTACTAACCCACGTGGGGTGGGATAGCATAACCGGGAGGTGGGCTAATTGGGAATACCTAATCATGTATTTTGAGGTATAAAATCTCATGTCACTGTGAAAATCGCTGCTCATTCTTTGCGATTGAATCCTGTTTGAGCATCTGTTGTGATATCACAATAAAGTTTGCCTTTCCTGAAGAGACTCGTGTTCAGACAATCCTTGCTCGTGTCAGGTCCGGCCTCATCTTGTGTGAACCTGCAGATTCCGGTTACATTTCGGGAGGAGGCTGCCACTGGTCTCTTTTGCCGCTCCAGGATGTCAGCGGCATTGCTTATATGCTCCCGCAATTCCTGGAGCAGTTCCTGGATGGCATCGATGGTCGTAACAGACAGGCGTAGCTCGCCGATCGCCTCCCAATTTATTATCCTGACACTGGAGGATGTGTCCGGTCTGGCTTCTCCTTCTATATATCCAATAAATGAAAGAAGGAAAATACAGTAAGTAAAGCAGGTTTCTATTTTTGACTAAAAGTCTTGAAAAAATATAACAGTAGTATATACCAGTGCTGGCGGCCTCCTGAGGCTCCGACTCCTCCGACGACTCCTCCTCCACCACTACCGTCAGCATATCCGGTGCTATATCTAAGAAATTAAAGAAATAAAAAATACAGTAAACAACAAAACTGATTTATTTTTGAACAAAAGTCGATGCAAAATACAACAATAAAAAAAAAAACTGGACTCGCGGCCTCCTGCTGCGGCTCCGGCTCCCTCTCTCCATGGCCCTCCTCCTGCTCCCCTCCTGATCCTCCTTCCTGCTCCTCTTGTGCTATACATAAAAAAATTTAATTAAAATACAGTAAACAAAAAATGTTTCTGTTTTTGACCAAAAGTCGTTGCAAAATAAAACAGTATATACCAGCGCTGGTGGTCGCCCGTTGCTCCTCCCTCCTCCTCCACTGGGCACTGGTGCCCGCCGGGGCAGATGCTGCCTTCTTCCTGTCTTCTGCCAAATCCAAAAAATAACACGTAAATAATGCAGACTGGAAAAAATGGTATATCTATACAATATATTGCCGAAAGTATTGCGGACACCCTCCCACTACCCCACTACCAGCTTGACCCACCACTACTCCCATCTCATAGTTCTAAAGTCACAAAAATATTTATTTTCCCCTGCACAAGACATATATTACCGTTCAATTATATATTTTTTTCAGAAGTAAACATTACGTTTATTCAATAAAAACTATTATTTGGTTGTGTGCAACAAAACACATTGTGCTGACTGCTTTTAGTTATTTTATAGAAGGCCTCAGCCTCAGTTTCACTTTTCAGTTTCTGCTAAAAAACTGTGGATGTATAGCAGAAACAACAGAAATCCGCCATTTTGTTTTGAAATTTGCATCTAAAGGTTCAATAATGACACTGCTGCAGCAAACTGAATTGCTGCGCTGCAACAATTCAGCAAGCTGTTGAGGATGTATTGAACGCGGCTCTGTTTGGATGCACTTTTCAGAAGAAACTACATGTCCCATCCTATTCACTTAGCAGAGATGCAGAGATTTTTGTTGATGCGCAGGTGGGAGCCAATATTGGGCAAGCTGCGGGTCATCTCGTATGCATCACTCAATCACAACAACCTCCCCCCCCCAGCACACTACAGTACACACAGTGCCAAAAGAAATCCAGCATGTAACTTCATCTACATACATCAAATGTCACAATTTTCACGAATACGTAAAATCACAAAAAGGCAGATATATGGCAAAAATGCATGTATACGAGTCGTGAAAACGCAAAGCTATACACAATCACATTGCATAAATAATAGACTAGATAAATCAACGTATTTCTGTGCACATTAGCACATGCAAGCACATTATTATTATTATACAGGATTTATATAGCCGCAACAGTTTGCGCAGCGCTTTACAATATAAACTGACACTTACGTTTGGCTATGACGTGACGGATGTGCCTCAGCTGCTCCTCCTCGCCGCGTCTTGAGGTCGGACCAGCGTTTTCGGGCTGGTCCTTCGTCCGGTCCTTCCATAACAACTCCAGGATGGTGGAGCGAAGTATTAGAGGATACGGTCCTTTGTAGAATTAATCTTCCTGCCGTAAGGGCCCTTACGGCAGTCGTAATCTCGTCTGTCAAGGATCCGGACCAGCTCGAGCATCTCCTCAAATGCCATGTTGCTGGGCCGCTTCTTTCTGGGTGGTGTTTCATGGGTGCAAGACGATGAGGAGGTGTCTGAATGGCACTCGTCTCTAGCAGCCATGATGAATAATAAAAACAATATTTTGTCCAAAAAGTTGTCAAAAAACTGGTTCAATAAAGTTACGACATCCGCACGCGCGCATGCGCGACCGAATCGGATCCGACCCGATTACGAAGGAATTACCGTATCGACAGAATTATCGGATCATTTTAAACAAAAAAAACAAGTGATACGCATTTACAAATACAAAATTTACAGAATCAGCGATATAACCGATAATAGTTAAATATACGATGTCCAGAATTACCGAAATGGAACCGAAATCACGAATGGAACCGAAATCATGAATAGAGCGAAAATAAATTTCGATTTGACACATTTCAAGTCCATTCGAAAATTCCGAAAATATTTCGTTTCGGCTCGGAAAACTTTTCGGATCTGCCATTTTCGGATCTAAAAATTTTCGGAAAATCGTCCGCATCCGAAAACACGAATCGGGAAATTTCGTGAAAATTCTGAAATTCCGAAACCCGAAACGCACATCCCTAGTTACTGTATGATGATACTTGCTGGCCTGGCAGTCTGGCACCAAAGGCACAATATCTGGGTGCACTGAAGCCTTTACCAGATTCATATCTTTTTAATATAGGATCGAAAGGTCCACCACTGCATTCTTCGACAATACTACAGAGGGGATACTGTATGATAGTACTTGCAGGCCTGGCACCAAAAGCACAATATTTGGGTGCACTGCCACTGACGCCTGTATCAGATTCATATCCTCAGAGGGGTTACGGTGTCACGGCACTGTTGCCGACACTAAAGGCCCAATTATAAAGCACCTATTGTTACTTTCATCCAAAGCCTGCATAAGTTTCACAATAATTTAGCCAAAAAATCACTAAACTTTTCTACGTGTCCGAAAATGTCTCCTCTTTTCATACAGGCTGCCGCCCTAAGCAGTTGTTTATGGATAGATTAAAGGAAAAGCATTTACCGTCATTTGAAACGTCATATTTTTGTTTTCAAGTGTTTCTATACATCCTAGAAATCTGCCACTTCACGAGCAGGTTATGGGGACGTCCTAGGCACGATATTTGAAGGAATTTTTTGTTTTTATTTTTAACCCTTATTTCATGGAAAACTCTCTGTCCCCTTTTAAAAACGTTTTTTTTAAAACTTTTTGTCCTTGTTTCCTGTCCCCCAAGGGCACTACCCGGACCCCCATACACCTTTTATGGCAAATATCTAGCATATATGCCCTCTTGGAGGGCACTCTAAAAATTGATTTTTCAGCCCCATTGACTTGTATTGAGTTCGGGTTCGGATTCGGACATTTGGAATGTTATTATTATTATTATTATTATTCTTTATTTATAAAGTGCCAGCATATTCCGCAGCGCTGTACAATAAGCACAGTATAGACAGGGTTACAATACATTGAACAACATTTGACAAACAGTACAGGAGGAGATGAGGGCCCTATTCCCGTAGGAACTCACAATCTGGGAGGGTTGGGGTTGGAAACAGGAGGAGAGGACTGTAAGGGAGAGTGATTGATGGTTGCGTCAGTGAGTTGGGTGGTAGGCTTCCCTAAATAGGAACGTTTTAAGGGAGCGTTTGAAGGAAGAGAAGTTAGGGGAAAGTCTGACAGCACGAGGGAGAGCGTTCCAGAGAGTGGGGGCTGCGCGTGAGAAATCCTGCAGTCTATCATGGGAAGAGGTGATGCGGGGAGAAGCTAGGCGCAGGTCACTGTTTGACCTTAGGGAGCGGGCTGGGGTGTATTTGGTGATTAGTGAGGACAGGTAGTGGGGCGCTGAGTTAGTGAGGTTTTGTAGGTAAGGATAAGGATTTTGAACTTAATTCTGCAGTGGATGGGGAGCCAGTGAAGGGACTCGCAGAGGGAGCGGCAGAGACAGAGTGGCGAGTGAGGTGAATTAGCCTGGCGGAGGCGTTCAGGATGGATTGTAGGGGGGAGAGGCGGGACAGAGGGAGGCCAGATAAGAGATTATTGCAATAGTCGAGTCGGGAGATTACCAGGGCGTGTATGAGTTGTTTTGGGGTTGACAGCGGTAAGAAATGGCCGAATTCTGGAAATATTACGCAGTTGGTATCAGCAGGAGGAGGAAAGAGACTTGATGTGGGGGGATGAATGAAAGAGCAGAGTCAAGTGCTACTCCAAGACAGTGAACTTGGTTTGATGGGGAGATGGTGATTGTCACGGCCTGGACCCCCTGATCCTCCTACGCCTCCTTGTGCTACTCCTATTTGCCATGTCCTGCATGTCTTATGCAGATGTCGGGACTTTGTTTTGGTTTTTCTTTTTTTTTTCTCACGTTCAGTTCAGGACTTTGATTACTGGCATTCTAATAACCATCACCTGCAGACTATCCTGCCCAGTTCCCTGTATATAAGGAGTTCACTCCCCTTTAGCTTCGCTTCCTCATTGAATTTCCAGCCTTGCCTTGAGCAGACCTGAATTCCTGATCTCCTGTGACCTTTTTGCCTGGATCCCCTCTGAACATTTGTCATTCCTGAATTTTCCTCTGCTTTGATCTACCATATATACGGTATCCTCCTTGTCCCCCCTGTACCCCTGTTTTTCTGCTGGACTTACTCGTGTACCAGACCCTTGCTAGACCTTGACAATCCTATTTCTGTATCCATTTGTACTTTCGCTTGGAGATCGTGTGCCAGACCCTTGCTAGACTTAGACCATTCTATATTCTGTATCCATTTGTACCTTCGCTTTGATATTGTGTTGTCAGTGTTCCCCTTCTGTTATTTATTTGTTTATACTACCTCTTGGTACTGCCTATCTTGGTATTTATTTCTGTTCTTAATAAACCCCTTTTTGCCCTGTAACCTGTCTGCTGCAATATTCACTGCACATTGGGCTCACACCCATACTCCTGCGCACCCATGCCAGACCTCACCCATGACAGAATGAGGAAGCCATCAACCAGTGAGTAAAGCTGTTATGGTGTACGTGGAGGGGTTAATAGAAAATATCCTGCAGCAAATGGACACTTTATTTACTGACCTGCTTAAAGGCTTAAGGGGCGTCTCTACTAAAGTGCGCGTTCCTGTTACAGAAAAGGGGCCCAGAGAACCCCTAACCCCGGAGGAACGTGAGAGAAGGTCCAACAATTTGTGCTTATAGTGTGCAGGCTACTCAAACAATAAATCGGCCTGCCCTCTACGCCCACCCAAGCCACCTAGCACCCCACCTGAAGCAGCATCTGCCAAAGAAACTGATATCTCCAAGACTAACCCCACTAAGCCTAAGAAGTCAGAATCCGTCAAAGCACTGCCCTTCAAGCCGAAGAAGACGTCGCCTGTCAGAGACACGACATCTGTAAAGTCAAAAAAAGAGAACTTGTCTGCCAAGTCCTTGCCCCCAAAGCCTAGTAAGGCATTTCCTGCCAAGTTCTTGCCCGAGAGGTCCGTCACCGAATCCAGACCCAAGAAAGAGGTTTCTATGGGAGATGGTCCTGAGATCGTGCAGCAAGATTACTACTCCGCTGAACCTATGGATTTCCAATCCACCATGCCCACAGAACCTGTTCCAGCCGTACCGATGGAGGAAGAGCCCAGCGTACCTACAGAGCCGGACCCCGTTGTGCCCATGGAGATTGCGTCTGTCCTACCCCCCGGTATGACACCCACCACTCCAAGCCAGCACCTCCCGGCTAACTGTTTCACCGCTCCAGTGCCTTCCAGTCGGCGTTTCTCATACCCATCTGTTTACGAGTATTGCTCTTCAGATGAATGGAGTTCTGTGGAATCAGAAGAGGAATTCCCTAAAGAGACTGCACGTCACCCTCGAGGGCAACCTGGCAGGTTCATTGGGTGCATGAGAACCACCTATATAGGAACCACGTTCACTTCACAGGCCTCTGTACCCAAGCCTTCACAGGCCTCTGTATCTAAGCCTTCTCAGGCCTCTGTATCTAAGCCTTCTCAGGCCTCTGTATCTAAGCCTTCTCAGGCCTCTGTATCTAAGCCTTCTCAGGCCTCTGTATCTAAGCCTTCTCAGGCTCTGTATCTAAGCCTTCTCAGGCCCCTGTATCTAAGCCTTCTCAGGCCTCTGTATCTAAGCCTTCTCAGGCCTCTGTATCTAAGCCTTCTCAGGCCTCTGTATCTAAGCCTTCTCAGGCCTCTGTATCTAAGCCTTCTCAGGCCTCTGTATCTAAGCCTTCTCAGGCCTCTGTATCTAAGCCTTCTCAGGCCTCTGTATCTAAGCCTTCTCAGGCTCCTGGAACCGAGGCATCGCAGAGCCCAGCTGTCGCTTCCACGCTGTCGTCGCAGAGCCCAGCTGTCGCTTCCACGCTGTCGTCGCAGAGCCCAGCTGTCGCTTCCACGCTGTCGTCGCAGAGCCCAGCTGTCGCTTCCACGCTGTCGTCGCAGAGCCCAGCTGTCGCTTCCACGCTGTCGTCGCAGAGCCCAGCTGTCGCTTCCACGCTGTCGTCGCAGAGCCCAGCTGTCGCTTCCACGCTGTCGTCGCAGAGCCCAGCTGTCGCTTCCACGCTGTCGTCGCAGAGCCCAGCTGTCGCTTCCACGCTGTCGTCGCAGAGCCCAGCTGTCGCTTCCACGCTGTCGTCGCAGAGCCCAGCTGTCGCTTCCACGCTGTCGTCGCAGAGCCCAGCTGTCGCTTCCACGCTGTCGTCGCAGAGCCCAGCTGTCGCTTCCACGCTGTCGTCGCAGAGCCCAGCTGTCGCTTCCACGCTGTCGTCGCAGAGCCCAGCTGTCGCTTCCACGCTGTCGTCGCAGAGCCCAGCTGTCGCTTCCACGCTGTCGTCGCAGAGCCCAGCTGTCGCTTCCACGCTGTCGTCGCAGAGCCCAGCTGTCGCTTCCACGCTGTCGTCGCAGAGCCCAGCTGTCGCTTCCACGCTGTCGTCGCAGAGCCCAGCTGTCGCTTCCACGCTGTCGTCGCAGAGCCCAGCTGTCGCTTCCACGCTGTCGTCGCAGAGCCCAGCTGTCGCTTCCACGCTGTCGTCGCAGAGCCCAGCTGTCGCTTCCACGCTGTCGTCGCAGAGCCCAGCTGTCGCTTCCACGCTGTCGTCGCAGAGCCCAGCTGTCGCTTCCACGCTGTCGTCGCAGAGCCCAGCTGTCGCTTCCACGCTGTCGTCGCAGAGCCCAGCAGTGGTCTCCTCGTTGTCGCCGCAGAGCCCAGCAGTGGTCTCCTCGTTGTCGCCGCAGAGCCCAGCAGTGGTCTCCGCGTTGTCGCCGCAGAGCCCAGCAGTGGTCTCCTCGTTGTCGGCGCAGAGCCCAGCAGTGGTCTCCTCGTTGTCGCCGCAGAGCCCAGCAGTGGTCTCCTCGTTGTCGCCGCAGAGCCCAGCAGTGGTCTCCTCGTTGTCGGCGCAGAGCCCAGCAGTGGTCTCCTCGTTGTCGGCGCAGAGCCAGCAGTGGTCTCCTCGTTGTCGGCGCAGAGCCCAGCAGTGTCTCCCTCGTTGTCGGCGCAGAGCCCAGCAGTGGTCTCCTCGTTGTCGCCGCAGAGCCCAGCAGTGGTCTCCTCGTTGTCGCCGCAGAGCCCAGCAGTGGTCTCCTCGTTGTCGCCGCAGAGCCCAGCAGTGGTCTCCTCGTTGTCGCCGCAGAGCCCAGCAGTGGTCTCCTCGTTGTCGCCGCAGAGCCCAGCAGTGGTCTCCTCGTTGTCGCCGCAGAGCCCAGCAGTGGTCTCCTCGTTGTCGCCGCAGAGCCCAGCAGTGGTCTCCTCGTTGTCGCCGCAGAGCCCAGCAGTGGTCTCCTCGTTGTCGCCGCAGAGCCCAGCAGTGTCCTCGGATTTAGTGTGCACTTCTAATGGGAACTTGATCCGTAAAGAGGACTTACAAACATTTGAAAAGGCGCTGAAAGCACTCATAGCTGAAGGGCAACACCCTGAGTGTCCCAAGCCTAAATCTGGGCGATCGCGCCGGAGGTCCGCCTACGTCAGCACCACTGTCCATACCCCTGAAGGTCTGATCACCTTGGAACCAATACCTCCCGAGTTTACGTATGGCTCCAATGGTACTGTGGTTAGGTGTACGGACCTTCGAGTATTTAAAAATGCCCAGAGTGCCTGGAAGGCACACCGCAGAAAGGGGACTCGTTCTAACCGTGCATCCAGCTCCAAGGGACCATTGCCCGTTGTCACGGGACTTGTTGCTTGCGGACCTCCTGAGCCACCAGTTGTGGATCCTGTTCCCGAAGGCTGTGCATGGGCCTCTAACGGCGCAATAGTCCGCATAGAAGATTTTCCGAAATATGAGCATCTCATAAGTACATATGGAGAAGTTTATAGCGACCCCGGTTCTGACTCCGAGTACATTGGATGGTGGTGATCTGCGTTTTGTCTCCTGTTCTAGCTTCGGTGCCCGGAGTGCACCCGTCAGGAGGGGGGTGATGTCACGGCCTGGACCCCCTGATTCTCCTACGCCTCCTTGTGCTACTCCTTTTTGCCATGTCCTGCATGTCTTATGCAGATGCCGGGACTTTGTTTTGGTTTTTCTTTTTTTTTTCTCACGTTCAGTTCAGGACTTTGATTACTGGCATTCTAATAACCATCACCTGCAGACTATCCTGCCCAGTTCCCTGTATATAAGGAGTTCACTCCCCTTTAGCTTCGCTTCCTCATTGAAGTTTCCAGCCTTGCCTTGAGCAGACCTGAATTCCTGATCTCCTGTGACCTTTTTGCCTGGATCCCCTCTGAACATTTGTCATTCCTGAATTTTCCTCTGCTTTGATCTACCATATATACGGTATCCTCCTTGTCCCCCCTGTACCCCTGTTTTTCTGCTGGACTTACTCGTGTACCAGACCCTTGCTAGACCTTGACAATCCTATTTCTGTATCCATTTGTACTTTCGCTTGGAGATCGTGTGCCAGACCCTTGCTAGACTTAGACCATTCTATATTCTGTATCCATTTGTACCTTCGCTTTGATATTGTGTTGTCAGTGTTCCCCTTCTGTTATTTATTTGTTTATACTACCTCTTGGTACTGCCTATCTTGGTATTTATTTCTGTTCTTAATAAACCCCTTTTTGCCCTGTAACCTGTCTGCTGCAATATTCACTGCACATTGGGCTCACACCCATACTCCTGCGCACCCATGCCAGACCTCACCCATGACAGTGATACCCTCCACCGTGATAGAAAAGTCAGGAGGTGGGGAGGCATTGGAGGGAGGAATAAGTAGGAGCTCAGTCTTTGACATGTTGATCTTTAGGTGGTGCGAGGCCATCCAGGAGGAGATGCCAGATAAACAGTCACTGACTTTTGAAAGGACAGGGGGAGAGAGATCAGGGGTAGAGAGGTAGATCTGAGTATCATCAGCGTAGAGGTGGTAATTGAAGCCAAAGCTATTAATGATTTTGCCCAGGGAGGAGGTGTAGATGGAAAAGAGCAGAGGACCAAGGACAGAGCCTTGAGGTACACCAACAGATAGAGGCGAGGAGGAGGAGTTACCAGCAAAGGACACACAGAAGGACCTGTTGGATAAATAGGAGTCGACCCAAGCGAGTGCAGTGTCACCGAGATCCAGAGAGTTGAGGGTCCGTAGAAGGAGGGGGTGGTCAACATTGTCAAAAGCAGCCGAGAGGTCGAGCAGGATGAGAATAGAATAGTGGCCGTGTTTTTTAGGAGGTCGTTGGTGACTTTGGTGGCAGTTTCAGTTGAGTGTAGGGGACGGAAGCCAGATTGCAGGGGGTCAAGTAGGGAATTGGAGGACAGGAAGAGGGAGAGGCGGTTGAAGACTAGTTTTTCTAAGAGCTTTGATGTGAAGGGAAGCAGGGATACAGGGCGGTAGTTGGATGGAGAGTTGGGATCGAGGGATGGTTTCTTTATTAAAGGGGTAACTAGCGCGTGTTTGAAGGCAGATGGAAAGGAGCCAGTGGAGAGAGATCAGTTGAAGATGTGTGTGAGAGCAGGGGTGAGGGAGGAGGAGAGGGGAGGAATTAGATGTGAGGGAATGGGGTCGAGCGGGCACGTGGTGAGATGTGAGGAGGACAATAAGGAATTGACTTCCTCCTCAGTGGCTGGGAGGAAGCGGCAGAGGGTGGCAGAGGGGACCTCTGGGAGTGGAGGTGGCAGATAACTATCTTGTGTTGGAATGTTGCTTCTGATAGTTAGAGTTTTACTGAGGAAGTAGTCTGCCAGGTCTTGAGCGCTTGAAGGTGGACCAGAGCCGTTTAGGGTTGGAGGACAGCGTAGATATAAGAGATGAGAAGAAGGATTGTTTGGCCAAGTCGAGGGCAGAGGTGTATGACCGGAGAATAAACTTGAAGTGAACAAAATCCGCTTCAGAGCGGGATTTCCTCCAGGCATGCTCTGCATTGTGTGAGCATCTTTGCAGGTAGCGTGTCTGGAGGGTGTGACAGGGCTGAAGCTGGCGGCGTGGGGCCTTTACAGAGTCGAAGAGGAGCAAGAGTGTCTAGAGCAGAGATAAGCGTAGTGTTGTAGTGATTAGTGGCAGCATCAGGGCAGGTGAAGGATGAGGTATGAGGGAGGTGGTGAAGTAGGTTGGAGAATTGATGGGGGTCCACAGCATGTAGATTTCTGCAAGTGTTTGTGTGGGGGAGCAGGGTGTTTAGGAAGTCCAGATAGGTTGAAAGAGAGAAATTGGTGGTCAGAGATGGGGAAAGGGTGACCATTGAACTCAGAAATGGAGCAGAGGTTGGAAAAGACAAGGTCATTAGCGTGACCATCGCGGTGGGTAGGGAGGAGGGAGGATTGTGTGAGTCCAAGGGAGGACGTGAGTGAAAGAAGTTTGGAGGCAGCAGGGGCGAAGGATCATCAATGGGAATGTTGAAGTCCCCGAGAATTAGGCATGGAAGATTAGAAGACAGGAAGTGAGAAAGCCAGGTAGCAAAGTGGTCAAAGAACTGTGAGGATGGTCCCGGTGGGCGGTAGATGACTGCCACCCTGAGAGCCAGAGGAGAGAACAGGCGGATGCAGTGTGTCTTGAAGGAGGAGAAGGAGAGGGATGGGGTGGAGGGAGATGCTGGTAGGTGCAGGTGGGAGAGAGCAGGATTCCGACCCCGCCACCATTTCTCTCACTCGGTCTGGGGGTATGGCTCAAGTGTAGACCGCCATGTGAGAGAGAAGCAACAGAGGCCGTGTCAGAGGGAGTTAGCCAGGTTTCAGTTAAAGCTAGGAGGTTGAAGGAGTTTGAAAGGAAGAGGTCATGGATGGCTGTGAGTTTGTTGCACAGAGAGCGAGCGTTCCAGAGGGCGCAGGAGAAAGAGGACAGGAGCTGAGGGATTATGGGAATGAGGTTGCTGGGCTTGCAGGGAGGTGATTTATGTGTGATGGAGATAGGATGAGAGGGAGGTATTGGATGTGTTGTGGGGCCAGGGTTAGGGGATATGTCACCTGAATAGAGTAACAGCAGGAGGGTGAGAAAGAGAAGGTGGGAGTGATTGGCAGCACAAGAGTTAGAGGGAGACCATGTTCTGAGGAAACAAAGGAGCTCATGTGAGGCCATCATGTGGGACTAGAGGAGGGAGGGAGAGATACAGATGGTGTAGGGGTCGGTGGTAGAGGGGCAGGAGTTCCATTTAAGGAGAAAGGTAGAAGTAAAGAGCAGAAGCGTGAGAGAAAGTATAATATAGACGTGTGTTTACCCAGAGTAAAATTGGGCCTTGCAGTTCCTTCCTCCAGTCCCGCAACTCCAGGAATCAACTCCGAGCGTCCACTTAGGATGCCACTTAACTCCAGGAATCAACTCCGAGCGTCCACTTAGGATGCCACTTAACTCCAGGAATCAACTCCGAGCGTCCACTTAGGATGCCACTTAACTCCAGGAATCAACTCTGAGCGTCCACTTAGGATGCCACTTGGGGAGGTCACAAGAGCCAAGGCTCAGTGGAGCCCCTCTTAAATGTTATATAGGGCGGACTGATTACTTTTTAACTGCCTAACTGCAAACACCTGAAGCTGGATGGGCTGTGTCAATAGGACAGTAGATTCACATGCTAATTAGCAAAGCAAATGGTGGAGAAAAACAAAAATAAATAAAAAACAGAAAAAGACCAAGGAAACGTTACAATGTGGGTGCCTGTGAATACTGGGTGATGGGGGTCCTACCAGCAAAAGTATGCAGGGGATCAGTTGAGATGTGGGTGTCTGTGAATAATGGTGATAATGTCTTACCTGTGGAGAGAGGAGACACAGGAATTAGATATCGTGATGGTGGATGGCATAGGGGATCTTGGATAAAACTCCAGGAATCAACTCTGAGCGTCCACTTAGGATGCCACTTGGGGAGGTCACAAGAGCCATACTGTAGAATGTTCAGGTACAAACCCGAACTCGGACGTGTTTAGCTCATCCCTACTACCCGGCAGTGTGAGGATTCATATGCTACATTAATTATACTGTAAAGGTGCTGCCCGGCAGTGAGCGGAACTATTAAATGCATTAATTATACTGTAGGTGATGCCCGGCCGTGTGCACATTCATATGCTGTATTAATTATACTGTAGAGGTGCTGCCCGGCAGTGTGAGGAATTATATGCTACATTATTATACTGTAGAGGTGCTGCCTGGCAGTGTGCGGACTCATATGCTGCAAATTTATTATACTGTAGAGGTGCTGCCCGGCAGTGTGCGGACTCCTATGCTGCATTATTCTGTGGAGGTAAATCGTTTTGTTCATTTTTTTTTCCTTTCATACCATTTTAATATGAATAAAAAAAGTTGTGCAATGCATATTCATAAGATAAAAGGATCTTTCTTAAAAAACGATAGAATCAGCAGAATTACCGTATCGACCGAAATATCAGAGCATCCAAAATACCATTCGTCTAAGTCAAAACAAAATAGACCCATTGAAATGACGACAACAGACGATCCAAAAGACCGAAAATTTCAGATATCACGAAATGAAAGTCGATACGAAAAAACGAGCTGAAACGAAATGAGCCAAAATGAAAATTGGGCGAAACGAAAATTTTTAAAAACCGAAACGAAAAAAAAAGCGTTCACATCTCTAAAAACAATTTTTTCGTTTCGTTACCCTTTTCAATTTGTTTCAATGCCTTCATTATGTTACCGTGATTTGTATTTTGGATCGATTTGTTATTTCGGGAGATCGGTAATTCGTATTTCGGAACAATTAGTTATTTTGTTTTTATTGTTTTTATTCCTTAATTTCTTTATTAGTTATTTTGGATCAATTCGCTATTTTGTTTTATTTGGTATTTCATTTTTATAAGTTATTTCGGAATGTGAAACAGATTAATTAAATACTTAGACTAGGGCAAAAAATGTAATCTGCCTGTCCTTGGTGCTGAAACCTATACAGTACCAATGGCATTAGCTCCGTGGGGTTGCTTTCCTTGGTGCTGAATCTTTTTCTGCACCAAGGAGAGCACTCATTGATCGCAGCCAGACTGAAAGAAAAAAAACCCTGCTGCATTCGGCAAAGAGAAAAGCCTCATTGTTTTAAAATAATTAGGAATCCAAAAATTTCACTAAAAAAATCCAGAAAAATGGCTCAAAAATGAATAAATAAAGTGTCTTTTTGCTGCAAGTGAAAGAATAAACGGTTGAATAAATATTTGATAAAAACATGGAATATTCTTTACATTGAAACCTATGGGATTCGCCTCTTTAAATCTGTCGAACATTGAACCACCGAAAATCAGGACATTTCACTGACATGTCGGTGCTGTTCAGTGTCTTATGAATAAATTAACCATTACTTGTCTACAGTGCAGTTAAGCAGTAGTGAAATTCCCCGAACGGCACCATGGCGCTGTCGATGGCCTGTGGAGCTGAATACAACATATTGAGCACCATGACCAATGGACAGTGACTCGGGGCTGAATCTAAGAAAAACGACACAACAAATCGATTCATATATAAGGAATCAATCCGTTATATTTAGTTTTGTTTCGTCACATTTCGCTTTCATTCCATTTCAGACAGAACCGATGTGCTATTTCTGACATGCTTCCAAAATACGAGTCGGTAAATTCTGTCTGGATTTTGATTCAGTATGAAACGCACATCTCTAGCGTTTAGTAGATATGTTTAGCACATGTAGATATGTTGTGTAGCTGAAGAAAAGCATCATAATCTCTATCGACTTACACATCTTTGTTGGAGATTTCTAGACGTTGTCTGCATTGTGTATAAAGTATACTAGCATCATTTCAATGATCAGAAAGCGTCACATGGGACTGATCTAAGAACATCGCGGACAGAATGTAACACAGACTCCCATCACATCTAATAAACAACATTTAAAAGAAAACACTTTCATAGAGTTATTAGAATTGTGCGTCCAATCGATTTCTCTACTTACTTGATTATTTTTCCAATAAGTCCCTTCATAATAAATCTGAAGTTGTTGACCTTCTGGAAATGACATGTTGATGGTTCCCTTACCCATTTTATCTGCATATATTTGGTCTTTAACTTCCCGAAACTGCCATCTCACCAGAAGGAGAGTGTCAAGCAGTTCCCCTTTGTCGTTAAAGAATATTTCCTTCCCCGCATGGTCTTTGTAGTGAACTCGTTTCACGTAGTGGTGGAGCTTTCAAAAGAAAACGTGAATATTAGATGAAATTGTAACATATTATAACATTGTATCTCATTTGTGTTAATAAATATCTGGGTCTTCGCACTGAAAGGAATTATTTATTGTCAACCCATTCACTGTGCGAATCTGTGTGTGTGTATGTGTGTGTGCGTTTATCTATGCGTGTGTGTGTGTGTGTGTGCGTTTATCTATGCATGTGTGTGTGTGTGTGCGTTTATCTATGCGTGTGTGTGTGTGTGTGTGTGTGCGTTTATCTATGCGTGTGTGTCTGCGCTCATAATCCAATATTGTTCATGCGTGACAGCTTCTATAAAAAATAATATTATTTATTGCATACAAATATCTTTTAGCCCCGACAGCATGACGTGCAGGTTATCTGTACCATGTACAACCTTGGAGAATAAGTGAAGGGTGTGTTTCCCATTAGTGGTTATTCCGAGAGCACCGAAATTTCACTCTCTCCTTCAACGCATTTCGGCCCTTTGAATTCGCCGACCCTACGACAAATTCAGCATTCACTGCAAGGTCCCCAAAGTTGCCGAATCGATGCACCAAACACCACCAAACGCAGCCGCAAGCCGCCAAAAAAAATTAAACCAAACAAAAACATTGCAAAACCACAAAAACGCTCTGATAACCTGCCGCAAAAACACTGAATTGATCCAATAACCCACGAGAAACCGCCAAATTGATCTGACAATCCGCTGAACAAACCGCCGAACGCATTCAAAAAAAGCTGATCAGCCGCTGAAAAGGGGTAAGAAAAAAGTAAAAATAAAAAAATTATGAAAATAGAGAAATAAAGAGACTTTTTTTCTGCAAATGAAAATAATAAATGGTTGAATAAATACTTAAAAATTTGGGGATTTTGTTTTTACTTTGACACCTTTTGGGATTTGCCTGAATAAACCTGCCGAATGAAAGCACTGAACAGCAGGGTATTTTACTGACATTTCTCTGCTGTTCAATGTGAATAAAGTTCAGTTCAGGTTGTTGCTACCACCCACCTTCGAGCTGCCACGGGAAAGTCCTCACTCCAAGGACATAGCACAATATCAAGAAAAAAATACTCCAGCAGATGGCACTAAATTCTGGCTTTATTCCATCAGCATAGCAGAACAACGTTTCGACCTGCAACCAGGTCTTTGTCAAGTCTACTAAACATATTTCTACACCTTCTTAAATACATCATAAGTAATTAACCATCATTAAAAACAACCGTGTTATACATAAATTCATCATTGTAGCACCTATTTGCAATGATTGTGTCCACAGCACAAGCATCTATATAATAAAACCAGTTTCAAAGTCCGTCGTCGTCAAGTGCTGAGTGCGCATGCGCGACGGACATTTGAAACTGTGTTCCGAGCTGGCCGTTTAAACAAACAGGTAGCTGCGCGTGTCGGCCGCCTGCAAAAAAAAAAAAATCGGCATGAGCCACGCGCAGCTACCCGTTTGATTAAACGCCGCAAGCCCCGATCCTCCAGCGGTGACCGTCCTCCGGCTGTGGCAGGCTGCTCGGCCGGCATCCAGGCTCAGGCGAGCCCCCGGCTTGGTTTGGGCCTACAGGCCCAGCCGAGCCGGGGACTCGCCTAAGCCTAGAGGCCGGCCTAGCAGCCAGCGACAGCCGGAGGATGGTCACCGCTGGAGCTCAGTGCCGAAGTTGCCTACACATACTCCCCTACATTGGCCCTGAGCTCCAGCGGTGACTTCCTCCGGCCGAGCAGGCTGCTAGGCCGGCCTCCAGGCTCAGGCGAGCCCCCGGCTTGGCTTGGGCCTGCAGGCCCAGCCGAGCCGGGGACCCGCCTAAGCCTAGAGGCCGGCCGAGCAGCCAGCGACAGCCGGAGGACGGTCACCGCTGGAGCTCAGGGCTGAAGTTGCCTACACATACTCCCCTACATTGGCCCTGAGCTCCAGCGGTGACTTCCTCCGGCCGAGCAGGCTGCTAGGCCGGCCTCCAGGCTCAGGCGAGCCCCCGGCTTGGCTTGGGCCTACAGGTCCAGCCGAGCCGGGGACTCGCCTAAGCCTGGAGGCCGGCCGAGCAGCCTGCGACAGCCACCGCTGGAGCTCCGGGCCAATGTAGGAGGATGTTGCCTACACATACTCACCTACATCGGCCCTTAGCTCCTCCAGTGATGGCAGTCCAGCTTCCAGTGTCCTCTCTCCGTTGGTCGCCGGTATGACATCACAAAAGCCTCTGACCCTGGGTCAAAGGCTTTTGTGACATCATGCCGGCGACCAACAGAGAGAGGACGCTGGAAGCGGGACTGCCATCGCTGGAGGAGCTAAGGGCCGATGTAGGTGAGTATGTGTGGAACCGGTGGAGGACTTGAGGCCGATGTAGGTGAGTATGTGCTCTCCACACCCACCCTGCTTGCTCGGCCGGTATCCAAGCTTAGGCGAGCCCCCGGCTTGGCTTGGGCCTAGAGGCCCTGCCGAGCAGGGGACTCGCCTGAGCATGGAGGCCGGTCGAGTTGCATGCTCGGGCCTCCTCCAGGCTCAGGCGAGTCCCCGAGCAGCCTGCGACAGCCACCGCTGGAGCTCCGGGCCAATGTAGGAGGATGTTGCCTACACATACTCACCTACATCGGCCCTTAGCTCCTCCAGCGATGGCAGTCCCACTTCCAGTGTCTCTCTCCGTTGGTCGCCGGTATGACGTCACGAAAGCCTTTGACCCCGGGTCAAAGGCTTTCGTGACGTCATACCGGCAACCAACGGAGAGAGGACACTGGAAGCGGGACTGCCATCGCTGGAGGGCCGATGTAGGTGAGTATGTGCTCTCCACACCCACCCTGCTTGCTCGGCCGGTATCCAAGCTTAGGCGAGCCCCCGGCTTGGCCTGGGCCTAGTGCACCAGCCAAGCCGGGGACTCACCTAAGCATGGAGGCCGGCTGAATTGCCTGCTCGGGCGTCCTCCAGGCTCAGGCGAGTCCACGGCTCGGCTGGGCCTCTAGGCCCGAGCCAAGCCGGGGGCTCGCCTAAGCTTGGATGCCGGCCGAGCTACTTGCTTGGCCGGCCTCCAGGCTAAGGCAAGCCCCCGGCTTGGCCTGGGCCTAGAGGCCGAGCCGGGGGCTCACCTGAGCATGGAGGACGGCCGAGTTGCCTGCTCGGGCGTCCTCCAGGCTCAGGCGAGTCCACGGCTCGGCTGGGCCTCTAGGCCCCAGCCAAGCCGGGGGCTCGCCCAAGCTTGGATGCCGGCCGAGCTACTTGCTTGGCCGGCATCCAGGCTAAGGCGAGCCCCCGGCTTGGCCTGGGCCTAGAGGCCCAGCCGAGCCGGGGACTCACCTAAGCATGGAGGCCGGCCGAATTGCCTGCTCAGGCGTCCTTCAGGCTCAGACGAGTCCCCGGCTCGGCTGGGCCTCTAGGCCCGAGACAAGCCGGGGGCTCGCCTGAGCCTGGATGCCGGCCATACACACACACACACACTGTAACAACCATATATGTGTATGTGTGTGTATATATATCCACATGGGGTTACAGTGTGTGTGTGTATATATATATATATATAACGGACTGCGCATGCGTGCAGCCCACAGGGTGCTGTGGCGGTTGGGTGCGCGCGCGCCACCCGCCGCAGCACGCCCAAAGCGTCCTACGGAGGTTTGCTGTGCGCGCATCCAACCTCCCGTGGACGCTTTGGGCATGCTGCGGCAGGTGGCGCGCGCGCACACCGGCTGCGCGCGCATCCAACCGCAACAGCCTGTTAGGGAGGTTGCCACGCGCCTCCCGCCGCAGGACCACCAATGTTGGAAAGGCGCAAAAACAGCCCAGAGCCCAACACCGAGCCCAGCACCAAGCCCAGAGCCCAGCTGTCACGGATCCCTCTGACTACCAAAATAGTGGTCCCTTTACGTAGACCGCTCTCTACCCTTCCGATCCTTGGATGGTCGGCAAAACTAGATAGATAATTAACCAGACAATAGATGAACAAGGGGTAACACCAGACAGAAGTACAGAATAGAGTATTGTCACGAATCCCTCTGACTACCAAGATAGTGGTCCCTTTACGTAGATCGTTCTCTACCCTTCCGATCCTTGAATGGTCGGCAAAACTAGATAGATAATTAACCAGGCAATAGATAATCAAGGGGAAACACCAGACAGAGGTACAGACTAGAGTATATGTTCTCCCTAGGACCTTAGTTATAACAGAGGTAATCTGATGTGTGCTTAGGGTGCCACATAGACTGACCTCGATACCAACGTTAAGGGCAGAACCAAGAGAAGAGTAAATGCCAATACCAGGGGTTATACACAGGGAGGTTCGTTCGCCAAAGCCAGGAGTCATACACAGAATGGTTCGTTTGCCAATGCCAGGGGTCATACACAGATATTTAGCCAAAAAACACAAGAGCTCTGCGGGAAGTGAATACCACGTCAGGGCACCGGCGAACTAGTGAAGCCGGGTTTTAAACCCGGCGGGTCCGCGTCATAACGCCAGGCCCCGCCCCCCGGCGTCCCACGTGAGCGCACCCGGTGGCGTTATCATTCGGCGCCTGGCCAGCGAGCAGCGAGGAATCTGCTGCCAGGCGCCCCAGCACAGGACCATGCGTGACAGAACCCCCCCTCCACGGGCGGCCACTGGACGACCCCCAGGAGCACGGGGGTGCGCCAAATAGAAGGCCTTCACCAGCCGAGGGGCATGGACTTCTGCAGCCGGAATCCAAGAACGATCCTCTGGACCGTAACCCACCCAATCGACCAAGTACTGTAAGGACCCCCTAGACATCCTGGCACCCAGAATGGCTTCAACCTCGAACTCCTCCTCGCCCTCCACAGAAACAGGAGGCGGGGGAGCATGGACCTTGGTGTACCGGTTACATAACAACGGCTTCAAAAGGCTTACGTGGAACACATTGTGTATCCTAATATGGGGGGGTAATGCCAAAGCATAGGAGACAGGGTTGAGTCGCCGCAGAATCTTATAGGCCCCGATATATCTAGGTGCCAACTTCATGGAAGGCACTAAGAGCTTGATATTCCGTGAAGAAAGCCAAACCCTATCCCCAACTTGATACACGGGTGCCTGCCTCCTGTGTCTGTCGGCCTTGGTTTTCTGGGTGGCACTACTCTCCTCCAGTGCCCGTTTCACTCTCCCCCAAGTCTCTTTCAATGATGCCAGTTGCTCATCCAAAGCAGGAATCGTGGTATCAGGAAACGTAGCGGGGAGCACGGGAGGATCAAAACCATAAACAGTGAAGAAAGGAAAATGTCCTGTGGATTCACTCACTGCACTGTAGACATGTGCACAGCACAAAATTTCGTTTTGAACTAATGGATTAGTCCTAAAATGCAATTTATTTAGTTGCTAAAGAAATTCGTTTTCAGTTCTTTAGTATGAAAACTAATTTCGTTCATCCGAAAACCAGTGGATACAATTACTATTGTAGTGGCTCCTCAGAGGGCTGAGATCGCTGCTTGTTACAGTATCTCTCACTCTCAGCACAATGTGGGCCATATTACATAGCTGGTACTCACTTAACCAGAGCTGTTGTAAACTTCCCAGAGCCATTATAGCCTATGGAGGTTTTCAGTTTACAACAGCTCTGGTTAAGTTAGCACCAACATTGTAATACTGCCCCGTGTCAGGCAAAGCTGTTACAGTAACTGACTGCTGCTCATCACAGCGCTCAGAGTTTCTGTAAAACTAGTAAATAATATTTTTATATATAAGAGGTTAGAACAATATTATTTCCTTGTTTTACTGAAACTCTGAGCGCTGTTACAGTCAGTTACTGTAACAGCTGAGCCTGATACATTGTACTGAGTGATAATGTAACAAGCAGCCGATCTCAGCGCTCACAGCCACTGGATTTAAAGGGCTAAAAAAATAGACTCTTCTCTGTATAATGTTTAGAACATCCTCCTGCATTAATTAATACCCCTCTCTGTATAGAACATCCTACTGCATTGGCATGTGGAGGGTGCAGAACTTCGAATGTTGCGATGTTGCGCTCTTCATTGCTGGTCTCCTTCACTCATCAACGTAATATCACAAAAAGGACTGAAACTAAAATGTAGTGCATTATATTTTAGTTTCTTTCGTTTTTTGTACTGAGCAGTTTCGTTTCTCTTGAGTCATACGAAAACTAAATTATCCCAAAATTCGGACTAAATCGTTTTAGTACTAAAACGAATGCACATGTCTACTGCACTGTTCAAAGCATACTCTGCCCATGGTAACAGGTCAGACCAGTTATTCTGTTGTTCTGATATAAAGCACCTCAGATATTTCTCTATATTTTGGTTGGCTCGTTCTGCTGCTCCGTTGGTCTGGGGGTGATAGGCCGAAGAGAAGGATAGGTCTATCCCCACGTTCTTACAAAACCCTCTCCAGAATCTGGAGATGAATTGGGTCCCCCTATCAGAGACAATCTCCAGAGGAACACCGTGTATGCGGACCACGTTGGAAATGAATATGGGCACCAGTTCGGCTGCCGAAGGTAGTTAACGAAGAGGAACATAGTGACCCATCTTGGAGAATCGATCTATGACCGTAAGTATCACTGTATTCCCTCTTGACTCAGGTAAATCTACTATAAAATCCATGGCTACATGTGACCATGGTCGTTCGGGGATTGGCAAAGGCTGGAGTAACCCAATGGGTGCTGTTTTGGGACTTTTCTGCCTTGTGCACACCTCGCACACAGCTATGTAATCTTTAACATCTCGGCGCAACGTGGGCCACCAGAGGAGTTTACTGATACTAGACACTGTCTTGGTGATACCCATATGCCCAGAAGTTTTATTGTCATGATAGATGTTAAGTACTTCCTCTCTTTCGTTCTCAGGTACAAAGAGTTTCGCGGGAGGTTTTCCCCCAGGAGCTGCACCCTGGACAGTCTCTAACCTTTTCACTAGAGGAGACGAGACACTAATCGTGGTAGAGGCTATAATCCTTTCCTGGGGTACAATGGGATGCTGATCTTGGATATTGTGTTCATAAGATTCATACTGTCTCGATAATGCGTCTGCTTTAATGTTTCTGGATCCAGGTCTATAGGTAAGCACGAAATTAAAGCTTGAAAGAAACAATGACCACCTCGCTTGTCTGGTATTTAAACGTTTAGCATCTCCAATGTACGTGAGATTCTTATGATCGGTTATGATAACGATGGGGTCCCTAGACCCTCCAATAAGTATCTCCATTCTGCCAAGGCTGAGATGACTGCTAACAACTCTGTTTCCAATGTCATAGTTCTTCTCTGCCGGGGACAATTTCCGAGAATAGAAGCCGCATGGATGCAAGGGTTTGTCGGGTGCCTCCCTTTGGGACAAGACTGCGCCAAGACCTAGTTCGGAGGCGTCAACTTCTACTTGGAAAGGCAGAGCCGGATCTGGATGTCGGAGAACAGGGGCAGTAGTGAATGCTTGTTTAAGTGCCTCAAAAGCTTGAGTGGCTTGAGGCGTCCATTTCTGATTTCCCCCTTTCTTTGTCATAGCCGTGAGGGGAGCTACCAAGGCCGAAAAGTCTTTAATGAATCTTCGATAGTAGTTCGTAAACCCCAGAAACCTCTGGATGGCTTTAAGCCTTGGGGTAGAGGCCAGTCAAGAATTGCTGAGAGTTTTTTAGGATCCATTTGAAAACCCTCAGGGGTTATTATATAACCAAGGAATTGCACAGTCACTATGTCGAATAGACATTTTTCTAGTTTACAATACAATCCAGCCTTCAATAGTTTTTTCAATACTTGTTTCACGTGGGCATGATGAGTGTCCACATCAGGAGAGTATATCAGGATGTCATCCAGATATACTATGACGAATTCTTGCAGGAAATCCCTTAGGGTGTCGTTTATAAGGTCCTGAAAAACGGCTGGCGCATTACATAAACCAAAGGGCATCACCAGGTATTCATAATGCCCGCTACGTGTATTAAAAGCCGTTTTCCATTCATGCCCCTTTTTAACCCTAACCAGGTTGTACGCTCCGCGTAAATCAAGCTTTGTATATATACGGGCCCCTTTTAATCGGTCGAACAATTCTGTTATGAGAGGTATGGGATATGCATTTCTTATAGTTATCCTATTCAAACCTCTATAATCGATGCAAGGTCGCAGATCTCCCTCTTTCTTGGAGACAAAAAAGAAACCTGCTCCTGCTGGAGAGGAGGACCGTCTAATGAATCCTCGCTCCAGATTCTCCCTTATGTATTCCTCCATAATGTCGTTCTCTCTTTGTGATAAAGGGTATACGTGTCCCCTAGGAGGCATCGTACCGGGGAGTAAATCAATAGCACAGTCATATGGACGATGTGGTGGTAGGACCTCAGTCCTGGCTTTAGAGAACACCTCCTTTAATGCCAGGTAACATTCAGGGACCTCTGTGGACAAAGGAGGGGCTGTGGCAATATTGAGACTACCAATCACATTGACTCTGCCTAGGCAATTAGACTGACAACTATGACCCCAACATTTTATGTCTCTCTGGACCCAATCGATAACCGGTTGTGCTCTGTTAACCATGGAAACCCAAGAACGACAGGACATGAGGGAGATTCAATAATTTGAAATCTTATTGTTTCATGGTGCAAAATTCCTGTTTTCATACATACATCGACAGTGTCGTGAGTGATATGTGGGCATGACAGGGGTTTACCATCTATGGCTTCCACCATTAGAGGCTTCTCCTTAAGAACCAGAGGTAAGAGGTTTTTGGCAGCAAAATTCTTATCCATGAAATTACCTGAGGCCCCAGAGTCTAAGAACGCCTCAGTCTTGAGGTGAACCCCCTCCCAGGTTAGGGAGATTGGTAACAGAATCCTGGATTTTTTTTTTTCATTATCCACAAAGGAGGCATACAGAGAACCGATAACCTGGGTATTGGCTGTTCTTTGACCCAATTTACCACATTCACCCCTGCTAACCCTGGGTCTCTGAGGACATTGAAGGCGGAAGTGATCTGCCCCTGCACAATAGAAGCAGAGCCCCTTTTCTCTTCTGTGCGCTCTTTCTGCTTCTGAAATACCCGTTTTTCCTATTTGCATGGGTTCAACGACTGGCATATCTGTTTTAGCATTCTCCGGTGTTATGATCTGGGTTACCTGACGTACTGGTGTGTATGGGTAATGAGGGTAAAGGAGGTAAGACCCTTCTGGGTCTGTCTCTGGGGTGTCTCCTTTCCCTAATTTGATCGTCCATGGCTATACAAAAATCTATCAGGTGGTCCAGATTTCTGGTAATTTTAAGGGAGCCAGCTCAAACATAAAAGCCTCGTTCAAACCTTCGGTAAAGGCTAAGGTTAAAACGTCGTTCGGCCAAAGCACCTCTGAAGTCAAAGTCTTAAACTCTATGGCATAGTCGGCGACCCTCTTATTACCTTGTTTAATGTGAAACAAGGACCTACCCGCATTGGTAGCCCTTCTAGAGGGATCAAAAGTACGTTTTAACTCAGAGGTAAAACCCTCATAGTCATAGATGATGGTTTCTTATTTTCCCACAACGGCGTAGCCCACAATAAAGCTTTTTCTGTTAAATGATTAATCAGATATCCTACTTTGGCTTTATCAGACATACAAGACCCTGGTTGTTCTCAAACAAGATCTCGAGTTGAGTCAGAAAAACCCCGGCATAGGCTTGGTGTACCATCATAGCGTAGGGGTGCCTTCATACTAAGCCTATGTCCTTCAGGGGAGACCGAACTGACCCTAGGTAATACTGGATCTGGAGGGTTTGTGGTACCTGTATTGGAACGATTTAACAGGGTTTGCAGAGCGAGAGAAATCTGGTCCATCCTATGGTCCTGTTCCTCTTGTCTGGCTGCGATACGTGCCAACTGGTTAGAGAGGTCTGCGGGATCCATTGGCCCTGACGTAATGTCACGGATCCCTCTGACTACCAAAATAGTGGTCCCTTTACGTAGACCGCTCTCTACCCTTCCGATCCTTGGATGGTCGGCAAAACTAGATAGATAATTAACCAGACAATAGATGAACAAGGGGTAACACCAGACAGAGGTACAGAATAGAGTATTGTCACGAATCCCTCTGACTACCAAGATAGTGGTCCCTTTACGTAGATCGTTCTCTACCCTTCCGATCCTTGAATGGTCGGCAAAACTAGATAGATAATTAACCAGGCAATAGATAATCAAGGGGAAACACCAGACAGAGGTACAGACTAGAGTATATGTTCTCCCTAGGACCTTAGTTATAACAGAGGTAATCTGATGTGTGCTTAGGGTGCCACATAGACTGACCTCGATACCAACGTTAAGGGCAGAACCAAGAGAAGAGTAAATGCCAATACCAGGGGTTATACACAGGGAGGTTCGTTCGCCAAAGCCAGGAGTCATACACAGAATGGTTCGTTTGCCAATGCCAGGAGTCATACACAGAATGGTTCGTTTGCCAATGCCAGGGGTCATACACAGAATGATTCGTTTGCCAATGCCAGGAGTCATACACAGAATGGTTCATTTGCCAATGCCAGGAGTCATACACAGAATGGTTCGTTTGCCAATGCCAGGAGTCATACACAGATATTTAGCCAAAAAACACAAGAGCTCTGCGGGAAGTGAATACCACGTCAGGGCACCGGCGAACTAGTGAAGCCGGGTTTTAAACCCGGCGGGTCCGCGTCATAACGCCAGGCCCTGCCCCCCGGCGTCCCAAGTGAGCGCACCCGGTGGCGTTATCATTCGGCGCCTGGCCAGCGAGCAGCGAGGAATCTGCTGCCAGGCGCCCCAGCACAGGACCATGCGTAACACCAGCCCCGAGCCCAGAGCCCAGCACCGAGCCCCGAGCCCAGCACCGAGCCCAGCACCGAGCCCAGAGCCCAGCACCGTGCCAGAGCCCAGCACCGAGCCCAGCACCGAGCCCAGAGCCCAGCACCGAGCCCAGAGCCCAGCACCGAGTCCATCACCAAGCCCAGCGCCTGAGCCCAGCACCGAGCCCAGCACCGAGCCCAGAGCCCAGCACCGAGCCCAGAGCCCAGCACCGAGCCCAGAGCCCAGCACCGAGCCCAGCATCGAGCCCAGAGCTCAGCACCGAGCCCAGAGCCCAGCACCGAGCCCAGCACCAAGCCCAGAGCCCAGCATCGAGCCCAGCATCGAGCCCAGCACCGAGCCCAGAGCCGAGCCCAGCGCCTGAGCGCAGAGCCCAGTGCCTGAGCGCAGAGCCCAGCGCCTGAGCCCTGAGCGCAGAGCCCAGCACCGAGCCCAGCGCCTTAGCGCCTGAGCCCAGCGCCTGAGCGCAGAGCCCAGTGCCTTAGCGCCTGAGCCCAGCACCTGAGCCCAGCGCCTGAGCGCAGAGCCCAGCGCCTGAGCACAGAGCCCAGCGCAGAGCCCAGCGCCTGAGTCCAGTACCTGAACACAGCCCAGCGCTGAGCCCAGCGCAGAGCACAGAGCAGAGCGCCAAGCAGAGCACAATAGATGGCACAGAGCAGAGCACAACCCATTAAAGGCACAGAGCAGAGCACAATAAACGGCACAGAGCCAAGCACAACAGAATAAACGGCACAGAGCCGAGCACAATAAACGCTACAGAGCCGAGCACAGCACAATAGACTGCACAGAGCCGAGCACAATAAACGCCACAGAGCCAAGCACAATAAACGCCACAGAGCCGAGCACAATAAACGCCACAGAGCCGAGCACAATAAACGCCACAGAGCCGAGCACAATAAACACCACAGAGCCAAGCACAATAAACGCCACAGAGCCAAGCACAATAAACGCCACAGAGCCGAGCACAATAAATGCCACAGAGCCGAGCACAATAAACGCCACAGAGCCGAGCACAATAAACGCCACAGAGCCGAGCGCAATAAACGCCACAGAGCCGAGCGCAATAAACGCCACAGAGCCGAGCACAATAAACGCCACAGAGCCGAGCACAATAAACGCCACAGAGCCGAGCACAGCACAATAGACGGCACAGAGCCGAGCACAATAAACGGCACAGCGCCGAGCACAGCACAATATACGGCACAGAGCACAGCACAATAAACGGCACAGCCAATCACAGCACAATAAATGGCGCCGAGCACAGAACCAAGCACAACACAATAAACTGCGCAGAGCACAATAAAAGCAGAGCACAATATACGGCACGGAGCACAGAGCACGATGTGCAGAGCCCAGCACAGAGCCAAGCAAAACAGAATAAATGCCACAGAGCCGAGCACAATAAAAACGCCACAGAGCCGAGCACAGTACAATTGACGGCACAGAGCCGAGCACAACAGAATAAACGGCACAGAGCCAAACACAGCACAATAAACGGCACCGAGCACAGAACCAAGCGCCATGCACCACACTTATCAATAGACTGCCCTCTGGGCAGGCTTTACACCTAGTTGCCAATAAAACCAATGTTGCTACCATGTCCCCAATGGTGTCAATTGCAGATTTATTAACCCCTTAGTGACCGGGTGGTTTTACACAAATCCGTCCTTTAGTGACCGCTGCTGTTTTTACGTTTCTGTGCTGTTTGTATTTATGTCAAATTTTCCTCTTACTCGTTTATGTAACCCACACATATTTTACACTGTTTTTCTCGTCATTAAATGGACTTTATAAAGATACCATTTTTTTCATCATTTCATATAATTTACTATAAAAAACATTGGGAAATATGACAAAAAAATTGAAAAAACACCACTTTTTCGAACTTTGACCCCCAAAATTTCTTATGTATCAACAACCATCAAAAAAAATTAATTCCTTAGTAGTTTCTAAATTTAGTTCTGAGCTTAGCAATACCCAATGTTTACATATTCCTCGCTTTTTTCCTTATTTTATACAACAATAAGTGATAGTAGCACTTTGCCATTTACAAAGGATTTACTTTTAAAAGTAGTCATAGTGACATTGTAACACTGATATCTGTCACTAATTCCTGAATAACCCTCCACATATACATATTTTTTTAAAGTACACAAACCAAGGTATTAAACTTGGGGTATTTTGACTCTTTCCATGCAAACCATTTTACCACAAATCTATGCCAAAGTTTGAGAAAAAAAAAGTTTTGGTGATTTTTTTTTAATGCAATTTAAGAATACATGTACTGTGAACTTTAAGGTTTACTGCCAAAAAGCACCCCAAAATATGTTCAGCAACATCTTCTGAGTAAATCGATACCACCCATGTATAGGTATGTCGGGTCATTTGGGGGCAAATAGGCCTTATTTGGGGGGTGCACATTTCAGTTTTCCAACTTGGAATTTTCACATTTCGTCATCATGCACCCATGTCCTATTTGGGACATTTTTGAAGCCGGCCAAAGTAATTTACCCCCATCAAACCACATATTTTTAGAAAGGGCACACCCTGGGGTACTTCAAAGAGTTGTATTTTAACACTTTCCATGCACTAGCTCTTTGTCAAACTTTCAGGTAGTCACTTTTTGTGTTATTTTTTCACACACATTATACGTTAGGCATGAATTGTCAAATCCAGTTATGGGTTACTGGCAAAAAACACCCCAAAATATGTTCAGCAACATCTTCTGAGTAAATTGATACCACCCATATATAGATTTGTTCTGTTGTTTTTGGGGTGCTACGCCAATCTTTTGACATGTGCTTGTAAATTTTCTAATTTGACATACAGTATCTTCTTTGCTTATCTTCTTTTTAGGGGCCTTTTTACATACCCCAGTTTTATGAACGTGCATATATTTGGTAAGCTAACACCCCAAAGTATTGTAAATGGAGTGTTTTTATGCCATGGATGCAACCGTTTGCTCCAAACAAATTGGATACTGTTTGGTGGTCATTTTTCATTTTCACACCCACATTATTTTTGGACTGTGATTTAGGAGACACTGTTGTTTGTTACTGCATGAAAACTCTCCAGGTTGTTTTCTGCAAGGTCTCCTGAGTACACCCATGCCCCCCATGCATAGGTTTACCAGGATTTTGGGAAGGGTCAAATACAATTTTTATGACTTTGTCATTGGAGTTGAAATTGAGATTGTTTCTTCAGCTAGGCCTATATTTGGTTTTGGGTCTACCGCATACCCCAGTTTGAATTATTGCCAGAAAATTGTTTATATTTGTTATGTTGACACCCCAAGGTATTGCATATGGAGTGCTTTGATGCCATGGATGCAACGGTTTTAGCCCAAAACATTTGAGAAGGTGTGTGGCGGTAATTTTTCAATTTTTTATTTTTACGCCCACATTAGATTTGGACTGTGATTTAGCAGACACTGTTGTCGGTTACTACATGAAAACTCTCCAGGGTGTTTTCTGCAAGGTCTCCTGAGTACACCCATGCCCCCCATGCATAGGTGTGCCAAAATTTTGGCAAAATACAGCACCAATTGTAGAACATAAAAATGTAGGAATAAAATGTAAAAGTCTGTTGCAGTAAAAGAAAAAAAAAACTAAACTGAACTAACTAACTAGACTGTAAGAAAAAAAAATCACAGATCACGCACAGTGTGATATATCTTGAAACAGTCCCCAAGACACAGACCTGGTTGTCCAGGGCATTCTGGGCAGTAAAAGATTGTGTCTCTCCTCTGCCCCCTCTTGAAACACACCCTGCATCTTTTTTGGGGTTTCTGTTTGCCCTCAGTAGGGGGGATTTTAAAAATAAAATGTGTAGCCCAAACTCTGTCCCCCATAACCGCCCGGGGAGCAGGTGCATCCTGGTACAAAAACCCCGAAATGACCTGGAGCTGAAACTGTAAAAAGGACAGCGTCACTCCGGGGTTTGCCTTTTTGCAGAGCAAAAAGGCATTGTGGGTTTAATCTTCCTGATGTGAACTGGAAAACCAAAACAGCTGGGTGCACCAGGAGTACAAATATTCTAAAGTCCTTACTGGGATTATCTCTAACACAAGTAGTTGAGGAGCCGACCCGTAAAGAGGCCATATTGGATTTAATACTCACAAATGGAGGTTTGGTATCGGACGTTGTTGTAGGTGAAAATTTGGGATCTAGTGATCACCAGTCAGTATGGTTTAATATAAGAACAGGGATGGAGCCGCACCACACAAAAACAAAAGTTTTAGACTTTAAAAAAACAGATTTTTCTAAAATGAGATTTTGTGTGAAGGAGTCATTATCAGACTGGAGGAATTTAAAGGGAGTCCAAGAGAAATGGGATTATTTAAAGGAAGCATTATTGAAGGCCACAGGAAATTGCATTCGGCTTGTTAGCAAAAACAAAAAAGGGAAGAAACAACTGTGGTACTCTGCAGAAGTGGCCAAAATAGTGAAGAACAAGAAGATAGCATTCAATAATTATAAAAAAACTCAGCGTGAAGAAGATAGGCAAACCTATAAGATTAGGCAGAAAGAGGCAAAGCAATTTATAAGAGCTTCCAAAGCACACGCAGAAGAGAAAATAGCTCAGTCAGTAAAAAAGGGGGACAAAACATTTTTTAGATACATAAACGAGAAAAGAAAAGTAAAACAAGGATTAGTTAGATTAAAAACAAAGGAAGGAAGGTATGTAGAAGAGGATAAAAGTCTCGCTGACTGCCTAAATAAATATTTTTGTTCAGTCTTTGCAGAAGAAAAGGAAGGAAAGGGACCTCAGTTAGGAGAGAACACTAAAGAGACATTTACATATGAGTTTACAGAGGAGGAGGTTCTAAAGCAGCTGTCTAAAGTAAAGACAAATAAGTCAATGGGGCCTGATGGGATCCACCCTAAATTGTTAAAAGAGCTCAGTGATGTAATAGCAAAACTGTTAACAGATTTACTTAACCAATCCTTGTTAACAGGAGTCGTCCCAGAAGACTGGAAATTAGCAAATGTTGTGCCTATTTACAAGAAGGGTAGTAGGGAGGAATCGGGGAACTATAGGCCAGTTAGTCTTACGTCAGTAGTAGGGAAATTAATGGAAACCATGTTAAAGGAAAGGATTGTTGAACATCTAAAAACACATAGATTACAGGATCAGAAACAACATGGGTTTACCTCAGGGAGATCATGCCAAACTAATCTTATTGATTTTTTTGATTGGGTAACAGAAATAATAGACACAGGTGGTGCAGTAGACATTGCTTATTTAGATTTCAGTAAGGCTTTTGATACTGTTCCGCATAGAAGGCTTATCAATAAATTGCAATCTTTGAGCTTGGATTCCAATATTGTTGAATGGATTAGGCAGTGGCTGAGTGACAGACAACAGAGGGTTGTGGTAAATGGAGTTTATTCGGCGCAAGGTCTTGTTACCAGTGGGGTACCTCAGGGGTCAGTACTTGGACCCATTCTCTTTAATATTTTTATTAGTGATATTGCAGAAGGTATTAATGGAAAAGTATGTCTTTTTGCTGATGACACAAAGATTTGCAACAGGGTTGACGTTCCTGGAGGGATCAGCCAAATGACAAATGATTTAGGTAAGCTAAAAAAATGGTCGGAGTTGTGGCAATTGAGTTTTAATGTGGATAAGTGCAAGATAATGCACCTGGGACGTAAAAACCCAAGGGCTGAATATAGAATATTTGATACAGTCCTAACCTCAACATCTGAGGAAAGGGATTTAGGGGTTATTATTTCAGAGGATCTAAGGGTAAGTAGTCAATGTAATAGAGCAGCAGGAAATGTTAGCAGAATGCTTGGTTGTGTAGGGAGAGGTATTAGCAGTAGGAAAAGGGAAGTGCTCATGCCACTGTACAGAGCACTGGTGAGACCTCACTTGGAGTACTGTGTGCAGTACTGGAGACCGTATCTCCAGAAGGATATAGACATCTTGGAGAGAGTTCAGAGAAGGGCTACTAAAATGGTGTACGGCTTGAAGGAGAAAAGTTACCAAGAAAGGCTTAATGATCTTAACATGTACAGCTTGGAAAAAAGACGAGACAGAGGAGATATGATAGAAACATTTAAATACGTAAAGGGAATCCACAAGGTAGAGGAAGGGAGTATATTTAAAAGGAAACAAAATAGCAAAACAAGAGGACATAGTCTTAGATTAGAGGGGCAAAGGTTTAAAAGTAACATCAGGAAGCATTATTTTACTGAGAGGGTGGTGGATACATGGAACAGTCTTCCAGTAGAAGTGGTAGAGGCCAAAACAGTAATTGAATTTAAGCAAGCATGGGATAGGCATAAGGCTATCCTAAACAAAAGATAAATCCAGGTAAAGTATCCATGTAATTGGGCAGACTAGATGGGCCGAAAGGTTCTTATCTGCCGACATTTTTCTATGTTTCTATGTTTCTATGTTGCTGCTAACAATCTAAAAGACTCAACATGGCTTACAGGTCCTGCGTTCTTACATAATTCTCAGAATATCACTTCTGACTGTCACACATTTCAACTGGTAAATATAGATACGGATGAAGAAGTCCGCCCTCAGGTGTCTACACTACACACAGTGACTTCAAGCAACCCGCTCGGATCTCTCAGATTCAACAAGTTCTCTACCTGGAGGTCACTTGTTAGAGGCATCGCTTGCTTAGTTCACGTAGTTAGTTCTTCCAGGAATACTACGCCCGCAGAATTAAAGGACTGTAAAGGTTGGCACCGCTGTAACAGTGCCTACAAAGCAACTGAATTGGAACAGGCAAGAAATATAATTATCCGTACAGTGCAACAAGAAATCTACACTAACGAAATTGACTGTATCACTAATCAGAGATCTCTTCCTAAAGACAGTGGTTTCAAGAAACTCGATCCATTCATCGATGAAGACGGCTTGCTAAGAGTAGAAGGTCGTCTTAAAGAAGCTAGCATAGACTTTTCAGAGAAGCATCCTGTATTGATCCCTGGTTGTCATCACATCTCTTCTTTGCTCGTACAACACTATCACGATCAGAAGACTCCGATGGTGGTGTCTACCGACACCAAGCGGGGAGTGTGCTGCCTTCAGAGCAGAAATGTAATGTGTTTAGAGACGCCATCTAGTGGCTGTTTATTTTTACAGCACCCTGGTATTCAGCCTTCCCAGAATTCCTATAGGCTAAGTCATGTGCTTCCCTCACTATTACAGGGGATTGTGGGAGAGAGGCCACCATTTCCTTCACCACAGGAGCTGGAAGGAACACCTCATTACAATCTCTCCCCCTATTGAAAGCATCGTCGGTAAGGTTATGGTCTAAATTCCTCCCAGTCACCTTACAGTTTCCCTCAGCTTTAGAAGCACCTTATGTGCTGTAAATTTGTAAACCCTTACATTGCAGCCAGCTGCTTTTCATGTAATTTTTAGTCCAGCCTAGTTATAAAACCCCCACGTTTTATATTATTATCTATGTAAAACACGTATATATTCTGTATCTTTATATCGTATATTTCTGTTTTGCTATAGTTTTACCACATTCCTACAACGGGTTAATAAAACCTCCAGACTGCAAACCGGTCCCGTTCATTTACTCGTAGGAGAGGTTTACCTGCCTGTTAAGCTGCACATAGACCCCGGGGGTACGTGGAGTGGGGACAGGACAGACAGGCTGAGAACTGGATTTGCCTCCCTGTCTCAGCCAATGAAGTATGAATTTTATTGTGTATTTGGATTGTATAAAAAGTCCAGGGATGTTTAGTGAAGAAGCAGGAAAAGGGGACAGAAGGAAGCTTCAGAGCTTGCCCGAGCTCTCTTGGAAGATGGGACGACTCCAAACCAGCCCTGTATATAGCACGATAAAGCTTTTCTTGGTAATGTATCAATTTGTATGTTGAATTAATCTCTCTAACCATCTAGTTTTTCTATATTATCCAGTACTAATAATTTACCACTTGGCTGCTATGGACGCACTCAGCGCATCCAGCCAAGTGGTTCTCCAGTGCTATGGACGCGCTGAGTGCGTCCATGAACAGGAGGCAGCAATCCGCCGGATTCCGGCAGATTGCTGCACCCCCCGGTACGGGCTGACATCTTGGAAGTCAGCCCAGCACTCCGGGACCCTGGCGTAGCAATTAGATGTCATTGCGGCGGCGCGATGACATCTAATTCAGGCACCCCCCGCATGTGCGGAGGAGTCGCCTGAAAGGGAGGGGGGACGTCCTTCGGACCTCTCTCCCTCCCGATCGCCGGGGGGCAGAGGGTTAATTCAGGCACCGTTTGGAAGGGCACAGCCTGCCCTTCCAAACGGTGGCTGTGATTAACCCCTGGGGAGCCGGATCACGAATCAGCGCTGAAAAGCGCCGGATCGTGATCCTCTCCTGGAGCTGGCCGACATTTTGGATGTCTGCAAAGCCTCCAGGAACTCCCCCTGAGGACTGGCGTCATCGTGCATAGCACGATGACGCCAGTCCTGGAGTTAACCCCTAGCTGCCACCAATGGTGGAGATAGGGGGTTCCAATGAACCCCCTATCTCCCGATCCATGGCAGCTAGGGGTTAATGTTTGATATCGTTGGATCGGCCAGAGCATGGCCTTTCCAACGATACCAAACATGAGCAAGAAAAATGTTTTTTAAAAGAAATAAAAAATAAAAATATTTTAAAAAAATTCTAAAAAAAAATAAACAATTTTTTTTTGTTTTTGTTTTGTTAACGCAGCAATATTGTTCCCATTTCAATTATAATGTGAACAATAATGCTGCACTAACGATTTTTGTATGCAGTGCGTTTGTTAAAAAAAGCAAAATTTTCCCCAAAAAAAAATGTAACGAGACCCCATTTCTAATTTTTTTAACAAGCGCACCCCATACAAAATATAACCGCAAACGATCTCATGTTAAAATGTGAAAAAAAACACTTTACACATAATAAATTATTGAAAATTCAAATTTTATTGCATTTTTTGTTATAATATACAGACATGACATAACGTATACATATAATAATTAGGGATGAGTCGAACACTCCCCGAGTTCGGATCGAGCCCAAACCCGAACATCCCATTTGTTCGGGACCGAACCCGAACCCGAACACCCATGCAAGTCAATGGGGCTGAAAATTCGGTATTTTAGACTGCCCTCCAAGAGGGCATACAGTTGTGTTCAAAATTATTCAACCCCCAATGCTGTAAAGGGTTTTAGGGAATTTAGTGTACATTTGTAATTGTATTCAGAATGAAATCCTACAAGGACTTTTTAAAGAACCATATGCAACTAAAATGACATCAATTGGTTTTGTAATACAGTAGTAAATGTTTCTTTTGTGAATTCTTCATTGACACAATTATTCAACCCCTTAAAGACTACCACTCTGAAGAACAGAGGTTCATTCAAGTGTTTTCAATCAGGTATTGAAAACACCTGTGGATGTCACGGAGCAGCAATAAAGCATAATAAGCACCAATTAGGAAGATTTAAAATGACTGTGATACTCAGCTCCTTCTAGACATTTACTGGTGTGGTTACAAACATGGTGAAGTCAAGAGAATGGTCCAGGAAGACAAGAGAAGAGGTGATTACTCTTCACAGGAAGGGCAATGGCTATAAGAAGATTGCAAAGATGTTAAACATACCAAGAGAGACCATAGGAAGCATCATTCGCAAATTCAAGGCAAAGGGCACTGTTGAAACGTTACCTGGTCGTGGCAGAAAGAAGTTGCTGACTTCGACTGCTGTGCGCTACCTGAAGCGTAGAGTGGAGCAAAGTCCCCGTATGACTGCTGAGGAACTGAGAAAAGATTTGTCAGATGTGGGTACTGAAGTTTCAGCTCGGACAATACAGCGCACGCTGCGTAATGAAGGCCTCCATGCCAGAACTTCCAGGCACACCCCCTTGCTGTCTCCAAAGAATAAGAAGAGTCGACTGCAGTATGCCAAAAGTCATGTGGACAAACCACAGAAGTTTTGGGATAGTGTTCTGTGGACTGATGAAACAAAATTAGAACTGTTTGGGCCCATGGATCAACGCTTTGTTTGGAGGAGGAAGAACAAGGCCTATGAAGAAAAGAACACCTTGCCTACTGTGAAGCATGGCGGGGGGTCAATCATGCTTTGGGGCTGTTTTGCTTCTGCAGGTATAGGGAAGCTTCAGCGTGTGCAAGGTACCATGAATTCTCTTCAGTACCAGGAGATATTGGATGACAATGTGATGCAGTCCGTCACAAACCTGAGGCTTGGGAGACGTTGGACCTTTCAACAGGACAATGATCCCAAGCATACCTCCAAGTCCACTAGAGCATGGTTGCAGATTAAAGGCTGGAACATTTTGGAGTGGCCATCGCAGTCACCTGACTTAAATCCGATTGAGAACCTCTGGTGGGACTTAAAGAAAGCAGTTGCAGTGCGCAAGCCTAAGAATGTGACTGAACTGGAGGCTTTTGCCCATGACGAATGGGCGAAGATACCCGTAGATCGCTGCAAGACACTTGTGTCAAGCTCTGCTTCACGTTTAAAAGCTGTTATAACTGTAAAAGGATGTTGTACTAAGTACTAAGATTGAATGTCACTTGGGGGTTGAATAAAACTGATAATGATGTGAGCACAGAAAAGACATTTGTGTTTATTTCATTATAAATGTTATGTTATATTTGTCTGACCTACACGTGCCTCTTTGATTTAATTGTAAGCAAGATGACTGAATGATCAAAATCAATGTCAAACTGGCCAAAACACTCAATTTCAGTGGGGGTTGAATAATTTTGAACACAACTGTATATGCTACATATTTGCCATAAAAGGTGTATGGGGGTCCGGGTAGTGCCCTGGGGGACAGGAAACAAGGACAAAAAGTTTTAAAAAAAATGTTTTTAAAGGGACAGTGAGTTTTCCATGAAATAAGGGTTAAAAATAAAAACCAAAAATTCCTTCAAATATCGTGCCTAGGAGGTCCCCATAACCTGACCGTGAAGTGGCGGATTTCTAGGATGTATAGAAACACTTAAAAACAAAAAAATTACGTTTCATATGACGGTAAATGCTTTTCCTTTAATCTATCCATAAACAACTGTTTGGGGCAGCAGCCTGTATGAAAAGACATTTTAGGATGCGCAGAAAAAGTTTAGTGGCTTTTTTGGCTAAATTATTGTGAAACTTATGCAGGCTTTGGATGAAAGTAACAATAGGTGCATTAAAATTGGGCTTTTAGCGTCGGCAACAGTGCCATCACACCGTAACCCCTCTGAGGATATGAATCTGATACAGGCGTCAATGGCAGTGCACCCAGATATTGGGCCTTTAGTGCCAGGCATGCAAGTACTATCATACAGTAACCCCTCTGTGGCATTGTGGAAGAGTGCAGGGGTGGACCATGCGGTCCTATATTAAAAAGATATGAATCTGGGAATGGGCGTCAATGCACCCAGATATTCTGCCTTTGGTGCAAGACTGCCAGGCCAGCAAGTATCATCATACAGTAACCCCTCTGTGGTATTGTGGAAGAGTGCAGGGGTGGACCATGTGGTTCTATATTGAAAAGTGTTTTTTTTTTATCTGTTAATGGGCGTCAGTGCATCCAGATATTGTGCCTTTAATGCCAGGCCAGCAAATATCATCATACAGTAACCCCTCTGTAGTATTGTGGAAGAGTGCAGGGGTGGACCATGTGGTCCTATATTGAAAAGTTTTTTTTTTTTATCTGGTAATGGGCGTCAGTGCACCCAGATATTGTGCCTTTAATGGCAGGCCATCAAGTATCATCATACAGTAACCCCTCTGTAGTATTGTGGAAGAGTTCAGGGGTGGACAATGTGGTTGGTCCTATATTGAAAAAAATAATTATCTGTTAATGGGCGTCAGTGCACCCAGATATTGTGCCTTTAATGCCAGACCAGCAAGTATCATCATACAGTAACCCCTCTGTGGTATGGTGGAAGAGTGCAGGGGTGGACCATGTGGTTCTATATTGAAAAGTGTTTTTTTTTTATCTGTTAATGGGCATCAGTGCATCCAGATATTGTGCCTTTAATGCCAGGCCAGCAAATATCATCATACAGTAACCCCTCTGTAGTATTGTGAAGAGTGCAGGGGTGGACCATGTGGTCCTATATTGAAAAGTGTTTTTTTTTTATCTGGTAATGGGCGTCAGTGCACCCAGATATTGTGCCTTTAATGGCAGCCATCAAGTATCATCATACAGTAACCCCTCTGTAGTATTGTGGAGAGTTCAGGGGTGGACAATGTGGTTGGTCCTATATTGAAAAAAATAATTATCTGTTAATGGGCGTCAGTGCACCCAGATATTGTGCCTTTAATGGCAGGCCATCAAGTATCATCATACAGTAACCCCTCTGTGTTATGGTGGAAGAGTGCAGGGGTGGACCATGCGGTCCTATATTAAAAAGTTTTTGATCTGGTAATGGGCGTCAGTGCACCCAGATATTGTGCCTTTGGTGCCAGGCCAGCAAGTATCATCATACAGTAACCCCTCTGTGTATTGTGGAAGAGTGCAGGGTTGGACCCTGCTGTTCAAAAAATAAAATGATATAAATCTGGCACAGGCGTCAGTGCAGCCAAATATTGTGCCTTTCATGGCAGCAAGTGCATTCTCACCGTAACCCTTTTGTGGTATTGTGGAAGAGTTCAGTGCTGGAGGTTTTGTGCATGCAGAAGACATACCCGATCTATTCCGTTACTTCGGCATCAGGGGATTGATAGCTGCTGATCCAGGACTGATTCATTTTTATAAATGTCAGCCGGTCTACAGAGTCGGTGGACAGACGCACTCTTTTGTCTGTGACAAAAAACCTCCAGCGGCACTGAACGTACTTTCGGAAAGCACGCTAGATGAAGGGCAACCTAGTAGCTGCATAGCATATTGGCTAAGTTCTGGCCAGTGATCCAATCTCAACACCCAGTAAGCCAGTGGATCATCTGCTAGAAAGGTATCCAGGTCTTCCCTTGCCCCTAGGTAGTCCGACACCATATGGTGAAGACGCTGGCAATGGGTGCCTACATTTGACGTCCCTGGGCGTCGAGGACTAAAAAAATTTAAAAATGCATCAGTCAAGCGGCCCTGGCCTTCACCGCTATTCCTCTGATCACCTGCAGCCTCAGAAGCACGTGTGTCAGCACTTGTTAATCTAACAGTGCCTGTAAAGGTGTTACACAAGTTTCGCTTTAGAGCGTCCTCAAGTTTTGTCATCCTGTGCTCCCTCTGTGCAGGCAGGATGAGCTCTGCAACTTTCCCATTGTATCGTGGATCAAGAAGGGTTGCCAACCAGTAATAATCCCTCTCCTTGATAGCACGAATCCTTGGGTCCTTTAGCAGGCTTTGAATCATTAGGGAGCCCATGCAGCGTAGGTTGGAGGTGGCATTAGCTGCCGAGTCTTCCTGGTCAATGACGATGACCGTATCGTGCACTTCCTCCTCCCAGCCACGCACAAGCCCTTCTGTTTCTGGGCACACAAAACCCTGCCTTGAGGAATCCCCACCTTCAAAGCCCCACTACTTAAATAGTCCTCCTCATCCTCCTCCTGTCTGATCTGAGTAGGACCCGCTGGAATGCTGGGGCCTTGAGAGCTAGGGAAGGCCTCCTCTTCCTCCCGCTGTTCTGCCTCTAGAGCCACATCTATAATTCCCTGCAGAGTGTGCTCCAGCAGGAACACTAAAGGAATTGTGTCACTGATGCATGCACTGTCCCTGCTCACCATCCTCGTTGCCTCCTCAAATTGTGACAGTACAGGGCATGCATCCTTGATCATCAGCCACTGCGGGGGGGAAACCAAGTTGACCTGAACCTGTCCTTGTGCCATACTCACACAGGTACTCGTTGATGGCCCTTAGCTGCTTGTGCAGACGCTGCAGCATTGCTAATGTCGAGTTCCACCTGGTGGGCATGTCACAGATCAGATGGTTTGTGGGAAGGTGGAATTCTCTTTTAATTTCTGCCAGGCGAACGCTTGCTGGGAATGACCGTCTGAAGTAGCTGCCGACTTTTCTGGCCTGGATGAGAAACTCTGGCAGCCCTGGGTACTTGGTTAGGAAACGCTGTACCACCAGATTTAGGAAGTGTGCTAGGCATGGTACATGCGTCAATTTACCCTTGTGTAGGGCGGAGAGAAGGTTGCTGCCATTATCGCAGACGATCATTCCCAGCTCAAGCTGGCGTGGTGTTAACCATCTCTGCACCTGCCCCTGCAGAGCTGACAAAATTTCTGACCCAGTGTGGCTCCTGTCCCCTAAACAAACCAGCTCAAGCACAGTATGGCATCTTTTTGCTTGAGCCATTGCGTAGACCCTGTCAGGCGTGGGTTTAACTGCCACTTCGCCAGAGACATAGAAGGAGGAGGAGGAGGAGGAAGAGGGGGTGGTGGTGGAGCAGACAGACCTCATACAAGCAGCTTTCTGGAGGCGTGTTGGATGAACAAGCTCCAGCACAGAGCCCCGTCTTGGATCCCTCCCAGCTGCAATCAGAGTTACCCAGTGTGCCGTGAAGGAAATGTAATGACCCTGTCCATGCTTGCTGGACCACGTGTCTAAAGTGACATGCACCTTGCTGCTGACTGCCTTTCCCAATGACTGGATAACATTGTCTTCCACGTGCTGGTATAGTGCTGGAATGGCCTTCCGTGAAAAGTAATGGCATTTTGGAACCTGCCACTGTGGTACAGCGCATTCCGCAAATTCACGGAAGGGAGCAGAGTCCACCAGCTGGAAAGGCAGCAGCTGCAATGCGAGTAATTTTGCTAAGCTGGCATTTAGACGCTGTGCTTGGGGTTGGTTGGGACTATATTTTTTCTTTTGCTGCAGCAGCTGCGGCAACGTAATCTGACTGCGTAAATCTTCAGCTACTGGGATGATGTCACATTGTGTGGAAGGACCTGCTGGTACATCCATTACTGTAGCATCATCCCTGTCGGTGGAGGTTGAAGGCAATTGCATGGCAGGACATACAGTGTGGGTAGAGACAGATGAGGAGGAGGAGGACCTATGCAAAGTTTTGCCCCAACAGGATGTGTGGCACTTGTTCATATGTCGTCTCAAGCACTTGGTACCCAAGTGTCCGGTGTTTATCCCACGCTTCAGCCTCCTCTGACATAGATTACAAATAGCAACGGTGGGGTCTGCTGCACATTTCTTAAAGAACTCCCAGACAGCAGAGTTCCTGCATGTCTTCTTTGAGACAACAGCGCTTTGCACCGGAGCAGCTCTGACATGTGATGCCTTGGACTGGCTAGTGCTGCGGTTGGTCACAGAGTATGTTGTGCCTCGTGTTTGCTGTGCCTCCTCCTCCTCCCCCTCCTCCTCACTTGATTCCTCAGTTCGATCTGGCACCCAGGTGGAGTCAGTGACCTCATCATCAATGTCATCTTCACCCCCTATCTCCTCGTCACTGGAGCCAACTTGGCAGTATGCTGCAGCTGCTGGGGCAACATGAGTGCCAGTTATTTGTGTGTCATAACTGGCACCCCCTTCCTCTAGGTTGATTATACGCCCTTGCTCAACCTCAGAGATTGAATCAGAGCACTGTACTTGCTGCGCATCCTCAAGCAGCATGTCACTCTCATTGTAGTCAAACAATTCAGCTGACTCCTCCGTGTGTTGATAGCGAGGCTACGGCAGGAGTAGTTGTGGACATGGAGGCTGCATTAGATGCTTTGGCAGCAGAGGTGGACTGTAAAGCACTAGAAGCCTGGCTGGCAGAGGACTCGGAGGATGAGGATTGGCCTGGTTAGCCAATCCACCAAGTCCTCTGTATGTTGCTGCTGCTGCTTAAGACGGCCAGCACCAGTTAGAAAGGACAAGCGTGCCCCTGCAGAGGATGCACCACGTCCACCACGACCAGAGGCACAGCCTCCGGACACAGGGCCTGCTTGCCCTCTTATCTGTGTCTGGGAGCGTCTGCCAGTCCTTTTTGCTCTTTCAGACATGGTGAGTGATATATAGATTAATATATACAGAACTCTGATTCAACTCTGGTTTAAAGATTTAAATAACTCTGGTATAACTCATTGAGACACACTGATAGCTGGCAGCCAGTGACAAGAGACAGATCACCTCAATTCACAAATGTTTTAAAGAAATTAGTGAACCCCAAAATACAGCGTGGTACTTTTTGTATGACGAGACACAGATCACCTTAATTCCCAAGTGTTTTAAAGAAATTAGTGAGCCCCAAAATACAGCGTGGTACTTTTTGTATGACGAGACACAGATCACTTTAATTCCCAAGTGTTTTAAAGAAATTAGCGAGCCCCAAAATACAGCGTGGTACTTTTTGTATGACGAGACACAGATCACCTTAATTCCCAAGTGTTTTAAAAAAATTAGTGAGCCCCAAAATACAGCGTGTACTTTTTGTATGACGAGACATAGATCACCTTAATTCCCAAGTGTTTTAAAGAAATTGGTGAGCCCCAAAAAAATTGCTGGCTGTGTGACGAGACACAGAAGATCACCTTAATTCCCAAGTGTTTTAAAGAAATTAGTGAGCCCCAAAATACAGCGTGGTACTTTTTGTATGACGAGACACAGATCACCTAAATTCCCAAGTGTTTTAAAGAAATTAAATTAATCTGACAAGTCTGTCGGAAAGAACGAGATTATAATATGTCTTTGTCATATATCAAAATATGGCTACAAAACGCAGTTAAACATGATGAGCGAAAGCGGTAAAAATGACCTCAGCACAGAGGTGTGAAAAGCCTCAGCAGCGAAAGGGTTAATTTACTAAATTGCTATCAGTTAGTTACAAGTGTTTATTGCTTATCTTAATAATACTAGTTACTAGGGATGAGCTGTTCGGTTCGATCAGTTCGGAGTTCGATTCGAACTTTGGCCGTTCGCGAACTTTGAACTTTTTGGCGTGTTCGGTTCGAGTTCGCAAAAAAAAGGAAAATTTTGAAAAAAGTATAAAAAATGATTAAAAAATACTAAAAAATCTAGAAATAAAGAGACTCTTTACTGCAGAATATTATAAGCAACGGTTTATTAGATATTGAATTAAAAACTAATGTGTACGTGCAAGGATTCTCACCTCTAAATGACCTGTGTTTTCAAACGGCATAAACAACAGGTGTTTTTAGTCTGGTCTAATGAATTTGATACATTGTATGTATGTAGACTATGGCTAGGGTCAGAGTGGGGCAGTCGGAACGCGCGTGCAGGCGCACTAAATCACGGCGGCAGTAGCAGCACATAACGGCCAATGACGGCCAATATATGCAGTACGTGCGTACAAAGGTGCGCCGACACCACGCAACCGGCAAATGAACGCATTTTTATCAGAACGTGAAACCGCTGCTACTGACGTACAGAGTGCGCTGCGGCCGCATAGCAGCGTGTGTGCGTGATTAGGAGACGTCAGACGCTGCTAGTGTGCGGCCAACATAACGTTCAAACAGCCGGATTTCCCTAGACTTCTTTTTACCCCACCGTCATGAAATACGTCCAGAATTGCGCATCGTCTGACCACTTAAGCGTATTCCGTGAAAAAATGCGTGCGCACGCAACGACGTACATTTTGACGGTGGCCGCAGAAAATGTGCTCATCTGTCCCTAGCCTATACTGAGGGTGTGGTGTCTGCTTCTGAGAAGTGTTAATTTCTCTACTAAATCTTCCTCTAATATGCTGCATTTCACTGCTGTGTGTTCAGCTCATTTTTACCGCTTTCGATCATCATGTTTAAATGCAATTTGAAGCCACATTTTATTAAATGAGCCAGACATATTAGATATCGTTCTTTCTCCGCAGATTCTTAATATATCATTTTTATATGTATACGTCATGTCCTGCCTGTATATTTTGACAAAAAATGCAATAAAAATTGAATTTTTAATCATCTGCAGTGTGTAAAGTGTTTTTTTTTCACATTTTAGCACATGAGCGTTTGCGGTTATGTTTTCTATGGGGTGCACTTGTACAAAAATTAGAAATGGGGACTTGTTACATTTTGTTGGGGTTAATTACGTGATTTATAGCAAACGCACCCCATAGAAAAAAAATCATTAGTGCAGCATCATTGTTCACATTATAATTGAAATGTGAACAATATTGCTGCATTAATAAAAATAACACACAAAAAAAATACATGTTTATTTATTTTGTTTACTTTATACCTGATCATGTTGGGTATCTTTTGAAAGGCCATGCTCAGGCCTTTCAAATGACACCCTCCATGACCCCCTAGCTGCCACAGTTCTGGAGATATTGGGGTTCAAATGAACCCCCTATCTCCACTAGGGGATTGGCCTGGGCAATATATATATGCATGATGTGATCTAGCCTGGGCAATATATATATATATATATGCATGATGTGAGCTGGCCTGGGCAATACATATACGCATGATGTGAGCTGGCCTGGGCAAAATATATATACGCATGATGTGAGCTGGCCTGTGCCTGGACAATATATATACGCATTATGTGAGCTAGCCTTGGCAATATATATATACGCATGATGTGAGCTGGCCTGGGCCTGGGCAATATATATATACGCATAATGTGAGCTGGCATGGGCAATATATCTATACGCATGATATGAGCTGGCCCGGGCAATATATATACGCATGATGTGAGCTAGCCTGGGCAATATATATATACGCATGATGTGAGCTGGCCTGGACCTGGGCAATATATATACGCATGATGTGAGCTGGCCTGGGCAATATATATACGCATGATGTGAGCTGGCCTGGGCAATATATATACGCATGATGTGAGCTAGTCTGGGCAATATATATATACACGTGATGTGAGCTGGCCTGGGCCTGGGCAACATATATACACTCAGACATTCCCCTAACTTCTCTTCCTTCAAACGCTCCCTTAAAACGTTCCTATTTAGGGAAGCCTACCACCCAACTCACTGACACAACCATCAATCACTCTCACCTTACAGTCCTCTCCTCCTGTTTCCAACCCCAACCCTTCCAGATTGTGAGTTCCTACGGGAATAGGGCCCTCATCTCCTTCTCTACTGTTTGTCAAATGTTGTTCAATGTATTGTAACCCTGTCTATACTGTGCTTATTGTACAGCGCTGCGGAATATGCTGGCGCTTTATAAATAAAGAATAATAATAATAATAATAATACGCATGATGTGAGCTGGCCTGGGCAATATATATATATATATATATACGCATGATGAAAATTTGCAAAGGATAAACACGCAAAGTGAAATTTTGATGTGTCTGAAATTTAAACTTACGTGACAACTCTTATTTTATTTTTCATTAATTTATATTTGTTCAATACAGTTAATTTTAATTTGTTTAATAGAGTTAATTTAAATGCTTTAATACAGTTTATTCATATTTATTTTACCTTTACTATTGGTGCTTTTCAAACTTTATTCTTAAATAAAAAGAAATTTAGCAGTTTGATGTTGTGTCGTTTTTTTGGGGTTTTTTTGGGGGGTGCGAGTAGCTGGTCTTGCCTAGGGCGCAAAATAGTCTAGCACCGGCCCTGACCGCATGGTCCACCCCTGCACTCTTCCACAATACCACAGAGGGGTTACTGTAGGAGTGCACTTGCTGGCCTGGCACCAAAAGCACAATGTCTGGGTGCACTACCACTGACGCCTTTACCAGATTCATATTCTCAGAGGGGTTACGGTGTGACGGCACTGTTGCCGACGCTAAAAGCCCAATTTTAAAGCACCTATTGTTACTTTCATCCAAAGCCTGCATAAGTTTCACCATAATTTAGCCAAAAAATCACTTAACTTTTTCTGCGCGTCCTAAAATGTCTTTTCATACAGGCTGCCGCCCCAAGCAGTTGTTTATGAATAGATTAAAGGAAAAGCATTTACTGTCATTTGAAACGTCATTTTTTGTTTTTAAATGTTTCTATACATCCTAGAAATCCACCACTTCACGGGCAGGTTATGGGGACCTCCTAGGCACGATATTTGAAGGAATTTTTCATTTTTATTTTCAAACCCTTATTTCATGGAAAACTCACTGTCACTTTAAAAACTTTTTTTTACTTTTTGTCCTTGTTTCCTGTCCCCCAGGGCACTAACCGGACCCCCATACACCTTTTATAGTAAATATCTAGCATATATGCCCTCTTGGAGGGCACTCTAAAAATCTAATTTTGTGTCCCATTGACTTGTATTGCGTTCGAGTTCGAATTCGAACATTTGGAAAGTTCGAGTTCGAATGCGAGCCGAACTCGGGGGTGTTCGGCTCATCCCTACTAGTGACTTGTGTTATATCTACTAACCAATTTGTAGGAGATTCTTTTGTTGTCATTTGTCATTCTTTAATGTCGTTCATGTGTGTCTCATCACTCTCAGCCAGAGGCAGCCTTTACATCTGCAGCTGAAAGGGTTAATTGACTATCACAACTAATGAACTATTTGTATCAAGGTTATTTTCAGACAATGCTTTAATGTCATCCCTGTGTGTCTTATTACTCTTAGCCAGACTCAGCATTTACATTTAAAGCTTAATGGTTTATTTAATTTTGATTAGGGAACTACGGTGATGTTCCTTAATATGTGTAATATTCACATGTGTGAATACTGTGATGTTTCAGGTTGATGTGTTAACCACTTCGATGCTGAGGACGCGCTCAGTGCGTCCTCAGCATTCCCGCTGGTATGCGGAGGACGCGCTGAGCGCGTCCTCCCATTGGGGTCAGCGTTCGGCCGGGTTCCGCCGATCGCTGGCCCCCCCCCGGTGCGGGCTGACATCCTCGATGTCAGCCGCGCATCCGGGACCACAGCCGCCGGAATTACGTGTCATCGCGGCTGCGCGATGACACCTAATTCAGGCGCCCCCCCGCAGGTGCGGAGGAGGTGCCTGAAAGGGAGGGGGGGAGGTCCTTCGGACCTCTCTCCCTCCCGATCGGCGGCTCTGCGGGGGTTAACCCAGGCATCATTTGGAAGGGCACAGCCTGCCCTTCCAAATGGTGCCTGGCATTAAACCCTGGGGAGCTGGATCGCGAATCGGCGCTGAAAAGCGCCGGTTCGCGATCCTTTCCCGGAGCTGGCCGACATCTTGGATGTCGGCCAAGCCTCCGGGAACTCCCCCTGAGGACTGGCGTCATCGTGCGTAGCACGATGACGCCAGTCCTGGACTTAACCCCTAGCTGCCACCAACGGTGGAGATAGGGAGTTCCAATGAACTCCCTATCTCCCGATCCGTGGCAGCTAGGGGTTAAATTTTGGTATGGTTGGATCGGCCAGAGCATGGCCGTTCCAACGATACCAAACATGAAAGTGAAAATTTTTGTAAAAAAATAAAAATAAAAAATAAATAAAAAAAATTATAAAAAAAAAATAAACACTTTTTTTTTATTTTTTTTGGTTTGTTAATGTAGCAATATTGTTACCATTTCAATTATAATGTGAACAATGATGCTGCACTAACGATTTTTGTATGCGGTGCGTTTGTTAAAAATCGCGTAATTTTCCCCAAAAAAAATGTAACGAGACCCCATCTCTAATTTTTTTAACAAGCGCACCCCATACAAAATATAACCGCAATTGCTCGCATGTTAAAATGTGAAAAAAAACACTTTACACATTGTAAATTATTGAAAATACATATTTTATTGCATTTTTTGTTATAATATACAGACATGACATAACGTATACATATATAAATGACATATTATGAATCTACCGAGTCTGACGGAAAGAACGATATATAATATGTCTGGGTCATATACTAAAATAAGCCTTCAAAACGCGTTTAAACATGATGAGCAAAACCGCTAAAAATGACCTCAGCACAGTGGCGGGAAAAGCCTCAGCAGCGAAAGGGTTAATTGATTAATTGAGTCATTTGCATTGATTGATGAATTGATATGGATTTATACGTGTCACGGAATGGCCCAGCACCCTCAGCCAGGGGCGGTCCTTTGGGACGCTGTGATCCCTCCAGACTCTTAGGTGCCGTTGCACCAGCGGAATTCCGTGGGTTATTTGATTTAGTTGTGGTTTCATTTGTGTGGTGTAATAAAAGTGTCCCCGTTTATGTATTGTGAAATGTATGCAAATTCCATTGTGTGCCTTGCTCGCCGCCATTTTCCCAGCGCCTTGTGGATCCGGTCGAATCGATCGGATCGGAAATTGGCTGATTCGGACCATCCGGTCGAATCGTAAAATGGCCGATTCGGACCATCCGGTTGCGAATCGGCAACACCCCGATTCGTAACCGCCAATACGAATCGGGACCCGGGTGCCTCCTTCCAGCGAGGGCCAATGAGACTTCTGGGGTGTCAGGTTCGTGCCAGGAAGGAGCCATGGCACAGCCTCAGTGTGATGTTATATTCCCAAGCGCTGGGGGTGAGCAGGCAGAAAGACACAGGAGACAGTAAATGCACAACAAAGCTTGTATTGTGGGATGGTTCACAGCAAACAGTCCAGCACAGAACAGGCGGTAGCACAGAAAATATGCAAGTGGATGGTGGCCCAACGTAGTCTCTCTCCAGATCCGCTTGAGGAGAAGCAGGAGCCTTTAGGCAAATGTACCTTGATAGTAGGTTGGTCTCCTTGGAGAGAGCTGGAGGGCTGGAAGCCACTTGAGTGTCTCTGGACCCACTGGATAGTGGGCCACGCAGTGGATTGTCCAGCACGCAGGAACCAGGTAATGCAGACACAGCAAGGATGCACGGCAGAGCAAAATAAATCAGGAACATACAATGACAAGAGGGAGCTCTCAAGACCTCTGGACACTGGGAAGGGAAAAACACAAAATGAAAGAGCAAAGGGGAGGCGGGTGTGGTCTGGTTATATGCAGAATCCTCAGGTTCAGACACAGGAGTTAACCCTTAGGTGGGGAGCAGGTATAGAGAGCTAGTGACCCAGGCTGATCACAGCAGGCTCTCAGGACTGAGGCATGACAGTACCTCCCTCCTTAAAAGGTGCACTCCGGGCACCTAGGGCATAGGCTAGAACCAGGAGCAGCTAGGAGGTCATCACCACCCATCAGAGTCCGAGTCAGTGTCATCATAAATGTCTCCTTGGGCAAGCAGGGCCTGCTCAAAGATTTCAAGGTCCTCTTTACGGACCAACGTTCCATTAGATGCCCAAACACAACCATCAGGAGTAGGGTTGTCCACAGGTGGAAAGGGCGTGAGAGGTGTACAGGTGACGACCCCCGCAATGATGGGCGATGGGCCTGTCTCCTTGGCTGCCAACCGTTGCTCATAGGCAGCAAGATCTGAATCAGGAATAATGAAGCCATCAGAGGCTATAGAAAAAGTCCTGACATCCTTATGAGAGCAAGAAACGGTTCTATCAGGCAGAGCGTCACAGCCATGTATAATGTTGGGGTCTGAGACTTGCTCTCCTGGACCACCTCTAGGGTGCTTGGCAGTCTGGATAGGAGATACGTGGGTCACACCCACCTCCATAGGTACCTGGGGTTCAGGTTCCATAACCATGGGTTCTGCATCAACGAGCTCAGTAGGCAGGATCTCTATGGACCCAGAAGGGTCTGGGGTCAAGACCTCCATGTCCTCAGCATCGGATTCATCCTCTGTACCCTCCTCCTCCGAAGAGACATCACAGGAAACAGACCTCCTTGGTACAGAGGATCGACGAGGCTTGCCCATGTTGGTAGCCTGGCGAGGCTTAGCAGCTGCCTGACGTGACTTAACTGGGCGAGACTTGGCAGCGACCGGAGTCTGGCGTGATTTGGCAGTGGCCTGGCGAGTCTTGCGTGAAACAGGAGCAGCGGCTGGGGTCTTGCGTGACACAGGGGCAGCGGCTGGAGTCTTGCGTGGCACAGGAGCAGCGACTGGAGTCTTGCGTGGCACAGGAGCAGCGACTGGAGTCTTGCGTGGCACAGGAGCAGTGACTGGAGTCTTGCGTGGCACAGGAGCAGCGACTGGAGGCTTAGCAGGTCTGATGGGACAGAGATCTATTCGGTGCAGATCTGACCCACAGTAGAAGCATTGGTTCAGCCTTCTACGCCTTTCCTTCTGAGTCTCCACATAAGGTGCCTGTGCTCTGCATATAGGTGGAGAATGATTAAACTCAACAGATTGCTGTGATGCTCTGCTCACTGGTGTAGGCCTGACTGGGTCAGGTGTGGTGGGAAATGAGTCCATTAGTGTATACACATCATCCACTACAACGAGCAACTGATATACAATCTCCTCTAGTGCAGCTTGAACCCCCACGGGCCTGGTTTTTGGCTCTTTCATTATGTCAGGTTCGTGCCAGGAAGGAGCCATGGCACAGCCTCAGTGTGATGTTATATTCCCAAGCGCTGGGGGTGAGCAGGCAGAAAGACACAGGAGACAGTAAATGCACAACAAAGCTTGTATTGTGGGATGGTTCACAGCAAACAGTCCAGCACAGAACAGGCGGTAGCACAGAAAATATGCAAGTGGATGGTGGCCCAACGTAGTCTCTCTCCAGATCCGCTTGAGGAGAAGCAGGAGCCTTTAGGCAAATGTACCTTGATAGTAGGTTGGTCTCCTTGGAGAGGCTGGAGGGCTGGAAGCCACTTGAGTGTTCTCTGGACCCACTGGATAGTGGGCCACGCAGTGGATTGTCCAGCACGCAGGACCAGGTAATGCAGACACAGCAAGGATGCACGGCAGAGCAAAATAAATCAGGAACATACAATGACAAGAGGGAGCTCTCAAGACCTCTGGACACTGGGAAGGGAAAAACACAAAATGAAAGAGCAAAGGGGAGGAGGGTGTGGTCTGGTTATATGCAGAATCCTCAGGTTCAGACACAGGAGTTAACCCTTAGGTGGGGAGCAGGTATAGAGAGCTAGTGACCCAGGCTGACCACAGCAGGCTCTCAGGACTGAGGCATGACATGGGGGCGGGCAGGGATTTCCATTGTTCTAACTCTGTGTGATTGTTGATAAATATATGTGAAGTGAAAAATAAAGCCAGATTATCTAGTGCATACAGCTCCGCCTGGTGTCCTTTATTTTCGGCCGTATTCCTGAGATCCCGCGCGGTCTTCAGAGTGCGGCATCCCGAGATCCGAACCGATCACCCTGTCTCTGCATCCCGGATCAGAGCAGGGGTGCATCGTATGGGCTTCGACCGTGCGAACGATCGATCACGCTGAGGTGCTGCTTTTCCGAACCGAAGCCGCGGCGCGTCTGCCGCGCATCGATAGACCGAAGCGCTGCATAACCGAGGGAAATCCGAAACGTTTCCCATCCGACCGGTTCCGGAAGAAACATTTCCCACCCGAACAGCCGCTCCACATCCGATCCGAATATCACCAAGGTCAGTAGATCAGCCGCTCGACACGCTGAGTGCCGTGCCACTCAGTGGTCAGGCTGATCTCACCCCGGGGTCCCCTCCACAGCCCGCCAACCCTCCCCAGGGTCATCCCAGGCCGCTCGAGACGCCGAGTGCCATGACACTCGGTAGTCGGGTCGGCGGTAAGCGCAGTGGGAGGAAGCAGATAGGAGCACACCCGCAGGCGGACAACACCCGTTACGCTACACTGGTGGCAGCGGTGGGATAGCTCTCTGCAAACCCCAAGGAGAACCTTACCATGGCCGAGTACAGCGCCTACAAGCGGGACGTCCTGCGTGGCATGTTGGAAAATCGGGGAGGCACCCCGGGCTCCAAGAGCCGGGATGCTGTGATTGAGGAACTGCAGAGGCTAGAACAAAGGGGCGGCATCGACGGTGGTACCCCCTGTCAGCGCACCCGTACCTGCCCCCGCCGAGTCAGATGAAAGCGTTTTCCACCAAAAGGTGCGGCAGCGGGCCACCCTCTACGGAGCGGCCCCATCGGAGGCTGCCATGCAGAACGTGATCCGGGAGATTCATCAGGAAGAGGAGCGGGACAAGGAGCGCGAGGAGCAGGAAAAAGAGCGTGACCACGAGCTACGGCTGGCTGAGGTGCGGAGCCAATGGGACATCAGCCCTCGTCCGGACCGCTCCACCGGCCGTAAAGTGCCTTTCCAGGCGTTTAAGGACTTCCGGGAGACGGAGGACGAGATAGAAAGTTACCTCCAGGACTTCGAACGCCTGTGCCAAGTGCACGAGGTACACCGCGCTGACTGGGTTAGAATCCTGGCGTGCAAACTGACCGGTCGGGCAGCTGAGGCCTACCGCACTGTACCAGACGAGGAGGCCACCAACTACGCCCATGTGAAGCAAGCGTTATTGAGCAGGTTTGCTGTCACTCCGGAAGCCAGCCGGGCGAAGTTCAGAAACTCCCGCCGGCCCAATGGCGCTACTCACGTCGAGTGGGCTCACCGGTTGCAGCGGGACCTGCGTACCTGGTTCCTGGGTAGTAAAGCGGAGACGGTGGTCGACATCACCCAGCTGCTGCTGCTCGAGCAGTTCTTTGAGCACACCCCCTCAGCCATCCGTGAGTGGGTGCGGGACAAGAAGCCTCAAACGGTGCAGCAAGCAGCTGTCTGGGCGGACGAGTACGCTGACACCCGGAAGGTTGCCGGGGGTGAGCGATCCCTGCCCTTCCGTCCCGCTCTACCTGCCCCTCCACCTCCAGCACCGGCAGTTCGGTCGCCTGCAGCACGACCCACAAGTCGGCCCAACACCTTGGCCAACGTCCGTTGCTACGGATGCGACCAAGAGGGGCACTACCGACAGAACTGCCCCAACCGACCGGTCATGTCGCGACCCCCCGCCAGACCCTCGCCGTCAGCCCATTGTTACGACGCCAAAGCCCCGTGGCCGGATTCCCCGGAAGAATGGGAACGGCTACACGAGGCAGACCCGGTGCAAGCCGCCTCGGCCGACAACCGCCATCATCACCGTCAGGCGGTGTGGATAAACGGGCGAGCCGCTGAGGGGCTCCGGGACTCCGGGGCTACTATCACCCTGGTACGACCCCATTTGATTCAGCGGAACGATCGATTGCACAGCACCGTCGCGGTGCGGGTGGCCGGAGGGAAGGTTCTTCGGCTCGGGACGGCACGTGTCCACCTAGACTGGGGGTCCGGGGAGAAAGTGGTGAGGGTGGGGTTGTTAAACCAATTGCCGGCCGAAGTTCTTCTCGGCAACGATTTGGGACGGCTGGTCTCCTCTTACTCCACAGATGCGGCCGCCCCAGTGACCACCCGGCAACAGAGCCAACGCCACAGCAGGGGCACTCCGATCGGGACCCAGGTGAGATCCCAACCAAAACCTCCCCGACCTCCCACACCCAGACGAATCCCGACTCCCCCCTTCCCACCCGACCCCCCTTCCCCGTGGAGCTCCCCGGAGACGCTCCGCCACCAAACCCAGACCGATCCCACGCTACAGTGCTACCGGATCGGGCCGGCCAGGGCCTGGTCGGCAAGAGGACCGACAGCATAGAGTGGGAGGATGGGCTTCTCTACAGGTACACCGCGAGGGAGGGGTCAAAGAAGCAGCAGGTTCCACATAGACAGATGGTAGTACCCCAGGACCCTAGACAGGAACTCCTGCGCCTGGCCCACGATATTCCCCTGGCTGGGCACCTGGGGCAGACGAAGACCTGACACCGGTTGGTGCGCGCATTCTTCTGGCCCCGCCTCAGTGAAGACACCCGCGAGTACTGCCGCACCTGTCCGGTCTGCCAAAAGACCGTGAAGACCGGGGACCACCTGAAAGCGCCACTGCACCCCATGCCCATCATTCAGGAGCCCTTTAGCCGGGTGGCAGTCGACATCATCGGGCCTTTGCCACGCCCCAGTGCCACCGGTAAGAGGTACATACTCACCGTAGTGGACTATGCCACCCGGTACCCCGAGGCTGTGGCCTTGGCCAACATCCAGGCAGACACCGTAGCGGACGCTCTCCTATGGGTGTTCACGAGGGTGGGGTTTCCCCGGGAAATCCTGTCCGATCAGGGTACCCAGTTCACCGCTGAGCTCACCCAGCAGCTCTGGCGTCTCTGTGGTGTTAAGGCGCTTCACAGCGCCCCATATCACCCCCAGACAAACGGGCTGTGCGAGCGGTTTAATGGGACCCTGAAACAGCTCATCCGGGCCTTCGCGCACGAAGGGAAGGATTGGGAGAAGTATCTACCCCACTTACTGTTCGCCTACCGGGAGGTTCCTCAGGAATCCACCGGATATTCTCCCTTTGAGCTGTTGTATGGGCGCCAGGTGAGGGGCCCCTAGATTTGGTTAGGGCTCAGTGGGAGGGGGAACAGGAGGAAGATGGGGTTCCTGTACTGAGTTATGTCTTGAAGCTCCGGGAGCGCTTGGCAGAACTCGCGGGGTTCGTACAAGGGAACATGGAAACGGCCCAGGCTCAGCAGAAGACGTGGTACGACCGCGCTGCTTGCAGTCGCTCGTTCCTCGTGGGGCAGAAGGTTCTGGTGTTGAAGCCACAGCAGCAGAACAAGCTGCAGGCGGTCTGGCAAGTCCCCTACAGGGTGGTAACCCAACTGGGGGATACCACCTATGTGGTTGTTAGCTGCGCAGACACCAGAATCCAGCGGACGTTCCACGTTAACATGCTGAAGGCCTACCATGAACGCCCGGAAACGGTGGATGCCATATGCGCGCCGGCTACCGAGGAGACTGAACCATTCCCTTTAGTAGAACTTCCCGGGATAGCCAAGCAGCCTGCAGGGGTAGATCAGGTGCAGCTGGGGGAGGAGTTAGGGCCTGAAAAGCAGGCGCGGCAGTTGCTCTACGACCACCAGGGGATTTTCTCGGCCCTCCCGGGATACACTGATCAGGCCATTCATCAAGTGGACACCCCCGGTCAGAGACCCCTCCGGCAGCCTGCATACCGACTCCCGGAAGCGGTCCGCGAACCCATGCGGGCCGAGATCCGGGAGATGTTGGAGCTGGGGTCATTGAACCGTCGGCCAGTCCATGGGCGTCGCCCGTGGTCCTGGTGCCCAAGAAAGACGGTACCACCAGGTTCTGCGTCGACTATCGGCGGTTAAACGACTGTACCATTACAGACGCTTATCCCATGCCCCGAGTCGACGAGCTGCTAGATCAGATCGCCGGGGTCATTTTCTGACCACGGTCGATCTGTGCAAGGGGTACTGGCAGATTCCCCTTGCCGAGGAGGCGACCCCGAAGTCGGCTTTCATCACCCCGTTCGGTTTGTACCAATTTCGGGTCATGCCGTTCGGGATGAAGAACGCCCCTGCTACCTTCCAGCGGTTAATCGATCGCCTCCTCGATGGCCTCCAGGGGTTCGCTTGCGCATACCTGGATGACATAGCCATCTATAGCCAGACCTGGGAGGAACACCTTGACACGTAGGGACAGTCTTGGCCGGATTAGGGACGCCAACCTGACCTTAAGCCCGAGAAATGCAAGGTGGGGATGGCCGAAGTGCAGTACCTGGGCCACCGGGTGGGTTGCGGGATACAACGACCAGAGCCCGCCAAGGTAGAAGCCATCCTAGACTGGCCCACCCCTGTGACCAAGACCCAGGTCCTCCTTCCTGGGCACCGCGGGGTACTACAGGAAGTTTGTGCCCCATTACAGTGACCTGGCCAAGCCCCTGACCGACTTGACGAAGAAATCCCTGCCCCGCCAAGTCCTGTGGTCCCCGGAGTGTGAACAGGCCTTCCAACAACTGAAGGCCGCCCTGACCCAAGCTCCCCTGCTGGCAGCTCCCAACTATAATAAACGTTTTGTTGTCCATACAGACGCTTCAATGTTCGGACTGGGAGCTGTCCTAAGTCAAGTGGGGGACGACGGGGGATCATCCGGTGGCGTTCATCAGCAGGAAGCTTTTACCGCGGGAGGTGGGGTATGCTGCGGTGGAGAAGGAGTGCCTGGCCTTGGTCTGGGCCCTACGAAAGCTCCAACCCTATGTCTACGGTCGGTCCTTCACCGTGATGACCGACCATAACCCCCTGGTGTGGCTCAACCGAGTGGCGGGGGAAAATGGCCGCCTGTTGCGGTGGAGCCTGGCTCTCCAACCCTTTAACTTCACCATTCAATACCGGCCCGGGTCGCAAAACGGTAATGCTGATGGGTTATCGCGGCAGTCGGCCCGGGAACCGGGGGATTTGGGAGCACCGACTTCCCCGGTTACCCGTTGGGGTCCAACCGGGTGCGTCGGACTTTGGGAAGGGAGGAGTGTCACAGGAATGGCCCAGCACCCTCAGCCAGGGGCGGTCCTTTGGGACGCTGTGATCCCTCCAGACTCTTAGGTGCCGTTGCACCAGCGGAATTCCGTGGTTATTTTATTTAGTTGTGGTTTCATTGTGTGGTGTAATAAAAGTGTCCCCGTATGTGTATTGTGAAATGTATGCAAATTCCATTGTGTGCCTTGCTCGCCGCCATTTTCCCAGCGCCTCGTGGATCCGGTCGAATCGATCGGATCGAAAATGGCCGATTCGGACCATCGGTCGAATCGTAAAATGGCCGATTCGGACCATCCGGTTGCGAATCGGCAACACCCCGATTCGTAACCGCCAATACGAATCGGGACCCGGGTGCCTCCTTCCAGCGAGGGCCAATGAGACTTGTGGGGGCGGGCAGGGATTTCCATTTTCTAACTCTGTGTGATGTGTGATAAATATATGTGAAGTGTAAAAATAAAGCAGATTATCTAGTGCATACAGCTCCGCCTGGTGTCCTTTATTTTCGGCCGTATTCCTGAGATCCCGCGCGGTCTTCAGAGTGCGGCATCCCGAGATCCGAACCGATCACCCTGTCTCTGCATCCCGGATCAGAGCAGGGGTGCATCGTATGGGCTTCGACCGTCCCGAACGATCGATCACGCTGAGGTGCTGTTTTCCGAAACGAAGCCGCGACGCGTCTGCCGCGCATCGATAGACCGAAGCGCTGCATAACCGAGGGAAATCCGAAACGTTTCCCATCCGACCGGTTCCGGAAGAAACATTTCCCACCCGAACAGCCGCTCCACATCCGATCCGAATATCACCAAGGTCAGTAGATCAGCCGCTCGAGACGCTGAGTGCCGTGCCACTCAGTGGTCGGGCTGATCTCGCGCCGGGGTCCCCTCCACAGCCCGCCAACCCTCCCCAGGGTCATCCCAGGCCGCTCGAGACGCCGAGTGCCGTGACACTCGGTAGTCGGGTCGGCGGTAAGCACAGTGGGAGGAAGCAGATAGGAGCACACCCGCAGGCGGACAACACCCGTTCCGCTACAATACGTGTGTTGGTTTCTGTGAGAATCTGGTTTCAAGAATGTCCTCAGGGTTTTGATGTATTTGCCTACCATTTAATTGTGTGTGTGTGTATATATACAGTCAGGTCCAGAAATATTGGGACATTGACACAATTCCAATTTTTTTGGCTCTGTACACCACCACAATGGAGTTGGAATGAAACAAACACAATGTGCTTTAACTGCAGTCTGTCAGCTTTAATTTGAGGGTATGTACATCCAACTCAGGTGAACGGTGTAGGTCTTACAGCAGTTTGTAGATGTGCCTCCCACTTGATAAGGGACCAAAGGTAATGGGACAATTGGCTTCTCAGCTGTTCCATGGCCAGGTGTGTGATATTCCCTCATTACCAATTAATGTGCAGAAAAAAGGCCAGAGTTCATTTCAAGTGTGCTATTTGCATTTGGAATCTGTTGCTGTCAACTCTCAAGATGAGATCCAAAGAGCTGTCCACTATCAGTGAAGCAAGCCATCATTAGGCTGAAGAAAACAAGACAACCCCATCAGAGATATAGCAAGAACATGGCCAAAACAACTGTTTGGAACATTCTCAAAAAGAAGGAACGCACCGGTGAGCTCAGCAACACCAAAAGACCGGGGAGACCACGGAAAACAACTGTGGTGGATGACCGAAGAACTCTTTCCCTGGTGAAGAAAACACACTTCACAAAAGTTGGCCAGATAAAGAACACTCTCCAGGAGGTAGGTGTATGTGTGTCAAAGTCAACAATCAAGAGAAGACTTCACCAGAGTGAATAGAGAGGGTTTACCACAAGATGTAAACCGTTGGTGAGCCTCAAAAACAGGAAGACCAGATTAGAGTTTGCCAAACAACACCTAACAAAGCCTTCACAGTTCTGGAACAAGATCCTATGGACAGATGAGATCAACTTGTACCAGAGTGATGGAAAGAGAAGAGTATGGAGAAGGAAAGGAACTGCTCATGATCCTAAGCATACCACCTCATCAGTGAAGCATGGTGTGGTAGTGTCATGGCGTGGGCATGTATGGCTGCCAATGGAAATGGTTCTCTTGTTTTATTGATGATGTGACTGCTGACAAAAGCAGCAGGATGAATTCTGAAGTGTTCTCGGGCAATATTATATCTGCTCACATTCAGCCAAATGCTGCAGAACTCATTTGACGGCGCTTCACAGTGCAGATGGACAATGACCCAAAGCATACTGCAAAAGCAAGCAAAGAGTTTTTAAGGGACAGAAGTGGAATGTTATGCAATGGCCAAGTCAATCACCTGACCTGAATCCCATTGAGCTGCATTTCACTTGCTGAAGAAAACTAGGGGAAAAATGCCCCAAGAACAAGCAGGAACTGAAGGACAGTTGCAGTAGAGGCCTGGCAGAGCATCACCATGGATGAAACCCAGCATCTGGTTGATGTCTATGCGTTCCAGACTTCAGGCTATGATTGACTGCAAAGGATTTGCAACCAAGTATTAAGAAGGAAAGTTTGATTTATGATTATTATTCTGTTCCATTACCTTTGGTCCCTTAACAAGTGGGGGCACATCTGCAAACTGCTGTAAGTCCTACACCGTTCACCTGAGTTGATGTACATACCCTCAAATTAAAGCTGACAGTCTGCAGTTAAAGCACATTGTGTTTGTTTCATTCCAACTCCATTGTGGTATGTATAGAAGCCAAAAATGATAGAATTATGTCGATGTACCAATATTTCTGGACCTGACTATATATATATATATATATTTATATATATATACGTATATATTGTGTTCATTAATGTGTTTAATAAAAGTTTTCCCCTTTACTTTCACCAGTCAGTCCGTGTCCTGTTGATTAAATAATAAATTAATTGCTGATTGATTAGGCAATACAGCAGCCACCCTTTCTACTCATGTATCATTCCACTCTGTGTCCTACCCATCCAATTTGTCTCACTGTACAGCTCTGTTATTTTCTCACTTTCCTCATTTTTTTTTGGAGGTCAAAGAAAGTTCTCATAGAGAGATATTCCAGCATATTAACCACTTCGCTGCTGAGGACGCGCTCAGGCGCGTCCTCAGCAGTCCCGCTGGTGTGCTGAGGACGCGCTGAGCGCGTCCTCACTTTTGGGGTCAGCGTTCGGCCCGGGTTCCGGCCGATCGCTGGCCCCTCCGGTGCGGGCTGACATCCTGGATGTCAGCCCGGCATCCGGACCAGCAGCCGCCATTATTAGGTGTCATCGCGGGGGCGCGATGACACCTAATTCAGGCGCCCCCCCCGCATGTGCGGAGGAGGCGCCTGAAAGGGAGGGGGGAGGTCCTTCGGACCTCTCTCCCTCCCGATCGGTGGCGCACAGGGGGTTAACCCAGGCATCATTTGGAAGGGCAGAGCCTGCCCTTCCAAATGATGCCTGGCATTAACCCTGGGGAGCTGGATTGCGAATCGGTGCTGAAAAGCGCCGATTCGCGATCCTTTCCCGGAGCTGGCCGACATCTGCCACCAACTGTGGAGATAGGGAGTTCCAATGAACTCCCTATCTCCCGATCCGTGGCAGCTAGGGGTTAAATTTTGATATCGTTGGATCGGCCAGAGCATGGCCGTTCCAACGATATCAAACATGAAAGTTAAAAAATTTGTAAAAAAAAAAAAAAAGAAAAATAAAAATAAAAAAAATAAAAAAAATAAATTAAAAAAAATAAATAAACACTTTTTTTTATTTTTTTGGGTTTGTTAATGCAGCAATATTGTTCCCATTTCAATTATAATGTGAACAATGATGCTGCACTAACGATTTTTGTATGCGGTGCGTTTGTTAAAATAGTGTCATTTTCCCCAAAAAAAAATGTAACGAGACCCCATCTCTAATTTTTTTAACAAGCGCACCCCATACAAAATATAACCGCAATTGCTCGCATGTTAAAATGTGGAAAAAAAACACTTTACACATTGTAAATTATTGAAAATACATTTTTATTGCATTTTTTGTTATAATATACAGACATGACATAACGTATACATATAATAATGACATATTATGAATCTACCGAGTCTGACGGAAAAAACGATATATAATAGTCGGTGTCATATACTAAAATAAGCCTTCAAAACACGTTTAAACATGATGCGCAAAACAGGTAAAAAATGACCTCAGCACAGGGGCGGGAAAAGCCTCAGCAGCGAAAGGGTTAAAGGCTTTTTTCAGCATTTCGAAGCAATCATTTTCCATTTATTATATACTAGGTTGAAAGCCTGCCCAGAGGGCAGTCTATTGTTAAGTGAGGTGTGCATGAATGTTCGCCGAAATGAAAACACAGCAATGTCAAGGAAAGTTACAATTTTTACTGACTATTTTGAATACATTTCTTTGAATACAACATTTTTTGTGAAGCATGCATCAGTCCCTGGTAATAAGTAGCCAAGTTTGCTGGGTTTTTTTATATTTATTTGGGGGTGCTTTGTGCTGGGGTTATCTCTGTGCTCCGATGGTTGTGAGCTTGGGTGCCTCCAAGCTCCAGGGGCTCTGTGGTTCGGTCCTCTGAGCTCTGGGTGCACTGTGATGGGGGTGCTCAGAGCTTTGGGGGCTCTGTGGTGGGGGGCCAACTTTCGGGTGTTTTGTTTTTGTTTTATTGAGGCCGGGTGCTCCTGGGGCTTGTGTGCCCAACTTTTGGTGCTGTGGTGGCTTTGTGGGGGGGGTGCCATTTGCCCCGGGGGGTCTGTGCTCCAGGGACTCTGTGTTGTGGGTCGTATTTGGCCTGGGGGCTGTGTGCTGCAGGGGCTCGTTGCTCCCAGGGGCTCGGTGCTCCGGAGGTAGTGTGGTCCGGGGCTGCACTTTCCTTCCTGGCATTTGTGGGAGGGTCCTTTTCAGTGCTCACTGCGTCTGTGACTGGCGCCTGTCTGTGAGGTGTTTTGGCGGGCCGCCAGCATATTAAGTCTGAGATACACTGAGCGCGTAGCGGCGCATAGCGATGCGCATCGAAGCAACAGTGAAGCAAAGAGAAGCAAACATTTTGCAGGCTTGACTTCACTCCGCTCCGCCTTGCAGCGTGTCTACACTGCATTGCGTTTGCTTCTCTCCGCACTGGGCAGGAATCCAGTAACTAAATTAAAATGTACACAAAAATCTTTTATTTTCACAAAGCACATGTCATATATAGGGATGAGCTGTTCAGTTCGAACTGTTCGTGCTTTCTCGTTCGGCGCACTTTCGGTTCGATTCGAACATCGGCAGTTCGAAAGTTTGCGAACTTCGAACTTTTTGTGACGCTCGCCAAAAGTTCGAAAATATTTTTTTTTTTTTTAAAAAGTATAAAAAATGCTTAAAAAATCTAGAAATAAAGAGATTCTTTACTGCAGAATATTATAAGCAACGGTTTATTAGATATTAAATGAATATTTTTAACATTGAGGCCTATGGGATAAAACATTCTTGTTACTAAAACATCAGGCAGACACGGCCCTCTAATCAGGCACTGTAGAGGGCAGCCTGCAGGAGCCTCCCAAGGATCCCCTTGAGGAGCATGTGGCTGCCGGATGACAGAGCTGTGACTGTGCGGGCTAGCCGCCCGGGGGCATGTAGCAGAGACAGGTGGCGCAAGGAGGGAGCCACTGCACCTGCGGCCACGGCAGACCCCCCCCACAACCAGGATCCAGAGAGCCCCCACTGACCACCAGGCTAAGGTAAGGTGACACATTTCTAAAAAAATAAAATCCGAGGACATTTTTAAGTAAATAAAACTTTTTTTCTTTTCTTTCTCTACCTTGCTGAATGTATTTAATTATATATATTTAGATACATTCAGTCAGGTAGAGGGGTGGCATGTGGGCTGTGCAGGGTCTCAAGCAGTGGTTTGTTTTTCTTGTGTGTGTATTTTTTAGAAAATTTATAGGGGAAGGTAACGGCAGGTATCATATAGATCTTATCTATATATATATATATATATATATATATATATATATTATATATATATATATATATAATCTATATTCTTATAAATATATATATCCAGACTTGTATTACACACACATTTTGGCAACTAATTGCCCCCCATTTGGCTGATCCCTCCAGAAGAAATGTTCAACCCAATAGAGCAGAGAATAACATATATATTCTCTGCTCTGTCGGGTTCAACATTTCTTCTGGAGGGATCAGCCGAATGGTGGGAGGGCGCATTTTGTTGAGATTGTCCACATGCCACCCCCCATTTGCGTATGTGTATATATGTGTAATATATGGTCTGAGGTCTGTCGGTGGGTGTGTATATATATCTGCGTGTTGATATATATGTATATATAGGTCTGCGTGTTGATATATACGTATTTGTCTGTGTGTGGTATCAATGCATCCCTACTCTATACACAGCGTTCTGTGGCCCTATAATATATATGATATGGGGTTATTTTTATCTTATATTTTTATACAATTCCTATTAAATTAACAGTAATTTTTGATGTATTTTATTCAGTAGAAACTTTTTTTGCCTATATAACATGTGCTTTTTAAAAATAAAATGGTTTCATGTGTACGTTTTAATTTAGTTAGTGGATTCCTGTCCAGTGCGGTGAGAAGCAAACGTAATGCAGTGTAGACACGCTGCGAAGTGGTGCGGAGTGAAGTCAAGCCTGCAAAATGTTTGCTTCGCTTCGCTACACTGTGCATCGCTACACGCTCAGTGTGTCTAAGCCTTTATTCCCGCATCGCTAGCTTACCGAATCAGTTTGTATACTTGTTACTGACCCTGCTTGTTCTGAGGACCCGATCTGTTGCCAACTTTGCCTGCCATTTGACTATTCTCTCTGTGTATTCCCTGCCTGTTCTGTTTGCTTCCTGTTGCTACTGGTGTGCGCCAATTCTCACCATATACAGTAGCGCAGTACAAGTGCCTAAACATTGCTGACCCGGTTTTGTTATAGCTGCTGATGTAACTGAATAGATCGGGGATCTCTTCTGCATTACCAAAACCTTCACCACTGCACTCTTCCACAATACTTCAGAGGGGTTATGGTGTGACGGCACTGTTGCCGACACTAAAGGCCCAATTTTAAAGCACCTATTGTTACTTTCATCCAAAGCCTGCATAAGTTTCACCATAATTTAGCCCAAAAATTCACTAAACTTGTTCTGCGTGTCCTAAAACGTCTCCTATTTTCATACAGGCTGCCGCCCCAAGCAGTTGTTTATGAATAGATTAAAGGAAAACCATTTACCGTCATTTGAAATGTAATTTTTTTATTTTTAAATGCTTTCTATACATCCTACAAATCCGCCACTTCACGGGCAGGTTATGGGGACCTCCTAGGCACGATAGTTGAAGAATTTCGTTTTTATTCTTAACCTTTATTTCATGGAAAACTCACTGTTCCTTTAAAAATGTTTTTTTAAAAAAATGTTTTGTCCTTGTTTCCTGTCCCCCAGGCCACTACCCGGACCCCCATACACCTTTTATGGCAAATATCTTGCATATATGCCCTCTTGGAGGGCATTCTAAAAATCGAACTTTCGAGTCCCATTGACTTGCATGAGTTCGGTTCGTGTTCGCGTTTGAACTCGAACTTTGAAATTGTTCGCATTCGAATGCGAACCAAACACGGGGGTGTCCGGCTCATCACTAGTCATACAGACAAAAAAGTTTCTATTGACTAAAATACATCTAAATAACTACCAATTTAATAGGAATAGTATATAAAAAAACTAGAAAAAAAGTAGCCCTAATCATATAGCAACTAGGGATGAGCTGTTCGGTTCGATCAGTTCGGAGTTCGATTCGAACATTGGCCGTTCGCAAGTTCGCGAACTTCGAACTTTTTGGCGGTTCGAGTTAGATTTTTTTTTTTAAAAAAGTATAAAAAATGCTTAAAAAATACTAAAAAATCTAGAAATAAAGAGACTCTTTACTGCAGAATATTATAAGCAACGGTTTATTAGATATTGACATAAGAAATAATGTCTACGTGCAAAGATTCTCACCTCTAAATTACCTGTGCTCTCAAACGGCATAAACAACAGGTGTTTAATTAGTGTTTGGAAATAACATGTGCTTCTAATTAGTCTTTCTCATGAATTTGATACATTGTATGTAGACTGGAAGTGCTAGGTGTCATGTGTGGGTCTGTGATGGCGATGTTTCCATACATCCTACAAATCCGCCACTTCACGGGCAGGTTATGGGGACCTCCTAGGCACGATATTTGAAGGAATTTTTCATTTTTATTTTTAACCCTTATTTTATGGAAAACTCACTATCCCTTTAAAAATGTTTTTTTTTTTAACTTGTTGTCCTTGTTTCCTGTCCCCCCAGGGCACTACCCGGACCCCCATACACCTTTTATGACAAATATCTAGCATATATTCCCTCTTGGAGGGCACTCTAAAAATCAAACTTTGAGTCCCATTGACTTGCATTGAGTTCGTGTTCGAGTTCGAACTTTTGAAAAGTTTGAGTTCGAATGCAAACAGAACTCGGGGGTGTTCGACTCATCCCTAATAGCAACTCCATATGATATGTTTATTATAGGGACACAGGGAGCGCTATGTATAGAGTAGGGATGCATCAATACCACATGCAGACCTCATACATGCATGTACACACACACACACTTAATTATACAGCCAGAATATATACATATATATATACACACACTGCAGCCAGACTTTAAATACAAATATGCACACTGCAGCCAGACATAGATATATATATATATTATATATCTCCAGGTAGCGGGTGGGGGCATGTGGGCTGCGTGGTGGACTCTTTTTATTATTTTTGATCAATTTATTGATGGGCAAGTAACCTGGATTATAGAGGGGGGGTCCCGGTGGCACCTGGTGCAGGGCAACTCTCCTCTCCCGTGCTGCTGAACTCACCAAGGGAAGAGTGCGGAGCAGCGCTGGTGGGAGGGACCTACAGAACCCGGCGCATGTGCCATGTGCTGCAGGTCCTGCCCCTCCCCTCAGCGCACCGCTCCACCGAGGGGAAAGTTGGATTTTTCCAACTCCCTTCACTCAGCGCCTCATCATGACGCGGCCTGAGTGAGGGAGGTGGAAAAACCTGGAGATACACTAAGCGCGACTTGACGCGTGGCGCCACAGACGCGCGGCGCCACGTGGCGCTTCGCGCTTAGTGTATCTCAGGCTTTATGCTGGCACGCGCGGGGGCGGACTGACAACTCAATGGGCCCCCGGGCAATAGGAAATCATGGGGCCCCTTGTGCTACACCCATCCACGAACCACACCCATATTAAGCTCTGCCCACATATTTGTGTTATGGAATTTATTTCTCTACACCACAGCGATAAAATTCACTGTAATGTGTGGTGTGTATGAGCGTATTACAGAACTCCACAGCAATAAAACACAGTAACGTATCGATTTATTCACCCCCTCCCCAGCATATCATTTATTTTATTCTCCCCTCCCCAGCATATAATTTATTTTATTCTCCCCCTCCCCAGCATATAATTTATCTTATTCATCCCTCCCCAACATATCATTTATTTTATTCACCCCTTCCCCAGCATATCATTTATTTTATTCACCCCTCCCCAGCATATAATTTATTTTATTCACCCCTTCCCCAGCATATCATTTATTTTATTCACCTCTCCCCAGCATATAATTTATCTTATTCACCCCCTCCCCAGCATATCATTTATTTTATTCTCCCCCTCCCCAGCATATCATTTATTTTATTCTCCCCCTCCCCAGCATATAAATTATCTTATTCACCCCCTCCCCAGAATATCATTTATTTTATTCTCCCCCTCCCCAGCATATAATTTATTTTATTCTCCCCCTCCCCAGCATATAATTTATCTTATTCACCCCTCCCCAGCATATCATTTATTTTATTCACCCCTCCCCAGCATATAATTTATTTTATTCACCCCTTCCCCAGCATATCATTTATTTTATTCACCCCTCCCTAGCATATATTTATGTTCTTCTCCCCCTCCCCAGCATATAATTTATGTTCTTCTCCCCCTCCCCAGCATATAATTTATGTTCTTCTCTCCTCCCCAGCATATAAATTATCTTATTCACCCCCTCCCCAGCATATCATTTATTTTATTCTCCCCCTCCTCAACATATAATTTATTTTATTCTCCCCCTCCTCAACATATAATTTATTTTATTCTCCCCCTCCCCAGCATATAAATTATTTTAATCTCCCCCTCCCCAGCATATTTATCTTTTTCACCCCTCCCCAGCATATTGTTGTCATTGTATCCCCCCCAGTCGCTCACCATACCCTAATGAAGGATCTTCTGTGGAAGCAGGCAGGCTGGACCACGTGCTTGTTTCTTTGTCCTCTTCTGACGCTGCGTGACCTGCCGCATTACGTGAGGGGGCGGTGCCAATGCAGTGTGCTGTGCTAGTGTTGTGTTTAGAATGTGGGCAGGCACGCTGCAAAGCGCCGCCATCCACTGGTGTATTTTGGCCTAGGCCGACTAGGCCCAGGCCTAGGGCGGCACTTTCCAGGGGGCGGCGGCCCGCACTGGGTGGCCCCACCCCTAAAAAATAATAATAATAATAATAATTTTTTTTTTTCTACTTTTGCTAAGTATTTTACCAGGGAGGATACATTGAGATTTCACTAATTTACACTTTCAATTTCACTTTCCAGGGGGCAGCAAAAAACCTCACCACTAAATGGGTTACTCACAGAGCACTGAAATGACGCCAACGTTTTGGTGTTCTGTAGTTCCCTGCATTTAGGAGAATAAAATTTCCCCACCCTGCAGTGAATTCACCATTCACCGCAGGGTCCCCAAAGTGCATGGAGTCGGCCGCTGTATGCTGCCACCGCAAACCCGTGGCCTGCTGTTTTCAAAAGAACTACTGAACGAAAATGTCTGGAATTTACATATAAGATCCAATGATTGATAATAAAAAGTTCTCTTACAGAAAAAAGAAAAACTGCTATTTAAAAAAAGGGGGGGGGGGATTTTGCCCAAAAAATCTGAAAAATGACTAAAAGGTACTAAAAAAAAATCAATATGTAAAGACTTTTTACTGCAGATTAAGATAATAAATGATTTATTAGATATTGCATAAAAACATGAATATTTTTAACATTGAAACCTATGGGGTTCGCCTGAATAAACCTGCTGATTGAAACCACCGAACATCAGGGCATTTCACTGCCATTTCTCTGAGTCTCAGTACCACATGACTGCCTGAACCACGTGAAACGCACGCGCGCAACTGCCCGCCCTTTCGTTAACACAGACTCTATTCTGGACTGAACACCCACCTGGAAGGGAATCAAAGCTACAGTGCACCCTCTGGCAGTGTCACCCCACTGCTGACAAGATGGCTCCACAGCATAATTGCTGTGTGCTCATATACACTCGGTTTGCTGGGAGTTTTACTGCAGTGGATTCTGATGCACTCATACACACCGCACATTGCATTGCTGGGAGTTTTATTGCTGTGGATTCTGATATGCTGACACACACCAAACATTGCATTGCTGGGAGTTTTATTGCTGTGGATTCTGATGCACTCATACACACCGCACATTGCATTGCTGGGAGTTTTATTGCTGTGGATTCTGATACGCTGACACACACCAAACATTGCATTGCTGGGAGTTTTATTGCTGTGAATTCTGATGCACTCATACACACCGCACATTGCATTGCTGGGAGTTTTATTGCTGTGGATTCTGATACGCTGACACACACCAAACATTGCATTGCTGGGAGTTTTATTGCTGTGGATTCTGTGATACACACTGCATATTACTGTGAGTTTTATTGCCCTGGAGCTCTGGGATACGCTCATACACACTGCACATTACTGTGAGTTTTATTGCTGTGCAGTTCTGTGATATGCTCATACACACTGCACATTTCTGTGGGTTTTATTGCTGTGCAGCTCTGATATGCTCATACACAGTGCCCATTTCTGTCGGTTTTATTGCTGTGCAGCTCTGTGATATGCTCATACTGTATGCAGCGCACGTTTCTGTGGATTTTATTGTTCAACCAATTAGAGCGGCTGTGATCCAGTATACTTGACATGCGTGGCTGTTCTTTGTAAAAATGCTTGAATTTAAACATTTCATAATTTTCTTTATCTCAATAGATACATTTGAAATGGTATACAAAATATACAAGTAGGCACTTGGTATCCACTTTTAATATAAAGAGAGGAAAAGGCGGAGCTCTAAGAGGAAAAGGTGGAGCTTAAAGAGGAAGGGTGGGGATTAACCAGGAAGAGGTGTGCCCTTGACAGGAAGGGGTGTGTCAAATTTAAATTAGGGGGTGCACGAGTTTAGTCAGGCCTAGGGCAGCACAAAACCTAAATACACTACTGCCGCCATCACGGCGGTTTGGTAGGGGGAGCAGTGCGCTGGGCTGGCTGTTGGGTGATCATAGCTCTGGTTACCATGGTCTGGTTACCGGAGCTGAGGGAAACTAAGCCGGGCCCTTTGTGCATCATGCAAGTTCCGGGCCCCTATCACCCCTCGAGCCCTGGGCACGCGTCGGCTGTGCGCGTGCCGCGGCGGATGCATGCTCGCACACCCAGCAGTACGCTGTTTGCACGCGCATTTGAAGACGTGGCGTGGCGACGGACACGCCGCCGTCTTAATGTTTTATTGTAGAGACTAGTTGTTAAGCCTGCCCGGATGGGCAGTCTAGTGTTGTTGTGCCAGCTCAGAATTCATGTCCACATATTTGTTTTTCCAATGATGACGGGCTATTCACATTACGGAGGGGAGGGGGGGTTCCGGCAGCAGCTGGTCCGGGTTGAGCTGCGGGACAGCTCTCCTCTCCCTGTGATGCTGGAGCGAAGCCCGAGGAATGAGTGAGGAACACCGCTGGTGGGAGGGACCCACAGGACCCGGTGCATGCGCCATGTGCTGCAGATCCAGCCCCTCCTCTCAGCGCGTCACTCTGCCGCCAGAAAAGTTGGATTTTTCCAACTCCCTTTGCTCAGCGCCGCATCGTGACGCGGCCTGAGCGAGGGAGGGGGAATAATCTGTCCACACTGAGTGTGTCACGATGCCTGGCGCCGCCTACAGGCGCTGTGCGTCGCAACGCGCTCAGTGTATCTCAGACTTAACCCCTTTGCTGCTGAGCCATTTCAACGCTATGTGCTGACTTAATTTTTACAGCTTTTGCTCATCATGTTTAAACGTGTTTAGAAGCCACATTTTATTACATGACCCAGACATATTATATATCGTCCTTTCCGGCAGACTCCGCAGATTCATAATATATCATTTTATTTGTATATGTCATGTTCTGCCTGTATATTATGACAAAAAATGCAATAAAATTAGAAATGGGGACTCGTTACATTTTTTGGGGGGAATTACGTGATTTTTTGCAAACGCACCCCATAGAAGAAAAAAATCATTAAAGCAGCATCATTGTTCACTTTAGAATTGAAATGTGAACAATATTGCTGCATTAATAAAAACAACACATTTGTTTATTTATTTTTTAATTTTGTTTTACTTTGAACATGGTCATGTTTGGTATCATTCAAAAGGCCATGCTCACCCCCTTGCTGCCACGATTCTGGAGATATCGGAGTTCAAATGAACCCCGTATCTCAACCAAGGGATTTCCTTGGGAAATCTCCAGGCAGCTAGGGGTTCCCCGGCTATCTGAAGTCATCGTGCTATGCACGACACGTCAGGAGCCGAGGGGGAACCTGGAGGTGGAGCCACCATCCGGAGCTAGATTGCGACCGGCTGCCGAGTGGTGCCGATCGCGATCTGGCAATTGTTAAAAACCAGGCACCGCTTTAAAGGGCAGACACTGTCTTTCAAAGCGGTGCCTGTTTTTTTGCTGAACACCCTCCCGATCGGGAGGGAGAGGGATCCAAAAGGATCCCCCCTCCCTTTCAGGCGATCTCCCGGCATTTACGTTGGGGGCTGGCCTATAGTCAGCGGCTGGCTTCCCTGAAGCTAGAACGCCGCGGGACCCCGGACAGAGAGGTGAGTATTTCCGCCGTGGCTCCCGCTTGCAGATGAGAAGCTGGTTGTGCGCGCATTTGAAGACGGCAGCGTGGCGACGGACACGCCGCCGTCTTACTGTTTTATAGTATAGATATGCAACTTTAAAAAGTTATTCCTATTTAGAAGAAGAGTCTGAGGACGTCTCCCTCTCGACCTAAACACACGTGTTTCACTTAACAACTTAGTCACGGCTGGATCAGACGTCAGTGCACGGACTTAGCCGGTAACAAAAGTGCACACATTTATTTAGGTCAGGAGAAAGAAGTCCACAGACTCTTCTTTTAAAGGGGAATCACTCACTAAAGCTGAGATATAATGTAAAATAGCAGGAAAATGCTTCTTATATCATGTTAAACAGATCCAAGTAAAGTACTAAAACCACATGTATAATGCAGTATTGCTAATCAAGCCCTGATAAGATATCTCAGCGATTATCAATGTCTGAGACACCAAATACTTTATAAAACTCCAGTGATTGAGGAGATGTAACGGAAAGATCACCTTGTTTTTGATAACATTTTCCCCTTGATTCCACTCGTGATAATTCCAGTTTGAATCCTCTTGCATCCTGTGCAGAGCCTGTGCCAGGACATGCACCGCAGTGTACACTTTATAAGCCGTGACGTGCTTAATGATAACTGCAATCTGGGAAAAACTCTTCTCTTCTGTGCATTTATAGGCAGTAAACCCATACAGTATTTCCAAAAATTTAGTCTTATATCTGTTTGGTGAAATGCATCGTAAAAATATAATCCACATATCCTCCAGCAGGGGGTCACGCGGGCGATTGGACGGATTAACACTGCTAAGAAAAGAATGGAAGCCAGGAATGTTTTCTGGAGACTGGATAAAACTCAAGCTGCTGTTGAGAATTAACAAATGGGTTTTGTCTATAAAATTACCGAGGATACTTGAAGGACAAATAATTAATGTTATGTTTTTAAAAATCAATGGATCTGCTGTAAAAAAATTAACTGTGCTCACTGAGCCTTCCCCGCACAGGATGAAGATCTGAGACGTGGCTTTCTTAACAATATCCAGTTTCTGGTCATTGTTTCTTGATAATTTAATACTAAACTCGATGCAGATCCCATGGCTGGTGATCACTTGGCTCAGCTCCTCGATCTCCTTCTCTCTAGTTACATCATCTGAAGTGATTATTCCAACCCAGTTTGACCCAAAATACTTCAGTAAGATCACGATAGCCTGATAGTAAACACTGTCATCTTGAACTGTGCGGAAAAAGTACGGATACAGCTTCCTGTCGCTGAGCTCTGTGTTGGACGCTCCATAACTGATCTGAAGGGGGAAGAGATATTCATTTCAAAATACTAAATTTAAATCAATCAAATATAAAAAAAACAATACAGAGAAACGCCCACAGAAAACGCTCACTTTTTTTTTTAAATACACTCCTTCATTTGCTATGTATCCAGATGATGATTTCCCCAGTGAACCAGAACCTATAGATAATCTACTGATACCTATAGATAATAAATGAAGGTTCAACCGGTGAGCCGGGCACTCATTTCCAATAAAGATGTGCTGCAGGCCAAGAGTTCCCGCAGTTGTTTGAGTATTGCCTCGGTGCTTAACTCCCAAAAAAATATATAAAGTTTGCGATGGAGGAGGCACCCGAGGACTTGTATTTAAAAGTAAAAATTTATTAGTCACATTAAAAAACCAATGTTTCGGCCCACCGAGGGCCTTTTTCAAGGTATAACAGATGAATAATAAGCAAGTATTTATATACTGCTAAAGAAAGGAAGAGAGTAATGCTTACCCACCCTGGTCTGGTGCGTCCCAGCGATTGAATGCGGCCCGACGCCCTATGATGCCGAAGGCACCGGTGTTCTGCCATTCGAGCAAACTTGCCATAATGGCGAACCGCATCACTTCCGGTGCACCTACGTCACTAAAAATGATGAAAAACAGCTGTGTACAGCATCCGGGACGTAGGACAAATGTAACGCCCCGTCCCAGCACCTCTCCTCCCCCTATCATACACACTGGGACAGAGAGAGAACGAACTAACCATCTCAAGGTCTCCCCCAACAAACCCCCTCGCCTGCTCAAACAGGAAGGGAGTTAATCAGCCGCCCTGTGTCAGCACTTCTCCCGCACCGAGCATCACTGACTCCGGGGAGGGATTGCTGTATTCTCCCCTGGGGGAACCTTCCATTGCAGAAGACCCAGGGGTCCTTTGCAGCCCAGTATCTCCATCCCTGAGCATCGCAGACGCCTGCTTGAGGTGTCATTTAAAAGAGCAGAGTCTGTTCGGTGCTGAGACAGGGCGGCTGATTACCTCCTTCCTGTTTGATCATGCGGGGGGGGGTTCGAAGGGGAGACCCTGAGATGGTTAGTTTGTTCTCTCTCTGTCCCAGCGTGTATGATAGGGGGAGGAGAGGTGCTGGGACGGGGCGTTTCATTTGTCCTACGACCGGATGCTGTACACAGCTGTTTTTCTTCATTTTTAGTGACGTAGGTGCACCGGAAGTGATGCGGTTCGCCATTATGGCAAGTTCGCTTGAATGGCAGAACATCGGCGTCGCAGGGCCCTACAGCATCAATGAGCGACCATGTGGTCGCGCCCCCTGGCAACCAACCAAAACAGCGTGGGTAAGAAGCCCGTGCTTGTTATTAAAAACATAGAAGGATCCTTTCAAAGTGGGATCCAGATAAAAACATTACATTACATCATGGAGGCAAGCAGGTAGATCAGGAGCAGAGGAAAAATGAATGGTGGTAGTATATGTATGCACGTGTGTGTATATGAGAGACGATAGCTCTGGGGATGTGTGCAAGGTGAAGGGGAGGAAAAGAGAGGAAAAGAGCTGAAGAAATGATGTGAAGTGTGTTGAAAAATATGTGTGGTGTGGGTGTGTTGATGCTGATGCAGACAGAGATGCAGGAAAAGTATGAAAAAGGTGGAAAAAATGTGAAAAGAGGTGAATGCAACAAATGATTGATGAAAAAGTAATAAAAACGTGCAAAAGTGGTGTGATGATGTGAACGGAGTCCAACAGGATATGAGCAGTGGAACGTGGTGATGGGTGTGTGAGTGATATGTGTTGCAGTGAGTAAGTATATGGAAGATCCCACAAGGGGGCAGGAGAGAGTGAAAAAGATGTGAAAAAAAGAAGTGCAGACTGGAAGCCAAGATGTGAGATATGAGAATAAGGTGAGAATAAAGGTAGAAGTGAAGATGAGGATGAAAATGAAACCAAAAAATTAATAAAAATAAATGTACAGATAAGAAAAAATAAAAAAGTGAAGTAAAAGTGAAAGACGATGGAGATAAAGATGAAGATAAAGTACATATGTGAGTAGCAGTGGAAATGAAGATAAAAGTAAATATTAATGATGGTGATAATAATGAATGATGGATAAAAAGTGTAAAAATGAGGATGAGGAATGAAAATAAAAGTGAGAAAAATAGCGACAAGGAATGAAAAAAATGAAAGTGAAGATGAAGTGTGAAGATAAGAGTGAAAAAGGAGATTAAATGAAAAAAAATGAGGAAAAAAAGAACAACAATGTTACGGCACCACCTCCCAACCAACATGAACGCAACCGTCACAATCTCACTAAGGAGCAGCGATTAGCCCTACGGGACTTGGCAACAGACTCCTCCATTGCAATACATGCGGCTGACAAAGGTGGGGGCATCGTTATACTGGATTACCAATACTATAGTCAAGAAATACATCAGCAACTTTTGGTTGCAAACGGCTCACCTTCGACCCCACTACTTCATTCCATAAGAGGACCACTGCCTTAATCAATCTGGGACTTCAAGCAGGTTTTTATAATGACACCACGGCGACATTCCTCACGGTTACCCATCCACGCATTCCAATCTTCATCTGCTATACCTTGAAAAAGGCCCTCGGTGGGCCGAAACATTGTTTTTTTAATGTGACTAATAAATTTTTACTTTTAAATACAAGTCCTCGGGTGCCTCCTCCATCGCAAACTTTATATATGAAGGTGATATGTATAATTTATAAATACATATCCATAAGACAATCGTAAAATCTTCTTCTCAGTACATGAAAGATAAAAACCAAGATAGTATAATATATATATATATATTTAAAATAAAATATGGCCAAAATTAGAGGTCTATGCTATTCCACTCACTTGTTTAAGAGCTAAGACTGGCTCTAGGTTCTCACTCACAAGTTTATGAGCCATAAACCAGCTCCAGGCATCAGACCAGAGGCTTGACACTCATACCAAACAATTGGCATACTAATTTATTGATGGACTATCAGGGTTATTCAAAGAGATCCGAATGGCTGGAGAAAGGTAACCTTTCTTGGCCATTCGGCTATTCAGAGAGCAGGCAATTCGCCAAATCCTGGTGAATTGCCTGCACATACGGTGCCTGTTCGGTGCCTGTTCGAGGGCAGTGAATCCCCATAGAGAAGCAATGCTTCGGCTATTCAGAGAACACAAACCAGCAGTGAAAGGTTCCCCTAATGCCCTGCCATTCGGTGGTTTAATTCGGCAGGTTTATTCAGGAGAATCCCATAGGCTTCATTGTTAAAAATATTCCCGTTTTAATTCAATATCTAATAAACCGTTTATTATAAAATTCTGCAGTAAAGAGTCTCTTTATTTATAGATTTTTTTAGGATATTTTAAGCATTTTTCTGGATTTTTTTTTAAAAAAGTCTGATTTTTTTTCTTTTAACCACTTCAATGCTAAGGACGCGCTCAGCGCGTCCTCAGCATTGCCCCTGGTATGCGGAGGACGCGCTGAGCGCGTCCTCGCATTGGGGTCAGCGTTCGGCCGGGTTCCGGCCGATCGCTGGCCCCTCCGGTGCGGGCTGACATCCTGGATGTCAGCCCGGCATCCGGAGCAGTGGCCGCCATTGTTATGTGTCATCGCGCCCCCGCGATGACACATAATTCAGGCGCCCCCCCGCATGTGCGGAGGAGGCGCCTGAAAGGGAGGGGGGGGAGGTCCTTCGGACCTCTCTCCCTCCCGATCGGCGGCTCACAGGGGCTTAACCCAGGCATCATTTGGAAGGGCACAGCCTGCCCTTCCAAATGATGCCTGGCATTAACCCCTGGGGAGCTGGATCGCAAATCGGCGCTGAAAAGCGCCGATTTGCGATCCTTCCCGGGAGCTGGCCGACATCTTGGATGTCGGCCAAGCTTCCGGGAACTCCCCCAGAGGACTGGCGTCATCGTGCGCAGCACGATGACGCCAGTCCTAGCATTAACCCCTAACTGCCACGAAGTGTGGAGATAGGGAGTTCCAATGAACTCCCTATCTCCCGATCCGTGGCAGTTAGGGGTTAAATTTTGATATCGTTGGATCGGCCAGAGCATGGCCGTTCCAACGATACCAAACATGAAAGTAAAAAAAAATGTAAAAAAAAATAAAAATAAAAATAAAAATAAAAAAAAATTAAAAAAAAATTAAAAAAAAAAAATAAACACTTTTTTTTTTTGTTTTTTGTTTTGTTAATGCAGCAATATTGTTCCCATTTCAATTATAATGTGAACAATAATGCTGCATTAACGATTTTTGTATGCGGTGCGTTTGTTAAAAATGGTGTCATTTTCCCCAAAAAAAAATGTAACGAGACCCCATCTCTAATTTTTTTAACAAGCGCACCCCATACAAAATATAACCGCAATTGCTCGCATGTTAAAATGTGGAAAAAAACACTTTACACGCTGTAAATTATTGAAAATACATATTTTATTGCATTTTTTGTTATAATATACAAACATGACATAACGTATACATATAATAATGACATATTATGAATCTACCGAGTCTGACGGAAAGAACGATATATAATATGTCGATGTCATATACTAAAATAAGCCTTCAAAACAGGTTTAAACATGATGCGCAAAACAGGTAAAAAATGACCTCAGCACAGGGGCGGGAAAAGCCTCAGCAGCGAAAGGGTTAACTTTACTTCTTTTTTCTGTAACAGCCCTTTTGATTAGCATTCATTGGATTTTATATGTAAATTTCAGAAATTTTCGCTCAGTATATTCTTTGCAAACAGCGTTTCACTTTTCAATCATTCATACAAACGGTTTTCCTAATTTATTCACTGCCTCTTCTGCATTGTCGGCTTTTTCCGGAGGCTTCGCTGTGTGTGATCGGCTCCTGCTTGGGTTTTTCTGGCGTCTTCGACGGGTTAATCCAGATGTTTTTGCGGGTTTTCGGCGTGCATTCGCTGGGTTTTACGGTTAGTTTTCGTCGTATTTGCGCAGCTTTTCCTGCAATTCGGGGACCCTGTGGTACTTGCTGAATACACCGCAGGGTCACCGAAATGAGATCGGCAAAAAGAACCGAATTGAAGAGAACGAAAAGTCACCGAACGTGCAGTGACTTTTCAAATCTCTTTGAATTACCCTGTATGTGTTAAGCCTGTCCGGAGGGCAGTCTATTGTTGTAGAAGATCTGGCTGCTTGTCGCAGCCAGGATCTGGCTGCTCAGGTGCTCCCCAGGATCTGGCTGCTCAGGTGCACCCCAGGATCTGGTTGCTCACATGATCCTCGGGATCTGGCTGCTCAGGTGTTCCCCAGGAAAGTTTGCCCAAGGTCTGGGGAAGAGGCACTTTGCATGCGTCTCTCCAACAGATCCTTTTTTTTTCGGCCACCTAAGGATGTCCCGGATTCACCCCAGGCCTGATGGGCTCCCTGCTCAGAACCTTCCCAGGGTGACAGATGATTGCCCCTGCATTGCAGCTAGTGCCAGAGGCCGTGGCCACCTCTTACTTGGGTCCCTTTGAGTCCCGTGTGCATCTGGCTGGGCTGGATGCGCTCGCAGCCAACTGGGCTCGATGTGCGCACAATCTGCTGTGCTGGATGCCTGCACAACCGTGATGGCGACGGACACAAATGGCTTTTATATATATACTAGGTATAAAGCCTGCTCTAAGGGCAGTCATATATATATATATATATATATATATATAATATATATATGTTACAGGAGATATATATATATATAATATATATATATGTATATACCCACATGGGGTTACAGGGTGTATATATATATATATATTATATATATACCACCCACCGACATGGGGTTACAGGGTGTGTGATATATGTATATATATATATACACCCACATGGGATTACAGGGTGTATATATATTATATATGTATATATATATAATATATATACACACCCTGTAACCCCATGTGGGTGTATATATATATATATTATATATATATATACACACATCCTGTAACCCCATGTGGGTGGGTGGGTATATATATATATATACCCTGTAACCCCATGTGGGTGTATATATATATATATATATCACACACCCTGTAACCCCATGTGGGTGGGTTGGTATATATATATATACACCCTGTAACCCCATGTGGGTATATATACACACACCCTGTAACCCCATGTGGGTGTATGTATGTATGTATATATATATATACTGTATATATATATATAATATATATATATATATGAAGGGTCAAGAGGTCCCGCACTCCAGATACCGAAAATTAATTTAACCATTTAATTGCTTTTTTATTACTCTCTATCTACTTGATTTTTTCGGCATCTGCTGACTTTAATATCGAGATCTCTTTCTGCTAAATATTTTCAATGTGTGCACTGTTCACACGACTTTGCTTCTACTTATTTCCGCTCCACGTTTGATCTCCTGTTCGATATCCTCCGCTCTTTTGTTTTTAATTCCCTCGGATGCCGGGACGCGTCTCCCTGGTTACCATCTGGGAGACGCATACCCGTCGAGGACTTATGACGTTGTTGCCGTGCGTTCGATCGTTCTTGGACGCCATGTCTCCTCCCACCTGGCGTTCTGCTCGACGGCACGCTACAACGCGCGGTGAGTTCTCTAACGATGCTTTTAATTTATTTATATAAATATCACTTGTTTGTCTTGTGTCCACTACCTTGATAAAGGCCCCTGTGAGGGCCGAAACGTCGGCTGGTGCCATCGGGCACACATTTTTAATGCATACCCAATAAATTATCGTTTTTTATTTCATTTTTCAAGTCCTGGAGTGCGTCCTCTTTTTCAAAACTTCTATATCTTCATCTTCTGGATTTTTGCACCCAGGCAAGTACCATACGTGGTTTATGCAGGTTGCCACTGGTATTCTATTTATTTACACCTTTTTGGTGTTCAATTGCAACCTAGCAGCCCGAAATTTACTTATAAGTCCCTTTTTCTCATTTTTTGTATTATTTTCACACCGCCTTTTCAATATGGAGGATTTCCTACAGCGAGCAGGAGCTTATAACAATTATGCAGAAACCCTTCAAATTTCGGAGGAACAGGCATCCAAAGTCCTATGGCCTCAAACTTCATCTCAATTGGAGCACCAAATGACTTCCAAAGATCTGTATTTTGATTTACTTAAACTCAAACGCCGAGAGATAGACCTTGACCTCCACGGGGTATTTCTTTCTGATTATTACAGAGCCAAACGCATTCCAAGAGGATTCAGAGTCACTAATGAACCCACGATTGGCAGAAACAAACCCGAATTTTGCAAAAAATGGATTGCGGTAGCCAACCGTTGTTCACTAGATTGGATGGTGTTGGTCATAGAGGAAGTTTCTCAAGAGATCGTCTTCGTACGTGAATCTATTGTAAAATTTGAGGATGAGCACAATAACGCACTGAGCTCAAGCTCTTTTGAGACACAGATGAACAAATTAAAAGAAGATGTAAAACGTTATCGTGCGGAATTAATACACTTCAAAAAACTGAAATTAGATAAGGTAAACATGGATTATACATCTCAACATGTTTACCGATGGCTATCCTCTGACCAACCCAGACGGTTTGGCAAACGCACAGGTCCCAGAATTATTAAACCTAAATTCAGTACCATTGACGTAACGTCTGGAGAATCAGGATCTGATCTTGAAGCCTTAACAACTGCTCCACGCAGCCATGATCAGCAGTCTTTTTTAGACGAAGGCCAGGGCCGGTCAAACAAGACTCCTCACATTCCAGCTTTATTTTCCCGCAATGCTCTTCACGAACCCACCAATTCAGGCTTCCCCGGAGGGGGAAGAAAGGGAAGACCCGCAAGAAACCGAGGTCGTCCACCCCTCTCGAGGGACTAACCTCGGTTTTTAACTTATCTAACAAGGAACTTTCAATAGATCATTTATCAATATTGAATAAAGGACTCTCCTTTGTACCTAAACGAAACATTTCCCCTTTCAAAATGGAGGTCGAAGCCTACAAGATCCACCGCACATTGGCCATTCAGGAACATGTCGGTGATACACCATATACAGGCAAGCAGTTGAGATCTCGCAGTACTCAAGATGTGATTACTCAAAATCACACAATTCATACTTTTTCTCAGCAACTTAATAATGCCATTCACAATATGGCAACTCATCAACCTGTTCATTCTAATCTTAACAAAGCAGAATGGGATGCCTTAAAAGACCTATCCACGGACCCCTCTATTGCTATACGCCCGGCTGACAAGGGTGGAGGCACGGTGGTTCTCAATTACTCAGATTACAGACAGGATATTTTAACTCAACTTTCTGATATCACCACTTATCAAAAATTGCTGGTTGATCCTACGAACAAAACACAATCTCGTATTACAGCTCTACTCGATCTAGGTCTTCAGGCCGGTCATATTGATAACAGAACTCATCAGTTCTGTACAGTGCCATTTCCCATCATGCCCATATTATATACTTTGCCCAAAATCCATAAAAGTCTCCATTCTCCTCCAGGACGACCCATCGTCTCCGCCAGAGGTAGCCTTCTTGAACCTCTAGGCAAGTTTATTGACTTTCACTCCAAAGATTCCATACTGGCTTTGTCCACTTGTCTCAAAGATACACAAGATTTCATTCAACGTCTACAACAGATTATTCTTCCTCAGCAAGACGTTCTTATGATTACTTTAGACGTGAAAAACCTGTATACCGTGATCCCTCACCAACAAGGCATAGAAGCATTCACCCAAATATTAAGTGCCTCAAATTGTTATTCCGGCCCACCGATTGCATTTATTGAAGAACTTCTTAGGATCACTCTGGAATGCAATTTCTTCCGTTTTGAGAAGAATATTTACTTACAAACATCTGGAATATCTATGGGGGCCGCTATGGCACCGGGATATGCCAACTCCTACATGTATTTTTTTGAGTTGAATCACATCTTGACTCCCTACAAGGACAACATCATTTTTTACGCACGATTTGTGGATGATATCTTTTTGTTATGGTCTGACACTGCACAATCATTTGAGCAGGCCTTAAACAATCTCAACGCCTTAAACACCCCCATCAAATTCTCTGCAGAATCTCATGCCAGTACCATCAATATTTTAGATTTACAGATTTACATTGTTGATCACCAAATTCGTTTTTCATTATACCGTAAACCTACTGACCGTAACACCATTTTACATGCAGAGAGCTTTCATCCACCACATCTGAAACAATCTCTTCCGATATCACAATTTTTGCGAGTCATGCGTAACAATTCAGATCCAGAAACTTTACAGATACAACTTAATCAGCTGCATGAACGTTTTTTACAACGTGGATATCAACCAGACACTCTATCTCTGGCATTGACTAAAGCTCATTCCAAATTCACCTCGGTTACACCCAACTCCAAGACTCCAGAATCACGAATCTTCCTTCCTCTCACTTATCATGCCCATAGTCATACTATGTCTAAAGCCATACGTCACAATTGGCAACTCTTACGCAATGACGCCACTCTTCCCAAGAAATTTAAAGAAACACCCATGATATCCTTTAAACGTATCAATAATCTTTGTGACATGCTGGTCAAGACAGATCCCATCATGTCTTATTGCAAGACCATTCAATCATCTAGGCTGGGATGCTTTCGATGCCCCAATTGCATGACGTGCAGCCACATGACATCTTCCTCAACATTTCCACATCCTTCCTCAGGGAAGCGGATTAAGATCAATTACCACATCTCTTGTACCACCGACCATGTAGTGTATCTTATCACTTGTCCGTGCGCTCTCCCGTACGTCGGCAAGACCGACAGACCTCTCAGAGATCGTATTAGAGGACACCGGTCAAACATCACCACAGCCTACAGAGACAACTTTTCGGACAAGCCTGTAGCCAAACACTTTCTGCAATATCGTCATCAGCTTTCTTCTCTTCGTTTTATCGCCATTGACCACGTTCCCCCTCTGCCTAGAGGGGGCAATCGATCGAAGATTTTGCTACAGCGCGAGACTTTTTGGATACGTACTTTGGACACTGTTACTCCTAAGGGCTTAAACGAATATATATCATTTTCCTCTTTTTTATAATATCAGGCCTGTTCCCCGGATTTCTTTTGATCTCTTTGTTTTTTCTCATGACGTCATATTATAATATCCATTTTATTTTTCTTGTTAATATTTTTTGTTATTATTCTTGTACATGACATGCTTTTCCAGTACCTTTGGTCTTTCTTTTCCAAGATTGCTTTCTATACTCCTTCATTCTTTACTCATATTTATTTATTCTACATTTTTATTTATGGTATTCCATACCATTCAACTTTATTTCTCCCTACACTTATTACTGCAGTATTCTACACATATCTTATCTTACCCATCTTTTCATTTTTTCACCCATCTCCATCTCCACATCACAGTTCTTTCACCACTTGTTTCACACACTTTTTATAGTTTTTATTTATTTGTTCTCACATTTATTTTTCATCACATTTCCATCACTTGGTTTTTCCCTTTTTTTCACATTTTTTTCACATTTTTTTCACATTTTCAACATCCCCCTTTTTCCACCTTAGCAGGTGTTCCATTCATCCCCTCCCACTTGCATTTTTTGATCCACATATTCACTCACCACCATTAACCACTTCAATGCTGAGGACGCGCTCAGTGCGTCCTCAGCATTACCGCTGGTATGTGGAGGACGCGCTGAGCGCGTCCTCCCATTGGGGTCAGCGTTCGGCCGGGTTCCGGCCGATCGCTGGCCCCCCCGGTGCGGGCTGACATCCTCGATGTCAGCCCGGCATCCGGGACCACAGCCGCCGGAATTAGGTGTCATCGCGGCTGCGCGATGACACCTAATTCAGGCGCCCCCCCCTGCATCTGCGGAGGAGGCGCCTGAAAGGGAGGGGGGAGGTCTTCGGACCTCTCTCCCTCCCGATCGGCGGCTCTGTGGGGGTTAACCCAGGCATCATTTGGAAGGGCACAGCCTGCCCTTCCAAATGGTGCCTGGCATTAACCCCTGGGGAGCTGGATCGCGAATCGGCGCTGAAAAGCGCCGGTTCGCGATCCTTTCCCGGAGCTGGCCGACATCTTGGATGTCGGCCAAGCCTCCGGGAACTCCCCCGAGGACTGGCGTCATCGTGCATAGCACGATGACGCCAGTCCTAGAGTTAACCCCTAACTGCCACCAACTGTGGAGATAGGGAGTTCCAATGAACTCCCTATCTCCCGATCCGTGTGGCAGTTAGGGGTTAATGTTTGGTATGGTTGGATCGGCCAGAGCATGGCCGTTCCAACGATACCAAACATGAAAGTGAAAAAGTTTGTAAAAAAAAAAAAAAAATTTAAAATAAAAATTAAAAATTTTTTAAAAACAAATTATATAAAAAAAAATAAACACTTTTTTTTTCTTTTTTTTGGTTTGTTAATGCAGCAATATTGTTCCCATTTCAATTATAATGTGAACAATGATGCTGCACTAACGATTTTTGTATGCGGTGCGTTTGTTAAAAATAGTGTAATTTTCCCCAAAACAAAATGTAACGAGACCCCATCTCTAATTTTTTTAACAAGCGCACCCCATACAAAATATAACCGCAATTGCTCGCATGTTAAAATGTGAAAAAAAACACTTTACACATTGTAAATTATTGAAAATACATATTTTATTGCATTTTTGTTATAATATACAGACATGACAAACGTATACATATAATAATGACATATTATGAATCTACCGAGTCTGACGGAAAGAACGATATATAATATGTCTGGGTAATATACTAAAATAAGCCTTCAAAACACGTTTAAACATGATGAGCAAAACCGCTAAAAATGACCTCAGCACAGGGGCGGGAAAAGCCTCAGCAGCGAAAGGGTTAATAAGTCTCCATTACATATTAAGCCTAATTACACTCCTACTGGTCTCTATCTTCTAGAGCCCTTCAATCTGCTTATCGTATTGGTGCGGTGCTGGGCTCTGCGCTCGGTGCGGTGCTGGGCTCTGCGCTCGGTGCGGTGCTGGGCTCTGCGCTCGGTGCGGTGCTGAGCTCTGCGCTCGGTGCGGTGCTGAGCTCTGCGCTCGGTGCGGTGCTGAGCTCTGCGCTCGGTGCAGTGCTGGGCTCTGCGCTCGGTGCTGTGCTGGGCTCTGCGCTGTGCTGGCGCTCGGTGCTGTGCTGGGCTCGGTGCTGTGCTCGGTGCTGTGCTGGGTGCTGGGCTCGGTGCTGTGCTGGGCTCTGCGCTCGGTGCTGTGCTCTGCGCTCGGTGCTGTGCTGTGCTCTGCGCTCGGTGCTGTGCTGGGCTCTGCGCTCGGTGCTGTGCTGGGCTCTGCGCTCGGTGCTGTGCTGGGCTCTGCGCTCGGTGCTGTGCTGGGCTCTGCGCTCGGTGCTGTGCTGGGCTCTGCGCACGGTGCTGTGCTGGGCTCTGCGCTCGGTGCTGGGCTCTGCGCTCGGTGCTGGGCTCTGCGCTCGGTGCTGGGCTCTGCGCTCGGTGCTGGGCTCTGCGCTCGGCTCTGCGCTCGGTGCTGTGCTGGGCTCTGCGCTCGGTGCGGTGCTGGGCTCTGCGCTCGGTGCGGTGCTGGGCTCTGCCCGGTGCTGGGCTCTGCGCTCGGTGCTGTGCTGGGCTCTGCGCTCGGTGCTGGGCTCTGCGCTCGGTGCTGTGCTGGACTCTGCGCTCGGTGCTGTGCTCTGCGCTCGGTGCTGTGCTGGACTCTGCGCTCGGAGCGGGGCTCTGCGCTCGGTGCGGTGCTCTGCGCTCGGTGCTGTGCTGGGCTCGGTGCTGTGCTGGGCTCTGCGCTGTGCTGGGCGCTGCGCTCGGTGCTGTGCTGGCCTCGGTGCTGTGCTCTGCGCTCGGTGCTGTGCTGGGCTCTGCGCTCGGTGCTGTGCTCTGCGCTTGGTGCTGTGCTGGGCTCTGCGCTCGGTGCTGTGCTGGGCTCTGCGCTCGGTGCTGTGCTGGGCTCTGCGCTGTGCTGGGCGCTGGGCTCGGTGCTGTGCTGGGCTCTGCGCTCGGTGCTGTGCTGGGCTCTGCGCTCGGTGCTGTGCTGGGCTCTGCGCTCGGTGCTGTGCTGGGCTCTGCGCTCGGTGCTGTGCTGGGCTCTGCGCTCGGTGCTGTGCTGGGCTCTGCGCTCGGTGCTGGGCTGGGCTCTGCGCTCGGTGCTGGGCTGGGCTCTGCGCTCGGTGCTGGGCTGGGCTCTGCGCTCGGTGCTGGGCTCTGCGCTCGGTGCTGTGCTGGGCTCTGCGCTGTGCTGGGCTCTGCGCTCGGTGCTGTGTTGGGCTCTGCGCTCGGTGCTGTGCTGGGCGCTGGGCTCGGTGCTGTGCTGGGCGCTGGGCTCGGTGCTGTGCTGGGCGCTGGGCTCGGTGCTGTGCTGGGCGCTGGGCTCGGTGCTGTGCTGGGCTCTGCGCTCGGTGCTGTGCTGGGCTCTGCGCTGTGCTGTGCTGGGCTCTGCGCTTGGTGCTGGGCTCTGCGCTCGGTGCTGTGCTGGGCTCTGCGCTCGGTGCTGTGCTGGGCTCTGCGCTCGGTGCTGTGCTGGGCTCTGCGCTGGGCTCTGCGCTCGGTGCGGTGCTGGGCTCTGCGCTCGGTGCTGGGATCTGCGCTCGGTGCTAGGCTGGGCTCTGCGCTCGGTGCTGTGCTGGGCTCTGCGCTCGGTGCTGTGCTGGGCTCTGCGCTCGGTGCTGTGCTGGGCTCTGCGCTCGGTGCTGTGCTGGGCTCTGCGCTCGGTGCTGTGCTGGGCTCTGCGCTCGGTGCTGTGCTGGGCTCTGCGCTCGGTGCTGCGCTGGGCTCTGCGCTGGGCTCTGCGCTCGGTGCTGTGCTGGGCTCTGCGCTCGGTGCTGTGCTGGCTCTGCGCTCGGTGCTGTGCTGGGCTCTGCGCTCGGTGTGCTGTGCTGGGCTCTGCGCTCGGTGCTGTGCTGGGCTCTGCGCTCGGTGCTGTGCTGGGCTCGGTGCTGTGCTCTGCGCTCGGTGCTGTGCTGGGCTCTGCGCTGTGCTGGGCTCTGCGCTCGGTGCTGTGCTGGGCTCTGCGCTCGGTGCTGTGCTGGGCTCTGCGCTGGGCTCTGCGCTCGGTGCTGGGCTCTGCGCTCGGTGCTGGGCTCTGCGCTCGGTGCTGGGCTCTGTGCTCGGTGCTGTGCTGGGCTCTGCGCTCGGTGCTGTGCTGGGCTCTGCGCTCGGTGCTGTGCTGGGCTCTGCGCTCGGTGCTGTGCTGGGCTCTGCGCTCGGTGCTGTGCTGGGCTCTGCGCTCGGTGCTGTGCTGGGCTCTGCGCTCGGTGCTGTGCTGGGCTCTGCGCTCGGTGCTGTGCTGGGCTCTGCGCTCGGTGCTGTGCTGGGCTCTGCGCTCGGTGCTGTGCTGGGCTCTGCGCTCGGTGCTGTGCTGGGCTCTGCGCTCGGTGCTGTGCTGGGCTCTGCGCTCGGTGCTGGGCTGGGCTCTGCGCTCGGTGCTGGGCTGGGCTCTGCGCTCGGTGCTGGGCTGGGCTCTGCGCTCGGTGCTGGGCTGGGCTCTGCGCTCGTTGCTGGGCTGGGCTCTGCGCTCGGTGCTGGGCTGGGCTCTGCGCTGTGCTGGGCTCTGCGCTCGGTGCTGTGCTGGGCTCTGCGCTCGGTGCTGTGCTGGGCTCTGCGCTCGGTGCTGTGCTGGGCTCTGCGCTCGGTGCTGTGCTGGGCTCTGCGCTCGGTGCTGTGCTGGGCTCTGCGCTCGGTGCTGTGCTGGGCTCTGCGCTCGGTGCTGTGCTGGGCTCTGCGCTCGGTGCTGCTGGGCTCTGCGCTCGGTGCTGGTGCTGGGCTCTGCGCTCGGTGCTGTGCTGGGCTCTGCGCTCGGTGCTGTGCTGGGCTCTGCGCTCGGTGCTGTGCTGGGCTCTGGGCTGTGCTGGGCTCTGGGCTCGGTGCTGTGCTCTGCGCTCGGTGCTGTGCTGGGCTCTGCGCTGTGCTGGGCTCTGCGCTCGGTGCTGTGCTGGGCTCTGCGCTCGGTGCTGTGCTGGGCTCTGCGCTCGGTGCTGTGCTGGCTCTGCGCTCGGTGCTGTGCTGGGCTCTGCGCTCGGTGCTGGGCGCTGGGCTCTGCGCTCGGTGCTGGGCGCTGGGCTCGGTGCTGTGCTGGGCGCTGGGCTCGGTGCTGTGCTGGGCTCTGCGCTCGGTGCTGTGCTGGGCTCTGCGCTCGGTGCTGTGCTGGGCTCTGCGCTCCGGTGCTGTGCTGGGCTCTGCGCTCGGTGCTGTGCTGGGCTCTGCGCTCGGTGCTGTGCTGGGCTCTGCGCTCGGTGCTGTGCTGGGCTCTGCGCTCGGTGCTGTGCTGAGCTCTGCGCTCGGTGCTGTGCTGGGATCTGCGCTCGGTGCTGTGCGCTGTGCGCTGGGCTCGGTGCTGTGCTGGGCTCTGCGCTTGGTGCTGTGCTGGGCTCTGGGCTGGGCTCTGCGCTCGGTGCTGTGCTGGGCTCTGCGCTGTGCTGGGCTCTGCGCTGTGCTGGGCTCTGCGCTCGGTGCTGTGCTGGGCTCTGCGCTCGGTGCTGTGCTGGGCTCTGCGCTCGGTGCTGTGCTGGGCTCTGCGCTCGGTGCTGTGCTGGGCTCTGCGCTCGGTGCTGTGCTGGGCTCTGCGCTCGGTGCTGTGCTGGGATCTGCGCTCGGTGCTGTGCACTGGGCTCGGTGCTGTGCTGGGCTCTGCGCTCGGTGCTGTGCTGGGCTCTGGGCTGTGCTCTGCGCTCGGTGCTGTGCTGGGCTCTGGGCTCGGTGCTGTGCTCTGCGCTCGGTGCTGTGCTGCGCTCTGCGCTCGGTGCTGTGCTGGGCTCTGCGCTCGGTGCTGTGCTGGGCTCTGCGCTCGGTGCTGTGCTGGGATCTGCGCTCGGTGCTGTGCGCTGTGCGCTGGGCTCGGTGCTGTGCTGGGCTCTGCGCTCGGTGCTGTGCTGGGCTCTGGGCTGTGCTCTGCGCTCGGTGCTGTGCTGGGCTCTGGGCTCGGTGCTGTGCTCTGCGCTCGGTGCTGTGCTGCGCTCTGCGCTCGGTGCTGTGCTGGGCTCTGCGCTCGGTGCTGTGCTGAGCTCTGCGCTCGGTGCTGTGCTGGGATCTGCGCTCGGTGCTGCTGTGCGCTGTGCGCTGGGCTCGGTGCTGTGCTGGGCTCTGCGCTCGGTGCTGTGCTGGGCTCTGGGCTGGGCTCTGCGCTCGGTGCTGTGCTGGGCTCTGGGCTCGGTGCTGTGCTCTGCGCTCGGTGCTGTGCTGGGCTCTGCGCTGTGCTGGGCTCTGCGCTCGGTGCTGTGCTGGGCTCTGCGCTCGGTGCTGCGCTGGGCTCTGCGCTCGGTGCTGGGCGCTGGGCTCTGCGCTCGGTGCTGGGCGCTGGGCTCGGTGCTGTGCTGGGCTCTGCGCTCGGTGCTGTGCTGGGCGCTGGGCTCGGTGCTGTGCGAAATGCACCATCAAACACATACCATCGTGCGTTTACAAATCCATCTTCCTGACGAACAGTCGGTATACTTTAATGAAGATAACATCAGGAACGCTATAGAAAGAACACAATCAAGAGACACAACATTGACAGCTTGGTTCACCTTAAACAGAGTAGATGTGGCTGCCCGCGAACTCCTGTATACTGATATTCCACAACATTTTGTATTTCATCAGAAAAATACCACATGGGAAAGGAGATTGAGACATCGAGAAAATAACACTATTGGGCGAATGTACTCTGTTAACATAAATTCAGATGTTGAGAGATTTTGCTTGAGATTACTTTTACTCCATGTTAAAGGAGCCACCTCATTTGAACATATCCGAACAGTTGGTGGAGTGCTCCTTCCAACATTCAAAGAGGCTGCTCAAAGACTCGGTCTTTTTCAGGATGATGAATTATGGGACTTGAGGCATCATCTCACTTGAAGCTTCGTGAAGAGTCAACTGCTTCGAGAGCTTTTTGCCAACATTTGTGCCCTTGCATCTCCACCGAATGCTAAACAACTGTTTGAAAAATATAAACAACAACTCATTGAAGACTTATCGAGACACCCTGGTCACACACCAGACTGCCAAACATGTCTCAATAGTGCACTATTAGACATTCAAGACATTTTAATTGTTAACGGGAAAAAATGTCAGGATTTCGCTTTACCAACGCCTACCGACTATTCAACTGTCAAAACAACAGACATTTATGATGCGGTTCTTCAAAGTCACATAGGAGTACAAATGCAGGCGGCTTTAAATGATCTACAAAGAGAAACTTTTGAAGACATTATTTCTGCCACCCAAAACGATACATTACCCCAAAGGTGTTACTTTCTCGATGGTCCTGGAGGTAGTGGCAAAACATACCTATACCAAACTTTATTGCATTCATTTAGAGGAAACAAAGAGATAGCATTAGCTGTTGCTTCTACTGGAATTGCTGCTAATTTACTAGAGGGTGGACGCACATATCACTCACAATTCAAACTGCCTGTTCCTTTGTTGGACACTTCAACATCTTCCATGAGGCAAACATTTAATGATGCCACAATCCTTAGAAAAACAAAAATAATAATTTGGGATGAATCATCCATGGCTCCAAGTGATGCTCTCAGATGCGTTAACAAACTACTGCAAGAGCTCATGAAAAACAACAAACCTTTTGGCGGTAAAACAATTATCCTTGGAGGCGATTTCCGACAAACTCTACCTGTTGTGGCACATGGCAGTCGATCAGCAATCGTTGAATCCAGCATTAAATTCAATACACTATGGGATAAATTTAAGATCATAAAGCTGCAAACAAATGTAAGATCTGTGGATCCAGAGTTCAGCTCTTGGCTAATAAAACTTGGCGATGGAAAACTCACAAACGAACATGGCTTCCATCAAGATATATTTCAGATACCACCTAAAATGATCTGCAAAAACTCCATTGTCAAAGAAATTTATGGTGACCATTTACAACCTGATCATATTTCGCAGTTTGAGAAAACTGCAATTTTATGCCCCAAAAATTGTGATGTGGACAACATCAATGAAGAAGTGCTTAGTTTGTTAGAAGGTGAGAGCAAAACTTATTTAAGCACTGATTCTATTGATGATGAATCACAGGAAGACAAGGATATATACCCCATTGAGTTCTTAAATGAATTGGCTCCTTCAGGGTTGCCAGTTCATAAACTGAAACTAAAAATTGGCTGTATTATTATGCTCCTGCGCGTAACCTGAATACAAAGAGAGGCCTGTGTAATGGAACAAGACTGATTGTGACAGCTATGCGACAAAATTTGCTCATTGCTAAAGTATTGACACCTACCTCAGAACCAAAAAACATTTTCATTCCTAGAATTGATTTAGCCCCAAGTAACACCGAACTGCCATTTGTTTTACGAAGGAGACAATTTCCTGTTAAATTGGCATTTGCAATGACTATTAACAAATCCCAAGGACAAACCTTTGACAGAGTTGGCATCTATTTACCAGAACCCGTCTTCAGCCATGGACAACTATATGTTGCATTCTCTCGAGTCAAGAGCTCTGCTGACGTTAAAATCAACCTCGATCGATGGACGTGAACAAGGCTACTTATTACCAGGGACTGATGCATGCTTCACTAAAAATGTTGTATTCAAAGAAATTTATTCAAAATAGTCACTAAAAATATTTAACGTTTCTTGACGCTGCTTTGTATTCCTTTCCACAAACATTCATACGCACCACACTTATCAATAGACTGCCCTCTGGGCAGGCTTTACACCTAGTATATATATAAAGACAAATATGGAGAGCACTCAGTCCGTGATAAGGAATTTAATTGCCCAGGTGCTATCCTCAAGGATGAATATAGAAAGGCCAGGTATAGGAGCACACTGGGGCTTATGAAAAAATAACAAACTTTGTTGAATAAAATCCAACGTTTCGGTTCCTAAGAACCTTTATCAAGGAATAAAAACAAGGCAATAAAGACAGGTTTAAATAATGTAACTTTAGACTCACCCCCCAATCCTGTACGCCCTGCGTCTGGAGTCACGCCGCAACGAAAATGACCAGCGTGTCTAATTCGGACACTGGGTGTGTGACGCCTGAGTGGACACGTCATTACAAGCGATGGCTTTGTCTGTTGGATATTAATTCTACTAATGATATACGCTGCTAATTGCCTCTCTGAGTACTTGTTAACATTGACCATTAATCTAGTCTGGTCTTCTCTGCATCTAGGCCTTTTGCTCATGATTCCTAATTCTGCTTTTTTGATGATGATCTTTTATTCTGCTGTTTCAGCTAATTCTGTTTTTCTGTACCTTTGATCATTTCTGCTCATCTCATTTATTGACATAACTTCATTTGACCGAGCTGATTATTGATTTGTTCCTAAAGACGAGTTCATGTCGACCTGACCAATGTTAATTGATAACTTGCTACGTGCGGTGATGACATTCACTACTAATTAATCTAAACCCCATCTTTTAATATACTTTAATGCAATTAATCTATGCAATGTATGTTTCTGATTGGTGAGCTGCGTCTCACCCGATATTGTACCACCCTGTGTCCTCCCCATTCCTCCCCTTCTCTTTTCCTGTATCCTCCAACCTGAATCCTTTAAAAGACCTATCTCAAGAATAAATCAATAGAATGATTGCACACGAGATACTGCTTGTTCGTGTCATTCCTTCTCCGATCGATTGCGTGGCAGCTGATACATTGAAGGCGAGGTGTTGAAGATAGGTGTCGATAGAACACTAACAGAATGGTGTCAGAAGTGGGATCCTGTGTTTAGGTAAGTTACTAGTCTTTTGACTGTTTTACCTGTTCAGTAGGATTACGTATCCACCTTTAGGGTTCCGAGCTGCTCTTATCCAGAGCGACTACGTACCCCACTATCCAGGCAAGGATAGTGTTTTGGCAAATGCTAACGGAAGCAGGTCGCCTTATCTGGAGCATAGTGTATGCCCAGTGATCGGTGCTGCGGGAGCACGTCAGTAAGTATATAGCAGTTGCCACAAGTTTATTTGTTTTCGTATTTAGTGATAGTTTAGTTCGTTGGGAGATAGCTACACTCTCTTCTGTGTATCTGAGCCACATGCGCTGCGAGGCTGGTTGTTTACATAAGGGAGTGGGGAGATTGCATGGGCCAAGATATCAACGCAACTGTGTATGTGAAAATCTCTGATGTATGCCGTTTTCTGTGCTTGTGTTTTGTGATTTAATAAGTACTATATCTTATCTTGTGACTGTATAAGACGTAACTATATAAGACGTAATTGTTTAAGAATCATAGTACTGTATATTGTTTTTGTAGACTTTGTTTTGTGTAGTCTTTCTACATAGGTGTTACGATGGGTAACTCCAACTCCACTGAACAAAGGGAGAAAGAGGTGACGGTGCCTGATTTCGAGGCACTACAGAAGGGAACAACGAAAGGGGGAAAGCCCAAGATCCGCTATCGTACCAGTAAGAGCCTGCCAAAGACAGCGGGTAACTGCACAAATGCCCCAAAGGACCCAAAGCCGTTTCCAGATGAAACTCCTTTTGAATACGTAGGTCGTATCGCTGGTGCTTATTATGATTCCATTTACTGATCTTCTCAATTCATGGTCGATCATGTCCACAGACCCGTTTCCAGCAAAGGGGGCAATGGATGAATGGCACATTAAGATGATTAAAGGTTTCTGTCTGAATGATAGAGATGCCTTCCCTTGGTTTACGGGAGACCACAAGTGGGACAAGAAGTACATGAAGGAATGTGGTAAAGTATGGATTGAGTTATCCCCATATTACAATGCCCCTGGGACAAAAGCACCCAAAAACGAAGTTTTTCCATCCTCCCCACATGCCAGTGAACTCTTTAGGGCGTGACGTGTTGGGCGACTTAGGTATACAGATCACATGTGCGCCAAAGGGAGACCTTGACGTTACATCACCCTACTCATGTTTCCAGACAACCACATCAACCTGTAAGTATGGACACGACATTTCCTGCACTTACCGTTCCTGAGTCCTTGACTGACGTACCAGAAACAATATGGGCAGAACATGCATACGATGTAGGACTGATTGACTGTACACCTTTCAGAGCTACACTCAAACCTGGTACAGGGCCTGTATACCAAAAACAATATCCATTAGGACCAGCTAAAACAGAAGGCATTAGAGAATTTATTCATAGATTCCTAGAAGCTGGTATCCTGAGACCAATAGTATCACCTTACAACACACCAGTAAACCCGGTTCCCAAGGGTGAGGGTTTCCGCTTCACCCAAGACTTCAGAGCATTAAACAAGGTCACCATTCCCATAGCGCCTATTGTGCCTGACATACACTCACTACTCACATCCATACCTGCTACAGCTACAATGTTCACAGTCATAGACCTGTCCAATGCCTTCTTTTCTATACCAGTGGACAGGCAGACACAGCCCTTGTTAGCCTTTACATTTGAGGGAGCGCAGTACTGTTAGGAGCGACTCCCACAGGGCTTCGTTGACAGCGCTTCTGCTTATTGTAGAGCTCTCCGTAAGACCCTCAAAGAGTGGGCGCCGCCATCTGGTTCAGTCCTATTGCAGTATACGGATGACTTGTTGCTCTGTAGCTCAGACGCAGATGCATTGAAAGAAGGATACGTCAGCCCTGCTCGTGCACCTGGCAGTAGAGGGACATAAGGTTTCCTTGTCAAAATTGCAGTGTTGCCAGCCAAAGGTCACATACCTGGGTTTCACGCTTTCCCCAGGTGAGAGGCATTTATTATTATTATTATTATTATTATTATTATTCTTTATTTATAAAGCGCCAGCATATTCCGCAGCGCTGTACAATAGGCACAGTATAGACGGGTTACAATACATTGAACAACATTTGACAAACAGTACAAGAGGGGATGAGGCCCTATTCCCGTAGGAACTCACAATCTAGAGGGGTTGGAAACAGGAGGAGAGGACTGCAAGGTGAGAGTGATTGATGGTTGCGTCAGTGAGTTGGGTGGTAGGCTTCCCTAAATAGGAATGTTTTAAGGGAGCATTTGAAGGAAGAGAAATTAGGGGAAAGTCTGACAGTACAAGGGATAGCGTTCCAGAGAATGGGGGCTGCGCGTGTGAAGTCCTGCAGTCTATCATGGGAAGAGGTGATGCGGGGAGAAGCTGGGCGCAGGTCGCTGTTTGACCTTAGGGAGCGGGCTGGGGTGTATTTGGTGATTAGTGAGGACAGGTAGTGGGGAGCTGAGTTAGTGAGGGTTTTGTAGGTAAGGATAAGGATTTTGAACTTAATTCTGCAGTGGATGGGGAGCCAGTGAAGGGACTCGCAGAGGGGAGCGGCAGAGACAGAGCGGCGGTTAAGGTGAATTAGCCTGGCGGAGGCGGTCAGGATGGATTGTAGGGGGGAGAGGCGGGACAGAGGGAGGCCAGATAAGAGATTATTGCAATAGTCGAGTCGGGAGATTACCAGGGCATGTATGAGATGTTTTGTGGTGACAGCAGTAAGAAATGGCCGAATTCTGAAAATATTACGCAATTGGCAGTGGCAGGAGGAGGAAAGAGACTTGATGTGGGGGATGAAGGAAAGAGCAGAGTCAAGTGTAACTCCAAGGCAGCGAACTTGGTTTGATGGGGAGATGGTGATACCCTCAACCCGTGATAGAGAAGTCAGGAGGTGGGGAGGCATTAGAGGGAGGAATAAGTAGGAGCTCAGTCTTGGACATGTTGATCTTTAGGTGGTGCGAGGCCATCCAGGAGGAGATGCCAGATAAACAGTCACTGACTTTTGAAAGGACAGGGGGAGAGAGATCAGGGGTAGAGAGGTAGATCTGAGTGTCATCAGCGTAGAGGTGGTAATTAAAGCCAAAGCTGTTGATGATTTTGCCCAGGGAGGAGGTGTAGATGGAAAAGAGCAGAGGACCAAGGACAGAGCCTTGGAGGTACACCAACAGATAGAGGCAATGAAGAGGAGGAATTACCAGCAAAGGACACAGAGAAGGACCTGTTGGATAAATAGGAGTCAACCCAAGCAAGTGCAGTGTCACAGATACCAAGAGAGCTGAGGGTCTGCAGAAGGAGGGGGTGGTCAACAGTGTCAAAAGCAGCCGAGAGGCCAAGCAGGATGAGAATAGAATAGTGGCCGTGTTTTTTAGCAGTTAGGAGGTCATTGGTGACATTGGTGAGGGCAGTTTCAGTTGAGTGTAGGGGACGGAAGCCAGATTGCAGGGGGTCAAGTAGGGAATTGGAGGACAGGAAGAGGGAGAGGTGGTTGAAGACTAGTTTTTCTAAGAGCTTTGATGTGAAGGGAAGCAGGGATACAGGGCGGTAGTTGGATGGAGAGTTGGGATCGAGGGATGGTTTCTTTAGTAAAGGGGTAACTAGCGCATGTTTCAAGGCGGATGGGAAGGAGCCGGTGGAGAGAGATAGGTTGAAGATGTGTGTGAGAGCAGGGGTGAGGGAGGAGGAGAGGGGAGGAATTAGATGTGAGGGAATTGGGGTCGAGCGGGCACGTGGTGAGATGTGAGGAGGACAATAAGGAATGGACTTCCTCCTCAGTGGCTGGGAGGAAGCGGCAGAGGGTGGCAGGGGGACCTCTGGGAGTGGAGGTGGCAGATAACTATCTTGTGTTGGATGTCGCTTCTGATAGTTAGAGTGTTTACTAAGGAAGAAATCTGCCAGGTCTTGAGCGTTGAAGGCAGCTGAGGGGGAGTGTGGGTGGGTGGAGGATGGTGTTGAAGGTGGACCAGAGCCGTTAAGGGTTAGAGGACAGCGTAGATATAAGAGATGAGAAGAAGGATTGTTTGGCCAGGTGGAGGGCAGAGGTGTATGATCGGAGAATAAACTTGAAGTGAACAAAATCAGCTTCAGAGCGGATTTCCTCCAGGCACGCTCTGCAGTGCGGGAGCATCTTTGCAGGTAGCGTGTCTGGAGGGTGTGACAGGGCTGAAGCTGGCCGCCGTGGGGCCTTGCAGAGTCGAGAGGAGCAAGAGTGTCTAGAGCAGAGATAAGAGTAGTGTTGTAGTGATTAGTGGAGCATCAGGGCAGGTGAAGGATGAGGTGTGAGGGGGTGTGGTGAAGTAGATTGGAGAAATTGATAGGGATCCACGGCATGTAGATTTCTGCGAGGTGTGTGTACGGGGTGGGGAAGCAGGGTGTTTAGGAAGTCCATATAGGTTGAAAGAGAGAAGGTGGTGGTCAGAGATGGGGAAAGGGCGACAGGTGAACTCAGAAATGGAGCAGAGGTTGGAAAAGACAAGGTCAATATCGTGACCATCGTGGTGGGTAGGGAGGAGAGAGGATTGCGTGAGTCCAAGGGAGGACATGAGTGAAAGAAGTTTGGAGGCAGCAGGGACAGAAGGATCCTCAATGGGAATGTTGAAGTCCCCAAGAACTAGGCATGGATGTCAGGACCCGGCGGCTGGTCCGTCCCTGGCACCCCCGAGGGTCGCGTCCTCCTCGCGGCTCCCCCGGGCGTCCTATGCGCGCGTGTCGCAGCCGCTTCCGGGTTTGAGGTTTCCCAGCGGCATGACGTCATCACGCCTCCACCGTGGTGTCTCCTGCATCAGGTGATCCTGTTGGCCAATCGGGAGGCAGGGCACGTGATTTAAACCTGCTTTTTGCTTTTCTCTGCGCCCTTTGGTGGTTTTAGCTTGCTATTCCCTTTGGTGCTGTATTTTGAGATTTCTATTAGACTTACTGTGTATGACCTGGCTTTTGGCAACCGACTCTGATTATCTCCGTATCCCTCTGACCCGGCTTGTGTATTTGACGTTGCATTTGGTTATTCCCTGTGTACTGTGCTGATTTACTACTCGTTATCACTTATCCCAGCCACCTCAAGGACTGGTATTGTGATTAGAGCTCTAGGTTTTTCTGTTTACCTGGTATATCATTTGACCTACGTGTAATAGCTTGACGTACACTCTCTGGTACTCTGTACTGTCCTATTTCTATACCAGCCACCCTAAGGACTGGTTTCTATCCTCCTTGCCTACGTCCCTGCCTTATAGGTTCACTTCTCGCTACTGCGTAACCCAGCCGAAATTAAGGACTGGTATCGCATTTAGGGTTCCTACCTCCTGTTTCGTCATAAGGCTGACCGTAACTACCTCCGGTTACGTGTGTCCGCCTTACAATGGAAGACTAGAAGACAGGAAGTGAGAAAGCCAGGTGGCAAAGTGGTCAAAGAACTGGGAGGTTAGTCCCGGTGGGCGGTAGATGACTGCCACCCTGAGAGCCAGGGGAGAGAACAGGCGGATGCAGTGTATTTCAAAGGAGGAGAAGGAGAGAGATGCTGATAGGTGCACGTGGGAGAGGGCAGGATTCCGACACCGCCACCATTTCTCTCACCCGGTCTGGGGGTATGGCTCAGGTGTAGACCACCATGTGAGAGAGCAGCAACGGAGGCCGTGTCAGAGGGAGTTAGCCAGGTTTCAGTTAAAGCTAGGAGGTTGAAGGAGTTTGAAAGGAAGAGGTCATGGACTGCTGTGAGTTTGTTGCACACAGACCGAGCGTTCCAGAGGGCGCAGGAGAAAGAGGACAGGTGCTGAGGGTTTATGGGAATGAGGTTGCTGGGCTTGCAGGGAGGTGATTTATGTGCGATGGGGATAGGATGAGAGGGAAGTATTGGATGTGTTGTGGGGCCAGGGTTAGGGGATATGTCACCTGCATAAAGTAACAGCAGGAGGGTGAGAAAGAGAAGGTGGGAATGGGATTTGTGAGAGTGGGAGTGATTGGCAGCATGAGAGTTGGAGGGAGACCATGTTCTGAGTAAACAAAGGAGGTCATGTGAGGCCATCATGTGGGATGAGAGGAGGGAGGGAGAGATGCAGATAGTGTAGGGGTCGGTGGTAGAGGGGCAGGAGTTCCATTTAAGGAGAAAGGTAGAAGTGAAAAGTAGAAGCGTGAGAGAAAGCATAATAATATAGTCGTGTGTTTACCCGATGGAAAATATGGGCCTTGCAGTTCCTTCCTCCAGTCCCGCAACTCCAGGAATCAACTCCAAGCTGCCACTTAAGATGGTCACTTGGGATGGTCACAGGAGCCAAGGCCAAGGAGCCACTCCTTGCTGATATAGAGCAGACTGATTGTAGACAGCCAAAGTAAACATGTAAACACCTGATGCTAGGCAGGGAATTCACATGCTAATTAGCAAAACAATTGGTGGGGGAAAATGGAAAAAAACCAAAAAACAGAAAAATACCAAGGGAACGTTTACAATGTGGGTGCCTGCGAATACTGGGTGATGGGGGGGGGGTCGTACCAGAAAACTATACAGGGGATCAGTTGCAATGTGGGTGCCAGAAGTTACTGTGTGATGGGGGGGTATGTCTCCACCTCTCGTATAGAAGCTCTTTCACAGCTGGCCCAGCCCACCAGCAAAACAGACATGATGAGCTTTCTAGGTATGGTCAATTTCTGCAGACACTGGATTCCTGATTGCTCCCACTATGACAATATTTTGCGTAAAGCTACAAGACAGGACGCACCAGATACGCTGATCTGGGACGAGTCCATGTGCGCCGCATATGAAATGTTAAAGATATTGTTGTCATCCGCTCCTGCTCTAGGTTTGCCCAATTATCATGTACCCTTTCACCTGTATTGTCGAGAAGATTGTACAGCCATGGCAGCGGTACTGGCCCAGGTTCATGGAGGTGTTCTAAGGCCGACAGCATTAATTTCAAGGGTGTTGCCTCTCCCAGTACAAGGTATGCCAGCATGCTTAAGAGCTGTAGCAGCATGTGCAATGGCTGTAGAAGCCGCACAAGTCATTACATTATCACATGATACTGTGTTACATACACCACATCACGTACTGAAAGTACTGCACAACTTGACCACACAACATGTGACCGCACAACGACTCTCAGGATATGAGAATCCTTACAGCCACACAAAACCTGACTGTCAAGTACTCATCACCAACCTCAGGTCCCATACATGCACTAAACAGCCTACTCAGATTACGTAACACACCAGAGGATGACGAACATGACTGTTTGCCTCTCATACACGCAGTGACCTCCCCACGTATGGATCTTATGTCTACACCACTAGAGGGTGAACGCATACGTCACATATTTGTTGATGGTTCATGTCGTAGGCCAACAGACAACACATACATGACAGGATATGCAGTGGTAGAATTACCAGACATGATACATGATTCAGGAAGAATATCACAAGGATCCGCACAAGCAGCAGAACTGATAGCACTGACAAAAGCATGTGAGTTGTTCAAGGATAAGGAAGTAACAATATATACAGATTCAAGGTATGCTTTTGGAGTGGTGCATGATTTTGGTGTATTGTGGACGAGACGAGGTTTTCAGACAGCTGACGGTAAGACAATAGCACATGCAGACCTCATAACCAACTTGCTTGAGGCCATACAGTTACCTGCAAGGTTAGCTGTAGTTAAGTGTAAAGGACATGCCACTGATGGTTCTTTCCAAGCGAAAGGAAACCAGTTTGCTGACATTATCTCAAAAGAAGCAGCTGAGGCAGCTGACACAGGAGACACAACAAACATCATACAGACACACTTCTTTCTTGCTCCGCCGACACTTCCCAGTGATACATTGCTCCTAGAATTACAGGCAGTTGCTGCTCCAGAAGATGTATCCTTCTGGCAGTCTCAAGGTTTGACAATAGATGCCACAGGACTATTGTCCAAAGATGGAGTGGTTGGGCTACCCAAAGCCGCCGCACCCGTTTTCATAGCACAGTTCCATGGGATTGGCCACCGTGGGATTAGACGCACATGTACAGAACTGGCTGTGTTTTTTGTTTTCTGATATGACATCCATGGTGCAGGCCCAAATCAGTCGATGCTTGACCTGCGCCCGCAATAACACACAAGGTAAAAGAGTAGGATTACATGAACATCTAATCCCAGCTCAGGGTCCTTTTCAGGAATTACAGCTAGACTTCACACACATGCCAAAAGCCAGAGGTGGAGTCAAATATCTACTTGTTATAGTAGATAGGGTCAGCAAATGGCCTGAGGCCTTTGCTGTTACCAGAGAGGATGCAAGAACAACAGCTAAGATCCTATGCAAGGAAATCATACCCAGATTTGGTTGTCCAGTGACAATCGATTCTGATAAAGGTCCAGCATTTACCTCAAAACTTGTTCAACAAGTGGTTAATCTAATGTCAATACAGTGGAAGTTTCCATACCATACCACCCACAAAGTTCCGGTCTGATCGAACGCCAAAACCGTACAATAAAAGATAAGATAAGGAAGGCCACACAAGGTACATTCACTAATTGGCCTGATTACCTGCCTGCCATATTGGCAGAGATCAGAATGACTCCAATGGCTCAGACAAAGATGTCACCACTCGAGATTCTGATGGGACGACCGTTCCCAACACCGTGGACCAAAGGAGGGCTAACGGTAATGTTACCTAGTAATCTGGAACAGATCCAGGAACATTACGTGGCCTGGTTGATAGAAAAACTGAATAGTGTTTATGGTGATGTGTCTTTGTCTTCTGTTTTTCCTTATAGTGAGCCAACACATCCATTCCGCACAGGAGATCAAGTCCCTGTGAAGGAACTACACCGGCACAAGTCTCTGGATCCACCGTACAGTCTTCTGACGATGGTAGTGGCTGTTACCCGAACCGCTGACCTGACGAGTGACTCACCCACCTGGATACACGCATCACGAGTAAAGGCCGCACCACCAAAGATCCAACCATGGCATTCGCCTTCGCCGGAGGGCTCATCTCCATCGGAATGATCACAAAGATCTGTGCCATTGGCTTTCCATTGATCATAGCATTACATATGCTAATCGAATGTTATAATGACTGTGCCTGTATCGCTCTTAATCCTTCTTCATGTCCCAACACCTCTGCTGCTACAACACATAGAAACCGTAGACACTCCACATATGAGATAGATAATGTGTTCATACAAACCCTACAAGCTGTACACAGTGAATCTTACATGAGGAACGAGTCCTGTTGGATATGTGGATATGCCCCACATTCACAACAATATGGCTATCCCTTTATAGGGATAACCTGGACTGCACAGATGTTAGCTGACATGATAAAGCATAACCAGACCATGATTACTGATTTCCGTAGTGCACCTGAGGCCAGAGCCGAAATGGAATGCACTAAAGTACATCTTGCTTATGCCATAACAAATGGAGCTTTTGCTTTTGTTAACCATGGTAATCGTACTAACATACCCAATGTGAATGCTACTCTTGTGTTTGATTACAATGTCTCTCTATGGCTTCCGCGCATGGGTAATGATTCAGTGTGTCCACATACAGACAAGGAAAGAGAACAATTAGCGAATTGCATGGGTATCTTTTGTTGGTACCTGATAACCACTCTCGTTCAGAGATGTACACCTATAGAGGCTGTACAACTGGTTCTAACACAGTACATATGCACCACATATATGGAAAGTTATGTTATATCCCCACACATAGAACCAGAGGAGAATGTGAATGTTACCATCATTCGCTGGGCTAAGGCTGCTTCCAAGTACCTCTTAGCCCCGAACATCACTTCATTGTATCCACAACACCAGAAGGCCAATCCAGGTCTGGTTCTTACCTTACCTGAAGGGGTATATTACCTCTGTGATAAATGGGCATACAAGACCGTACCAGTACACCTAAAGAAACCCTGTTTCATAGGACAGATTATGCCCGCTTTCACTGTCTCTAAGACATTACCCAAGACACATATACGCATCCCCAAACTCAAACGCAAGCGAGCCCTGACAGTTAAATCCTCTACTACTGAAATGTTTTTCCTATCTCTGATGCCTGCTTTTGGTGTTGCTCGCTTGTATATTAAACTGAACCTGCTTGCTATAGAAGTAGATGCTGCATTCAATGCAACCCGATGAGCCCTACAGTTGATTTCATCTGAACAGGAACAGATAAGGTTGGTCACATTGCAGAATAGAATGGCCCTTGACTACCTGCTAGCCGCAGAGGGTGGGGTTTGCACGAGAATAGGCTCCTCCTGCTGTTCCTGGATCCCTGATAATTCAGGGGCGATACACCACGAGTTAGACAACCTAGAGGAAGTCCAGTCCCATATCCGGGAGAAGGCACGTGGTCTGTTCAATGGATGGGATTGGCCCTTAGGTATTGGTTCCTGGCTAGGATCCATGGGTAAGAGTATTCTTGCTGGTCTGCTAGTGGTCCTAGTAATGATATTTCCATCTACCTGATCTATAAGTTGATTGGATGTCTCTTCGACCGATGTGCTCAGCAACAGCATGGGAAGGGAGAATTAATATGTTTTATTTGACGTATTGTCGCAGTTGCGACAAAAGGGAGAGTTGTTAGATATTAATTCTACTAATGATATACGCTGCTAATTGCCTCTCTGAGTACTTGTTAACATTGACCATTAATCTAGTCTGGTCTTCTCTGCATCTAGGCCTTTTGCTCATGATTCCTAATTCAGCTTTTTTGATGATGATCTTTTATTCTGCTGTTTCAGATAATTCTGTTTTTCTGTACCTTGATCATTTCTGCTCATCTCATTTATTGACATAACTTCATTTGACCGAGCCGATTATTGATTTGTTCCTAAAGACGAGTTCATGTCGACCTGACCAATGTTAATTGATAACTTGGTATAAGCAAAAAGGTGAAAGTAAACCCAAACAATATAATTACAGCAGTTTACAGCACTCTCCACCACAGTGTGCTAATAAATCAGAAACATAAAAACAAAAGGAACTGCAGTAAAGTAACATACAACCTTTAAAAATTGGTCAATGGTATAGATGGCACAGCCAGATGAAGAGTGGATTCCAATTGCTAGAAAAATAGATGCACTAACATAGTATAATACTCTAAAACCATTTAATAATATAAAAAAACACAAGAAAGCCACTCACAAACAACGTGGCACACGTTCAAAAATAAGTGTGCATAAAGGCATAATTAACACATCCTTATAGTCACCGCTGCCGGAATGCATTCAGTCCACGAAATGGAGACTCCTGGACGGGGTAGGCTCCAAGGAAACCGATATAAAAGTCCAGTTAGGTGTAGCAGAAAGTTCTTACAAAACACCCAGATCCAACGACCAGAATAATCGGGCTCCTCTTCAAACGATGGACAGCAAGGCGGCAGTCAGTGGACACGAAATACAGCACAGATCAGCTCGACATGTTTCGTCCATAGGACTTACTCATGAGCTGATCTGTGTATAACAAAGTAAACCTAATATAGATCCTCCCTAATTGTTAAGAATAACATAGATAAGGATCACCTGTGAAGTCCGAGGGAGGACAGCGTCACCGGTAGCCTCCACAGAGCGCTCCGGAAATGCCGTCACCCCCCTTGGGCATCCATTTTACTTAAGGGCAAAACCTAGCGAGGGCAGTCTATTGATAAGTGTGGTGCGTATGAATGTTTGTGGAAAGGAATACACACCCTGCTTGCTCGGCCGGAATCCAAGCTTAGGTGAGCCCCCGGCTTGGCTTGGGCCTAGAGGACCTGTCGAGCCGGGGACTTGCCTGAGCATGGAGGCCGGTCGAGTTGCATGCTCGGGCGTCCTCCAGGCTCAAGCGAGTCCCCGGCTCGGCTGGGCCTCTAGGCCAACGCCAAGCCGGGGGGCTCGCCTAAGCTTGGATACCGGCCGAGCAAGCAGGGTGGGTGTGGAGAGCACATACTCACCTACATTAGCCCTGAGCTCCAGCGGTGACTGTCCTCCGGCTGTCGCAGGCTGCTCGGCCGGCCTCCAGGCTCAGGCGAGCCCCCGGCTTGGCTTGGGCCTACAGGCCCAGCCGAGCTGGGGGCTCGCCTAAGCCTGGAGGCCGGCCGAGCTGACTGCGACAGCCACCGCTGGAGCTCCGGGCCACTGTAGGGGGATGTTGCCTACACGTACTCACCGACATCGGCCCTTAGCTCCTCCAGCGATGGCGGTCCCGCTTCCAGCGTCCTCTCTCTCTTCGTTGGTCGCCGGCATGATGTAACGAAAGCCTTTGACCCCGGCATTTTGACCCGGGGTCAAAGACTTTCGTGACGTCATACCGGCGACCAATGGAGAGAGAGAGGACGCTGGAAGCGGGACCGCCATCGCTGGAGGAGCTAAGGGCGATGTCGGTGAGTATGTGTGGAACCGGTGGAGGACTCGAGGCCGATGTAGGGGAGTATATGCTCTCCACAGCCACCCTGCTTGCTCGGCCGGTATCCAAGCTTAGGTGAGCCCCCGGCATGGCTTGGGCATAGAGGACCTGTCGAGCCGGGGACTTGCCTGAGCATGGAGGCCGGTTGAGTTGCATGCGCGGGCGTCCTCCAGGCTCAGGCGAGTCCCCGGCTCGGCTGGGCCTCTAGGCCCACGCCAAGCCGGGGGCTCGCCTAAGCTTGGTCGGCATCCAGGCTCAGGCGAGCCCCCGGCTTGGCTTGGGCCTAGAGGCCCAGCCGAGCCGGGGACTCGCCTGAGCCTGGAGGATGGCCGAGCATGCAACTCGACCGGCCTCCATGCTCAGGCGAGTCCCCGGCTCTACTGGGCCTCTAGGCCCAAGCCAAGCTGGGGGCTCGCCTAAGCTTGGATACCGCCGAGTAAGCAGGGTGGGTGTGAGAGCACATACTCACCTACATTAGCCCTGAGCTCCAGCGGTGACTGTCCTCCGGCTGTTGCAGGCTGCTCGGCCGGCCTCCAGGCTCAGGCGAGCCCCCGGCTTGGCTTGGGCCTACAGGCCCAGCCGAGCCGGGGGCTCGCCTAAGCCTGGAGGCCGGCCGAGCTGCCTGCGACAGTCACCGCTGGAGCTCCGGGCCAATGTAGGGGGATGTTGCCTACACATACTCACCGACATCGGCCCTTAGCTCCTCCAGCGATGGCGGTCCCGCTTCCAGCGTCCTCTCTCTCTTCGTTGGTCGCCGGCATGATGTAACGAAAGCCTTTGACCCCGGCTGCTCGGCCGGCCTCCAGGCTTAGGTGAGTCCCCGGCTCGGCTGGGCCTGTAGGCCCAAGCCAAGCCGGGGCTCGCCTGAGCCTGGATGCTGGCCGGGCAGCCTGCGACAGTCACCGCTGGAGCTCAGGGCCAATGTAGGGGACTATGTGTAGGCAACATCCTCCTACATTGGCCCGGAGCTCCAGCGTCGCAGGCTTTTCGGCCGGCCTCCAGGCTTAGGCGAGTCCCCAGCTCGGCTTGTGCCTACATCCTCTCCTGAATGCGCGCGCATCCAGCGTCTGTCCGGCGCTGTACATCGGGTTTCTGTTGGCTGCTCGCACAGCCAACAGAAACCGGATGCGCGGCGACGAACAAACAATTTTATAGTTATAGATTAGCTTTTGGCCGCGGCTTCGCTCGCTTGGATTTTAGGATTTGTTAAAATTGATTTTTTTAAAAGAAGCTTGAGGTTTTTTTGGTAGAACTCCCCCTTTCCCCCCCCCCCCACTTGGGATTTTTGGAAAATTGCAAAACACTTTTTTTTTTTTATTTTTCAAGAAGAATGTAAGTACCAAATTTCACACCCGTAACATCTTTGTTTTTCGAAATATAGGTATACTTCTAAAAGTATTCACATCCCTTTCCCCCACCCGCCTTAACTGGATTTTCCGAAAATGATAAAACATGGGTTTTTTTGCACGAAGATTGTAAATATCGAATTTCACACCTGTAACATCATTGGTTTTTTAAATATACCTATAGTGATAAAGGTAATCATCCCCCTTTTTGCCCCCCCACTGTATTTTTGGAAAATGGTAAAATACGTGTGGTTTTATTTTCAAGACGAATTTAAATACCAATTTTCACGTCTGTAACATCTACTGTTTTTGACAGGTATCCTGTTTAAAAGTATTCACCCCTTTTTTTTACGCCCCCCCCACTTTTTGGAAAATGGTAAAACACGTGTTTCTTTATTTTCAAAAGATTGTAATTATCAAACTTCACACCTGTAACATATTGGTTTTTGAACTATAGATATACTGATAAAAGTATTCAGACCCCTTTTCCCTCGACCCCCCCCTTTTTTGGATTTGTGGAAAATGGCAACACACATGTTTGGATTTTTTCACGAAGATTGTAAATACCAAATTTCACACCTGTAACATCTTTGGTTTTTGAAATATAGGTACACTGATAAAAGTACGATAGAAACATTTAAATAGGTAAAGGGAATCCACAGGGTGGAGGAAGGGAGTATATTTAAAAGGAAAAAAAGTAGCAAAACAAGAGGACATAGTCTTAGATTAGAGGGGCAAAGGTTTAAAGGTAACATCAGGAAGCATTATTTTACTGAGAGGGTGGTGGATACATGGAACAGCCTTCCAGTTGAAGTGGTAGAGGCCAAACCAGTGATTGAATTTAAGCAAGCATGGGATAGGCATAAGGCTATCCTAAACAAAAGATAAATCCAGGTAAAGTATCCATGTAATTGGGCAGACTAGATGGGCCGAAAGGTTCTTATCTGCCGACATTTTTCAATGTTTCTATATTTCTAGTATTCAACCCCCCTTTTTGCCCCTTCCCACTGAATTTTTGGAAAATGGTAAAATAGGTGTTTTTTTTGTTTCTCGAGACTAATCTAAATACCAATTTTCACGTATGTAGCATCTTCTGTTTTTGAGATATAGGTATCCTGATTAAAAGTATTCAGCCCCTCCTTTTTTTCACCACCCCCACATTTTTGGAAAATGGTAAAACACCTGTTTTTATTTTTCAAGAGGATTATAAATACCAAATTTCACATCTGTAACATCTTTGATTTTTGAAATATAGGTATAATGATAAAAAATATTCAGACCTCTTTCCCCCGACCCCCCCCCCCAATTGGGTTTGTGGAAAATGGCAAAAAACATGTTTGTTTTTTTTCACGAAGATTGTAAATACCAAATTTCACACCCGTAACACCTTCGGTTTTTGAAATATAGGTATACTGATAAAAGTATTAAACCCCCCTTTTTGCCCCCCGAGGAATTTTCAGAACATGGTAAAATACGTGTTGTTTTATTTTTCAAGACTGTTACATCGTCTGTTTTGGAGATACGGGTATCCCGTTTAACCCTTTCGCTGCTGAGGCTTTTCACACCTCTGTGCTGAGGTAATTTTTACCGCTTTCGCTCATCATGTTTAAACGCGTTTGGTAGCCATATTTTAGTATATGACCCAGACATATTATATATCGTTCTTTCCGGCAGACTTGGCAGATTCATAATATGTCATTATTATATGTATACGTTATGTCATGTATGTATATTGTAACAAAAAATGCAATAAAATTAGAATTCAATAATTTATTATGTGTAAAGTGTTTTTTTTCACATTTTAACATGCGATCGTGGGGTCCGCTTGTTAAAAAAATTAGAAATGGGGTCTCGTTACATTTTTTTGGGGGAAAATGTTGCTATTTTTAACAAACGCACCGCATACAAAAATCGTTAGTACAGCATTATTGTTCACATTATAATTATAATTGAAATGGGAACAATATTGCTGCATTAACAAAACAAAACAAAAAAAACGTGTTTTTTTTTAGAATTTATTTTTAAATATTTTTTTATTTTTATTTTTAATTTTAATTTTTTTTTAAAACTTTTTTCATAGTCATATTTGATATCGTTGGAAAGACCATGCTCTGGCTGATCCAACGATATTAAACATTAACCCCTAGCTGCCACGGATCGGGAGATAGGGGGTTCATTGGAACCCCTATCTCCACCATTGGTGGCAGCTAGGGGTTAACTCCAGGACTGGCGTCATCGTACTATGCACGATGATGCCAGTCCTCAGGGGGAGTTCCAAGATGTCGGCCAGCTCCATGAGAGGATCACGTTCCGGCGCTTTTTAGCGCCGATTCGTGATCCGGCTCCCCAGTGGTTAATCACAGCCACCGTTTGGAATTTTCAGAAAATGGTAAAATGTGTGTTTTTTTATTTGTCAAGATGAATCTAAATACCGATTTTCACGTCTGTACCATCTTCTGTTTTTAAGATATAGTATCCTGTTTAAAATATTCAACCTCCTTTTTCATCCCCTTAGGGGCGGAGTTTCCAAAAATCCTTCCTTAGTGGGTGCCTACATCATAAAAACAGTGCACCTTCAAAATTTCACGTTCCTAGGTTAAACGGTTTCAGCTGGGCGTTGACGAGTCAGTCAGTCAGGACTTTCGCGTTTATATATATATAGATTATGCTCATTGTGTTATACAGAGAGCATTATGCACATTGTGTTATAAAGAGAGATTGTGATCATTGTGTTATACAGATAGATTATTTATTTATTTATAAAGTATATTACCAGGAAGAATACATTGGTGCGCATTGTGTTATACAGAGCGCATTATTGTCACGGTTCCCGGATCCCTCCACGCAGTCCTTAAAGCCCAACACTCCACAGAGCCCAAAAGCTACCAACAGGGTAGCCGTAGAAGAATCCCTAACTGTCTGGTCCTTATAATTGGCCAGGTATACTAGCTAGACAGAAAGTGTTAATCAAAGACAATGTCGTAATACAAAACCAGGTCAGCAACATGGGGGTAGTCAGACGAGCCAGAATCAGGAGTACAGAGTATAGAATAGTCAAATGGAATAGCAGGGTCAATATCAGTGCAGAAGCGTAGTACAAGAAAATAGTCTAGGGCAACGGAAGGCAGAATAGTCAGAAAACAAGCAGAGATCAATAACCGGTTAAATCACGAGAGAATTCAGGTACAAGGAGCTCAGGTATGGATAACCATGATCTGGCACTGCTTAGAAGGAACTGTTGGTTTTTAAAAGACCCTCACCAGACCGCGCCCCCCTCTCAAGCCGCACCTCATGCAGCCACCTCCCTGTCTGTTTCAATTTAAACCGGGTGTTGGTGAGCGAGCAGCATCAGACATGCTGCCCTCAAGCACACCGGAAAGGCTGGAAGCCCCCAACGTTACAATTGTGAGCTTTATGTTATACAGAGAGATTATACACATTGTGTTATACAGAGAGATTGCGCACAGTGTGTTTATACAAAGAGTGTATGCATAGCCAGCTTGGTTCTTTTAACCTATCAGCTGAGTGCTGGTGGAGAGTGCTTAAGTCCTGCCCTCCTAAACCCACACAGAGATTTAAAACTCTGCAATCACATTATTACCAAAAGAAAACCCTGTCCAAATTCCTATTTATTCTGCTACTTGCCCAGGCAAAAGATATAGAATCTAACCCTGGTCCTACAGCTGACACAACCTTTAGTCTCTCCACTATAAAAGGCCTCTCCTTTGTGCACTGCAACATCCGCAACTTACTCCCTAAACTGAATGAGCTGAAACCTTGGTGCTACTATTACAAACCCAAAGTCATTGAGCTAACAGAATCATGGTTAACCCCAAAAGTACATGACTCTGCCATATCAAAACAAGCTCCCCTGCTACCTTTGATTTTTTCTCTGGTATTATTGAGATCTCATTCAGTAAACCGATTAATGTTGCTGGATTCTAATGCCCATCAAGCTCTCCAGTGCACGCCCTCTCTGACATAGGCCGAAACGATCGTCGGAGGTTGCTGCACCTCTCGTGCAGGGATGACATCCTTGGCAGTCAGTACTGGTGTCAGGTGGCGTGTGCGGTTCGGGTGTGAGCCCAGCAGGCGGCGACACAGAGGGGAGGCCAGACAGGATGTCAAGCAAATTATATAGATTTAATGAATAACACAAATGGGACTTTGGCAGTAGGCACTGGAATGAACAGAATAAGCCAATTCTGTATAACACAGGCAAAGTCTATTGACAAGAGAGGATAGTGGGTATTGTAGTCCAGACTGCACACAGGATCCCCCAAGTAAGAATTAGGACGGCTGGCACTGTTACCTTAATGGAAGGTCAGGGAAGGTGGTGAAAGCTGTATAGGCCACAGGTAGGATCCAGACTGAGGATAGTGGGCTATGTAGTTGAAAGCCCACTTGTACAGCAACCAGGAGGTCTTGACCAAGGATCTTGGATACAGAGCAGGTGGAGATTGCAGGAAGTTCCAGGCAATGAAGGAGGGTGTACGGTGATATATCCAGGAACAGCAGGCAGGGTAATGGCAGGAATCAGGATAAAGACTGGAACTGAGAAGATGGATACACTTGCAGGTACAGGATACACCTGCAGGTACAGGATACACCTGCAGGTACAGGATACACAAGGCCAAGTGACATCAGTCAGGAACCACAATGCAGAACTAACCTTGCTGGGTCTCTCTGCTATTTATGGAGGCTTGATAGCAGATGGGTTTCAGCTGTAACTCCCAGGCTGGACAGGAAAACCCAGGCTGGATCTCCAGGAACCTGGTCAAGGTGCTGAGCCTGGGCAAAACCTGGAATGGAATCCAAGAAAGAGATCCAGGGCAAAGTTCTTAGAGCCAGGCTGTGCATTACAGGTACATCAGCATTGTTTCAAAAGGTGGGGCATGACAGTACCCCCCTCCTTAAAAGGTGCACTACGGGCACCTAGGGTATAGAGGCTGGACCAGATGGATGGAAAAGGCCTCACCACCCTCCATCAGACTCCGAGTCAGGATCACTATAAATGTCACCATGAGCAAGCAGGGCCTTCTCAAACATGTCGAGGTCTTCTCGGCGGACCAACGTTCCGTTGGATGCCCAGACGCAGCCCTCAGGAGTAGGACTTGGAATGGGTGGCATTGGCTCGAGAGGTCTGCAGGTGACAACTCCCGCGATGATGGGCGATGGACCCTTGGCAAAGTTCAGTAGGGCAGCGCCCTTGGTGCCTCTCAGTAGGGCAGCGCCCTTGGCAAAGACCGGTGCAGCAGCGACCTCTCGAGATCCTGCGGGATGCAGGGCAGTGACCTCTCGAGATCCTGCGGGATGCGGGGCAGCGACCTCTCGAGATCCTGTGGGATAGCAACCTCTCGAGATCCTGTGGGATGTGGGACAGTGACCTCTCGAGATCCTGTGGGATGCGGGGCAGCGACCTCTCGAGATCCTGCGGGATGCGGGGCAGCGACCTCTCGAGATCCTGCAGGATGCGGGGCAGCGACCTCTCGAGATCCTGCAGGATGCGGGGCAGCGACCTCTCGAGATCCTGCAGGATGCGGGGCAGCGACCTCTCGAGATCCTGCGGGATGCAGGGCAGTGACCTCTCGAGATCCTGCGGGATGCGGGGCAGCGACCTCTCGAGATCCTGTGGGATAGCAACCTCTCGAGATCCTGTGGGATGTGGGACAGTGACCTCTCGAGATCCTGTGGGATGCGGGGCAGCGACCTCTCGAGATCCTGCGGGATGCGGGGCAGCGACCTCTCGAGATCCTGCGGGATGCGGGGCAGCGACCTCTCGAGATCCTGCAGGATGCGGGGCAGCGACCTCTCGAGATCCTGCAGGATGCAGGGCAGCGACCTCTCGAGATCCTGCGGGATGCGGGGCAGCGACCTCTCGAGATCCTGCGGGATGCAGGGCAGTGACCTCTCGAGATCCTGTGGGTTGCATTGGCTCGAGGGGTCTGCAGGTGACAACTCCTGCGATGATGGGCGATGGAACCTTCTTCCTGGCTGCCAACTGTTGTTCATATGCAGCAAGGTTGGAGTCCGGTATAATAAAGCCATCAGAGGCCAGAGAAAAAGTCCTGACATTCGTAGGTGGGCACGAAACGGTTTCATCAGGCAGAGTGTCACAACCATACAATATGTCAGAGTCTGAGAATCGCCCTCCTGGAACGCCTAGAGGGTGCTTGGCAGTCTGGACTGGAGCAGAGTGGGTTACACCAACCTCCATGGGTACACAAGGTTCTGGATCCGTGGGCAATGCAGTCTCCATGCCCATAGGTTCCGCGTCAGCAGGCTCGGTTGGCAGGGTCTCCATGTCATCAGAAAGGGAGTCATCCTCTGTACTCTCCACATCAGAGAAGGCTTCCCTGAATTCAGGTCGCTTAGATCAGGGTAGCGGAGTGTGGCAAGGCTTGCCAACTTTGGTAGCCTGGCGAGGCCTAGCAGGGGCAGAGACTGGGCGAGACTTGGCTGTGGCCTGGCGAAGCTTGACAGCAGCTTGGCGAGATTTGGCGGAGACAGGGTGCTGTCGAGCTTTGGCAATTGGAGTAACAGGGTTGGCTCTGGTCTGTGATGGGGATGGCTTGGGTGGGCGCACAGGGCACGAAGATATGAAATGTGACCCCGCACTGCAATAAAAGCACAGTCCCAAAGACCTCCTCCTGGAGCGTTCCTCCTCAGACAAGGGGCTTCTGCAGCCAGATTTGGAAGTAGGAGAGCGCACCTTAGGTGAGGTGCCCTTGAATTCTCGCAGCACTTTAAGCAATACAGAGTCCAATTGCTGCAGGAAGTTCTGCATAGCCATTTTCATAGACGCCACCACCGCCTGTATCACTGCGGACTCATAGTAAGATGGGTTCTGCATTCTGTCAGGTGGCGTGTGCGGTTTGGGTGTGAGCCCAGCAGGCGGCGACACAGAGGGGAGGCCAGACAGGATGTCAAGCAAATTATATAGATTTAATGAATAACACAAATGGGACTTTGGCAGTAGGCACTGGAATGAACAGAATAAGCCAATTCTGTATAACACAGGCAAAGTCTATTGACAAGAGAGGATAGTGGGTATTGTAGTCCAGACTGCACACAGGATCCACCAAGTAAGAATTAGGACGGCTGACACTGTTACCTTAATGGAAGGTCAGGGAAGGTGGTGAAAGCTGTATAGGCCACAGGTAGGATCCAGACTGAGGATAGTGGGCTATGTAGTTGAAAGCCCACTTGTACAGCAACCAGGAGGTCTTGACCAAGGATCTTGGATACAGAGCAGGTGGAGACTGCAGGAAGTTCCAGGCAATGAAGGAGGGTGTACGGTGATATATCCAGGAACAGCAGGGCAGAGTAATTGCAGGAATCAGGATAAAGACTGGAACTGAGAAGATGGATACACTTGCAGGTACAGGATACACTTGCAGGTACAGGATACACTTGCAGGTACAGGATACACTTGCAGGTACAGGATACACTTGCAGGTACAGGATACACTTGCAGGTACAGGATACACTTGCAGGTACAGGATACACTTGCAGGTACAGGATACACCTGCAGGTACAGGATACACCTGCAGGTACAGGATACACCTGCAGGTACAGGATACACTTGCAGGTACAGGATACACCTGCAGGTACAGGATACACCTGCAGGTACAGGATACACAAGGCCAAGTGACATCAGTCAGGAACCACAATGCAGAATCAACCTTGCTGGGTCTCTCTGCTATTTATGGAGGCTTGATAGCTGATGGGTTTCAGCTGTAACTCCCAGGCTGGACAGGAAAACCCAGGCTGGATCTCCAGGAACCCAGACAAGGTGCTGAGCCTGGGCAAAACCTGGAATGGAATCCAAGAAAGAGATCCAGGGCAAAGTTCTTAGAGCCAGGCTGTGCATTACAGGTACATCAGCATTGTTTCAAAAGGTGGGGCATGACAACTGGCCACCCTCATTATGTGAGAGCAGACTGATTTGCATATGGAGCATTCATCCCTATAATGGCACAAGCAAGCTAAAACCTGAGCGGGCACCCACCGTAGAGCAGGCAATCAGTGCTGTTGCTCGTCCTCAAGATCCTCACACCCCCCTTTCTCCCTCTCTGACATAACTCAAATCCTTAATAACTTACTTGCACAAAATCAAAAAAGTGAACTGCTGGTCCTCGGAATTTTAATACAGATTGGCTGAATCCTAAAAACAATAAACACTGCTCACTGTTTAAGGCCTTGCAGTTAACACAATTAATAAACCCCACTCGCATTAATAAGAAAAAAAGCCTTAACCATACCTTGCTGGACTGGATTCTCTACTCGTGTTCTGATAGAATACAGGAGGCAGGTGTTCTTGCTAATAGCTTCAGTGATCACTGTCTAGTGTACTGTTTGCGCAAAATAAAGGCCACAAAATCTCCCCAAAGGTAATAATCACCAGTTCTTTCAAGAAATTTAGTCTAGAATCCTTCCTAAGTGATCTCAAACAGCTCCCATGGTACAGACTAAACCTAATCCCAGACCTGGACTGTGCAATTGAATACTATCAGTCTGAGCTCCTGCAAGTCTGGAATTCCCATGCCCCGCTGCGTAAAGTTTGAGTAAAAGCAGCCCATTTCCCCTGGGTTACAGCCGATCTTACACAAATATACCAGCTTAGAGATTTACGGTGGTAAAATTACAAGAGTACTGGTTCCATGAACGATCACCATGAATACCAAAAATGGCAGAATGCATGCACCAAACAAACAAAAATGGCTAAAGCACATTACTTCAAAGAAAAGGTAAACTATAACATATCAAACCCTAGAAATGTTTGAGAAATTATAGGTAACATACAAGCACCCTCCATCCACTCCCAGCCAGCTGCTTTCAAAGTAAACAACCAAACCCTGCAACACCCCCTAGATGTAGCAAATGTCTTTAATAATTATTTTGTTGGATGCGCCACCACCCTGATTGCTAAGCTAACAAATGACATGCATTCAGAACGGCCGCACGCAGGTCAGGCTCCACCAACTATGCAAAGACCCTGTATCACAGAGAAATTCAGTTTTAGACCAGTGCCTGTCAGTGCAGTTACTAAACTTCCCCGTAATCAAAAAATGAAATACCAGTCTGGACCTGATCAAATTCCAGCAATGCTGCTGAAAATCAGTGCGCTGGCAAAATTCAAATCCTGTTGCAACCCTAATTAATGAATCACTGGCGACTGGATACATACCCAAATTCTGGAAGACTGCGAGATATCATACCCCGTGGCATCGTGCCCGCAAGAAGGGCAAAAAGACTGCAAAATATTAACATTAACCCTCGCAATACTTACCTGTTCCATCCTGTGTGTCACGGTATCTGGATGGGACTGGACCTCAGGATGCAGAGATGGGACGTATGTAGGTAATGTGCCGTAGGTCAGGATTATCGAAGGTAGAATGGTCAGGTGAGAAAGCCAATGGTCAGGATTGTAGAAAACAGCGTAGTTGGGGAAGGAAAGCCAAGGTCGGTAACAGGTATACACACAGTAGAGGAAAACTAACTAGCCAGAAAACACTCAACTATCCAACAAGGGATAAGTACACAGACTGAGCTTTTATAGGGATGTCAGTACTCTGGGACTGCCTCTTAACAACAGGTGTTTCATTAGTAGTTGTGATGGATCTGGTAACTCTCCCTTTAAAAGTAGACCCAGAACACGCGCGCGCCTACTGCTAAGCCCCGCCCCGATATGCCGCTAGCAGCACCAGAACGCGTAGAGGCCGCCGAGTCCGCACGACAACCCGAGCACCCAGGTCCCTCTCACCGCCGGATGATGCCAAGGCAACCCGCGAGAACCTGGAGGAAACCCCAAGGGGGCACAAACTCGAGCCGGGGCCACGCGGCCACGCCGGACACCCGCAACGGCTCGCAAAGCAGCCCGGTGAGTGGGACGCTGTGACACTGTGTAACCAATATCCTTCCATGATTCTGCAATTGCCTCCGGTGCTTTCCCTAATTTACCTAGCTCTCCCCTACTAAAGAGCTAAGGGCCCATAATGCAGTGCTTCTGCATCGTTGTGCACATTTCAGTGTAAACCTGTTGTTGTTGAAGCCTGATCTGCTCCCCTGGTTTCTGAACTCTTTGGACCTGAACACACGGATTCTACCTGCCTTCTAAAGCCCCTTGACCTTCAGATATGGACCTAGACTCTCTTATGGAATAACCCCATGGATACCATGTATAAGTATACTTTGCTTTATCACAAGAACCTTTCTTTTGCTCCCACATATTCATTTTGTTACTGGACTGCACCTATTATTTTCCTTGGCTTGCAACTCCCAATACTTCTGGACTTATTATTTTTCTGGATCAAAACTCCCAATACCTCCTGGACTTTATCCATTCCCAGTTATACAATTGCTTCCCAGTTAAAGCCTATGGGCCACATTACAATCTTGATGCTAATGTTAACGCTCACCTGCGTGACCATTAACATTAGCCGTGGTGTCTACCGCATATTACAATCCAAATGCAAACGGGTTTAGTCTCCCAGTGGGGGCAGGCGGGAGCAGGGAGAGACTGGGGGGGGGAAAGTTCCTCAGTCTCCCCCCTGTGTATTACTACGCCGACTGTCCGGATCTCGCAAGGCGAGATCCGGCAGGTCATGTGACTGCTGGAGTCTAGCTCAATGGAGTTGACTCCATCGAGTTGATGCTCACGGCTGTGCTCAGAGCTGCCGCGAGCATCCCAGGGCGTAGCGCCCGCTACCAAATGCAGGCAGCATTTTTTGCACCTGCGTTGCAATCCCCCGTTAAAACGGGGGCAGTAGGGGGAAAACAGTGAGCGCAGGTTTTTCTCCCTACCGCCACCGTTTTAACACGGGAATTGTAATTTAGCACTATTACTGTTATTCTATTTGCTGTGAATGTTCCCTTAGTTAACCCTTTGTTTGCCCCTTCCAGTATCTATATCAGAGTTTCCACCCTTAATCTCCTTTTTCTTCAACCAGCCTCTTTCTTACTCTATTGAATCCTATTCTCAATTATTCTTACTGTTGTACTTTCCTCCTGTTTTTCGGTAATTATTATATATTTTGTGTCTGCCATATTTCTAATTTATTACTTAGCTCCTTTTCCTAACCCTGCCTCTGTATTTATCAATATCCAGTGTCTCCATTTTCCTGCCTCACGCTTCTGCTTATTCATTCCAATCATTCCCTGATAGAAAAATCACAACAATTCCCTAATACAAGAAACAAATTGCAATTGCATAGACTAATTCCAAAATTTAACCAAATTGCGAGCGGACAAGTGTTACGTAACAAGGTATAGATATGTATATTGTGGAGAAGCAGGTACTGCGGGCACAGCAACGTGGGTTTTCTAAGCGTTTTTTATTTGCAGCAGCAAAGGGGTTTTCCACAAACAGAGAAAATAAACAACAAAAAAAAGAAATCCTATTCCCTATTGGGAGGCTAACTGACAACAGACAAACCTGTCTACTCCTGGGCCCACTAAACGGGTTCCCCCAGTAAAACAAAACACACTTTCCAATATAACAGATTCCTTACTTTTTCACCACAGTCTCCAACTCCTTCCTCCTTCTGTCTCCAAACCCCTCAATGAACTGGAAGGAACTGAGACTTCTTATAGGGAAGGGTGGGGCAGCTGTGGTAAATGAGCAATCACTCAGTTAACCCTGAACTGGGAAGGTGGCTACTTCCAGCCTTCTACTCAGGTACCGGCCCTCACATAGCCTGCCCCGAGTGAACCCGTCACACATCCCCCTCCCCAGCGCAACACCAGGGTGAGAAGCGACCACAGCGGAGAGCCCATGGGCCCGAGACAGCGCATCGGCGTTGCCGTGGAGAAGGCCCGCCCTGTGCTGCACCACAAACTTGAAGGGCTGCAAGGAGAGGAACCACCGAAGGATCCGGGAATTGCGGTCCCGGTTACTGTGCATCCACCTCAGAGGGGCGTGGTCGGTGACCAGGGTAAACTGCCTGCCCAGTAAATAGTACCGTAGCATCTCTGTGGCCCATTTAATCGCTAGACACTCCTTCTCGATCACGGCATAGCGTTGTTCCCGGGGCAGCAGTTTCCTGCTCAGGTAAAATACCGGATGCTCCTCACCATCCACATACTGCGAGAGCACAGCCCCCAAACCAACCTCTGAGGCATCCGTCTGCAGGAAGAACTCAGTCCCGAAGTCCGGTGCCACGAGGATGGGCCGGTCACATAACGCAGAGCGCAGATCGCCAAAGGCCTCCTCAGCCTTACCGTCCCATCTCACCATATCGGGGCCTTTGCCTTTAATAAGGTCGGTTAGCGGCGCCGCCCTAGTCGCAAAATGGGGTATGAATCGGCGGTAGTAGCCGACAATCCCTAGGAAGGCCCTCACCTGTTTTTTTCTAAGAGGTTGAGGCCAATTCCGTATTGCCTCCACCTTATGGACTTGGGGTTTCACCGATCCCCTCCCAACCACATAGCCCAAGTACTTAGCCTCCGCCAGCCCAATAAAACACTTGGGGGGGTTGGCTGTTAGACCGGACCTTCTGAACGTGTCGAGCACAGCCTCAACCTTCGGCAGATGGGACTCCCAATCCGTGCTATGGATGACGACGTCATCCAGGTATGCCGCAGCGTACTGGACGTGAGGCCTGAGCAGCTTGTCCATGAGCCGCTGGAAGGTGGCTGGGGCTCCATGAAGGCCAAAGGGCATAATTCTGTAATGAAATAACCCGTCTGGGGTGGCAAAGGCGGTTTTCTCCCTGGCCCTTCCGGTTAGGGGTATCTGCCAATACCCTTTCGTCAGATCAAGAGTCGAGAGGTATCTGGCCTTTGCCAATCTCTCCACCAGCTCATCCACACGGGGCATGGGATAGGCATCGAACTTGCTGATTTCATTCAACTTCCTGAAGTCGTTACAAAATCTGGTAGAGCCGTCTGGCTTTGGCACCAAAACGATGGGGCTGGACCAATTACTGTGGGATGGCTCAATGACCCCAAGCTCTAGCATTTTCTTGACTTCTAGTCTGACTGCCTCTCTTTTGGCTTCCGGTATCCGGTAGGGTTTCAGTCTGATCGCTACACCGGGTTCGGTCACAATGTCGTGGAACACGTCATGTGTTCTACCCGGTACCGGTGAGAACACATCCCTATTCCTCTCGACCATTCGGTTGACTTCCTCTACCTGGCAAGGAGTCAGCTCAGGGGAAATAGCCACCCCCGGCTCTGGGGCCTGAGGACCGGACTGGGCATGGCCGGTCTGGGACACGCAGGCCTCTCTGTCTTGCCATGGCTTCAGGAGATTGACATGGTAGATCTGCTCCTTCTTCCGGCGGTCAGGCTGCCTAATCCTGTAGTTAACAGGGCCTGTCTGTTCCAGGACCTCATATGGTCCTTGCCAATGAGCCAGAAGTTTGCTTTCTGCAGTCGGGACCAGTATCATCACCCTGTCCCCTTGCGAGAACCGTCTTGCGGTGGCCTTCTGGTTATAGATATGGGATTGGGTCTCCTGTGCCCTTTCCATATGCTGGCGTACCAGGGGGATAACCCGAGCCATCCGCTCGCGTATGCCTACAACATATTGTATCGGGTTGGTTCCGGTCACTCCCTGCCCCTCCCAGGTTTCCCTGAGTATATCCAGCAGACCACGTGGGTGCCTGCCATATAGGAGTTCGAACGGAGAGAAGCGGGTCGAGCTCTGGGGAATCTCACGTATAGCAAACAACAAGTACGGCAATAACATGTCCCAGTCCTTTCCTTCCCTGTTAACAACCTTCCTCAGCATCCCCTTTAGGGTGCGGTTGAACCGCTCGACAAGCCCATCCGTCTGCGGGTGATACACGGAGGTCTTTAGCGCCTGTATCTTTAACAAGTGACACAGCTCTTTCATCAGACGGGAAACAAAAGGAGTACCCTGATCGGTCAGGATCTCTTTCGGGATGCCCACTCGTGCGAATACCTGAACCAACTCTCGGGCAATGTTCCTTGCATTTGCTTTGCGCAAGGGAACGGCTTCAGGATACCGAGTGGCATAATCCAGGATCACCAATATGTACTGGTGTCCACGTGCGGATTTTTCTAACGGACCCACAATGTCCATTGCGATCCTTTCAAAGGGGACATCAATGACCGGGAGGGGTATGAGAGGGGCTCTCAAGTGTGGCTTAGGAGATGCCAACTGACATTCGGGGCATGAGGCACAGTACCGTTTCACCGCCTCATAAACCCCCGGCCAGAAGAACCTGCGCAGGACCCGCTCCTGGGTCTTCTCAACCCCTAAGTGCCCTCCTAGCACATGGGAATGAGCGAAGTCGAGTACCTTTCTGGTCTGAGAGGACGGAACCACCAACTGTTCAATTTCCTGACCTCCCTCCATGATGACCCGGTACAACAGATCACTCTTCAAAATAAAGTACGGATAACTCTTTATTGCCCCTTCCACCGGCACCCCGTTCACCTCAATCACCCTGCTTCTCGCAGTCTGTAACAAAGGATCACTAGCTTGGTCGTTCCCAAAAACAGTGTTCCCGGAAACCCCTCCCCCTGAGTCATTCCCATCAGAGGTAGAGCCCCCAGAGTTAGGAGCCTCATTCACCTCCTCACTCGTATGTGTTACAGGGACCCCCAATTCTGTCTCTGTCACCTGGGTGGCCACCCCCTTTTGAGATCTTTTGGCCGGGGTGTTCACCAGAGCCTCAGCCCGAGCTCTGGTAAAGCCGTGTTGGCTTCTCGCCTCTCTCTGCGTGTTTTCCGGGGTTTAGGAGGTTTCTGACAAAAAGACGTATCGTGGAATGGGAACACCTCGGTGATGTCGTTAGTACCCTCATCAAGGTCGGCAGTGGCCGTACCAACAGATAACCCCTGCAATATGGTCTGAAAGTCCGGGAAATCCCTCCCTAAGACAAGGGAATAGGGTAAGTTGGGTACCACCACAGCTGGGACAGACCGTACCCTTGCCCCCACAGAGACAGCGACTAACGCCGTGGGATAACGAACGGTACTACCATGTACGCACAACACTCCCACAGTCTTATCTTTCTGTAAATTGGCCCGGCCCACCAGTTTGCCTGACACCAATGTTATGGCACTACCGGAGTCCGCAAGTGCCACTGCCTGTAGTCCGTTCAGCAGGACGGGCACTCGAAAAGTCTGAGTCCCTTCCACCAGGCCAGTCATACATATCAGTCCGCAGAAATTCCGGGGGTCCTCACCCAGCCCACACTGCATGGGCTCGGACGTGTTAGGACACCTGGCTCGAATATGTCCCAGTTCGCCACACTCAAAGCACTGTATCGAGTTCCTTTGGGGCTCATTCCCTCTTCGAAAAGTGTTGCTGTGGTCTGAGTAACGCACTGGTCCCCCAGGTGCTGGCAGGATTGCCGACCCGTTCGACCTAGTTGTGGAGCCGAAGACTTTTTGAGGCTGCTCCTTTCTATGGGTGGGGATGCTCCCCACAACGACCTTTGGCGACCTCCTGGGCGAGTCCTCGAAGTCTTTTGCAGCCAGGTAGCGCTCTACTTGGGCCACCATGTCATCATAGGTACCCGGGTTCCCTTGTCCCACCCATTCACGGAGGCTGCGTGGGAGTCCGCGTAGGAACTTATCCAACACCAGGGTTTCCACTATCTGCGTGGGGCTTTGGTGCTCAGGCTGGAGCCACTTCCGAGCCAAATGCATTAGGTCGAACATCTGCGTCCGGGGTGGTGTCTTCTCCTCATACGTCCAGTTAGAGAAGCGTCGCGCTCTCACAGCTTTTGTCACTCCGAACCGGGCCAGGATTTCAGCCTTTAAGAGTTTATAGTCCGTAGCCTGGACTTCCTCCAGGTCATAGTAGGCCTTTTGGGCCTCTCCAATCAGGAAGGGTGCGATAATCCCCGCCCACTTGTCTGTAGGCCAGGCCTCCCGAGTAGCAGTGCGCTCAAAGGCACGGAGGTATGCTTCCACGTCATCCTCAGGCAACATCTTCTGAAGGTAGCAACTAGCTCGAATCCTGGTCTCCTGGCTAGGGGGTGCTTGCGTCGCCAAACCTCGTACCGTTGCTTTAAGCAGTTCGTGGTCAGCTTTCTGGGCCTCCATCACGGCCCCAATCTGTGCCTGTATTAGGCGGTTGCTCTCCTGCTGCGTTGCCGTGGCACATACCAGTGCTTTTAATAAGTCCTCCATTGTAACTGTGGGTTCTGTACCCTTGTTGCTACTGCCAGCGCACAGCAGGTACAAAATCCCACCGCTGCCACCACTTGTGGAGAAGCAGGTACTGCGGGCACAGCAACGTGGGTTTTCTAAGCGTTTTTTATTTGCAGCAGCAAAGGGGTTTTCCACAAACAGAGAAAATAAACAACAAAAAAAAGAAATCCTATTCCCTATTGGGAGGCTAACTGACAACAGACAAACCTGTCTACTCCTGGGCCCACTAAACGGGTTCCCCCAGTAAAAAAACACACTTTCCAATATAACAGATTCCTTACTTTTTCACCACAGTCTCCAACTCCTTCCTCCTTCTGTCTCCAAACCCCTCAATGAACTGGAAGGAACTGAGACTTCTTATAGGGAAGGGTGGGGCAGCTGTGGTAAATGAGCAATCACTCAGTTAACCCTGAACTGGGAAGGTGGCTACTTCCAGCCTTCTACTCAGGTACCGGCCCTCACATAGCCTGCCCCGAGTGAACCCGTCACAATATACAGTAGATGTTGAGATGGTGAGTTGCCATCAGATTGTACCATGTATTGAATCAAGTGCAAACTAGCAAATTGGGATAACAGGGTAGATAACAATTATTATGACCCAATTCACATTATAAATCCATGGCTTTAAAAAAAAAAAAAAGAAAAAAAAACAGCATTTGAATGCACATTTAACACTGCAAAACATCATCATAGTAGCAATGCTACAGGATTCTGAACAGTTGTGAGCAAGCAAGGTAGTTGATTGTAAATTCACAATTAGATGAAATAATTACCCTAGTGTAAAGTCACAACAGATTCCCTGGTACAAAGTCACATTAAATTCCCTGGTATAAAGTCACAACAGCCAGCTTTAAATTGCACATATAGCCACTGCTGAATAACGTCCTAGGTAGCAATGCTGAAGGATTCTAAACAGTCATAGGCGAGACGACGAATAGTGACATGATGAATTCACAATTAGAAACATAGAAACATAGAAAAATGTGGGCAGATAAGAACCTTTTCGGCCCATCTAGTCTGCCCAATTACATGGATACTTTCCCTGGATTTATCTTTTGTTTAGGATAGCCTTATGCCTATCCCATGCTTGCTTAAATTCAATTACTGTTTTGGCCTCTACCACTTCAACTGGAAGACTGTTCCATGTATCCACCACCCTCTTCAGTAAATAATGCTTCCTGATGTTACTTTTAAACCTTTGCCCCTCTGATCTAAGACTATGTCCTCTTGTTTTGCTATTTTGTTTCCTTTTAATATACTCCTTCCTCTACCTTGTGCATTCCCTTTACGTATTTAAATGTTTCTATCATATCTCCTCTGTCTCGTCTTTTTCCAAGCTGTAACATGTTAAGATCATTAAGCCTTTCCTGGTAACTTTTCTCCTTCAAGCCGTACACCATTTTAGTAGCCCTTCTCTGAACTCTCTCTAAGATGTCTATATCCTTCTGGAGATACGGTCTCCAGTACTGCACACAGTACTCCAAGTGAGGTCTCACCAGTGCTCTGTACAGTGGCATGAGCACTTCCCTTTTCCTACTGCTAATACCTCTCCCTACACAACCAAGCATTCTGCCAGCATTTCCAAGCATTCTGCCAGCATTTCCTGCTGCTCTATTACATTGACTACTTACCCTTAGATCCTCTGAAATTAGATAATTAAATACCCTGGTATGAAAGAGATGGGGTCTTTTAATTGTTTATGGTTTACATTTGTTTACCCTCCTTGCACCTCTTTGCACTTGCTTAAATTGTTTGATAAACATCTAAAGATACTTGCAGCTCTGATGGTTGCTGCATTGAGCAACATGTGTTTTGTTGTTGGTTGCTGACTTTTAATGATGGGTGTTTGGCTGGCTTGTGCTGCTAATTGATTCTAGTTATCTAGCTTAGCAATCGGAGATCTTGTTGCAGCACCCCCTACAACCTAGCAGCATCAGGTCCAAATTTTGAATTACTCCATGTAACTGAAATGCGGTTCTTATATCAGGGAATTATTGTGATTTTGTACCAGGTATTTTTTGCAATTTCATACCAGGGTATTTAATTATCTAATTGTGAATTCATCATGTCACTATTCGTCGTCTCGCCTATGACTGTTTAGAATCCTTCAGCATTGCTACCTAGGACGTTATTCAGCAGTGGCTATATGTGCAATTTAAAGCTGGCTGTTGTGACTTTATACCAGGGAATTTAATGTGACTTTATACCAGGGAATCTGTTGTGACTTTACGCTAGGGTAATTATTCATCTAATTGTGAATTTACCAATCAACTACCTTGCTTGCTCACAGCTGTTCAGAATCATGTAGCATTGCTACCTATGATGATGTTTTGCAGTGGTTAAATGTGCATTCAAATGCTGTTTTTTTTCTTTTTGTTTTTTTTTTGGAAGCCATGGATTTATTATTATTATTATTATTCTTTATTTATAAAGCGCCAGCATATTCCGCAGCGCTGAATTTATAATGTGAATTGGGTCATAATAATTGTTATCTACCCTGTTATCCCAATTTGCTAGTTTGCACTTGATTCATTACATGGTACAATCTGATGGCAACTCACCATCTCAACATCTACTGTATATACATATCTATACCTTGTTACGTAACACTTGTCCGCTCGCAATTTGGTTCAATTTTTTTTATTCTTCTATGCAATTGCAATCTGTTTCTTGTATTAGGGAATTGTGTGATTTTTCTATCAGGGAATTTAATGTGATTTCGTACCAGGAATTTTTGTGACTTTATACCAGGGTATTTTTTCATCTAATTGTGTATTCCTCATTCCACTATCTTCCTTGCTCACAACTGTCCAGAATTGTGTAACATTGCTATCTATGACGTCGTTTTGCAGTGGCTTAATGTGCATTTAAATGCTATCGCTATCATTTAGATCTGATAACACATAATCCCATTCGGGTTAATTCCATATAAGGGCAAGTTACTATTGGTCCAAGGAGGCTTTCATTCCATCAATTTATGTGTTTTAATTATTGTGTGATTACTTTGTATTTCAAGGCCTGCAGATGCAGGCGAAACGTGTCTCGATTTTATGATTTAATAAATCCTTTATTTTACATTTTTATCGCATCCCCCATTATTCAATTATTTTTTACCTTTGGCTATACACCCAAGAGGCACGGAATTTGCTTGATTCTCCAAGAAGGTCAGAATTTGTTTAATTCCCTGGAAGAAGTTGGCAATCTTCTGGGTTCCTATTCCAGTACCTCCTGGATCTTCAATTTGGCACTTACGAGGTGGACCCCCTCAGATGATAAGAGGTCCAAGGCGTCACTACAGAACCACCCACCAGTGGAGGTTCTGAAACACGTGAGTGTGTCTCTCTTATTATATACATATTCCGGTCATACAGAACTGTACTATGTATTCTCTTTTATTTTTTGAGATACATCTACTATCAAGATACACAAATTGCCATACGGGTGGAGTCCCCATAAAGTGACTTAAAGGTGTACATCCAGAGTCTTGAAGAACTCCCCGCTTGTGAGTGCTATAAACAACCGTGTGTGTGGTTAATTGGTTTTCCAGTACATACTGCGCAATGGTCTTTTTTCTTCTTTTTTTAGGATTCGTGGACTAATCCTGACCTTAGGATTCACGGACTCATTCTCATTTTTTATATTTTTATATTTTAATATTCAATACTTCCTACCTTTATTTATTTTTCAACTATTCTCGACATTGTTTGTATATGTCCCTATGCGCTCCCATATACCTTGGTATACTATTCACAATTAGTTAGAAGTGGAGGAAAGACTCAGCTGGTGAGCTGCAAATATTATCTACTCTTTATTATCTACTCTATATATAATTACTGAGCGCCTATACACTCACCTTTTAGGTTTTTTTCATTCTATCTCTTTATTCTACAGTGTGGGCAGCTTTTCCAATATGGAATTCAGAAACAAATTTGGGGTTAACATCAATGGCATTTTTGATAATAAAGAATGCAGGGTCACCTTCAATGGCCCCACTGACCCAAGAGAAATTAAAAAATTGACCAATAAATTAGAATATCTTCTCAAGAAAGAGATTAGACTTAAGTGGGACATCATCACTTTGGAACAATATCTTCGGGATAAAATCACACAAAGAGGTTTGAGGTGGCAGAAAGATCCATCAACAGATATGATTGATGATCCCTTTATAACCACTTGGTGTTCTATGTTGGAAAGTTTCTCCTTTACAATGCTTGGAGAAACTAGTATTGTTCAGAGAAGAAAGACTCTTCTAACAGATTTAAATTTAGAAATAGAGTTCAACTATGAGAAGGTTATTAATGTACTGAATGAACATGAAAAAGAGCAATTATTCGCAAGGATTGAGACCAGTCTTGTTAAACAAGAACAAGAAATTATAAACAGGAAAAAGAGCAAATACATCAGGGACTCACGAGATTACGCAAATAATAAAGTATGGGTATTTTTACCATCCGAGCCCACAATTAATACTATAGATGATCAACTGGAAGGGACCCCCATTGTAACACCTTCTATAAAAGGGTTACCACAAAGGTCTAGATTTAATACAACAAAGAACGAGCCACGGAGAACAATTAGTAATGATCAACCAACAGTAAGGAGGAAAACGAATCCCCCTAAAAAAGATAATTACTATGAATCCCAACACCATAAAAGGGGTTCCTATAACCAACATACTCCAAATAGATACAACCGTCAACAGACATATAACTGGGAGAGGTATGGCCCTGTACGTGAATACAATGGGAGGGAAGAAGAAATAGCACCTCCTTCTAATGACACAAGGAGACGCCACTCTTATAGAAAGGGTCCCCATCCAATATCACTGGCCAACCAATTTTCCTGCTTGACTGACCATGAAGAGACAGGGGTTTTTCACGAAGTGAGGACAGAAGAGAGAGACAAAGAACCTCGTTTTCAGAACAGAACAGAATGGCCCTGTCACGTTCCCACGTTCCAACCCTGTCTTCCTGCCCTCTGTATTTGTATATTGTGTTTTTTCCATTGTGTTTCTGTTGCTGCCAATTCCTGGGAGGCCTCCCAGGGGTTAATTGGTGTTCTGTGTGCTGCTCACCTGTTGACCCTTGCCTTGATTCCCCTGCCTATATTAGAGCAATGTACCTATAGGACATTGCTGGGTCATTTTTCTTTGCCTGGTCTCCTTGCGTCCTGTGTCCTGAGAGCTCCTTGCTGTGTTCCTGATATCCTCCGTTTGTTCATCCTTGTTCAGTTTTTGCCTTTAATATTTCTGTTCCAGTTTGTCAGTTCCTTCTGTGTATTCAGTTCTGTCTATTGCTGTATTTTGTTTTGCTGTTTATGTTCCATTCAGATTCCCCGGTTACTGATTTTGGCTTGGCTGACTTCCCTTCTGGTTCCTATTCCTATATTCTGTATGACGTACTCTCTCTGGTTATGACCTTTGGCTTTCCTCTTTATGACTACTCTATTGTATATTCCTTGTCTGTACCGTTTCCAGGAAACCCTGTCATCTGTATCAACAAAAGACTCTGTACGGCTTCAAGGTAATACTTTCCTTTAGATTAGATCCGGCTATCCTAAAGACCGGTCTTTCAGTGCAGGGAATCTTTGGTATTGCCGTACAGAGGTCTTTTGTTAACCTTTGTTGCTTTCACCTGTCCTTGCAGTTTACACTGCATCTCTGCATATAGGGCTTCTCTCAGGAACCAAGACCTCACCTTCCTGCGAGTTATATTCATAGGGATATATATACAGACCGACCACTTCCAAGGATCGGAGGGCAAGTATAGGGTGGTGCGTGCCTGGTGGTACTGCCACCGTGACATAATGACCCAGCCATTACATAAGCCCGCAGAGATGTGTACCGTGTTTGGAAACCTTATTGCACATGTTTGAGGAATTTGTGGTTCACCTCAAAGGTTACTGAGCCTGTGTTAGACTCTGGCAATCAGGTCTCATTTGAGAGCAGGGTTCGTGGTCCGCTTTCTCCTGATGAAAAGAACAGAAGACATGAGTACAATCTCTGTTTCTATTGTGCCAGTTCGTTGCACTTTTTGTCTGGCTGTCCCTTCAAGCCGGTGCGTCCTGGGGCTGGAGTGCCAGTGTGTCCTGGTCCTGGAGTGCCGGTGCGTCCTGGTGCTGGAGTGCCAGTGTGTCCTGGTGCTGGAGTGCCAGTGTGTCCTGGTGCTGGAGTGCCGGTGCGTCCTGGTGCTGGAGTGCCGGTGCGTCCTGGTGCTGGAGTGCCGGTGCGTCCTGGGGCTGGAGTGCCGGTGCGTCCTGGGGCTGGAGTGCCGGTGTGTCCTGGTGCTGGAGTGCCGGTGGGTCTCAAAGACTTGTGGTGAGTCTGTGCGCCCTGATACTGGCCGAGTGCCAACTGTGCCCATGTCCCACAGTAAGGCCGCTAAAGCCAGACCACATAGGGGATCTGATGGTGCCAAACCCTGCGGGGAGTCAGATGGCACCAGATCCCACTTTGAGTTCAGACCTCCTGAGAAATCCAGGTTTGAGAAAGAGGCACCTGAGTCTATATGAATCCTTTTTGGCCACAAGGCCAGAGGATGAAGAACCCATGGAGGTTATGTCACTCATGGCATCCGGTATTAAACCTCAGACTTATGTAGATACATCTGATGGCTGTAGGGTTTTAAAGACACAACTGGCTGGCTATGAGCAGCGACTGGCAGCCAAAAAACAGTCCCTACGTATTATTACTGGTTGTATTACATGTAGAGCTGCAACCCCAGTGCCAATTGGCAAAAAGCCAGTTCTGTTTCTGTCTGGCAATGAGAAGCCAGTCCTGTCTCTGTCTGGCAATGTGCAGCCAGCCCTGTCTCCGTCTGGCAATGTGCAGCCAGTCCAGCCTGGCAATGTGCAGCCAGTCCAGCCTGGCAATGTGCAGCCAGTCCAGCCTGGCAATGTGCAGCCAGTCCAGCCTGGCAATGTGCAGCCAGTCCAGCCTGGCAATGTGCAGCCAGCCCAGCCTGGCAATGTGCAGCCAGTCCAGCCTGATCCTGGCACGATGGCAGCGGTGCTGCCTGATCCAGACGCGGTGACAGCGGTGCTGCCCGATCCGGGTGCGGTGACAGTAGTGATGTCTGGTAAACTACCAGTCAAATCAGTCCCAAGCTGTGTGTCAGCGGTAACCCTCCCAAGCTGTGTGTCAGCGGTACCCCTCCCAAGCTGTGTGTCAGCGGTACCCCTCCCAAGCTGTGTGTCAGCGGTGCCAGTCCCAAGCTGTGTGCCAGTTCCAAGCTATGTACCAGCGGTGCCAGTCCCGAGCTGTGGCCAGAGTCAAGCCGTGTGTCAGCAGTACCAGAGCTACATTGCAACACCACTGTACCCATGCCCCACAGAGAGTCCGAGGTTTCCAACCCTCGTGGTAAGGCACAGGTAGGCGAGCCTACTCCCACTGTTGCTGTGTCGTGCGGGGTGGTCACCAGTTCTAGACCTCGTTCTAGGAGAAGACGGGGAAAGGTGTCTAACCCTGGTCCCACTGATTCTGTGTCCAGTCTAACTGATGCCAAGATCCCCCTACCCCGTCATGTCCCTGAGGGCTATGTGCAATCGCCCCTTGGACTGGTGTTCAGGAGGGACCACTGGGTTGCCATTCAAAGGAACCCTCATAGTCGGGGGTGTCTTGTGGAGGAGGATGACGACTCTGAGTGGGACCTCAAAGGACTTTGGTGGTTGGTGTTCGTAATCTGGTTTCCTGATATTTGTCTGTCATGTTTGTTGTTTTAGGTGCCCTGAGGTCACCTTTTTTGAGGGGGCTACTGTCACGTTCCCACGTTCCAACCCTGTCTTCCTGCCCTCTGTATTTGTATATTGTGTTTTTTCCATTGTTTTTCTGTTGCTGCCAATTCCTGGGAGGCCTCCCAGGGGTTAATTGGTGTTCTGTGTGCTGCTCACCTGTTGACCCTTGCCTTGATTCCCCTGCCTATATTAGAGCAATGTACCTATAGGACATTGCTGGGTCATTTTTCTTTGCCTGGTCTCCTTGCCACTTGTGTCCTGAGAGCTCCTTGCTGTGTTCCTGATATCCTCCGTTTGTTCATCCTTGTTCAGTTTTTGTCTCTATTATTTCTGTTCCAGTTTATGTCAGTTCCTTCTGTGTATTTAGTTCTGTCTATTGCTGTATTTTGTTTTGCTGTTTATGTTCCATTCCGATTCCCCGGTTACTGATTTTGGCTTGGCTGACTTCCCTTCTGGTTCCTATTCCTATATTCTGTATGACGTACTCTCTCTGGTTATGACCTTTGGCTTTCCTCTTTATGACTACTCTATTGTATATTCCTTGTCTGTACCGTTTCCAGGAAACCCTGTCATCTGTATACAACAAAAGACTCTGTACGGCTTCAAGGTAATACTTTCCTTTAGATTACATAGTTACATAGTTACATAGTTATATAGGCTGAAAAAAGACATGCGTCCATCTGGTTCAGCCTCTCCCACATAACCTACTGCTGTTGATCCAAAAGAAGGCAGAAAACCCAGTCTGATGCTTGCCAATATGCAACATACTGGGAAAAAATCCCTTCTTGACCCCAGAATGGCAGTCAGATTTCTCCTTGGATCAAGAAGCTTTTACCCACATATTAAATATTATAACCCTTAATATTCTGTGTCTGCAGGAAGTCATCCAGTCGTTTTTTAAAAGTCTGTACAGACTCTGACCCAACCACCTCAACAGGCAGAGAATTCCACAGCTTTATTGTTCTCACCGTAAAATAACCCTTCCTATGCTTTAAGCTAAATTTTCTTTCTTCCAGTCTAAATGGATGACCCCTTGTCCTATGTATAGACCTGTTAATGAATAGGTTATCAGACAATGGTTGATAATGGCCCCGTATATATTTATATAAGGTTATCAGATCCCCTCTAAGGCGCCTTTTCTCTAAACTAAACAGGTTTAAGCTTGTTAGTCTTTCCTCATAACTTAACCCTTCCATCCCCCTTATTAATTTAGTTGCCCGTCTCTGCACTTTTTCTAGCGATATAATATCCTTTCTTAAGACAGGTGCCCAAAATTGCACGGCGTATTCAAGGTGCGGCCTGACCATTGATTTATACAATGGCAAAATTATGTTTTCATCCCGTGAGTGAACTCCCCTTTTAATGCATGCCAGTACTTTGCTGGCCTTGGCGGCTGCTGTTTGACATTGCACATTGTTACTTAGTTTGAAGTCTATGATTATTCCCAAATCCTTCTCCTGCTTGGATTTCCCTAACTCCGTACCATTTAGGGTATAAATTGCTTGTGTGTTCTTCACTCCAAAGTGCATAACTTTGCATTTATCTAGATTAAATTTCATCTGCCATTTAAGTGCCCAGTCCCCCAATTTATCTAAATCCCCCTGTAGCGAAGTAACATCCTGCTCACATTGTATTACTTTTCCTAGCTTTGTGTCATCTGCAAACACTGATACATGACTTTCAATGCCTATCTCAAGGTCATTTATAAATAAATTGAATAGTATTGGTCTATAACAGACCCCTGAGGGACACCACTTACCACTGGTGTCCATCTTGAAAATGTACCATTTATGACCACTCTCTGTACCCTATCTTTTAGCCAGTTTTCTATCCAAGAACAAGTATTTTCATCTAGACCATTTTTTCTTAATTTAAATAGTAACCTTTTGTGTGGAACTGTGTCGAAAGCTTTGGCAAAATCTAAGTAAATCACATCCACTGCGACGGATTAGATCCGGCTATCCGGCTATCCTAAAGACCGGTCTTTCAGTGCAGGGAATCTTTGGTATTGCCGTACAGAGGTCTTTTGTTAACCCTTTGTTGCTTTCACCTGTCCTTGCAGTTTACCCTGCATCTCTGCATATAGGGGCTTCTCTCAGGAACCAAGGCCTCACCTTCCTGCGAGTTATATTCATAGGGATATATATACAGACTGACCACTTCCAAGGATCGGAGGGCAAGTATAGGGTGGTGCGTGCCTGGTGGTAGTGCCACCGTGACAGGCCCCAGGGAGTATATGGATCCAAAGGAACAGAACTCCCTCGCAGAAAGAGACAATTCAGGGAAGAGGGTGTAGAGGAGGAAGATTGGTTAAGGCAAAGAAAGAGAGGAAGAATGTTCAACCAATAGGGATCTTCAATCTAAGTGGGCAACCTTTAACTAAGGGTCAAGAACAGGTACTTAGTAAAGGTTTAAAATTTGCCCCGACTACAGGGGGAGACCCCTTTAACACCTATATTAACCTACAGAAATTTAAAAGAAAACTCTGTCTGAAGAAATTCTTTTCTAAAACTCTTTTGGAACGGCAACTAAGCAATAATGATAGATATATTCATACTACCCTGAGAGATAAATCCCATTTTTTTCCTAAACATATGGCCTCGAAAGAGATAGAGGCCTTTGAACAAATGGTTTCATTGGATATAAGGAAAATAGGGAGTTCCAAATGTAATTATAAGCCCAAGAATCTAACTAAATTGGAATTTGAGAGTTTGAAATTGCCAACTAAAAATGATTCACTGGTAGTGAAACCCGCAGATAAGGGTGGAGGAGTAGTGGTGCTTAATAGAGATCAGTACCATAACGAATCTTTAAGATTACTTAGTGACCCTATCACCTATCAGAAACTTACTAATGATCCAACTAACAAAATTAAAGATTTTTTTTACGAATATCTACTAAGAGGGAAAGATAGGGGCATTTTGAACGATCAGGAATACCGCTATTTGAAAGTTTTACATCCACGTATTCCGGTATTCTATTATTTACCAAAAATCCATAAGAATTTGGAAAACCCTCCGGGTCGACCTATAGTTTCGGGTATACAATCTATTTCATGTAAGATATCCGAGTATATCGACCACCTACTTCAGCCTTTGGTTGTGTCAACACCGGCCCATTTGAAAGATAGTATTGCAATCTTGAATATATTGAAAGACATCAAGTGGGAAGATGATTTTATCTTAGCCACGTGTGACGTGAGTTCATTATACACCATAATCCCACATAAAGAGGGCTGCACAGCAGTCGAACATTTTGTGACACAATCAGGTCAATTTCAGGCGGAACAGCTTCAATTTATAATTGAGGGAATTAATCTAATCCTCAAAAATAATTATTTTTGGTATGGGGGCGATTTTTTCATACAGTTAAATGGAATGGCTATGGGGACGAGGTTCGCTTCCAGCTATGCCAATCTGTTCATGGCCCATTGGGAATCCGGTGCGGTATGGGCAGGGCATGGCTGGGAGCCTAACCTCGTCCTCTACTGGCAGTATATAGATGACATCTTTATTATATGGAAAGGAGAGAGTGAATCGTTAATTTAATTTATTGCACATTTGAATAATAACCAAATGGGAATAAAACTAGAATCCACTATCAGTAGAGAACAGGTTGATTTTCTAGATCTTAACATTTATATAGACCAAAAGGTTCTTAAGACTAGGACACACTTTCACAAGTAAATGTCAATAGTTATATACCTATTGACAGTAATCACTATCCCCCTTGGCTGACCGCTATACCAAAGGGTCAACTAATGCGTATTAGAAGGAATTGCAGTGATATTGAGAATTTTACTACCCAATCTCAGAAACTGATAATGGACTTTAAAGATAAGGGCTATAAGGAACAACTCCTGGAATCAACACGTGATGAAGTCCGTAATATTGATAGGCAATGCCTTTTAAGATACAAGCAACGCGATTCTAATACAACTGAGAATGTTCCTTTTATTTTAGACTATAATACGAATAATAAAGCGATTAAGAAGTCCATTAAAAAACACTGGCCAATTCTGAAAAGAGACCCAGTTCTGAATAAAATTCTACCAGACGCACCTGTGATTATTTTTAGGGGAAGTAAGACGTTAAAAACAGATTTGGTGAAAAATCATCTCAGGACAGATAGGGCTGCTACCAATAAGGACATGTTTGGGCTATCTCCGGGGTTCTATGGGTGTGGGCAGTGTATTGCGTGTAGAAAAACAGGCAATAAGAAACAAATGATCAATAGTTTTAAATCAGACACAGGCAAACGTTATAAGATTAAGGATTTGATCACATGTATGTCCACTAAAGTTGTCTATATACTAGAATGCCCGTGTGGTTTATGGTATGTAGGACAAACATCTAGAGCACTCTACATTAGAATTAATGAGCATATGAATAATATTAATAAGGGATATGTCAAACATAGTATCTCCGCACACTATAGTGAGAAACACGAATGTAACCCTAGAGGCACCAAATTTTGGGCAGCAGAAAAAATTAGCACTAATTGGCGAGGTGACAATTTGACTGAGAGACTTATTAAGTCAGAAATGAGATGGATCTACACTCTAGACACTATGACCCCTAGAGGTCTTAATATAGACTTTGAGGTTTGTCATTTCCTTTGAGTAACGGTATACTTTCCAGATCTATATACATATTTACATTTATATAATTATATGTATATTTTTTGAGGTATGCCTACATGAGGTGACATGGACTTCTCCATTTACTGTGGACCTCCTATGTGGGATAGATTAAATAATGTTACTTTTATATTTTATTTATTTTTTATATTCCTGTATTTTTGTATTTATATTGATCTGCCATTGATGGCTGAGATCTTTTGAGACAAAGTGCCAATGCCCCGACCACTCTGTACATAGAATATGTGGCTACCCGACGTCTGGAATAACACGGAACCTTCGCTGTAAGCCGAGAGCGGAGGTAGAGGCGTGCCATGGAGGAGGATATCATCATCCGGCGTTTAGTCCAGCATGCTGCAGCCGCGGAGGGCCGGAAATGGAGGTGGAGGTGCACCATACGATGTTGCCGGAAACGGAAATATGTCACTGCAATGGCGTCCGGAATGCACAGTGAGATACTGTGACCCGCACGCCGTAATCTCGTGGGTTTAATTTACTAATTATGTTTTACAGCGAGTATATAAGTGGGGAATGCTGAAATTTAACTTATTCGATTGATAAGGCCTGCAGATGCAGGCGAAACGCGTCTCGATTTTATGATTTAATAAATCCTTTATTTTAAATTTTTATCGCATCCCCCATTATTCAATTATTTTTTACCTTTGGCTATACACCCAAGAGGCACGGAATTTGCTTGATTCTCCAAGAAGGTCAGAATTTGTTTAATTCCCTGGAAGAAGTTGGCAATCTTCTGGGTTCCTATTCCAGTACCTCCTGGATCTTCAATTTGGCACTTACGAGGTGGGACCCCCTCAGATGATAAGAGGTCCAAGGCGTCACTACAGAACCACCCACCAGTGGAGGTTCTGAAACACGTGAGTGTGTCTCTCTTATTATATAACATATTCCGGTCATACAGAACTGTACTATGTATTCTCTTTTTATTTTTTGAGATACATCTACTATCAAGATACACAAATTGCCATACGGGTGGAGTCCCCCATAAAGTGACTTAAAGGTGTACATCCAGAGTCTTGAAGACTCCCCGCTTGTGAGTGCTATAAACAACCGTGTGTGGTTAATTGTTTTCCAGTACATACTGCGCAATGGTCTTTTTTCTTCTTTTTTTAGGATTCGTGGACTAATCCTGACCTTAGGATTCACAGACTCATCTCATTTTTTATATTTTAACTAGGTGTAAAGCCTGCCCAGAGGGCAGTCTATTGATAAGTGTGGTGCGTATGAATGTTGGTGGAAAGGAAAACACAGCAGCGTCAAGAAAAGTTAAATATTTTTAGTGACTATTTTGAAAAAATTTCTTTGAATACAACATTTTTAGTGAAGCATGCATTAGTCCCTGGTAATAAGTAGCCTTGTTCACGTCCATCGATGACTTTGATTTTAACGTCCGCAGAGCTCTTGACTCGAGAGAATGCAACATATAGTTGTCCATGGCTATTTTTTCTTGGGGGTTGCTTCGTTATTTTTTATTTTTTTCGTTCTGTTAGTGTGGCAGAGTTTTTTTTTAATAAAAATTCTTTGGTTGTTTTTTTTTTTTTTCTTGGTGCTTGTTTTGCTTGGTTCTCTTTTTTCATCCTGTTAGTGTGGCTGTGAGGTTTTTTAAAACAATTTATTTGTTTTTTTTTCTTGGTTGCACAAATGGTGTGGGGGCACTGGTTGTTTGTATGCTCTTGTTAAAGTGTTGTGGAGGCTCTTTGGAGGGGGCACCGTTTTTGGTAGGTCCTCATTTTTTTTGTTTTTGTTGTGCTAGTGTGGCTGAGGTTTTTTTTTTATTGTTCTCTGCTCTGTGTTCTGCTCGGTGCCCTTGTGCTCTTCTCGGTGCTATTGTGCTCTGCTCTGTGCTCTGCTCTGTGCCGTTTATTGTGCTCTGCTCTGTGCTCTGTGCCGTTTATTGTGCTCTGCTCTGTGCCGTTTATTGTGCTCTGCTCTGTGCCGTTTATTGTGCTCTGCTCTGTGCTCTTGTGCTCTGCTCCGTGCTCTATTCTTGTGCTCTGTGCTCTGTTCAGGGCTCTTGTGCTCTGCTCTGTGCTCTGCTCTGTGCCGTTTATTGTGCTCTGCTCTGTGCTCAGCTCGGTGCTCTTGTGCTCTGCTCGGTGCTCTTGTGCTCTGCGCTCTGCACTCTGCTTGGTGCTCTGCTCTGTGCCGTTTATTGTGCTCTGCTCTGTGCCGTTTATTGTGCTGTGCTTGGCTCTGTGCTCGGCTCTGTGCCGTTTATTGTGCTCTGCTCTGTGCCGTTTATGGCTCTGTGCTCGGCTCTGTGCCGTTTACTGTGCTCGGCTCTGTGCTTGGCTCTGTGCCGTTTATTGTGCTCGGCTCTGTGCTGTTTACTGTGCTTGGCTCTGTGCTCTGCTCTGTGCCGTTTATTGTGCTCTGCTCTGTGCCGTTTATTGTGCTCTGCTCTGTGCCGTTTATGGCTATGTGCTCGGCTCTGTGCCGTTTATTGTGCTCGGCTCTGTGCTGTTTACTGTGCTTGGCTCTGTGCTCTGCTCTGTGCCGTTTATTGTGCTCTGCTCTGTGTTCAGCTCAGTGCTCTGCTCGGTTCTCGGCTCTGTGCTGTTTATTGTGCTCTGCTCTGTGCTTGGCTCTGTGCTCTTGTGTTCTGCTCCGTGCTCTTGTGCTCTGATCGGTGTTCTTGTGCTCTGCTCTGTGCTCTGCTTGGTGCTCTGCTCCGTGCTCTTGTGCTCTGATCGGTGCTCTTGTGCTCTGCTCTGTGCTCTGCTTGGTGCTCTGCTCTGTGCCGTTTATTGTGCTCTGCTCTGTGCTCTGCTCAGTGCCGTTTATTGTGCTGTGCTTGGCTCTGTTGCGTTTATTGTGCTCTGCTCTGTGCTCTGCTCTGAGCTGTTTATTGTACTGTGCTCGGCTCTGTGCCTTTTATTGTGCTCTGGTCTGTGCTGTTTATGGCTCTGTGCTCGGCTCTCTGTCGTTTATTGTGCTGTGCTTGGCTCTGTGCTTGGCTCTGTGCTCAGCTCTGTGCCGTTTATTGTGCTCCGTTCTGTGCTCTGCGCTGTGCCGTTTATGGTGCTGTGCTCGGCTCTGTGCCGGGTTCTGTGCTCTTGTGTTCTGCTCCATGCTCTGATCGTTCCTCTTGTGCTCTGCTTGGTGCTCTGCTCTGTGCCGTTTTTTTGTGCTCTGCTATGTGCTCTGCTCTGTGCCGTTTATTGTGCTGTGCTCGGCTCTGTGCTCTTCTCTGTGCCGTTTATTGTGCTCTGCTCTGTGCTCTGCGCTGTTTATGGCTCTGTGCCCTGCTCTGTGTTGTTTATTGTGCTGTGCTTGGCTCTGTGCTTGGCTCTGTGCTCGGCTCTGTGCTCGGCTCTGTGCCGTTTATTGTGCTCTGTTCTGTGCTCTGCGCTGTGCTGTTTATGGTGCTGTGCTTGGCTCTGTGCCGGGCTCTGTGCTCTTGTGTTCTGCTCCGTGCTCTGATCGTTCCTCTTGTGCTCTGCTTGGTGCTCTGCTCTGTGCCGTTTTTTGTGCTCTGCTATGTGCTCTTCTCTGTGCCGTTTATTGTGCTCTGCTCTGTGCTCTGCGCCGTTTATGGCTCTGTGCCCTGCTCTGTGTTGTTTATTGAGTTGTGCTTGGCTCAGTGCCGTTTATTGTGCTCTGCTCTGTGCTCTGCACGTTGCCGTTTATGGTGCTGTGCTCGGCTCTGTGCCGTTTATTGTGCTCTGCTCTGTGTCGTTTATGTCTCTGTGCCGTTTACTGTGCTCGGCTATGTGCTTGGCTCTGCGCTGTTTATTGTGCTCGGCTCTGTGCTGTTTACTGTGATCTGGTCTGTGCTCTGCTCTGTGTCGTTTATTGTGCTGTGCTCGGCTCTGTGCTGTTTACTGTGCTTGGCTCTGTGCCGTTTATTGTGTTGTGCTCGGCTCCGTGCCTGGCTCTGTGCTCTGTGTTGTGCTCTGTTCAGTGCCGTTTATTGTGCTCTGCTCGGTGCTCTGCGACGTTTATTGTGCTGTGCCCGGCTCTGTGCTCGGCTCTGTGCCGTTTATTGTGCTTGGCTCTGTGATTGGCTCTGTGGCGTTTATTGTTCTCGGCTCTGTGCCGTTTATGTGCTATGCCTCTGTGCCGTTTATTGTGTTGTGCTAGGCTCTGTGCCGCCGTTTATTGTGCTTGGCTCTGTGATTGGCTCTGTGGCGTTTATTGTTCTCGGCTCTGTGCCGTTTATTGTGCTATGCTCTGTGCCGTTTATTGTGTTGTGCTAGGCTCTGTGCCGTTTATTGTGCTTGACTCTGTGCCGTTTATTGTGCTCTGCTCTGTGCCTTTAATGGGTTGTGCTCTGCTCTGTGCTCTGCTTGTGCTCTGTGCCGTTTATTGTGCTCTTCTCTGTGCCGTCTATTGTGCTGTGCTTGGCTCTGTGCTTGGCTCTGTGCTCGGCTCTGCGCTCGGCTCTGCGCTCGGCTCTGCGCTCGGCTCTGTGCTGGGCTCTGCGCTCGGCTCTGTGCTGGGATCTGTGCTGGGCTCTGTGCTCGGCTCCGTGCCGTATATTGTGCTCTGCTCTGTGCCGTTTATTGTGTTTTGCTTGGTTCTGTGCTCAGCGCCGTTTATTGTGCTCTGCTCTGTGCCTTTAATGGGTTGTGCTCTGCTGTGCCGTTTATTGTGTTGTGCTGGGCTCTGTGCCGTTTATTGTGCTCTGCTCTGTGCCTTTAATGGGTTGTGCTCTGCTCTGTGCTCTGCTTGGTGCTCTGTGCCATTTATTGTGCTGTACTCGGCTCTGTGCCGTCTATTGTGCTGTGCTTGGCTCTGTGCTCGGCTCTGCGCTGGGCTCTGTGCTGGGCTCTGTGCTCGACTCCATGCCGTATATTGTGCTCTGCTCTGTGCCGTTTATTGTGCTCTGTTCTGTGCCGTTTATTGTGTTGTGCTTGGTTCTGTGCTCGGCGCCGTTTATTGTGCTCTGCTCTGTGCCTTTAATGGGTTGTGCTCTGCTGTGCTGTTTATTGTGTTGTGCTTTACTCTGTGCCGTTTATTGTGCTCTGCTCTGTGCCTTTAATGGGTTGTGCTCTGCTTGGTGCTCTGTGCCGTCTATTGTGCTGTGCTTGGCTCTGTGCTCGGCTCTGCGCTCGGCTCTGTGCTGGACTCTGTGCTGGGCTCTGTGCTCGGCTCCGTGCTGTATATTGTGCTCTGCTCTGTGCCGCTTATTGTGTTGTGCTTGGTTCTGTGCTCGGCGCCGTTTATTGTGCTCTGCTCTGTGCCGTTTATTGTGCTGTACTCGGCTCTGTGCTCTGCTCTGTGCCGTCTATTGTGCTGTGCTTGGCTCTGTGCTTGGCTCTGTGCTGGGCTCTGTGCTTGGGTGCTGGGCTCTGTGCTCGGCTCCGTGCTGTATATTGTGCTCTGCTCTGTGCCGTTTATTGTGCTGTACTCGGCTCTGTGCTCGGTGCTGTTTATTGTGCTGTACTTGGCTCTGTGCTCGGCTCTGTGCCGTTTATTGTGCTCTGCTCTGTGCCATCTATTGTGCTGTGCTTGGCTCTGTGCTGGGCTCTGTGCTGGGCTCTGTGCTGGGCTCTGTGCTCGGCTCCGTGCCGTATATTGTGCTCTGCTCTGTGCCGTTTATTGTGCTCTGCTCTGTGCCGTTTATTGTGTTGTGCTTGGTTCTGTGCTCGGCACCATTTATTGTGCTCTGCTCTGTGCCGTCTATTGTGCTCTGCTCTGTGCCGTTTATTGTGCTGTGCTTGGCTCTGTGCTCGGCTCTGTACCGTTTATTGTGCTGTGCTCTGTGCCGTATATTGTGCTGTGCTCAGCTCTGTGCCGTTTATTGTGCTCGGCTCTGTGCCATTTATTCTGTTGTGCTCGGCTCTGTGCTTGGCTCTGTGCTGTTTATTGTGCTCTGCTCTGTGGCATTTATTGTGTTGTGCTCGGCTCTGTGGCGTTTATTGTGCTCGGCTCTGTGCAAGTCTCTGTGCCGTTTATTGTGCTCTGCTCTGTGCCATTTATTCTGTTGTGCTCGGCTCTGTGCTTGGCTCTGTGCTGTTTATTGTGCTCTGCTCTGTGCCGTTTATTGTGTTGTGCTAGACTCTGTGGCGTTTATTGTGCTCGGCTCTGTGCCATTTATTCTGTTGTGCTCGGCTCTGTGCTTGGCTCTGTGCTGTTTATTGTGCTCTGCTCTGTGGCGTTTATTGTGTTGTGCTCGGCTCTGTGGCGTTTATTGTGCTCGGCTCTGTGCAAGTCTCTGTGCCATTTATTGTGCTGTACTCGGCTCTGTGCTCGGCTCTGTGCCGTTTATTGTGCTGTGCTTGGCTCTGTGCTTGGCTCTGTGCTGGGCTCTGCGCTCGGCTCTGTGCTGGGCTCTGTGCTCGGCTCCGTGCCATATATTGTGCTCTGCTCTGTGCCGTTTATTGTTATGACGGAATGGGTGTTGTCCGCCTGCGGGTGTGCTCCTATCTGCGTACCCCCACTGCGCTTACCGCTGGCCCAACTACCGAGTGACACGGCACTCGGCGTCTCGTGCGGCCTGGAGTGACCCTGGGGAAGGGTTAGCGGGCTGTGGAGGGGACCCCTGCGTGAAACCAGCCCGACCACTGAGCAACACGGCACTCAGCGTCTCGAGCAGCTGGTTCACTGACCTTGCGAGTGGATGAGACGTCTGCGGAACGACTGTTCGAGTGTGGGCATCGGATGTCCCCTGGGTGGCGATCGGATCTTATTCGAGGGATTATTCGGATCTTATGGGGATCGGAGTGCCGTCGAGTAATTATTCGGATCTTACTCACGATGCCGCTCGATATATACCGAAGCGCGGAAGACGGCCGCGCCTTCGGATCGGATGTCGGAACGGAGACCTGGTCGAATCTTTAGCCGATCGCTGACCATACGCTGCACCTCTGTCCTGATGCGAGATGCAGGCACAGGGTGTTCGGTTCGGATCTTATCTGAGGATGCCGCACTCTGAAGACCGCACGGGATCTCAGAATTACGGCCGAAAATAAAAGTCACCAGGCGGAGCTGAATGCACTAGATAATCTGCTTTATTTTTACACTTCACATATATTTATAAACAATACCACAAAGTCAGAACAATGGGAATCCCTGCCCGCCCACACAAGTCCCATTGGCCCTCGCTGGCAGGAGGCACCCGGGACCCGATTCGCATTGGCGGTTACGAATCGGGGAGTTGGCGATTCGGACCGGATGGTCCGAATCGACCATTTTGCGATTCGACCGGATGGTCTGAATCGGCCATTTTCCGATCCGATCATTCCGACCGGATCCACGAGGCGCTGGGAAAATGGCGGCGGGCAAGGCATACAAAGGAATTTTCATACATTTCACAATACACATGGGGACACTTTTATTACACCACACACAAAACCACTTCGAAATAAAATATCTTGCGGAACTCCGCGGGTGCATCGGCACCTAAAGTTCTATGGACAAAACCACGTCACCATGAACCGCCCCTGGCTGAAGGTGTTGGGTCATTCCGTCACAATTGTGCTCTGTTCTGTGCCGTTTATTGTGTTGTGCTTGGTTCTGTGCTCGGCACCGTTTATTGTGCTCTGCTCTGTGCCTTTAATGGGTTGTGCTCTGCTGTGCCATTTATTGTGTTGTGCTGGGCTCTGTGCTTGACTCTGTGCCGTTTATTGTGCTCTGCTCTGTGCCTTTAATGGGTTGTGCTCTGCTCTGTGCTCTGCTTGGTGCTCTGTGCCGTTTATTGTGCTGTAATCGGCTCTGTGCCGTCTATTGTGCTGTGCTTGGCTCTGTGCCATCTATTATGCTGTGCTTGGCTCTGTGCTTGGCTCTGTGCCGTCTATTGTGCTGTGCTTGGCTCTGTGCTCGGCTCTGCGCTCGACTCTGTGCTGGGCTCTGTGCTGGGCTCTCTGCTCGGCTCTGTGCCGTATATTGTGCTCTGCTCTGTGCCGTTTATTGTGTTGTGCTTGGTTCTGTGCTCGGCGCCGTTTATTGTGCTCTGCTCTGTGCCTTTAATGGGTTGTGCTCTGCTCTGCTTGGTGCTCTGCGCCATTTATTGTGCTCTGCTCTGTGCCGTTTATTGTGCTGTACACGGCTCTGTGCTCGGCTCTGTGCTCGGCTCTGTGCCGTTTATTGTGCTCTGCTCTGTGCCGTCTATTGTGCTGTGCTTGGCTCTGTGCTGGGCTCTGTGCTGGGCTCTGTGCTGGGCTCTGTGCTCGGGTGCTGGGCTCTGTGCCATATATTGTGCTCTGCTTTGTGCCGTTTATTGTGCTGTACTCGGCTCTGTGCTCGGCTCTGTGCCGTTTATTGTGCTCTGCTCTGTGCCATCTATTGTGCTGTGCTTGGCTCTGTGCTTGGCTCTGTGCTTGGCTCTGTGCTCGGCTCTGTGCTCGGCTCTGTGCTCGGCTCCGTGCCCGGCTCTGTGCTCGGCTCCGTGCCGTATATTGTGCTCTGCTCTGTGCCATTTATTGTGTTGTGCTTGGTTCTGTGCTCAGCGCCGTTTATTGTGCTCTGCTCTGTGCCGTTTATTGTGCTCTGCTCTGTGCCATTTATTGTGCGGTGCTTGGCTCTGTGCTCGGCTCTGTGCCGTTTATTGTGCTGTGCTCTGTGCCGTTTATTGTGCTGTGCTCTGTGCCGTTTATTGTGCTCTGCTCTGTGCCATTTATTGTGCTGTGCTTTGCTCTGTGCTCGGCTCTGTGCCGTCTATTGTGCTGTGCTCGGCTCTGTGGAGTTTATTGTGCTCGGCTCTGTGCCATTTATTCTGTTGTGCTCGGCTCTGTGCTTGGCTCTGTGCCATTTATTGTGCTGTGCTCTGTGCCGTTTATTGTGCTGTGCTCAGCTCTGTGCTCGGCTCTGTGGCGTTTATTGTGCTCGGCTCTGTGCCTTTAATGGGTTGTGCTCTGCTCTGTGCTCTGCTTGGTGCTCGGCTCTGTGCTCGGGTGCTGGGCTCTGTGCTCGGCTCCGTGCCGTATATTGTGCTCTGCTCTGTGCCGTTTATTGTGCTCTGCTCTGTGTCGTTTATTGTGCTGTACTTGGCTCTGTGCTCGGCTCTGTGCCGTTTATTGTGCTGTGCTCTGTGCCTTTTATTGTGCTGTGCTCAGCTCTGTGCTCAGCTCTGTGCCGTTTATTGTGCTCGGCTCTGTGCCGTCTATTGTGCTGTGCTCGGCTCTGTGGCGTTTATTGTGCTTGGCTCTGTGGCATTTATTGTGCTCGGCTCTGTGCCGTTAATTGTGCTCTGCTCTGTGCCGTCTATTGAGCTGTGCTTGGCGCTAATCTTTGGGCTCTGCGCTGGGCTCTGCGCTGGGCTCTGCACTGGGCTCTGCACTGGGCTCTGCGCTGGGCTCTGGGCTCAGGTGCTGGGCTCTGCGCTGGGCTCAGGTGCTGGGCTCAGGTGCTGGGCTCGGCTCTGTGCTCAGGTGCTGGTGTCTGCTCGGCTCTGCGCTCGGCTCTGCGCTCGGCTCTGCGCTCAGCTCTGCGCTCGGCTCTGTGCTCGGGTGCTGGGCTCTGCGCTCAGGTGCTGGGCTCTGCGCTGGGCTCTGCGCTGGGCTCTGTGCTCAGTTGCTGGTCTCTGGTGCAGGGCTCTGTGCTCGGCTCTGTGCTCAGGTGCTGGGCTCTGCGCTCGGCTCTGTGCTCAGGTGCTGGGCTCTGCACTCAGGTGCTGGGCTCTGCGCTGGGCTCTGCACTGGGCTCTGCGCTGGGCACTGCGCTGGGCTCTGCGCTGGGCTCTGTGCTCAGGTGCTGGGCTCTGCGCTGGGCTCTGCGCTGGGCTCTGTGCTGGGCTCTGCGCTGGGCTCTGTGCTCAGGTGCTGGGCTCTGCGCTGGGCTCTGCGCTGGGCTCAGGTGCTGGGCTCTGCTTGGCTCTGTGCTCGGCTCTGCTCGGCTCTGCGCTGGGCTTGCACTGGGCTCTGCACTGGGCTCTGCGCTCGGCTCTGTGCTCGGCTCTGTGCTCAGGTGCTGGGCTCTGCGCTCGGTTCTGTGCTCAGGTGCTGGGCTCTGCGCTCGGCTCTGTGCTCAGGTGCTGGGCTCTGCGCTCGGCTCTGCACTCGGCTCAGGCGCTGGGCTCTGCGCTGGGCTCTGCGCTGTGCTCAGGTGCTGGGCTCTGCTCGGCTCTGTGCTTGGCTCTGCGCTCGTCTCTGCGCTGGGCCATGCACTGGGCTCTGCGCTTGGCTCTGTGCTGGGCTCTGTGCTGGGCTCGGGTGCTGGGCTCGGGTGCTGGGCTCTGTGCTGGGCTCTGTTGCTCTGTGCTCGGCTCTGTTTTCGGCTCGGGTGCTGGGCTCTGTGCTCAGGTGCTGGGCTCTGTGGCGTTTTCGCGTGTTTCCAACGGCCCATTGGTGGTCCTGCGGCGGGAGGCGCGTGGCAACCTCCGTAATAGACTTTGGGAGTGCTGCGGCAGGAGGCGCGTGCGCACCCGGCTGTGCGCGCATCCAACCTCCGTAAGACCCTTTGGGCGGCCGCGCATGCGCAGAGTAAGGCTTGGCGACGGACACGCCAAGTCTTACTCTATTATAGGATAGACTAGGTGTAAAGCCTGCCCAGAGGGCAGTCTATTGATAAGTGTGGTGCATTGTGCTTGGTTCTGTGCTCTGTGCCGTTTATTCTGTTGTGCTCGGCTCTGTGCCGTCTATGGTACTGTGCTCGGCTCTGTGCCGTTTTTATTGTGCTCGGCTCTGTGCCGTTTTTATTGTGCTCGGCTCTGTGCCGTTTTTATTGTGCTCGGCTCTGTGGCGTTTATTCTGTTTTGCGTTTATACTGCCCCTGCTCATGGATATATGCCCCAACACGTGGATATTGCCCCAGCACGTGGATACTGCCCCAACACGTGGATATTGCCCCAGCACGTGGATACTGCCCCAGCACGTGGATACTGCCCCAGCACGTGGATACTGCCCCAGCTCGTGGATACTGCCCCAGCTCGTGGATATTGCCCCAGCACGTGGATACTGCCCCAGCACGTGGATACTGCCCCAGCTCGTGGATACTGCCCCAGCTCGTGGATATTGCCCCAGCACGTGGATACTGCCCCAGCACGTGGATATTGCCCCAGCACGTGGATATTGCCCCAGCACGTGGATGGATACTGCCCCAGCACGTGGATACTGCCCCAGCACGTGGATATTGCCCCAGCTCGTGGATATTGCCCCAGCACGTGGATACTGCCCCAGCACGTGGATACTGCCCAGCACGTGGATACTGCCCCAGCTCGTGGATATTGCCCCAGCACGTGGATACTGCCCCAGCACGTGGATACTGCCCCAGCTCGTGGATACTGCCCCAGCACGTGGATACTGCCCCAGCTCGTGGATACTGCCCAGCACGTGGATACTGCCCCAGCTCGTGGATACTGCCCCAGCACGTGGATACTGCCCCAGCTCGTGGATACTGCCCCAGCTCGTGGATACTGCCCCAGCACGTGATACTGCCCCAGCACGTGGATACTGCCCCAGCACGTGGATATTGCCCCAGCACGTGGATACTGCCCCAGCACGTGGATGGATACTGCCCAGCTCGTGGATATTGGCCCCCAGCTCGTGATATGGCCCCCAGCTCGTGGATATACTCACCTACATCGGCCTCCAGCGATGCGACGTGGGCGTCCGCTTCCAGCGTCCTCTCTCTTTCTCTCTCCGTTGGTCGCCGGGATGACGTCACGAAAGCCTTTGACCCCCGGGGTCAAAGGCTTTTCGTGACGTCATACCGGCGACCAACGGAGAGAGAGAGAAGACGCTGGAAGCGGGACCGCCATCGCTGGAGGAGCTAAGGGCCAATGTAGGTGAGTATGTGTAGGCAACATCCCCCTACATTGGCCCGGAGCCTCAGTGGTGGCTGTCGCAGGCTGCTCGGCCGGCCTCCAGGCTTAGGCGAGCCCCCGGCTCGGCTGGGCCTGTAGGCCCAAGCCAAGCCGGGGCTCGCCTGAGCCTGGAGGCCGGCCGAGCAGCCTGCGACAGCCGGAGGACAGTCACCGCTGGAGCTCAGGGCTAATGTAGGTGAGTATGTGCTCTCCACACCCACCCTGCTTACTCGGCCGGTATCCAAGCTTAGGCGAGCCCCCGGCTTGGGCCTAGAGGCCCAGCAGAGCCGGGGACTCGCCTGAGCATGGAGGCCGGTCGTGTTGCATGCTCGGCCGTCCTCCAGGCGAGTCCCTGGCTCGGCTGGGCCTCTAGGCCCAAGCCAAGCCGGGGGCTCGCCTGAGCCTGGATGCCGACCAAGCTTAGGCGAGCCCCCGGCTTGGTGTGGGCCTAGAGGCCCAGCCGAGCCGGGGACTCGCCTGAGCCTGGAGGACGCCCGAGCATGCAACTCGACCGGCCTCCATGCTCAGGCGAGTCCCTGGCTCGGCAGGGCCTCTAGGCCCAAGCCAAGCCGGGGGCTCGCCTAAGCTTGGATACCGGCCGAGCAAGCAGGGTGTGTGTGTAGAGCACATACTCACCTACATCGGCCTCGAGTCCTCCAGCCGGTTCCACACATACTCACCTACATCGGCCCTTAGCTCCTCCAGCGATGGCGGTCCCGCTTCCAGCGTCCTCTCTCTCTCCGTTGCTCGCCAGGATGACGTCACGAAAGCCTTTGACCCCCGGGGTCAAAGGCTTTCGTGACGTCATTCCGGAACAACGGAGGAGAGAGAGGATGCTGCAAGCGGGACCGCCATCGCTGGAGGAGCTAAGGGCCGATGTCGGTGAGTATGTGTTAGGCAACATCGGCCCTGAGCTCCAGCGGTGACCTCCTCCGGCCGAGCAGGCTGCTCGGCCGGCCTCTACGCTTAGGCGAGTCCCCGGCTCGGCTGGGCCTGTAGGCCCAAGCCAAGCCGGGGGCTCGCCTGAACCTGGAGGCCCGCCTAGCAGCCTGCTCGCCGGAGGAGGTCACCGCTGGAGCTCAGGGCCGATTTGGTGGAGTATGTTTTTGGAATTTAGGCCCTGAACTCCAGCGGTGACCTCCTCCGGCTGTCGCTGGCTGCTCGGCGGGCTCTCTAGGCTTAGGCGAGTCCCCGGCTCGGCTGGGCCTGTAGGCCCAAACCAAGCCGGGGGCTCGCCTGAACCTGGAGGCCCGCCTAGCAGCCTGCTTGGCCGGAGGAGTCACCGCTGGAGCTCAGGGCCGATTTGGTGGAGTATGTTTTGGGAATTTAGGCCCTGAGCTCCAGCGGTGACCTCCTCCGGCTGTTCGCTGGCTGCTCGGCGGGCCTCTAGGCTTAGGCGGAGTCCCCGGCTCGGCTGGGCCTGTAGGCCCAAACCAAGCCGGGGGCTCGCCTGAGCCTGGAGGCCCGCCTAGCAGCCTGCTCGGCCGGAGGAGGTCACCGCTGGAGCTCAGGGCCGATTTAGGGGACTATGTTTTGGGAACTTTGGCCCCGATCCTCCAGCGGTGACCGTCCTCCGGCTGTCGCTGGCTGCTCGGCGGGCCTCTAGGCTTAGGCGAGTCCCCGGCTCGGCTGGGCCTGTAGGCCCAAACCAAGCCGGGGGCTCGCCTGAGCCTGGAGGCCCGCCTAGCAGCCTGCTCGGCCGGAGGAGGTCACCGCTGGAGCTCAGGGCCGATTTAGGGGACTATGTTTTGGAACTTTGGCCCCGATCCTCCAGCGGTGACCGTCCTCCGGCTGTCGCTGGCTGCTCGCGGGCCTCTAGGCTTAGGCGAGTCCCCGGCTCGCGCTGGGCTGTAGGCCCAAACCAAGCCGGGGGCTCGCCTGAGCCTGGAGGCCCGCGAGCAGCCAGCGGCAGCCGGAGGACGGTCACCGCTGGAGGATCGGGGCATCTGGCCGTGTAAACACACGGGTAGCTGCGCGCGGCTCATGCCGTTTCTTTTTTTTTTTTTCACGCGGCCGGCACGCGCAGCTACCTGTGTGTTTTAACGGCCGCTTTCAAATGTCCGTCGTGCATGCGCAGACGGCTTTTGGCGACGGACAGTTTTAGGCTTACTCAATTATAGTATAGATATTCAATACTTCCTACCTTTATTTATTTTTCAACTATTCACGACATTGTTTGTATATGTCCCTATGCACTCCCATATACCTTGCTATACTATTCATACTTTGTATTTCGTCTAATAAAGGTTATTTTGGTAGCCGGTGTCTACCACATTCTTTTTTCGATATTTAGCAGGGTTCATGCCCACAACTGACACTGGCTTGTGTTTATTTCCCCTTCTCTTAATGTTATAGTAAATAAAACCTATATTCCTATCTTATTTGCCTGTTCTACTCTTGTATTACTGCACATTAAGGTTGACTGTCGCAACCCCGTACACTGGATATGAGTATGACACGAGAGTGGTACCTATCCATAAAAGTGGTGGCAGTACTTTGGTATCCAACTACCGTCATTATATCATTGCTCCCTGTTATGTCAAAAATTTTGGAAAAATGTGTGCACACGCAATTACATAATTATTATCAATGTTCAAACTATTTAACCCAAAATCAACCCGGCATTCATACAAATCACTCAACTACAACCGCCCTTTTAAAAGTTTGCAATGATATCCAAGCTGGGATGGAACAAGGAAACCTAACTGGAGCATCTTCCTTGATTTTGCCAAGGAATTTGACAGTGTAGACCATGGCATCTTATTACAAAAATGTAAAAACTCTGATATTGGTGATCGCACGCTAACTTGGTTTCGATCATATGTATCCAATCGATCGCAATATGTGTCTGGAATTTCTGGCAGCTCCTCCCTCCCCCTCCCAGTCACGTGCGATGTACCCCAAAGGTACTCGGTAACCTGCTCTTCACGATATACATTAATAATCTGCCCAATGTCTGCAAAGCCTCAACTGTACATATGTACGCAGATGACACTGTAATCTATACCAGCAAATCAAATCTCCCTCAGCTGGAGGCCGTACTGCAAGAACAATTCAGAGGTAGAAAAGTAGATCAAACTCAACAAACGTTTTTTAAATACTGACAAAACTGTAACGATGCTCTTCGGAAAAGCACCAAAACTATATAAATTCCAAAATCCCCATCTATTTGTCAGGACAAAATCCTGATTATTAGGGATGGGCTGGCGGTTTGATCCGAACATGAGTTCGATTTGAAGATTGCCCGTTCGGCCATTCGGCAAACATCGAACATTGCCACGTGTTTGCCCACAATGCACCACAATGGACCACAATGCCCTTTTCCACTGGCCTGAAGCTTGTAATTGGCTACAGCCTTGCACCTGACCACAGGTCAGGTGCAAGACTATGCCAATCAGGGCTCAGAGTCCTGATTGGGCAAATTTTGCCCAATCATGGGCTCACAGAGCTACACTATATTGCCAAAAGTATTTGCTTACCTGCCCCAGCTCCTGATTTGGATGGGTGAGCGAATACTTTTGGCAATATAGTGTAAATCCCGCAGCACACTATATAAGGGTTCCCTGCAGCCCCAGCACATGTTTTTTTGCAGGAGTGAGAGGAGATTGTTTTTTTATGTGTGTCTCACAGACGTCTAGCAGATTTCTGTGAATTATAATCTGTGTCTTCTCACTGCCAGCTATTGGGGTCTCACTTTCTTCTAGCAGATATCTGGGAATTGTAATCTGTGTCTTCTCACTGCCAGCTATCAGGGGGTCCCACATACTTCTAGCAGATATCTGGGAATTGTAATCTGTGTTTTCTCACTGCCAGCTGTTGGGGTCTCACAGACTTCTAGCAGATATCTAGGAATTGTAATCTGTCAGGGTAATTCAAAGAGATTCGAAAAGTCACAGCACGTTCGGTGACTTTTCATTCTCTTCAATGCGGATCGTTTTGCTGATCCCATTTCGGTGACCCTGCGGTGTATTCAGCAAGCACCACAGGGTCCCAGGGAATTGCAGGGAAAGGCTACCGCAAACCCAACGAAAACTAACCGCAAAACCCTGCGAATGCACGCCAAAAACCTGCAAAAATATCTGGATTAACCCCGCCGAAAACCACAGAAAAACCCGAGCAGGAGCCGATCACATGCAGCAAAGCCGCCGGAAAAAGCCGACACCGCAGAGTGAAGTGAATAAATTAGCAAAACAGTTTGCTTGAATGTTTGAAAAGTGAAACGCTGTTTGCAAAGAAACTACTGAGCAAAAATGTCTGAAATTTACATATGAGGTCCAGGGAATGATAATAAAGAGGGCTGTTACAGAAAAAATAAGTAAACTTAAAAAAAATAAAAAAAATCTGACTTTTATTTTTTAAAAATAAACAAATCCAGAAAAATGCTTAAAATATCCTAAAAAATCGATAAATAAAGAGAATCTTTACTGCAGAATTTTATAATTGACGGTTTATTAGATATTGAATTAAAACGGGAATATTTTTAACATTAACCCTTTTGCTGCTGAGGCTTTTCCCGCCCCTGTGCTGAGGTCATTTTTTACCTGTTTTGCGCATCATGTTTAAACGTGTTTTTAAGGCTTATTTTAGTATATGACACCGACATATTATATATCATTCTTTCTGTCAGACTCGGTAGATTCATAATATGTCATTATTATATGTATACGTCATGACCTGTCTGTATATTATAACAAAAAATGCAATAAAATATGTATTTTCAATAATTTACAACGTGTAAAGTGTTTTTTTCCACATTTTAACATGCGAGCAATTGCGGTTATATTTTGTATGGGGTGCGCTTGTTAAAAAAATTAGAGATGGGGTCTCGTTACATTTTTTTGGGGAAAATGACACTATTTTTAACAAACGCACCGCATACAAAAAATCGTTAGTGCAGCATCATTGTTCACATTATAATTGAAATGGGAACAATATTGCTGCATTAACAAACCCCAAAAAAGAAAAAAAAGTGTTTTTTTTTTTTTTTTTTTATTTATTTTTTTTATTTTTTTTATTTATTTATTTTTTTTATTTATTTTTTTACAACATTTTTAACTTTCATGTTTGGTATCGTTGGAACGGCCATGCTCTGGCCGATCCAACGATATCAAAATTTAGCCCCTAGCTGCCACGGATCGGGAATAGGGAGTTCATTGGAACTCCCTATCTCCACACTTGGTGGCAATTAGGGGTTAACTGTAGGACTGGCGTCATCGTGCTACGCACGATGACGCCAGTCCTCTGGGGAGTTCCCGGAAGCTTGGCCGACATCCAAGATGTCGGCCAGCTCCCGGGAAGGATCGCGAATCGGCGCTTTTCAGCGCCGATTTGCGATCCAGCTCCCCAGGGGTTATGCCAGGCATCATTTGGAAGGGCAGGCTGTGCCCTTCCAAATGATGCCTGGGTTAACCCCCTGTGCGCCGCCGATCGGGGGGGAGAGAGGTCCGAAGGACCTCCCCCCCCTCCTTTCAGGCGCCTCCTCCGCACATGCGGGGGGGGCGCCTGAATTAGGTGTCATCGCGCCCCGCGATGACACCTAATAATGGCGGCTGCTGGTCCGGATGCCGGGCTGACATCCAGGATGTCAGCCCGCACCGGAGGGGCCAGCGATCGGCCGGAACCCGGCGAACGCTGACCCCAATGTGAGGACGCGCTCAGCGCGTCCTCAGCACACCAGCGGTAATGCTGAGGACGCGCTGAGCGCGCCTTTAGCATTGAAGTGGTTAAAGCCTATGGGATTCGCCTGAATAAATCTGCTGCATGAAACCACCGAATGGCAGGGCATTTCGGGACCTTTCACTGCTGGTTTGTGTTCTCTGAACAGTCGAAGCAGTGCTTTTTCATGGGGTTTTCACTGCCCTCGAAAAGGCACCGAACAGGCACCATATGTGCAGATGTGCAGGCAGTTTGCCAGGATTTGGCGAATTGCCTGCTCTCTGGATAGCCGAATCAGTGGAGTATTTAGGTTTTGTGCTGCCCTAGGCCTGACTAAACTCGTGCACCCCCTAATTTAAATTTGACAGACCCCTTCCTGTTAAGGCCACACCCCTTATTGTTAAAGTCCCCTGTTTAGGCTCCACCTTTTCCTTAGAGCTCCGCCTCTTCCTCTCTATATTAAAAGTGGATACAAAGTGCCTAGTTGTACATTTTGTTTATCATTTCAAATGTTGTATCTATTATTTTAAGAGATAATCAAATACAATTATGAAATGTTTAAATTCAATCATTTTTAAAAAGATCAGCAATGCATGTCAAGTATACTGGATCACAGCCGCTCTAATTGGTTGACTTAGGTTGGTCTAATTAGTTGAACAATAAAACCCACAGAAATGTGCAGGGCTGCACAGCAATAAAACTCAAAGTAAAGTGCGATGTGTATGAATGTACCACAGAGCTCCACAGCAATGATACCACAGAAATTTTGCAGTGTGTATGGACGCATCACAGAGCTCCACAGACATAAAACCCACAGAAATGTGCACTGTGTATGAGCGCATCACAGAGCTGCACAGCAATATAACTCAGTAATTTTCACTGTAATGTTTTTAATTTCATTCCCCCTGCTTTTCATTTCACTCTCCTTTTCATTCCCCCTGCTTTTCATTTCACTCTCCTTTTCATTCCCCCTGCTTTTCATTTCATTTACCCCGTCTCATTTAATTTACCCTCCTTCTCATTTCATTTACCCCCTTCTTCTCATTTCATTTACCCTCCTCATTTCATTTACCCTCCTTCTCATTTCATTTATCCCCCCTCCTTCTCATTTCATTTACCCTCCTTCTTATTTAATTTAACCTCCCCTCCTTCTAATTTAATTTACCCCCTCCTTCTCATTTAATTTACCCCCCTCCTTCTCATTTAGTTTACTCTCCGCCTCCTTCTCATATAATTTACCCTCCCCTCCTTCTCATTTAATTTACCTCCCCTCCTTCTCATTTAATTTACCCCCCTCCTTCTCATTTCGTTTACCCTCCTCATTTCAATCAATTTCTCACCCCCTCCGGTAAAGCTGTGGGCCGGCTGAGTCCCATTGCGGTTGTCCATCCAGTGTTGTTGCATCTCTGCCCCCGCACCGCAGCAGGTGACGCATATCTCCTCGTCAGTGGCTGCCACTCGTCCCCCATCAGCCCGGCGAGGTATTCTGGGTCCGACATCCCAGCCATCACCACTTTGGAGGGGAGGGCAATCTGCCTGCCTCAGACCTCCCAAACCGTGCCTGCCTCTAAGCTTAGTGGAGCGCTGGAAGGAAGTGATGTTGATGATCACTTCCTTCCAGCGCCGCAGGGCTCACGTGATGGGACAGCTGAGGCGCAACGAGGAGGATGCCTCACTCGGCGGCGCCGCGATGCTTCGGTGATCAGGGATTTAAATGGAGGGATTTAAAACCAGCTGCTGAGGGTTTCAATGAGCGGCAGGGCGGCATTTTTTGCTGCCCTGGCAAAAGTGCCACCCTAGGCCTAAGCCTAAGCCTTGTTGGCCTAGGCCAAAATACATCACTGAGCCGAATGGCCAAGAAACCATTCGGTTACCTTTCTCAAGCAATTCGGATCTCTTTGAATTACCCTGTGTGTCTTCTCACTGCCAGCTATCAGGGGTCCCCACATACTTCTAGCAGATATCTGGGAATTGTAATCTGTGTCTTCTCACTGCCAGCTGCTGCCAGGCTATCAGGCTGTATCACTGACTTATACCAGAGTTGTGTGAATTTGAATCTGTGTGTTGCCACTGCAAAGGCTATCAGGCTGTATCACTGACTTATAGCATTGTTCTGGAAAATCTGTATATCTTTAATCTATATCACTCACCATGTCAGAAAGACCAAAAAGGACAGGCAGACGTTCACAGACACAGATAAGAGGGCAAGCAGCCTCTGTGTCGGAAGGCTGTGCACCTGGTCGTCGTGGACGTGGTGCATCCTCTGCAGGGGCATGCTTGTCCTTTCTAACTGGTGCTGGCCATCTTAAGCAGCAGCAACATACAGAGGATTTGGTGGATTGGCTAACCAGTCCATCCTCATCCTCCCAGTCCTCTGCCAGCCAGGCTTGTAGTGGTTTGCAGTCCACCTCAGCTGCTAAAACCTCTAATTCAGGCTCCATGTCCACAGCTACTCCTGCCGTAGCCTCACTATCACACACGGAGAAGCTGAATTGTTTGACTAGAGTGACAGCAGGGCCGGATTAATGTAGGGGCAGATGGAGCGGCCGCTCCAGGCCCTCTTCAGAAACTAGGCCCACAGTACTGGCAGCAGCCAAGATGAGCCGCTGGCCAGCAGGCAGACCTACCACAAGAGCCACAATGAGTGCACTCCCCCCGGCCCATGCTGTCACACTTGCAGGCACACTGTGCCGAGTGCTGGCTCCACCCTTCCCTCTCTGCAGCACTGGCACTCTCTGTCCCTGGTATTAGGACATACAGTGTGTTTCCCACTGGTTTACATTATGTTGCCGCTGTTTACTGAGACAGGCAAGACAAAATCATGTTAACCTTATCCAGGGTGAAGCAGGCACAACCCAGGCAGCCATATCTCCTGAGTACTGGGTCCTGTTGTAGGAAGACCATAAGGAGGGAGGTTCCCACGTGTTCCACAGGCAGTACTCTGCTCTGCACATCCTGCATGTTAGTGGCCTCATGGGACAGGTAAAAAGACTGACCATGGGGTGGCGCTGACTGCCAACAGGGAAGGTCGCATATTGCTGAGTTCCACAAGGTTTACCTTATTTTTTGCTGACCTTTGCGACCTACCCTTGGCTGCTGTGCTCGTTGTGGAAGAGAAATGTGCTGGGAGACCTGCTGACCTGTGCCGGGTCACTTCCTTGCCCTCTCAGAGCAGTTTGAAGAACTTTCTTGTTCCCGGCCTGTTTCTGCGGCCTACTCTGGGCATCCATTTCTGAGGCCTCTCTGTGGTGCACTTAAGATTTCCATCCCTCCTTTTTCCAGAGGCGGTTGGGCTGAGATGGAACGCCTAGACAAAGGTCTGGCTTGGCTGATGGAGGAAGGAGAGCGGCCACTTACTCGTGGGGACATCCGACGACTTATAGCCGAGAGTCGACTCTGCCAAGAAGCAGCTGCTCCGGCGGGGACTGCGAATGCGGGCCCCCAACAGGAGTGTGATACGCCTCCATACTTGGCTGAGCAGGAGGAACAGGTACGGAGATCAGGGAGTGGCGTCGGAGGACTGGCAACGGTGACCTAGCTGGGGTGCTCAGGGTGGTCTCTCTACCCTTGCGGGAAATTCATGTGACGTTGGTGTCCTGCCTACCTGTCTATCGACCCCCACCTGGAGACAACCGGGTGGAATGCAAGCCTCTAGAGGATGCTGCTTAGATCGAGGCGTTGGATGACTCACTCTGCCTGTTACCGGCGTTGGCCCGACTCCTACCTGAGATGCGGAGGGGCCTGAAGCTATCTTTTGATCCTGGATCTGGAGAAGCCAGGGTTCCCCGGGAGCTATGTGGATGGCGAGTAGTTATCCCCCCGGATGCCCTTGTTGAGGGTGTGAGTCCTGCTCTTCACTTGGATTCATGGCCTCTGCTCACTCCGATCTTGCTGCTAGTGGTGTCCCTGGCTGAACTAGATGACCCTGCGTTTAGATTCCAGGCCGACGACACCTTTCCCGCGAGGCTGTTTTCCCATTCTCACCAACAAGTGTTTGCCCCGATGACATTTCCTGCATACCTCATCTGGTTATATTCCCCTTGCACCCCTTTCCTGTGATTTAAGTGGGGACCCCCCACCACCTTGTTGCTGCTGACACTTGAGACTCTTGGTCCCTTACGCGGGGAGATCGTGTGTCTTATTTTTCCCCTGGACACTGGCTGCACTAGATAGCCCCACTCCCGGATTCCAGGCTGCCAATTTCCCCTACGTGGCTGTTTCCCCATTTTTTCCCCTCAGAAGTGTTTACCCCCCTCCCCTGATGTTTTTCCCCTGCTGACATCCCCCACACACACACTTTTTTGAGGACTCTTGCTGATTTATCCCCCCCCTCTGGACACTCTTTAGCAGACTTTACTTCACCTGACCAGGACGTGGATTGGCGTGACAGCCTGAGCATCTGGGCTTTTTTTATTTTATTTTTTGTGGCGGGATGATAGGTTGCCCCGGGTGAGCCATTGGAGTGGATACCATGGCTCTGACCACTTCCTCTGGCCCCAGGACACCTGGCCCTGTGGCCCCTTCCGTGGCCTCCAGTCATCTTGCGAGGTTGCTGGAGTGAGCCAGGAATGCCACTTTTTCTCGGGCCTCCCCCCACCTTACCCTTTATACCCCCTTTTTATTTTTTTTTCGTGGATGCCCCGTCTCATGTCTGTCTGATGATGAGACCACCTCCCTGGTCACTTATGTCTGAGTGCCCTCCCCCCCTATTTTTTGTTATCTTTGATGAACCTCGCTGGCTCTTCTCGTTATTGTTTATATTTCTGTATGAGCTACTGCTGGCTTATTTTAAAAATAAAAATTTTGAATATCAAAAAAAAAAAAACACTGACCATTTCCATTGGGTAAGATGGCAGAATAGGGTTGATGGTGGGAGGGAGGAAAGTGGTGGGGATTTAGAGGTATTGATCTGAGAAATAGAGAAAATACTGTTTCGGAGAGTGAGTGCAAAGCAAAGGGACTGGTGGGGTGATAGGGGATAACCTTAGGGTATATATTGACAGATTTTTTGTTTATAAGGGATAAGAGTTTCAGAGAGCTGTTTTTTTAAAAAAATATATATATATATCCTATCAGCATCACAGCAATACATTCAAAATATACTTATTTTTAATAAATTTGTGTATGTGCTATATATACTGTGTATATATACTGTATATATTATCACTGGGTATTACACATGCAGGGTACAGTATCAGTGGTTACCACATACAGGGGCCAGACCCCTGTGTTTTCCTCCTTGTCACAGACATGTCTCCTACAGAGCTGCACTCTCCCTCTGCTTTGGCCCATCCCCTATATCAGTGATGGTGAACCTCGGCAGCCCAGATGTTTTAGAACTACATTTTCCATGATGCCTAGTGAGCCTTGCCAGAGCATCATGGAACATGTAGTTTCAAAACATCAGGGGTGCCAAGGTTCGCCATCGTTGCCCTATAATCAGCTGCTCCGGATCCTGTCAGAGTGTGAGTCTGTGCAGGCTCCACTGACCAGTGTGTGCAGGGAGTGCAGTGGTAATTTTTTCTGATAAAAAAGCGAAATAGGCGGCGTTGCTGTGTCGAGATGAAGGAGGAATGGGTGGGCGAAAAATGTTTTGTATTAAAATGATTATGTAACCTTAACTGATTCAACTTAATACAGTATCCAAAGGGTTAAAGTGAACCGTGTGCAAAGTCTTAAACCGTGTGCAAAGTCTTAAATCGTGTGCAAAAGAAGTTTGTCCAGGTGTCCAGCAGGCAAGACCCCTCAGGGCATGAGCCGAAACCATGATTCCTGAATAGATTCGAGGGAACGGCCATTAATGAGATTCTGGTCCTTTGTTATCTGTTATCTGTTATCTGTAAATCTATACCATCAACAGAAAGGTTTCACGTGTCAGAGGGGGCTATAAAATGTATATGCACAAGTGCATCGGGACTCAGTGCTGGCCGTCCTTCCATGATGCCACTGAGTCTCGGTGAATAAATCCTGCCTTCCTGAAGAATCTCTGTCTGGGTATTACTTCTCCGCCGCGGCACGAAATCCCTAAACCTCTGATTCCTATTTCATATGGTGCGTTGGCCGGGAACCCATTGCCCTGTCTTTTTGATCGGGCACCTGAGGGATCTCCTGCCGCGTGCGTTGAGGATTCCTGACGGACAGCGACTCAGAGGACCGGGGTGGACTGAACATCTTCGGTTGGCGCCACAGACGATTTTGTCTGAAATCAGGATCTTCACCTGCTCCCCGGTTCTCCTGTCTCTGTGACCCAGGTTGATGTCCGTTGACGAGTCTTCAGGAATTCGGGCCAGCGCTAGCGTCTGAGCGGTCAGTATACTGTATCCGTCTGTCTGTCTGTCTGTCTGTACCTTCTCCTATCTGGAGAAGAGGGAGGCTTAATTACCCTCCTTCTCAGGTTCGGATCTCGGTATTGTGTGAGAGAAAGTCTGTGTGAATACGTGCGAGCCTACCCAGCTAGTGGGGAAGCAAATTTGAGAGTGGACCCTTACTAAGCGCGATTCTGCCCCGGGCGACCGCGTGCAGCCGCTAACAGGGAACGTCTGAACTGTTGAACGAAATACCGAGTGTGTTACTATGGGTCAAAAGCATTCCCAGTACAAGGGGACGCCCTTGGGACACATGCTGGATAATTTTAAAACCCTGTTTGGAAAGCATGATTATGGTAAACCCTTATGCCCGGACACCCTGGTTATCTTGTGTAGTCAGGAATGGCCCGTCTTGATCACCCAGTGGCCTCCTGGAGGATCCTTAGATGCCCCTTTAGTTCAGCGGGTCTATGATATTGTCACAGGTACTCCGGGACACCCTGACCAGTTTCCCTATATCGATGTCTGGAGATATAATTGCAGAATAAAAAATAGGCTACAAAACATCATGCCTCTCCAGGCCCCCCCAAAAGTCTGGCCCACAAGCCCGTATTAGTGGCAGACCCCGAAGACAATCCCCCTCCTCCTCCCCCGTATCGCATTCAGCCACCCGCAGCAGCTGATTTATCGCAGATCACGTCCCGTGTCACCTCTCCTTCTACTACCCTCCAGCCAGGGGACATCGAATGGGTGGAGGGAGATCTCGGTAGAGCGGTTGTTCCCAACATATACCCGGAGCTACCCCTTGGGATTACACCTACAAATATTTTATTTAGTCCCATCCAAGATTCCCAGAGGTTCCTGTCTGAAACCCCCCTGATCCTGACACCTCCCTCAAAAGCAGTAACCCGTCTGGATCATGGTATAAAGCAGCCCAAACAGATATTCAGTATGCCTGTACGTAGCCACTTAGTTCCCGGTGATGAAAGTGGTGAAGTATTCACTTATGTCCCCTTTACCACCACCGATTTGTTTAATTGGAAAACCCACAGCCCCCCTTTCTCTGAGAAACCTGCTGTACTGACCAGCCTAATGGAGTCCATATTTGCAACACACGCACCCACCTGGGCAGACTGCAGGCAGTTATTGATGACGCTCTTTACTACTGAGGAAAGAGGTCGTATAGATGCCGGAGCACTTAGGTGCCTGGAGAAAGAAGCCAGGGGCGCAGATAATGCCAATCCAAAGTAATGGGCTTCTGATCACTACCCGGGAATACAGCCCCCCTGGGACATTAATTCCTCAGTACACAGATATGATCTCCACATATACCTGAGAGGATTACTAGGGGGATTAAGAGCCGCTGCAAAGAAACCTGTTAATATGGGTAAAATAAGTGAGATCATTCAGGGGTTAGAGGAATCCCCTACCGCGTTCCTAGAACGACTCATAGATGCGTATAGGGTATATACTCCCTTTGATCCCGAAGCAGAGGAAAATAGAAGGATGGTCAATGCCTCCTTTCGTCAGCCAGGCCCAACGGGATATACGTCAAAAACTCCAGAAACAAGAGGGTTTCGCCGGCATGAACCAGTCCCAGCTAGTGGAGATCGCTAATAAAGTATTTCAGAATAGAGATTTGGAAAGGAAGAGGGAGGATGGAAAAAGGATGAGGCAGAAGGCGGATTTGATAGCAGTAGCAGTATCGGGGATGACGGGTGGGACCATTCAGTCAGGGACCCCGAGAGTAGACAGGGGTAGGGGCAGGGGGAGAGTTGGTAGACCCCCTTTAGGTAGAGATCAGTGTGCCTATTGTAAGGGTTTTGGGCATTGGAAGAATGAATGCCCACTAAAAGGACAGAAGGGGGGGGGCAGTAAGTATGACAGAAGGACAGAGTCAAGTTAGAGGACAGATGGAGGATGGACGGTACAGGCGTGGGACCCAGGGTGGAGTTATGGCACTGGCTTACGAGGGAGTTGCCCCCTATCTTTCCCCTGCTTCCCATTTCCCTGAGTACTGAAGAGAACCGGGCTCCATCCCCCTTGGCAACAAGGAGCCCATGGTTAGATTTAATATAGGGGGAAAAGATGTAGAGTTCATGATTGATACTGGGGCCGAACATTCAGTGGTCACCCAGCCAATGGCTCCACTGTCTGGTCGGTCCCTTACTATAGTGGAGCGTCGGGCCAACCCATGACTCGCCCAGTCCTGGCACCCCGTAACTGTACCCTCGGGGGCCACCAGGTCCACCATAGCTTTCTGTATGTCCCTGAGTGCCCAGTCCAATTGATGGGGAGGGACTTATTGATGAAGTTACAGGTCCAAATTACGTTCCATCCTGATATAGGTGCCTCCGTATTATTCCATGCCCCGTTAACTGCATTCCCTCCTCAGAAGGCCTCGGTGACTGGCATTTTAGCCCTGATAATGCCCAGAGAGGAGGAATGGAGAACCTTAACGGAGGAAACCGGAGGGACACCTCTCCCGCCCCAGCTGCATGCCCCAGGGGTGTGGGCAGAGGATAACCCACCTGGCATGGCCAGAAACATTCCTCCTGTTTTAGTTGAATTAAAGTCTGGTGCAAATCCTGTCAGCATACGCCAGTATCACATTCCCCAAAAAGCAAAAGCAAATATTCAGACACATCTGGCACGCCTCCTAGAGCATGGCATACTTAAGTTCTGTGTATCAGCATGGAACACGCCCCTGTTGCCAGTCCAGAAAGCAGGAACCCAGGAGTCCAGTTCAGGATCTCCGGGCTGTGAATAATGCAGTAGTCTCTGTCCACCCCGTGGTACCCAATCCTTACAACCTCCTGGCCCTGATACCCGCCAGTACTACACATTATACAGTACTAGATCTAAAAGATGCTTTCTTTTGTATCCGCCTGGCCTCAGAGAGTCAGGCACTATTCGCCTTCCAATGGGAAGATGCAAGAACTGGCCGAAAAAGGCAATTAACCTGGACAAGACTGCCGCAGGGATTCAAGAATTCCCCTACTCTGTTCAGCACGGCTTTGGCCCAGGACTTGGCCCATTTTCGTTCTGAGGCCCAGAGGGGTGTCCTCCTCCAATATGTAGATGACCTCCTGCTAGCCTCCCCCTCGTATGACACCTGCCTCGCTGCAACACGGGATCTCCTACAGCTCCTGTACGAAGCTGGATATAAGGTGTCACGCCGGAAGGCTCAAATATGCGCAACCTCAGTTAAATATTTAGGTTTCCATCTGCAAGGGGACCAGAGGATGATGGGTCCTGAAAGAAAGGAAGCTGTATGTCGTATTCCCTTGCCTTGCTCCCGAAGACAAGTCAGGGAATTTTTGGGAGCAGACGGATTTTGTCGTATTTGGATTCCTAATTTCGCCTTGATTGCAAAACCATTATATGCCTCCACAAGAGGAGGAGAACATGACCCCTTTGTATGGGGCCCTGATCAGACCGAGGCCTTCAAGACGCTAAAGAAGTGCCTCATGGAAGCCCCTGCCCTGGGGCTCCCCGACCACCAGCGACCATTCTGTCTACATGTCCATGAACACCTGCATACAGCTACAGGGGTCTTAACCCAATACCTGGGCTCGTGGCAACGCCCAGTCGCCTACCTGTCCAAGCAGTTAGAGCACGTAGCAGCTGGTCTGCCCCCCTGTCTGCGAGCTGTGGCTGCCACTGCTCTTCTGGTAGCAGAGGCAGACAAACTGACTCTGGGACAAGAAATCCATGTCCGCGTACCACATGCAGTACAAGCACTGCTAGACTACAAGGGAAACTACTGGTTCAGTAACAGCCGAATGACAAGGTACCAAGCCATGTTATGTGAGAATCCAGAATCCATCTGGAAACCAGTAGTACCTTAAATCCAGCCACCTTGCTCCCGGACGAGCAGGAAGAGCTACCTACTCATCAGTGCCTTCAGGTGATGGATGAAACATTCTCCAGCAGGCCGGATCTGGGAGATAGACCCTTGGAGGTGTACGACACTCAAGCATTCACAGATGGCAGCAGTTTCATAGAGGATGGAAAAAGAAAAGCCGGGTACGCTGTCACGACCTTAGAAAAGGTCTGGGAAGCAGAGCCATTACCAGCTGGAACTTCTGCCCAATTGGCTGAATTGATTGCCCTAACCCGAGCTCTACAGATCGCGCATGGACAACGTATTAATATCTACACAGACTCGAAATATGCATTCATGACTATACATGCCCACGGAGCACTCTATAAGGAGAGGGGCCTCCTGACGTCCACAGGAAAACAAGTCAAATACGCCACAGAGATTCTAGCCCTCTTGGAAGCCGTCTGGGTACCTGAAGCTGTGAGTGTAATCCACTGCCGGGGACATCAGAAGGGACAAGAATTTGTCCCCCGGGGAAACCGAAAAGCTGACCAGGCAGCCAAGGAAGCTGCGAGACGCTCCCTGCCAGTGGTGGCCGCCCTGATACCTGCACCTCTGACAGGATGGGTTCCGGTATACTCGGAAACAGAACGCCAATGGTTAAATTCTGAGCCTGGTGCCTATGACCCCAGTGGATGGTATATCCTAGAAGATAGTCATATTGTGGTACCCTCTACCATAGCCCCAGAGTTAGTCCGGAGTCTGCATGATAGTACGCATGGCGGACGAACTGCTATGGAGAAACAATTAGAACTCGAGTTCTATGTGCCACACCTGCCATCCCTCTGTAAGACTGTGACTCAGCAATGCCCCACTTGTGCACGGAACAACCCCAGACAGGGACCTACCTTGCCTCCTGGTAGAGTCTCTGTAGGACTGATACCACTGTCATCCCTACAGGTGGATTTTACAGTTATGCCTCCCTGTAAAGGCTACAAGTACCTCCTGGTGTTTATCTGTACCTTAACCGGCTGGGTTGAAGCGTACCCCACCCGAACTGAGAAGGCCACAGAAGTGGTTCGGTGTCTAATGAATGAGATCATTCCACGCTATGGGATACCATCAGAGATCGGCTCGGATAATGGCCCGCCTTTGTCCACCAAGTACTGCAGGCCTTGGCCCAATCCCTACAAATCAGGTGGAAGTTACATACGGCCTACCGGCCTCAAAGCTCAGGAAAGTGGAGCGTATGAATCGCACTTTGAAAAACAGGCTTGCAAAAATATGCCAAGAAACCTCCTTGAAGTGGCTGGAAGCTCTACCTATGATACTGTTTCATATCCGGTGTAGTCCAACTGCCCCTCTGAACCTTAGCCCCTATGAGTTGTTGTTTGGGCGTCCCAATCCACTGATAAAAACTGTGACTGGAGACCTTCAGACACTGGGAGAAAGTACTCTCCGCCACCAAGTTATTCAGTTAGGCCGTTCCTTGTCTGTCCTACACAGACGGGTCAATGAGAACAAGCCTTTCTTCCTATACCCTCCTCTGCATCAGTATGCCCCTGGGGAATATCTGTGCGTCAAAGAATGGAAAGTGGAGCCGCTAGGCCCAAAGTGGAGGGGCCCTTACTGTATTCTGTTATCTACTCCCACAGCGGTAAAAGTTGCAGAAGTGGTCCCGTGGATACACCACTCCCATCTGAAACCCGCTGCACCGCCACTGTCAACCGGGGATCCAAAGTGGAGAAGTCATCCTGACCCAGACAATCCTCTGAAACTACGTCTCACAGCTACCTTCTGATATCAGCAAGTGGGTGGTTTTGAGGGACACAATAAGGCCTGACCACCTGCCAACGAGGGAAAAGACGGGTAGCCAAGAGGTTACCCGTGAAAAATTGTGCCTCACACTCTCTTTTTACCGACCTTCTCATATCCGATAGCGAGTGATTTCAAATAAACTTGATTTGAAGTCATGGGAAATGTTTGAGCAACAACGAATGGGAAAAATTACGATCTTAAAGCAAACGTTAACGCTCACTTGCGTCAGCAATAACGTTTGCTGCATTGTTCACCGCATATTACAGTCCAAACGCAAACGGGTTAAGTAACTCGTTAGCGTTTGGTACTTTGCACTTTTCAGAGTGAGGTTACTGTACTTTGCGCTCCCTATACTTAACATGGGGAACGCAAAGTGTTAATCAGCGCTGAATTACAAAGTCCCAACTCTGCTTAACGTCCGGCTCTGGTTAGCGGAAAATTAACCAGAGCCAGGACTTGGTGTTAACGGATTCCGCTTCTGTAGAATCCGTTAACACCAGGCTAAAAAATTAAATCAGATACTCACCTCCTGTCCCGCGGCTCCAACAACCTCCTCCGTCCGGTGAGAGAGGGGAAAGCCTGGGGGAAAAAGTCCTCTCAGTCTCTCCCTGCATATCACTACGCGGACCTAGGGGCGGATCCAGACACAGGTTTCGGGGGGGGGCATCTACCAGTTTTGGCCAAGAGCAGGTGTTGGGTTCGCAGTGACAGGTGGATATATTTGCCCCAGCTCACGTGGATATATTTGCCCCCAGCTCTCACCGCCTCTGCTGCCAGGCCCCTCCGCAGCCGCTCCGAGTACCCGCCGGCCGTTCTTCTCCCTACGAGTGGCCCGCCGGCATGCAGCTTGGCCGCTTGCCGGGAACCACCTGACCAGTGCAGCCGCGTTCTCGCAAGATCACGGAGTTTAAGTGAACTCAAAAGAAAAAGAGAGAGAGGGCTCTTGGATTGCGCAAAAATTATCCTTAGCAATAAATACAAATCTTTAAAGGCGATCAATGGAATATTACTCACACATTTTGGTGTCTATATCCAGACAATGGTGTTCAGGCAAATCCGTGGATTTAGGAGCACTGATTCTCCTTCTCGTCACCTTCCCTTGGTGACGGTGTTGCAGTGAAACTGAAGTCACAGACTGAGTGTAAAAAATCCGTATTTATTAAACAAAAATAAAATAATAACGTTTATAAAAGGTCCTTTAAAACCTTAATCTCTTCTCTAGTCGAAATCGAAAGTGGATGGTACAGAAACACTTTTTACTATCTATCCTAAGAGAGGACCAGATATAGTCGGTTACTATAACTCCACCAGGTAAACACAAAGCATGGCGCGCACAGCCCAGTGTCAGCAGGACGACAGCCAAAAGCACAAGAGGGATCACTTCCTGCATCTCCTGGTTGTACTAACAGAAGGTTGGACCAGGGTCTTGTTTCTATGCACTAGCGAGGGTCCTGGTGTCTCTTGAATGGAAGTGACCTTCCTGGAAGATGGTTGGCCGGCTTAATAAGTCATAACGTGCCAAAAGCAAAATGGTCACATGTCGCCAACTTGTCTCGTTAGTCATAAAAATATATATATTGGTCTTTAGTGACACCTGTTAGTGGCCACGTCTGTTACTGTTACGTTTATTCCCCCAAATATCTATATATAGGCGCCACTAAAGACCAAAATATCCTTTTGTCTCATCTTAGCTGTGAAACATGGTAGAAAGAGCATCATGGATTGAGCTTTTGCTGCCTCATGGTTATGGATACTTTGCAATCATGTGTATTGATACATTTTATATCCAGTGTAGCAGCTCGTAAAGCTTAATGGAGGTTGTGAAACGCAGCACAAGAATAACCTGAAGAGCGCAGGTAAATCAAATAAAAATGGCTGAAAAGGAAAAAGATGAAAGTGTTTGTACGATCTGGGCTCAATCGTGTGAGATGTTGAGACATGACCTTAATGTCGGGGTCAGATGAGCACACTGGGTGCACCTGTACTGACATGCCCCCCGGTGCCGTCACAGCATTCTGACAAACAAATTGCACGCGTTACAGCAGACGTGCTGAAAGCCTCCCCGCCGAAACACTACGACGAGCGTTCGACATGGCTGCAAAGCGCTATCCTCCATGAGAGAATCGACCCTTGCAGCGCCGAGCGCACTAATTGCGGTAAGTGGGGTGTCAACTAGGGATGTGCACACATTTTTTTTTTTCAATTCGGTTCGGCTCGTTCGGTTTTTAAAATTTTCGTTTCGGATCGTTTCGGCTGATTTTCGTTCTGGCTCGTTGTTTCGTATCGACTTTTATTTTGTGATATCGGAAATTTTCAGTCTTTTTGGATCGTCTGTTCTCTTCGTTTCAAAGTATCTATTTCGTTTTGACTTAGACGAATGGTATTTCGGATGCTCCGATATTTCGGTCGATACGGTAATTCTGCCGATTCTATCGATTTTTATTAAAGATCCTTTTTTTCCTATGAATATGCATTGCAGAACCTTATTTAATCAAATTAAAATGGTATGAAAGGAAAAAAAATGAACAAAACGATTATAAAAATGCAAAAATACTGACCCAAATGGTCGAACTTTAAAAATAAAAACCAGAACAAAATGTTTTAAAACAGAATAAAAACAGAACAAAATTATCTGAAACGAAAAGAAAACCCAGAACAAATAAAATGATTCCGCACACCATGCAGCACCTCTACAGTATAATAATGCAGCATATGAATCCACACACTGCCGGGCAGCACCTCTACAGCATAATTAATGCAGCATATGAATCCTCACACTGCCAGGCAGCACCTCTACAGTATAATTAATGCAGCATATGAATCCATACACTGCCGGGCAGCACCTCTACAGTATAATAATGCAGCATATGAATCCTCACACTGCCGGGCAGCACCTCTACAGCATAATTAATGCAGCATATGAATCCTCACACTGCCAGGCAGCACCTCTACAGTATAATTAATGCAGCATATGAATCCATACACTGCCGGGCAGCACCTCTACAGTATAATAATGCAGCATATGAATCCACACATTGCTGGGCAGCACCTCTCTGCAGTATAATAATGCAGCATACGAATCCACACACTGCTGGGCAGCACCTCTGCAGTATACTGACTTAGACTTAGAGTTGTGGATAGAAGGCATGTCCCACAATCTGTGGCTCTTCTTAATTCTTTTGAGGCACTTTCAGAGTGTAGTGGTAAGACGGATGTAGGCTCAGACACCATAGTTGAGGAACCACCATCCCCTATGCCTAAGGTATGCAGCACTGCAACCAAGGACAAAAATGAAAAGGTGGGACTTGATAGAAGGCGATTGTTGCTGGGTGATTCTATCATAAGAGGTCTTGAGCTGGAGAGTAGTGGTTTGGTGAGATGTCTTCCTGGGGCTACTGCTCGTAGAGACAAGAGACGTATTCTCAATATTGTCAAACAAGCAAAGCAACAAGGGGAAGTGGACGTTCTAGTCCATCTAGGGACAAATGACTTGGCTAGCAACTAGGTTTCTGAGATTAAGGAAGATTTTTGTGTTCTTGGAGATAAAATACAGCAGATTGCGTCCACTGTGTCATTCTCTGTAGTTTTGCCTGTGCATAACATTCAAGATAGGCAGATGCGCAATAGGGAATTCAATTTGTGGCTTCGGGAATGGTGTCGAGAGCAAGGATTTGGCTTTGTGTCCCATGATAGCTCTAATTGGAGCAGAAAGGAACTGTATAAAAAAGATGGTTTGCATCTTACTCATAGGGGAACATATGTTCTCAGTGAGAAGTTCAAAGGTTTCACAAGGGACTATTTAAACTAGGAGGGGGGGACAAAAGGGTAAAAAACAATCTGCACGATTGTCCCCCAAAACTAAATCGGAGGGTGCAAGCAACATGCGAGGTAAAAAATGACGAGCTCAGAGTCGTGTCTATAAATGCTCTCAGTTTAGTCAATAAAATCAATGAACTAGAGGCAATGATGGCAGCTGAAAAAGTAGATTTAGTGGCGGTTACTGAGACATGGTTCAGTGAGAAAAATAACTGGGACATAACAATACCGGGGTACTCTTTATATAGAAAAGACAGAGAAGGTAGGAAAGGAGGAGGAGTGGCCCTGTATGTGAAAAACAACATAAAAACGAACCAAATAAAAGTGAGCGAGGTGAACATAGAGTCAGTTTGGGTTACGCTAACATTTGGCAATCATACAGTAGCTCGTGTAGGTGTGATCTATAGACCCCCTGGACAAGTAGAAGAGCTAGATAATCTGCTGGTTGAGGAAATAGCCAAAATGGCAATGAAGGGGGAAGTTATTATCATAGGGGACTTTAATCTTCCTGATGTGAACTGGAAAACCAAAACAGCTGGGTGATCCAGGAGTACAAATATTCTAAACTCCCTACTGGGATTATCTCTAACACAAGTAGTTGAGGAGCCGACCTGTAAAGAGGCCATATTGGATTTAATACTCACAAATGGAGGTTTGGTATCGGACGTTGTTGTAGGTGAAAATTTGGGATCTAGTGATCACCAGTCAGTGTGGTTTAATATAAGAACAGGGATGGAGCCGCACCACACAAAAACAAAAGTTTTAGACTTTAAAAAAACAGATTTTTCTAAAATGAGACTTTGTGTGAAGGAGTCATTATCAGACTGGAGGAGTTTAAAGGGAGTCCAGGAGAAATGGGATTATTTATTATTGAAGGCCACAGGAAATTGCATTCGGCTTGTTAGAAAAAACAAAAAAGGAAAGAAACCACTGTGGTACTCTGCAGAAGTGGCCAAAATAGTGAAGAACAAAAAGATAGCATTCAATAATTATAAAAAAACTCAGAGTGAAGAAGATAGGCAAACCTATAAAATTAGGCAGAAAGAGGCAAAGCAATTTATAAGAGCTTCCAAAGCACACGCAGAAGAGAAAATAGCTCAGTCAGTAAAAAAGGGGGACAAAACATTTTTTAGATACATAAATGAGAAAAGAAAAGTAAAACAAGAATTAGTTAGATTAAAAACAAAGGAAGGAATGTATGTAGAAGAGGATAAAAGTCTCGCTGACTGCCTCAATGAATATTTTTGTTCAGTCTTTGCAGAAGAAAAGGAAGGAAAGGGACCTCAGTTAGGAGAGAACACTAAAGAGACATTTACATATGAATTTACAGAGGAGGAGGTTCTACAGCAGCTGTCTAAAGTAAAGACAAATAAGTCAATGGGGCCTGATGGAATACACCCTAAATTATTAAAAGAGCTCAGTGATGTAATAGCAAAAAACCTTTAACAAGGATTGGTTAAATAAATCTGGTAACGGGAATCGTCCCAGAAGACTGGAAATTAGCAAATGTTGTGCCCATTTACAAGAAGGGTAGTAGGGAGGAATCGGGGAACTATAGGCCAGTTAGTCTTACGTCAATAGTGGGGAAATTAATGGAAACCATGTTAAAGGAAAGGATTGTTGAACATCTAAAAACACATAGATTACAGGATCAGAAACAACATGGGTTTACCTCAGGGAGATCATGCCAAACTAATCTTATTGATTTTTTTGTTTGGGTAACAAAAATAATAGACACAGGTGGTGCAGTAGACATTGCTTATTTAGATTTCAGTAAGGCTTTTGATACTGTTCCGCATAGAAGGCTTATCAATAAATTGCAATCTTTTGAGCTTGGATTCCAATATTGTTGAATGGATTAGGCAGTGGCTGAGTGACAGACAACAGAGGGTTGTTGTAAATGGAGTTTATTCGGCGCAAGGTCTTGTTACCAGCGGGGTACCTCAGGGGTCAGTACTTGGACCCATTCTCTTTAATATTTTTAGTAGTGATATTGCAGAAGGTATTAATGGAAAAGTATGTCTTTTTGCTGATGACACAAAGATTTGCAACAGGGTTGACGTTCCTGGAGGGATCAGCCAAATGACAAATGATTTAGGTAAGCTAAAAAAATGGTCGGAGTTGTGGCAATTGAGTTTTAATGTGGATAAGTGCAAGATAATGCACCTGGGACGTAAAAACCCAAGGGCTGAATATAGAATATTTGATACAGTCCTAACCTCAACATCTGAGGAAAGGGATTTAGGGGTCATTATTTCAGAGGATCTAAGGGTAAGTAGTCAATGTAATAGAGCAGCAGGAAATGCTAGCAGAATGCTTGGTTGTGTAGGGAGAGGTATTAGCAGTAGGAAAAGGGAAGTGCTCATGCCACTGTACAGAGCACTGGTGAGACCTCACTTGGAGTACTGTGTGCAGCACTGGAGACCGTATCTCCAGAAGGATATAGACATCTTAGAGAGAGTTCAGAGAAGGGCTACTAAAATGGTGTTCGGCATGAAGGAGAAAAGTTACCAGGAAAGGCTTAATGATCTTAACATGTACAGCTTGGAAAAAAGACGAGACAGAGGAGAAATGATAGAAACATTTAAATACGTAAAGGGAATCCACAAGGTAGAGGAAGGGAGTATATTTAAAAGGAAACAAAGTAGCAAAACAAGAGGACATAGTCTTAGATTAGAGGGGCAAAGGTTTAAAAGTAACATCAGGAAGCATTATTTTACTGAGAGGGTGGTGGATACATGGAACAGTCTTCCAGTAGAAGTGGTAGAGGCCAAAACAGTAATTGAATTTAAGCAAGCATGGGATAGGCATAAGGCTATCCTAAACAAAAGATAAATCCAGGTAAAGTATCCATGTAATTGGGCAGACTAGATGGGCCGAAAGGTTCTTATCTGCCGACATTTTTCTATGTTTCTATGTTTCTATAATTAATGCAGCATATGAATCCACACACTGCAGGGAAGCGCCTCTCTGCAGTATAATTAATGCAGCATATGAATCCACACACTGCTGGGAAGCGCCTCTCTGCAGTATAATTAATGAAGCATATGAATCCACACACTGCTGGGAAGCGCCTCTCTGCGGTATAATTAATGCAGCATATGAAACCACACACTGCTGGGAAGCGCCTCTCTGCAGTATAATTAATGAAGCATATGAATCCACACACTGCTGGGAAGCGCCTCTCTGCAGTATAATTAATGCAGCATATGAATCCACACACTGCTGGAAGCGCCTCTCTGCAGTATAATTAATGCAGCATATGAATCCACACACTGAGGGGAAGCGCCTCTCTGCAGTATAATTAATGCAGCATATGAATCCACACACTGCTGGGAAGCGCCTCTCTGCAGTATAATTAATGCAGCATATGAATCCACACACTGCTGGGAAGCGCCTCTCTGCAGTATAATTAATGCAGCATATGAATCCACACACTGCTGGGAAGCGCCTCTCTGCAGTATAATTAATGCAGCATATGAATCCTCACACTGCCGGGCAGCACCTCTACAGTATAATAATGCGGCATATGAATCCTCACACTGCCGGGCAGCACCTCTACAGTATAATAATGCGGCATATGAATCCTCACACTGCCGGGCAGCACCTCTACAGTATAATAATGCGGCATATGAATCCTCACACTGCCGGGCAGCACCTCTACAGTATAATAATGCAGCATATCGAATTTGAGATGAACTATCAAAACGAAAAAAGGTTGTCCGAAATGACCGAAACCACGAATGGAACGAAAATGACTTGCGATTTTACAAATTTCACGTTCATACGAAATAACGAAATTATTTCAGAAGATGTGTATTTCGTTGCCGATCCAATTCGGAACATCAGATGAATCCGAAGCACCGAATCGGCCCGTTTCATGCAAAAATGTAATCGATCCGAAACGAAATGCACATCCCAAGTGGCAACATGGGCTTCAGGGTGGAAGGAATGTCCACTCCCCCGGCCTTAGAGTTCAGCAATAATGAAAACTCAGAATCAAGGGATGAGATATTACGTTTATCATTATAATCAATATAATCGCTCTGCTCCTGGGGATAAGAAGTGGCGGATCGGGCAATGCTTTTGTGACGAACGCAAACATTTTTATATATAGATTAGAGGTCACGTACCTGTGTGTATCCATATAAACTGAGGACTTGTGCCATTGGAAGTGTGGTGATAGATGTTCGACCTCCTATAAATCCGGCGACTTTACTCCGCTCCTGGCAGGAATAGTTAGGAGCTTCCCTCTGGTTTCCAGATAAAATTTGCAGAGTGTCTTTTATCGCCTTATTGGAGTCTCCACATGCATCATAAGCGTGATAACCCAAAGTGACGTTGGGTAAAATACTCGGGTTCCTGTTAATCTCATCAATAGCGAAGATGAAAGCCATCAGACCGGCGTATTCATCAGGAGAAGGGCTGGGGGGAGATACACACACTGTGCTAAGCAAATACATTCCATTTAATTCAACTTACTGCATAAATAAAATGAAATGAAAACAAGTGAGTTATGCGACAAATGTAACATTGTGACACACGTGTAAGAGACATCTTTAGACTATCCAATAGAAATATCAGCTGTATCTCCTCGCTGTGTGTTTTACGTGAGAGCCCGGGATTAACATGCATAACATAAGGGATTGTACAAAGAGCACTGAAATTCCACCCGAAAACAGGGTCCCTGAAGTGCAGGGAAAATCCACCGAACAACCACTGAATCGAAAGGAAAAAAATAACCACAAAACCGCCAAAAAACATCAGATCCGGTAAGCATCCGCAAACCTGCTGAATGCATTCAAAAAAAGATGACAATCCGCCGAACAGAGTGCCAACCAGCCGCTAGATAAAGCCAACAGGCCGAAGAACAGGGAAAAAAATACAAAAAAACCTACAGCAACTTTTAACCTCTTAGTGACCAGGAGGTTTTACACAAATCCGTCCTTTAGTGCCCGCAGCTGTTTTTACGTTTCTGCGCTGTTTGTGTTTAGGTCAAATTTTCCTCTTACTCGTTTATGCAACTCACACATATTATACACTGTTTTTATCGTCATTAAATTGACTTTCTAAAGAAACCATTTTTTTCATCATTTCATATAATTCACTATAAAATAATTGTGAAATATGACAACAAAATTGAAAAAACACCACTTTTTCGACCTTTGTCCCCCAAAATTTCTTATGTATAAACAACCGTTAAAAAAAAAGGAATTGCTCAGCAGTTTCTAAATTTTGTCCTGAGTTTAGCAATACCCAATGTTTACATATTCCTCGCTTTTTTCCTTATCTTATGGTACAATAAGTGCAAGTAGCACTTTGCCATTTCCAAAGGGTTTATTTTCAAAATTAGTGATGGTGACATCATAACACTGATATCTGTCACTACTTCCTGAATAACCCTCCACATATACATATTTTTTAAAAGTACACAACCCAAGGTATTAAACTTGGGGTATTTTGACTCTTTCCATGCAACCATTTTACCACAAATCTATGCCAAAATTTGAGAAAAAAACTTTTTTTGGTAATTTTTTTTTACAGAGTGCAATTTAAGAATTCTTGTACTGTGAACTTTAAGGTTTACTGCCAAAGACACCCCAAAATATGTTCATCAACATCTTCTGAGTAAATTGATACCACCCATGTATAGGTGTGTTGGGTCATTTGTGGGCGAATAGGCCTTATTTGGGGGGTACGCATTTCAGTTTTCCAAATTGGAATTTTCACATTTCGTCATCATGCACCCATGTCCTATTTGGGACATTTTTGAAGCCGGCCAAAGTAAATTACCCCATCAAACCATATATTTTTAGAAAGGGCACACCCTAGGGTACTTCAAAGTTGTATTTTAACACTTTCCATGCACTAGCTCTTTGTCAAACTTTCAGGTAGTCACTTTTTGTGTTATTTTTTCACACACATTGTACTTTCGGCATGAATTGTCAAATCCAGTTATGGGTTACTGCCAAAAAACACCCCAAAATATGTTCAGCAACATCTTCTGAGTATAGTGATACCACCCATATATAGATTTGTTGGGTTGGTTTTGGGGTGCTACGCCAATCTTCTGACATGTGCTTGTCATTCTTCGAATTTGACATATCTTCTTTGCTTATCTTCTTTTTTAGGGGCCTTTTAACATACCCAATTTTTTTATTGCCATGAATGTGCATATATTTGGTAAGCTAACAACCCAAAGTATTGTAAATGGAGTGTTTTTATGCCATGGATGCAACCGTTTGCTCCAAACAAATTGGATACTGTGTGGTGGTCATTTTTCATTTTTACACCAACATTAGATTTGGACTGTGATTTAGGAGACACTGTTGACGGTTACTGCATGAAAACTCTCCAGGTTGTTTTCTGCAAGGTCTCCTGACTACAACCATGCTCCCCATGCATAGGTTTGCCAGGATTTTGGGAAGGTTCAAATACAATTTTTATGACTTTGTCATTGGAGTTGAAATTGAGATTATTTCTTCAGCTAGGCCTAGCTTTGGTTTTGGGTCTACCGCATACCCCAGTTTGAATTATTGCCAGAAAATTGTTTATATTTGAAATGTTGACACTAGGGATGAGCTGTTCGGTTTGATCAGTTCGGAGTTCGTTTCGAACTTTGGCCGTTCGCAAGTTCGTGAACTTCGAACTTTTTGGCGTGTTCGGTTCGAGTTCGAAAAAAATAAAAAATAAATGAAAAAAGTATAAAAAATGCTTAAAAATACTAAAAAATCGAGAAATAAAGAGACTCTTTACTGCAGAATATTATAAGCAACGGTTTATTAGATATTGAATTAAAAAATAATGCCTAGGTGCAAAGATTCTAACCTCTAAATGACCTGTGCCCTCAAACGGCGTAAACAACAGGTGTTTAATTAGTGTTTGGAAATAACATGTGCTTCTAATTAGTCCGGTCTCATGAATTGATACATTGTATGCAGACTGGGGGTTCTAGGTGTCGTGTGTGGGTCTGTGATGGCGATGTTTCCATACATCCTACAAATCCGCCACTTCACGGCCAGGTTATGGGGACCTCCTAGGCACGATATTTGAAGGAATTTCATTTTTATTTTAACCCTTATTTTATGGAAAACTCACTGTTCCTTTAACCCTTTCACTGCTGAGGAATTTCACCGCTGTGTGCTGAGCTAATTTTTACCACTTTTGCTCGTCATGTTTAAACGCGATTTGAAGCCACATTTTATTATACGACCCAGACATATTATATACTGTTCTTTCCGGCAGACTCAGCAGATTCATAAGATATCATTTTGATATGTATACGTCATGTTCTGCCTGTATATTATAACAAAAAATGCAATAAAACTTGAATTTTTAATTATCTGCATCGTGTAAAGTGTTTTTTTCCACCTTTTATCACATGAACATTAGCGGTTATATTTTCGATGGGGTGCGCTTGTACAAAAATTAGGAATGGGGACTTATTAAATTTTTTGGGGGGAAATTATGTGATTTTTAGCAAACGCACACCATAAAAAAATCATTAGTGCAGCATAATTGTTCACATTATAATTGAAATGTGAACAATATTGCTGCATTAATAAAAATAACACACAAAAAAATATGTTGTTTTTTTTTATTATTTTAATTTTTTTACTTTATACCTTGTCATGTTGGGTATCATTTGAAAGGCCATGCTCAGGCCTTTCAATTGACACCCTCCATGACTCCCTAACTGCCACAGTTCTGGAGATATCTGAGTTCATTTGAACCCCCTATCTCCACCAGGGGATTCCGGGCAGCTAGGGGTTCCCCGGCTATCTGACGTCCTCACGCTATGCGTGAGGACGTCAGGCAGTGAGGGGGGACTCAGGGGTGGAGCCACCATCCAAGATGGCGGCCCCCACCGGAGCTAGGCCGAACTTTGGCACCTCAAGGCGCCGAAGTGCGACCCGGTGCCAAAGGGGTTAAAGCCAGGCACCGCTTAAAAGGGGAGACTCTCTCCTTTTAAGCGTTGCCTGGCTTTTTTTTGTGGGACCTCCCGATCTGGAGGGAGAGGGATCCGAACGGATCCCCCCTCCCTTCCAGGCGATCTCCCGGCATTGCCGGGGGTCGCCTGGAAATTACGTCATCGCGTATGGCGAGATGACATCATTTACATCTGGAGGAGCTTGACTTCAGCGTCTGAGGACGCTGAAGTCAGAACGCCGTGGGACCCCAGACAGAGAGGTGAGTATCTCCGCCGGGGGCCCCGCAAAGCTGATGATGTGTGGGACACGTCCTCCTCAGCATACAGCAGGAGTCAGCAAGTGAAGGGGTTAAAAACGTCTTTTTTAAAACTTTTTTTCTGTCCCCTAGGGCACTACCCGGACCTGGACATTGTTTTTAAATGTTTCTATACATCCTACAAATCCGCCACTTCACGGGCAGGTTATGGGGACCTCCTAGGCACGATATTTGAAGGAATTTTTATTTTTTACCCTTATTTCATGGAAAACTCGCTGTCCCTTTAAAAACGTTTTTTTTTCACTTTTTGTCCTTGTTTCCTGTCTCCCAGTGCAATACCCGGACCCCCATACACCTTTTATGGCAAATATCTAGCATATATGCCCTCTTGGAGGGCACTCTAAAAATCAAAATTTGAGGCCCATTGACTTGTATTGAGTTTGAGTTCGAATTCGATCTTTTGAAAAGTTCGCGTTCGAATGCGAACCGAACTTGGGGGTGTTCGGCTCATCCCTAGTTGACACCCCAAGGTATTGCATATGGAGTGCTTTGATGCCATGGATCCAACGGTTTTAGCAAAAACATTTGAGATTTTTGAGATTTGATATATTTTTTTATTTTTACGCCAACATTAGATTTGGACTGTGATTTAGGAGACACTGTTGTCGGTTATTGCATGAAAACTCTCCAGGTTGTTTTCTGCAAGGTCTCCTGAGTACACCCATGCCCCCCATGCATAGGTTTGCCAAGATTTTGGCAAAATACAGCACCAATTGTAGAACATAAATATGTAGGAATAAAATGTAAAAGTCTGGTGCAGTAAAATAAAATAAAAACTAAAGTGAACTGAAATAACTAGACTGTAAGAAAAAATAGAAAGGAAAAAAAAATCACAGATCACACCAGTGGTGTATTTTGGCCTAGGCCGACAAGGCCTAGGCCTAGAGCGGCACTTTCCAGGGGGCGGCAAAACCCAAAAAAAAAAGAATTTTGCAAAGTATTTTACCAGGAAGGATACACTGAGATTTCACAAATTTTCAAGTACGTCCTGGGTAGGCAAGGCCTAGGCTTTCACTTTCCAGGGGGCAGCAAAAAACCTCACCACTAAATGGGTCACTCACAGAGCACCGAAATGACGCCAACATTTTGGTGTTCTGTAGTTCCCTGCACTTCGGGGAATAAAATTTCCCCACCCTGCAGTGACTTCATGCACTTTGGGGACCCTGCGGTGAATGGTGAAACCCGTGGCCTGCTGTTTTCAAAAGAACTACTCAACGAAAATGTCTGGAATTATATATAAAGATCATATGATTGATAATAAAAAGTTCTGTTACAGAAAAAAGAAAAACTGTTATTAAAAAAAGGGGGGACAATTTTGCCAAAAAATCTGAAAAATGACTAAAAGGTACTAAAAAAAATAACCAATAAATAAAGACTTTTTACTGCAGATTAAAATAATAAATGGTTTATTAGATATTGCATAAAAACGGGAATATTTTTAACATTGAAACCTATGGGGTTCGCCTGAATAAACCTGCTGAATGAAACCACCGAACATCAGGGCATTTCACTGCCATTTCTCTGCTGTTTGGTGTTCTCTGAATAGATTAACCATTAATTCTCTATGGGGATTTGCACTGCCTTCAAACAGCACCTTACTTGCTGGCAGTTCCCAAAATTGTGTGTGAGCATATCACAGAGCAGTGGTGTACTTAGGGGAGTGGCGGAGGGCGGGCTGCCCCAGGTACCAGTGATTATTTGGGTGTCATTAGGGGGTACTAGGAGGTGCCACTGTCACTGTGTGTCAGCTTTGAGCTGTGTTCTCAAACAACGAGCAGCAGAGCAGGGCATATATCAAATCCCCTAACGAGGAATAATTACCTATTATTCAATTAAAACATATACTTTTATTGTTCAATTAAAAAATTGGAAGGGTTGTCAAAATTAGAACACAAATTAGTTTAAATTAAACAAAAAATCCCACATTGATTCAGTGAGAAAATAAGTGTATCACTCAAGTAAATGGTGCGTCAACCAATTTACATAATTAGCGCAAGTGACATGAATGGTAGATAGTAACCACAATCAAACATGTCAAAATATAGAAAATTTAATTGAGGAGATATTATCCTCCCAAATATGCGCATCTGACAATACAGAATCAATGATAAGTATTGATTGATATAAATGACTAGTTAAACAATTGACCGCCTTAATTAGACATGATTAAATATCTAAATAAACATAAGAATGTGTGCACATTGTAGACACCAGTTGGAATAGCCACCAAACCTGATATAAGAAGGAATTATGAGCATTAACAATGAAGTTCAATTAACTTTCTGGATAGATTTTCTGATACTATGAATTCAGCATAGACACTTAACGACATCAACTATGCACTGTTGACTCATCGGTGAGTTCACAATTGACAGAAACCCAGTAGTATAGTCTTTGGACTCAGGTTCTGAAATGTAGACCCTCAATAGTTGAAAAAAGCCACCATATGCAAATTGATTGATGTATGCACACCTTGCAATAGGCTAAGAGCGTTCAACTCCACCAAAACTTGAATTTAATCTCATAAATAATTCCTTAGACCTAAGATTTGGGCTGCAGACATTCAAATGTGCAAAGTGTGAGCACATTACCAACGCAGTTTATCGTAGCTGCTGGGGCATAAGCCGTGAATAAACAATAATTGAGTTAATGACCTGCTACTTTTCAAAAAGAAGCGTTGTATGTTACCACAACCAGCAAGATAATTGTATAATTGTGTAATTGATACTGGGTAACGCTTGAAATTAGCAAAAAGCTTTGCCTCTAAATCCCCTCAATTAGCAATCATTTTGGTCTAATTGACCTGCTACTTTGTTCATTCAAAAAACGTTTTGTTGTACACCCAGCAAGATAAATGTATTGTTGGTACTTGAATAACGCTTGGATTAGCGAAAAAGATTGGCTACTGAGTCATAAAGAGCCATACCACAGATAGATAACACTCCATCTGACTGACAAGTATATTCGGTGAATCAGTGACCACAGAAAAAGGTTTACCTTTTAATTGATGTAACAATTTTAAACGTCAAAATAAGGAATTGTTTCCTCAAAAAGATTTGACACTCAAAAAGACAAAACCAGCCACCAGGCTAACAACTTGGTAATCAGAGCTCAATTGACAATAGAAACCAATCCACAATTGCATTGGTATGCTTTGCATGTCATCTTACTGTTATTTTTAAAATCCCCCCTTACTGAGGGCAGAGACCCCAAAAAAGATGAAGGGTGTGTTTCAAGAGGGGGCAGAGGAGAGACACAACCTTTTACTGCCCAGAATGCCCTGGACAACCTGGTCTGTGTCTTGGGGACTGTTTCAAGGTATATCACACTGTGCGTGATCCAGTGGTGTATTTAGGTTTTGTGCTGCCCTAGGCCTGACTAAACTCGTGCACCCCTAATTTAAATTTGAGGCACCCATCCTCTCAAGGGCACACCTCTTCCTGGATAATCCCCACCCTTCCTCTTTAAGCTCCACCTTCTTTTCCTCTCTTTATATTAAATGTGGATACCAAGTGCCTATTTGTATATTTTGTATACCATTTCAAATGTATCCATTGAGATAAAATTAAGAAATGTTTAAATTCAAGCATTTTTACAAAGAACAGCCACACATGTCAAGTAAACGGGATCACAGCCGCTCTAACTGGTTGAACAATAAAATCCACAGAAACGTGCACTGCATATGAGCGTATCACAGAGCTGCACAGTAATAAAACCCACAGAAATGGGCACTGTGTATGAGCATATCAGAGCTACACAGCAATAAAACAAACAGAAATGTGCACTGTGTATGAGCATATCACAGAGCTGCACAGCAATAGAACTCTCAGTAATTTTCACTGTAATGTTTTTAATTTCATTCCCCCTGCTTTTCATTTCGCTCTCCTTTTCATTCCCCCTGCTTTTCATTTCACTCTCCTTTTCATTCCCCCTGCTTTTCATTTCACTCTCCTTTTCATTCCCCCTGCTTTTCACTTAATTTACCCCTTTTCGTTTAATTTACCCTGTCTCATTTAATTTACCCTCCTTCTCATTTCATTTACCCCTTCTCATTTCATTTACTCCTTCTTCTCATTTCATTTTACCCAATTCTCATTTCATTTACCCCCTTCTTTTCATTTCATTTACCCTCCTCATTTCATTTACCCTCCTTCTCATTTCATTTATCCCCCTCCTTCTCATTTAGTTTACTCTCCCCTCCTTCTCATATAATTTACCCTCCCCTCCTTCTCATTTAATTTACCCTCCCCTCCTTCTCATTTCATTTACCCCCCCTCTTTCTCATTTCATTTACTCCCCTCCTTCTCATTTCATTTACCCCCTGCTTCTCATTTCATTTATCCCCCAATCAATTTCTCACCCCCTCCGGTGAAGCTGTGGGCCGGCTGAGTCGCGTTGCGGTTGTCCATCCAGTGTTGCTGCATCTCTGCCCCCGCACCGCAGCAGGTGATGCATATCTCCTCATCAGCGGCTGCCACTCGTCCCCCATCAGCCCGGCGAGGTATTCTGTGTCCGACATCCCAGCCGTCACCACTTTGGAGGGGAGGGCAATCTGCCTGCCTCAGACCTTCCAAACCGTGCCTGCCTCTGAGCTTGGTGGAGCGCTGGAAGGAAGTGACGTTGATGATCACTTCCTTCCAGTGCCGCAGGGCTCACGTGATGGGACAGCTGAGGCGCGACGAGGAGGATGCATCAGTCGGCGGCGCCGCAATGCTTCGGTGATCAGGGATTTAAATGGAGGGATTTAAAACCAGCTGCTGAGGTTTTCAATGAGCGGCAGGGCGGCATTTTTTGCTGCCCTGGCAAAAGTGCCACCCTAGGCCTAGGCCAAAATACATCACTGAGCTGAATGGCCAAGAATGGTGATGAGACTCAGTACCACCTGACTGGCCGGACTGCGTGACCTGCACGCACTCAGCCTCACTAGGAGCCAGGCAGCTCAATGACAAATTTCTATCACTGCAGTGCTAAAGGAAAGGTCCATTTTAAACAGCAGTAAGCAGACAGGGCTTCATATTCTGCTGATACCCCCTTTACCTACCATTTACTGCCCAGAATGCCCTGGCCAAGAATGGTGATGAGACTCAGTACCACCTGACTGGCCGGACTGCGTGACCTGCACGCACTCAGCCTCACCAGGAGCCAGGCAGCTCAATGACAAATTTCTATCACTGCAGTGCTAAAGGAAAGGTCCATTTTAAAGCAGTAAGCAGACAGGGCTTCATATTCTGCTGATACCCCCTCTACCTACCATTTACTGCCCAGAATGCCCTGGCCAAGAATGGTGATGAGACTCAGTACCACCTGACTGGCCGACTGCGTGACCTGCACGCACTCAGCCTCACCAGGAGCCAGGCAGCTCAATGACAAATTTCTATCACTGCAGTGCTAAAGGAAAGGTCCATTTTAAACAGCAGTAAGCAGACAGGGCTTCATATTCTGCTGATACCCCCCTTTACCTACCATTTACTGCCCAGAATGCCCTGGACAACCTGGTCTGTGTCTTGGGGACTGTTTCAAGGTATATCACACTGTGCGTGATCTGTGATTTTTTTTTTTCCTTTCTATTTTTTCTTACAGTCTAGTTAGTTCAGTTTAGGTTTTTTTCTTTTACTGCACCAGACTTTTACATTTTATTCCTACATTTTTAGGTTCTACAATTGGTGCTGTATTTTGCCAAAATCTTTGCACACCTATGCATGGGGGGCATGTGTGTACTCAGGAGACCCTGCAGAAAACAACCTGGAGAGTTTTCAAGCAGTAACAAACAACAGTGTCTCCTAAATCACAGTCGAAATCTAATGTGGGTGTTAAAATCAGAAAATCGAAAAATTACTGCCACACACCTTCACAAATGTTTTGGGCTAAAACCGTTGCATCCATGGAATCAAAGCACTCCATATGCAATACCTTGGGGTGTAAACATTTAAAATATAAACTCTTTTTTGGCAAAAATTCAAACTGGGGTATGCGGTAGACCCAAAACCAAAGATAGGCCTATCTGAAGAAATAATCTCAATTTCAACTCCAATGACAAAGTCATAAAATTGTATTTGAACCTTCCCAAAATCCTGGCAAACCTATGAATGGGGGACATGGGTGTACTCAGGAGACCTTGCACAAAACAACATGGAGAGCTTTCATGTAGTAACTAGGGATGAGCTGTTCGGTTCGATCTGTTCGGAGTTTGCATCGAACATCGGCTGTTTGCCGAACTCCGAACATTTCCACGTGTTCGGTTCGAGTTCGCCCACAATGCACCACAATGCACTTTTCCACTGGCCTGAAGCTCGTAATTGGCTACAGCCTTGTACCTGAAAACAGGTCTGGTGCAAGACAGGTTCAACACTATGCCAATCACGGCTCAGAGTCCTGATTGGGCAAATTTTGCCCAATCATGGGCTCACAGAGCTAAGTCCCGCAGCACACTATATAAGGCCTCCCTCGCAGTCCCAGCACGTGGTTTTTGAGAGGAGATTGTTCTGTTAGTGTGTGTTCTCATTGCCAGCAGCTATTGTGGGGCCTCACTTCTACAAGATATCTGGGAATTGTTGTAATCTGTGTGTTCATACTGCCAGCAGCTATTGTGGGGTCTCACTTCTACAAGATATCTGGGAATTGTTGTAATCTGTGTGTTCTCACTGCCACCAGCTATTGGGGGGTCTCACTTCTACAAGATATCTGGGAATTGTTGTAATCTGTGTGTTCTCACTGCCACCAGCTATTGGGGGGTCTCACTTCTACAAGATATCTGGGAATTGTAATCTGTGTGTTGTCACTGCCACCCATCATGGGGTCTCACTGATTTATAGGAGGTTTCTGGGAATTGTAATCTGTGTCTTGTCACTGCCACCCATCAGGGGGTCTCACTGATTTATAGGAGGTTTCTGGGAATTGTAATCTGTGTCTTCTCACTGCCACCCATCAGGGTCTCACAGATTTATAGGAGGTTTCTGGGAATTTTAATCTGTGTCTTGTCACTGGCTGCCAGCTATCAGGGTGTCTCACTGAGTTATACCAGAGTTCTGGAAATCTTTAATCTAGATAACACAGTTGAATCAGAGTTCTGCATATCTCCAATTTTTATAACAGAGTTGAATCAGAGTTATGTATATCTTTAATCTATACATCACTCACCATGTCAGAAAGACCAAAAAGGACAGGGAGACACTCCCAGACACAGATAAGAGGGCAAGCAGCCTCTGTGTTGGAAGGCTGTGCCCCTGGTCGTTGTGGACATGGTGCATCTTCTGCAGGGGCACGCTTGTCCTTGTTTCTAACTGGTGCTGGCCATCTTCAGCAGCAGCAACATACAGAGGATTTGGTGGATTGGCTAACAGGCCATCCTCATCCTCCGAGTCCTCTGCCAGCCAGGCTTCTTGTGGTTTACAGTCCACCTCAGCTGCCAAACATCTAATTCAGCCTCCGTGTCCACAGCTACTCCTGCCGTAGTCTCACTATCATACACGGAGGAGTCAGCTGAATTGTTTGACTACAGTGACAGTGTCAGTGACATGCTGCTTGGGGATGCTGAGCAACTCCAGTGCTCTAATTCAAACTCTGAGGTTGAGGAAGGGAGTAAAATCAGCCTAGAGGAAGGGGTGCCAATGACACACAAAGAACTGGCACTCATGTTCCCCCAGCAGCTGCAGCATATTGTGAGGTTGGCTCCAGTGATAAGGAGAAAGGGGTGATGACGATGATGAGGTCACTGACTCCACCTGGGTGCCTGATCGAACAGAGGAGTCAAGAGAGGAGGAGGAGGCACAACAAAATAAGGCAGAATGTCCTCTATGGCCAACCGTAGCCAGTCCAAGGCATCAGAAGTCACAGCTGTTCAGGTGCAGAGTGCTGTTGTCTCAAAGCACATGTACAGGAAGTCTGCTGTCTAGTAGGGATAAGCTGTTCGGGTTTGGTCGGTTCGGAGTTCGGCCCGAACTTTGGCAGTTCAAAAGTTCGCAAACTTCAAACTTTTTGGGCGTGTTCGGTTCGAGTTCAGAAAAAAAAAGAAATTTTGAAAAAAGTATAAACAATGCTTAAAAAATACTAAAAAATCTAGAAATAAAGAGACTCTTTACTGCAGAATATTATAAGCAACGGTTTATTAGATATTGAACTAAAAACTAATGTGTACGTGCAAAGATTCTTCTCACCTCTAAATGACCTTTTTTTCAAACGGCATAACAACAACAGATGTTTTAGTCTGGTCTAATCAATTTGATACATTTTATGTAGAATGAAGGTGTGGGGGTGTCTGCTTCTGTTCTGAGTGAGTGTTAATTTCCCTCCTAAAACTTCCTAATAGGCTGCATTTAACTGCTGTGTGAAAAAATACAAAATTTCCTCATTGCCCGCTTTTAACATCTAAAGCAATGTTATTTTTCACCTCGGGATTAAACATTCACAGGGTTATTCAGAGAGCGGTGAAAAGCAGGAGAATAACTGGAGAAATGAAAATTCTAGGTCAAAATAGCCAAACCAGAAATATTCTCCCATTTATCTCACTTTCCAAATCGGCTATTTGGTCTAGATTATTCTCTTCTCCTGCCAGTTCTCCTGCCTTTCACCTGTCTCTCAGGGTTGTTCAGAGAAAGGTGAAAACCAGGAGAATGGAAGGAAAAGAGAACAATCTGGACCAAATAGCCGATTTGGAAAGTGAGATAAGGCTAGGGTCAGACTAACGCATTTTTCACAGCGACCGTCAAAAAGTGCGTCCGAACGCATTGCCGTATTTTTTCACGGAATGCGCGAAAACGGTCATACGATGCGCATTTTTGTGCGTGATTTTTTACGGATCCAAACCAGGAAACTTGGGTGTCTGGATGTTATGTTGGCCGGACATGAGCAGGGTCTGACGTCTCCAAATCACGCACACACACCGCTAGTGGACGCAGCGCACTCTGTATGTCCGTACTAGCGGTTCTGCATTCTCAAAAAAATGCGTTCATTTTCCACTTGCATTGCGCAGCCGGACTTTCGTGCGACCGTACTTCGTATATTGGCTGTCATTGCCCGTCATTTGCTGCTAGTGCAGCCGTCATTAAGTGTGCCTAAACGCATGTTAAAAATTTGCTAGTCTGACCCTAGCCTAAATGGGAGAATTTTTCTGGTTTGGCTGTTTTGACCTAGAATTTTCCATTCTCCAGTCATTCTCCTGCTCTTCACCGCTCTCTGAATAACCCTGACAGGGTTATTCAGAGAAAGGTGAAACTCAGGAGAATGACTGAAGAGAAAATTCTAGGTCAAAATAGCCAAACCAGAAAAATTCTCCCATTTATCTCACTTTCCAAATCGACTATTTGGTCTAGAATTTTCCATTCTCCAGTCATTCTCCTGCTTTCACCACCAAAAAATCAGTAAACTTTTTCTGCGTATCCGAAAATGTCTCCTCTTTTCATACAGACTGCCGCCCCAAGCAGTTGTTTATGGATAGATTAAAGGAAAAGCATTTACCATCATTTGAAATGTCATTTTTTTGTTTTTAAGTGTTTCTATACATCCTAGAAATCCGCCACTTCACGGGCAGGTTATGGGGACCTCCTAAGCACGATATTTGAAGCAATTTTTCGTTTTTATTTTTAACCCTTATTTCATGGAAAACTCACTGTCCCTTTAAAAACTTTTTTGTTTTTACTTTTTGTCCTTGTTTCCTGTCCCCCAGGGCACTACCCGGACCCCCATACACCTTTTATGTCAAATATCTAGCATATATGCCCTCTTGGAGGGCACTCTAAAAACCGAATTTTCAGCCCCATTGACTCGCATTGAGTTCGAGTTCGGGTTCGGATCCGAACATATGGAAAGTTCGGGTTCGGGCCCGATCCGAACTCGGGGGGTGTTCGGCTCATCCCTACTGTCTAGGAGTTCTTTAAGAAATATGCAGCAGACCGCACCATTGCTATTTGTACTCTATGTCAGATGAGGATCAAGCGTGGAAAAGACATCCCACGCTTGGGTAAAACGTGCTTGAGGCGACATATAGTGGAAAAATGTGGAGAACAGACACTCAGAGCAAAATGAAACGTGAACCCCGTCGCCCAGAGCACCAAAAGTGCAGTCCCAAACCACACCAAATACAACAAAAAAGACAGAGAACCAGTGCTCGGCGCTCCCGCGTTCACGGTATAAAGGGAATCTCTTCCGTATAGAGAAAAATATATACGTTATAACATAGGGTAAATATTTTACTGTCTTGGACAATTCATAGTTCGTCGGAGTATTCCTAAAAGGAAAAAAAATGTATAATAGTGAAGTTCAGCTTTCACAAAAATGAAAAAGTGGGGGGGATGGATCCACTCACACTTTCCAGAGCCTCGTTAGGCTCGATCACCTCACCTGCGGGTGTTTCACACGGGTGTTTCAACCATTGGAGGACCTGTGGACTACCTAGGATCCTGAAGGGATACCAAGACCACAAGACGAGACAACCACTGAGGGCTATCGGGTGAGCCGTGTGAAACACCCGCAGGCGAGGTGATCGAGCCTAACGAGGCTCTGGAAAGTGTGAGTGGATCCACCCCCCCACTTTTTCATTTCTGTGAAAGCTGGACTTCACTATTATACATTTTTTTTTCCTTTTAGGAATACTCAGACGAACTATGAATTGTCCAAGACAGTAAAATATTTACTCTATGTTATAACGTATATCTTTTTCTCTATACGGAAGAGATTCCCTTTATACCGTGAACGCGGGAGCGCCGAGCACCGGTTCTCTGTCTTTTTTGAGGCGACATATGACCACTAGGGATGAGCCGAACACCCCCCGAGTTCTGTTCGCATTCGAACTCGAACAATTTCAAAAGTTCGAGTTCGAACGCGAACACGAATCGAACTCAACAACCCATGTATAGGTATGTTGGGTCATTTGGGGGCGAATAGGCCTTATTTGGGTGGTGCACATTTCATGTTTCCACATTTTGTCATCATGCACCCATGTCCTATTTGGGACATTTTTGAAGCCGGCCAAAGTAATTTAACCCCATCAAACCAGATATTTTTAGAAAGGGCACACCCTAGGGTACTTCAAAGTTGTATTTTAACACTTTCCATGCACTAGCTCTTTGTCAAACTTTCAGGTAGTCACTTTTTGTGTTATTTTTTCACACACATTGTACTTTCGGCATGAATTGTCATATCCAGTTATGGGTTACTGCCAAAAACCACCCCAAAATATGTTAAGCAACATCTTCTGAGTAAAGTGATACCACCCATATATTGATTTGTTAAGTTGTTTTTGGGGTGCTACGCCAATCTTCTGACTTGTGCTTGTCATTTTTCTAATTTGACATATCTTCTTTGCTTATCTTCATTTTAGGGGCCTTTTTACATACCCCATTTTTTTATTGCCATGAGCGTGCATATATTTGGTAAGCTGACACCCCAAAGAATTGTAAATGGAGTGTTTTTATGAAAAGGGTGCAACCATTTGCCCCAAACAAATTGAATAGTGTGTGGTGGTCATTTTTATATTTTTACGCCCATATTAGATTTGGACTGTGATTTAGGAGACACTTGTTGTCAGTTACTACTAGTGATGAGCCCGAACACCC